>CM053171.1:14099860-14269213 GCA_012977825.3 Pteromalus puparum
TATATATATATACTATTAAATTGGGGTCCCCCGGCTCGCCCGCTCGCCAACCCCCAATTTTAAATTTAAAAACAGATGATGAATAAAATATTACATTCTTAAAAACATGTATAAATTAAAAAACCGCTATATGACACACTAGAACGCTTTTAACATAAGGTAATGTAGAGGGTACCTTTTTAATGCAAAAACGGGCGTCAAAGAGTAAGCGGCCAGCTTTAATATTAAATAATTAATTTTAATCCCAAAACCATGAAAAATATATTGTAATAGGTCTATAGTTCATACTATATATGATTGAATTTTTTTTACACGTCGTACTTTTATCTGCATCGACCTTTTAGATTAAAATCCGTGTTGGAGACAGGTTACGGAACTGATATTTGAGGCCTATTATATTGCGTAGTTTTAAATATAAGCCTGCATACTCGGTTTTAACTATTGGTAAATATAGTTAGTTATGCCAGACATACATAAAACCGCTTGTGCGATTTTTTTTCAAATGTGTAAACGCCTGGGAAGCAGGCGCGCAGAATNTCACTTGTGGAAACGAATAGTCAGTTAGAGATCGAAATAAATAATTATTATGTATTTTCCAGGGTAAGATAAAATTAAATTTTATAACTAATTCGTGTGTACTTTACATGCGTAACAACTTTATTAAGTTAAATACTTTAACATACTTATAATAAAGTTAATGAGAAATTTTCCAAAGTCGTATTTGACACATCTTCACATTCCACTAGGACTAGCTCTTTGCTGGTCACGCTGGTACTTTCCACCGAATAGACCCGTACTCTTTCAATTACGCCACTAAATTTTATACGAAATTAAATTTATTAAAATTATTTTTGAAGTGAATGCTACTATTGAGAGAAAAACGACCGTCACGAAATCCCGAACGGAAGTGTCGTCTCTCTCTCTCTCTCTCTCTCTCCCACCACTGTGCTCTCTTCGCCATGCAAGGCGTACACCATAAAAATAAAGACAAAAGTGCGCTTAATAGATATTTCCGATGAAAATATTGGCTGAAACTTGTCGACTTCTGTGTGAAATCATCCGTAGATCATGAATTACATCATAAGAAATCTGTAAATGTTATGTATAAAATCTACTAGCGTTATACGTTGCAAAATGAGCACATTTTTTCTAGTTTTCTTTGTATATCTCGCTTGGGTCCCGTCCCGGCAAACTCAGCCAAATACAAAAGTTTTTCCTTATATAATTTTCTAAAAAAAAAGTCGGTATAGGCAACCTTGTAGCTGCATTAGTTTGTTAACAAAATCAATGCAAAGTAGGTATTTCTTACAGGCATTTACAGTGTACATAAATGCATTGATTTTGTAAACAAACTATTGTAGTTAGAACGTGGCTTACACTGACTTTATTATAGATACTTTAATAAGGAACAACGTTTGTTTTTAACTTTTCTTATTACTACGGCGCGCAATCCAACCGAGAAATACAAAGAAAACAAAAACAAAAACAATGGCTCATTTTGTAACTTGAAACGCTCGTAGTTTTTAAAACGTAACATTTACAGCTTTTTTATGGCAAAATTCGTGAGCTACGGGTGATTTTACATAAAAGTGAACAAGTTTCAGCAAATATTTTCAACGGAAATCTCTATTAACCGCACTTTTGTCTTTGTTTTTGTAAGCATCGCGTTGCCCCTTAATCTACAACACACCTATTTAAGTATTCACTTCTATCGGCTGTTCCCGAGACAGCCACTTTTTTAATTATTTAAACAATTTAAGTTACATACACAAAAAAACTAACATCCATTTTTTTTTAATTTTATGGTGGTTGGGTCCCCATAAACAGTGGAATCCTTCTATATAATTTGCTCGTATTTGCAATTTAAAGGGTTGTCTATAAAATTTAGTGATTTTTATAATGAAAGTTTGAGGTCAATTACAAATATGTTTGTCTTTTTAAAAGAATTTTTAATTCAAATTTTCTTTACTTTATTATGTAATATTGTGTATAGTAACTTATGTAAGTCTATAAGTTTTAGACAGTATTTTTTATGGCTAGCAAAAATACGGTTTTTAGTACATTGCTTTATATTTAAAATAGCTGCTTGTGGATCCATAGGCAAATTAGAATTAATAAAATCAATTATGCATTAATAATCAAAAAATATTTTCTATTTTGATCAATATGAGTTATTACTTCCACTGGGCGTACCAAGACACACATTTTATTTTTTTTATTTAAAATGTGGTTTGAATACCCTTATATTTTCTATTGATAATAACAATATCTTTAAAAAAATTCCTTTATTAAACCTTATTTCAAAATACATTATTGTATATAATTTTAAGTAAAAATTATAAAAATTTTAATGAATAAGTATTTAATTATACATTTTTTTAGGTGTGGTTTCAAAATGCAAGAGCAAAAGAAAAAAAAGCCAGATTAGCAGCAGGATTATCAGCTGAAGGTACAGTAGTTTATCGTGGTTTAACTGGTCCTGAAGAATGTAAATTATGTTCTATACGCTATTCTACTAAATCGCCTTTGCAAGAACATGTATTTTCACGAAGACATATTGAAGCAGTAAGAATTGCGGTTGAAGATGGTAGTTTAATACCACCGACTCCTGGAGCTCCTATATTACGGGAAAGTGCCATTGCAAATTCGACTAATAATAATCTGCAAGGCAACCAATCGCAGACTGAAGAAAATATGATGTACGGGTCGTTGTTCCTTCATCCCACGGCAATGTTTCAGTCGCAGCATCAGCAGCAACAGCAACATACCGGGAATGTTACAACCAGCACGACTACCACCACAGCCGGTGAGTGTCTGGCTGACCTCTTAGATTCCTAAGCTCATGCTATCGAAATTCGAATTAGGTATTTCGTACAATTGAAAGATGACTTAAATAGCTATTGCTTGTAAGTCAGTTCTAGTGAAATATATATTCGATAAAAGGTACCACCGAATTACGAGCGCATGAGCAGCGATATGTGTTGTATTCATGTAGGTCAGGTGTATACTATATTTTTAAATATGGTCCGTGTGATAATGTAGAAGGGCCATAATCTATTGCGATTCTATTTGTTTAGGATTTAAAATATCTTTACATAGCGCGAATAATATATCCAGTGCTAGGCAATACTGAAAGTTCCTATCAAATGACTATTATGATATAAGAAATATAAAAAAATAATTAAGATAAATTAGGTAGATAATAAGGGAGATTTGATAAGTTGAGAAAGAATCACAACGTAAAATAGTAAACATTTCAACAGATAAGAGCAATGAAATGATTTCTTATACAATGTATAGTACTATCTGGTTATACTAGAGGAAATATCTCCACATTAAGTTTTTATGTACAGTAAAGACTATATATATAAAGATTTATAGTTTTATTATTGTATTTTGATAATGAATTTAACAGTGTCATTATTTAGATCAGTTTAATTCAATGTGTTTGATTCATACATATAGCAAAACAATGGAGGATAGACTGTATTTTTATTTTTTAATGGAATATTTGACTTCAATTGTAATAAAAAAATATTCCTGTTAATAACATTATGTAAGTTCCGAAAAAACATTGTAAGTATAGGAAAATATGTGATCTTCGTTTTATACAGTTTTCCTAACGTATCTATTTATAACGATCACTCTACATACCTCGCATGTTCTTGTTTATATTCTAGGAAATATAAGTCCGTTTTTAAGTAATATAAAGTGCATTTATTATTCAGTCCACATATACTTATCCTGATATATGCATTAAACAATATTTGAAAAGATACAATTATAATTAATTTTTAAAAAGGTTTGTAATAATAATAATATCTTTATTTTCCTGTATAGACTTTACATCTGTTTACGTGTTTTTTTTACATTACCATATATTAAATACATTTTTATTTACATTATGTACACTATATTTTTCTTATTCTATATTTACAAAGATTCCTTATTTCTACGCCATTTTACATTAATTACGCCGCTTTACATTTTTCCTTATTTTATACATTCTTTTCATTTTCTCGCTTTCCTACCATTCATCGCACTAACCCCCTGCCTTTTGCTCCCCCTTCCCTACTGATCTCCCTTCTTACTCTACTTCCTAAACAATTTTTTCCTAGCCCTTCTCCCCCCCTCTCCCGTTCCTAGTTAGTATCTATTTCCCTACTGGCTCTTAGTCTAGCTATCTTTTCAAACTGGTGCGCATACATGCAGACCTTTTCATTTGGCTTTCCTTTTAATATCTTTTCTAGTTCTCTCACATTCTCTTCTTCCTCCCCTGTTAGCTTTTTTTCGTCTACCTCTTCTATCCACTCCCCGTCTATTTCTTTTCTTGCTTCTTTGCACACCCAGATGTGCCCTAATGTTTCCTCTTTTTCCCCACACACCCTGCATTTATTATCCTTGAATCCTTTCCATTTTTCCCTACCTATGTTCCCACACCTCAGTCTAGCCCATTGTTCTTTTATGAAGCCACTTATTTCCTTGTTTTCCCAGTATCTTTCCTTTCCTATATCCTCTTTCCATTTTTTGTATTCCGGACAGTATCTCGAACTTTCTATTTTTTCCCAGTCTCTTTGGATCTCCTGCTCTAACTTTATCCTTATCCCCTTTTCTAACCTTTCTTTTATTTCCATTACGTCTTTCCTATTTTTGCATTCATACATCAGTCTTATCAGTTCCTGATCCCCTACCTCTTTCATTGCTCTCTCTAACTCTTTTCCCCACTTCGACGGATTTTTGTTTATTATTTCCCTTAGCTCTTCTTTTAAACATATTCTTGGCCATCTTTCCTTCCCCATCTCTAGTACATATAACAAATATTTGCTTGCTCTCTTCCTAGTCTCTATCTCCATACTGTGCTTTCCTGCTTCTCTTCTCCATATATACCCCGGCGTATTATTATTTAGTCCCATTCCCATCTTCATGTACCTATTCTGCACTTTCTCTATCTCTTCCCTCCTTCCCCATCCCCATATTTCTGCTCCATACAAGCAGCTGGATTTCACTATGGATTCCATTAGGTAGGTTCTTCTTTTCAAGCTCCCTATTTTCGCTCTTTTCCATATTCCCCACACCGTATTTGTTGCTCTCCTTACTTTCCTAGCTAATTTTTTCACGTGTACCCCGTGCGAATTCGTCGACGTAATCCACTGACCTAAGTATTTATATTCCTTCACTATTTCTAGCTCTTTCCCTTCATATACCCATTTGTCTCTCCTATTTCTTCTTCCTCCTTTCTTAAAGCACATTACCTTTGTTTTTTTTGTATTTAGAGTCATACTATTCCCCTTACAGTAACTTCCTAGATCGTTTAGCATACTCTGTAGTCCCTCCCTTGTGTCCGCTAGAGCAATCACGTCATCTGCAAACTTAAGGCAGAAAATTTTTACTCCTCCTATCACCGTTCCTCCCTCGTTTCTCTTTTCCCATTTATCTTCCAGATCCTCTATGTAGATGCTAAATAACGATGGGCTTAGCGGACAGCCTTGCCTCACCCCTTTGCCTGACTTAAAACTCTCCGTTGTTTCCCTTCCCACTATAACCTCGTTTTTTGTCTCTCCATATATTCCCTTAATTAGGTTTAAGATTTTCCCCTTGATTCCCTTTTTCTCTACCTTTTCTATTAGAATCCTTCTATCCACCGAATCGAACGCCGTCTTGAAATCTATCAACGCAGCATATAATTTCCCTCCTTTTCTTTTTATCTTATTTCCTATTATGCTGTTCAGAGTAAAGAGATGGTCTCTCGTTCCCCTCCCTCCTCTAAATCCCGCCTGGCTTTCCTTTACTTTCCCATTTAATTCTAACCATTCATTTAATCTGCTTGCTATAATATTTGTCAATACCTTATATCCCGTATCCAATAACGAAACTCCCCTGTAATTCGACACCTCCTCTTCCTTTCCCTCCTTGAAAATTGGGTATATTCTAGCAGTCTCCCATCCTTCCATTAATTTTCCTTCCTTTAAAATTTCATTCATTATTTCCGTTAGCTCTATTGTCCAATTTATTGGCAAACCTTTTAAAAATTCTACCGTTATCCCGTCCTCTCCTGGAGCTTTTTTATTTTTCATCTCTCCTATTACCTGCTTTAATTCCCAAGGCGATATTTCTTTATTCAGTTCCTCTACCTCTTCTCCCTCTGATTCTGTTTGTTTTTCTATCTCTTCTCCTATTTCCTGTTCCTCATTTCCTCCTAGCAATTTCTTAAAGTGATTTTCCCAATCTTGCTTCCCTATTGCCCCTCCTTCTCCCCTTCGTTTTCTTGGCCTATATCTTCTGATTGTTTCCCAAAATTCCTGTAAGTTTTTACATCTTTCTACCTTCTCCCAACCCCTTTCCATTTCTTGTCTTTTTTTCTCTCCCCTTATTTTCCTTAGACATGCTCTCTCTTTTTTCAACTCTGTCTTTTCCCTATCCTCTTTCGTTTCTAGCCATTTCTTTAACGCTTTAAAAACCTTTTTTTTCTGATCTTTGACTTCCCGCGTGTTTTCTATAGATTTCTTTCTCATTTCTTCCGTGTCTACCCTTAGGTTTAACGTATCTGCTGTCTCCTCTATTTCTTTTTTTAAGTTGTTCCATTTTTCCTGGCTACTTCCTTCTTTTGATTCTAAAACCTCCCATCTTTCTCCCATTATTTTCCTATAGTCTGCCCCCCTTCTCTCTTTCCATTTAAGCTTCCTGTTCTCTTCTGTCTCCTCTTCCTTTGCCTCTCCTCCCTCCCTTTCCCTTCTTTTTACGAGGAAGGCTATCGGTAGATGGTCTGATTCTATCCTTTTTATCACCTCCATTTCCTCTATTATACTTTCCTTTTCTGTTTCTATTTCTAACACTAGATCTATCACCGATCCCGCCCCCTCGCCCGTGTAGGTTAACATCCCCTCCTCGTCCCCTTTCGTCATTCCGTTTCTTATTTTTAAGCCTATTTCATCGCATAATTTTAATAGTTTTTTCCCCTCTGCATTTAGCGTTTTATCTCTTGATTTCCTTTTGTTCTCCCCGCTTCCTTCCCCTTCTCCTTGTTCTTCCCCAATCCTAGCATTGAGATCTCCTGTTAACACCACTCTCTCCCCTCTAATAACCCCTTCCTGGACTATCTCTTCTAATTCATTCCCTAATTTACTCATTCCCACATTATTATAACAGGTAATCAAGTTCATTTTCTCATCCCCTCCTACTAAAAAGGTTTGTATTTTTCATGTACAAATATTGAATCGATGTATATGCGATATATAATTAAAATTTTGTATCAAGAAAAAAAATAGATAGAAAGTAAATTAATAGCTTACATGTATTAATACGTACGGGTACAATCAATGGTAGCAGTATTCCTGTGAAGGTTTTTTGAAATGCTCCGATCAGAACTAAGGATTTGAAAAACTATCCAATCAAGCAGCGCTATTTTAAAAACGTTGCAAAAACTGCAAAAATACCCTCCTCCCAAACGTGCTGATAAATTATACTATCACTATTTAATAAGATTCATAATGTTATAATATGTGCCATTATTTAGAAAATATTTTTTGCTTGAAAATTACAAGCTATTATGCCTGATTTTGTTTAAACTTGGCGTTTCAGAAGTGTGCCGTTAAACCTCAAAAATTAGTCTTAATCTTTTTTAGAAGCTTTAACAGATAGCTTTATTAAAATAGAGTTAACACTTATTTTGAAGTTACCCGAAACTTCGGGTAAGGAAATGAACACAACACTAATTTTATTCACAATAGTTCATTATGATAATAGTGCAAAAAGTAGGTAACTGCCGCGCAAAGAGCGAGTGCGCGTACACCTACGCAGCACTTGAGTATCGTATACTAATTTTTCTATTAAGCTACAATCATTATAAGGAACATATAAAGCGGTGGTGCAGGTTGCAGGGGCGAAGGGAATGAGGCGTTCAGGGAGCGAAGCTCCGCATTAAAAATCGATTAAAAAATATTATAAACTCATTTAATTAAAAACAAAAAAACTTGTATATGTTCTTCCGAATTTCGGTTTATATTAATAGTAACTTTGCGATTTAAAAAATGAAATAGTCAATTTTTTTATAACTCTAGTTGATTTCAATATACGAATAAATTTTTAATTTTTTATTGGTCTATGATTGATTTTATCTTTTACATTAGGTCTGTTCCCGCAATTTCTAGACGGTATTTGAGAGGTCTAATCAGGAGTTTCAGGAATCACTGTAGGAATATTCGTACATATAGGAGTCTTTTCTGACGCTTGTGGATACAGCGTATCATTGAATTTTTGTGACTCTCTATTTCTACAGTAACTTTATTCTACAGTCACATCTTCATTGAGTTTCAAACACTTTAAACACTTTGATGTCGTAGGTATTCAACTTTAATGGCAATAACCGGTTGTTTTTTGTTCCTAAGAAATGTGTCAACCAGTATTTTTGCAGACGATCTTCGCAAAATAAAACCTGTGTAAAGCTCAGGATTCTGTTATGTCCTAAACTTATAATAGTTTTCACCGGACAGTAACTCTACGGGTTGATTAAGCTTTATAAGCACGGACGATGACAAAGCTTCAATACACAAAGTCTTAGCGCCGTCGGTGCTTGGCTACCTTAGCGATCTATTCGAGAACAGCCTCCAGTAGCCGCTGGTGAATTACTTTGGACTCGCAATAAGCCGTTATGCATTTTAGTCTGAATCAACATCCTGAACTCTGAGACGAACTAACTTTCCCTTAACTGTCAGTAAAATAGGACGTCACTCCGATCGTTAAGACAGAACCACGGACTAATATCATTTTAGACTTTTGTAAGATGAGATCGACTATTTGCGCAATAGATTATGAAAGAAAGAAAGAGAATATGTATGGAGACATGCCGTCTGTTGATATGTATATCACTTACCTCGTATTTATTCGCTTCTGACCTGTTCTGCTACCAGCCCGTCCTCTCAGTGGGCGTTGGCTTGATTTTCAAAGCGGAATTAGGAGTTAAAGGTTAAAATGTGCACTCACGATTTGATTATTTATTATAAGCAAGTTTATTTAAGAATTATTAAAGACAGAATTTGATTAACGCTCGCTTGTAACTAACGAATGTATCTTAGACAATTATTATTTTCCTCAGAACGACAAACGACACAAACGACAATAATATTCTAAGGTTTTGAAAGATCGAAAATATTCTGTCTTTGAACCGTCGAAAATATTCTAAGTTTTTGAAAGGAGTTACACGTAAAAAGTTTAAGTCCCGAGACGGTGTACCGGACCGGGCTCCGCTCGGGCAGAGCTTCCGCGCGGTGAAATTTCGATGAGATACGATGTGTGGGTCCCGGCGGACCAGGGCCTTATATACTCGAAATGGCCCTCACCGATACCCTTTACGTACATAGGTAGTAGTGAATATTTGTAAATAGCACATCCAATCAGAGAGCTTAGATGCTGCATATTTCCTTATATGGTTTCTCTAGACTCGGGTCTTGTTGCTGTAGGTATTTTTATAAAAGGCATTCTTTTGTACTTGTAGCGGCGATGGGTTTTTCCCTCGCTCCCCTATGTAGAGTGTCTTTCCTCTTTTGTGGGTAGGGTCGCCACCGTTGACTTCGAGATCTTATCTCTCGATACACGAGTGCAAGTGGTCTAGGACCCCTTCTATTTATGCTCGTTAATATGCCGTCTTCTTGTAACAACGACGAAATTCACGTATGCTCCCGTCTTCTTCTGCACTCATGACCTCGGTGTAGTATTCTCATTGGTGTTGGGNATGTTCGGGGCGCACGTGCACTTGCTGTTCAGACGCGTGCCCTCTCCTTCATAATGTTCTCGTATGTTTTAAGACGGAGCCCTCCTGCTGAGGTTGCAAGCGTGCAGGCGCTCATAGTTCAGACACGTGCTTCCTTTTTCGGCAGATTCGAACGAAACTCTTCTTCTGGTGTTGCAGGTGTGCAGGCGCTCACAGTTCGGACGCGTGCTTTCTTCTTCGGCAGATTCGGACGAAGCTCTCCTTCTGATGTCATATATACACGTGTACTCGCTGTTTGGATGCGCATCTCCTTCTTCTTGGTACTCTCGCAGTTTCAGGCGCAATTCTTCTACTAATGTGTTTGCTGGAAATGTATGTGTATCTATTGTTCACAGTGTTGCTCGTTCTCCCATATGTATGCGGATCAGTCTCGCGTGACTTTAATTTATGATACGTATATAAAGATGAACTATAATCTAGTTATCCGACTTTCGCGATTTTCTCATTATATTGATCTCTCGCGTATTAATTATTATTAATGTGCTATATAACCCGATTTTCCTATTCCATTCACATATTGTTTGTTATTGTCGCTCGTGTCGTCGGCTCTGTTTCCTCTCATTTCCTTAATTTATTCAAGCGGCTGCGCTTCCGAGTTTTCCCTGTGACCTATTGTGTGGTCTCGACTACCTGCTCTTAGACCCGGCGCTTGCTCTCTCGTTCGTGTCATCCTATAGGGAAGGGCATTGACCTATATTTTGAATTCGACCCGTTTAAATGTCTTCCTGCTTAGTTTTATGTAAATGCGAAAACTGAGCATTTCACAATTCTCTAGTTTTTAGTTTAAGATACTTTGCCATTTCTTAACGTTCGCTTTCAACAGTTCAAATCTTTTTAAGGGGATGTGGGAGCTAAAAACACTGTTTTTCTGGTCCATGAAACTTTTTAAATAAAGCGTGTACTAAAAAACCAAGACCAGAGCGCAATAGTGTTTTATTCAAAGAACCATACTACCAAAAGAAATGTTCAATTGATTTCTTAGTTTCTTAAAAAGTTTTAAAATACGAATAGGTGTTTACACGATCTCAGCGCTAACCTTAATTCTAAGTAGTACCTTAATTTTACCAATAAACTTTTTTTATATTAATTTTCATTAATATGAACAGCACTACTTAAAGAAAAATTCAATTAGACTGTTACATCGTACGGCTCTACATTAAAACCTAAAATCATAGCATTATTAAAAGCATCAAAATTCAAATTCTCTCAATGCATTACGTTGCTATATGAGTTCGACGAACAGGCAAAAGAATGTCAGCGCCGATTCAGCGAAACGCTCACCAAGCAATTAAAGACGTAGCAAGCGAGCGTTACTTTTCATGTATACGACGTCAGTAATTTTTAGTGTACCAAATTCTAAATGTTGTAATGAACGGAGGTTTTAAAAAGCCTTACACACTGTTAATCAAACAGTTTGTACGAGATCGCGGACTCCGTACATCGCGCAGGTCCGACAATTGACACATCGCGAATAGCATTTTTATTGTATTTCAATTCAAATCCACTCTTGAAAATATTGATATTATTTGAATAATATAAAAATTGGAAAGAAACTAAATAAAAGCATTATTTTGTATCTCAATTTCGTGATTCTGAAAATTATTTTTGTGGAAATTCCCTTCCAATCGAACGCAACCTCGACCAGAACTGTGACTAACCAGCTGTCCAGAGTCAACGAAAAGTAAGTGAGTTACATTTATTTTACTAACAGTGAGAGTGTTAGAGTGTTAGGCGCGAATTAACATTGTTTTCAGCCTCGCCACTACACATATCATTACGTTTCTGCCTATTCGAGAGTGAGTAGTCAGGGCGTAACAATGTTATTTATTTAATTATTTATTTATTTATTTTTGGCATTTGAAATACGAAATATCTCGTGGTGTATTTGAGAAGCTTTTGCTCGCATATTCCCTTTATTTCAAGAGGCTGTAAGATACATTTTTCATTCTACACATCAAAAAAATCCGTTTGTTTTTCAATTATTTAGCCATTTATTCACGCACTTTTTGTTATTTTATAAAATTTATCTACCTTTATAAATGCCTTCACTATTTTAATTTTTATTCTCAGCAACGTTATAAACAAATGACAACCATGATTTTTCACGTTTTCCAGACATACATTAGTATATTCTTCTCCACGACTATTTGTTTATCGTATTTTACTATCTCAAAGAAAGTTCCGCTGGAATGGCCACAGGTCAGGTGTCCTATATACTTACGAAAATAATGTGCAGAGATCTGCGCGCTTACGCTCCTAATTCCAGCTTCCCTTGATATACCTGACCTTGCTGCCCTTCCGACTTCCAACTTCCGTTCGTATGTCTCCACGTCCATCTCTTGTTCTCTTCTACTCGTCCTATTCTCCCTCCTCATCCGCTTCCTCTCAAACTTGTTTCGTTCTGCTCTTGCACAAACATGTCGTCTGGTATTTTGCATTAAGCATTAGCTATGTTTTTCTATTGTGTTGTTATGTGCTGTGCTTTGCTCTTCACGACGCTCTTACTCTGCATTGGCTCGGTGTATGTTGCATGCTTAAACGGCAAGGCGCTTTTTTATTGCTTGGCGAGATTTCTCATTTCCGTGACTCGCAGTACCACCTTACTATGTCAGGAACTTACCCTGCACACCAACGCTTCCTACCTGATCAACTGACGAATATTCAGCGACAGGTAGAGAAGGACATAGAAGGACAAGAACCCGCCAAAGAAGCTGTTATATGAGACCTGCAGTTTCTGTGAGCAACCCATACAAGCACGAGATCCTGAGATGTGTGAGATCTGTATTGTCCATTACCACGCTACGTGCGTAAAATTCATGCAGATTGAGGATGGTCAGACCTTCTCCTGTGAAACCTGCGCGCTGGAATACCTTGAGAAAAACCTGAGTCTAACTTGTAGCAGCTATCTTGCGGCCCTACACTCGCTCACCAAGAGCAAGAGTTAGGAACTACGATCTCCCAAGGCCAAGCAGACGCCACAGGTGAAGAAGAAGTCTGAGCTGGCGCCAACATTATTAACTCCCTTTCGAACGCAGTCACCGTTATACCAGATGGTGGTTGATAGCAGACTCTAAGACATCTTAAACAAGATCCGTGCAGCCCTAACGGACATGCAAAAGAAGAAAGATGCAGCACTTGATTTATATAAGGTGCTATCTGCTATCTAACAGAGTCCTGGAGATTGAAGACTTTTAACATTGTTCACAGGTTTGAGTGAAGAAATGAAAACAAAACTGATTATTAGTACTAGGCCCCCCCCCCCCTGCTCGCTTCGCTCTCCAACCCCACGTTCGTCGTAGTAAAAACTTTAATTTTAGTTAGCTCGTAATATGCGTAAAAGCGTATATGCGTGGACTACAATAGGCTGTGCACGCGCTGATACAATACTTCAAACAATAAAACTAAAATTTTCGAAGTGCGAATTGTATAAAATCACTTCCTATCCTCTCTTTCCTCGCTTATTCACGCCTTAATTATATATCATAGCTCGAAGCTACTGCTAAAAATTAACCGCGCGTGCGCATGTGTTTTGGATTTTCCTTTTTGAAGAGGTTAACCGCTTAACATTGAACGCTTATCAACGCGTTTTAGATTTTATATTGCAGCCGCCACCGCCGATTACACATTGATAATTTTGCTCGATACGCTCGATACGCAACGCCAGCCCGAGTAGTTTTTTCGCTCTACTCGCGCGCATAATCATTTGCAAATTGACAGTATTAAGGTCGTTGGAAAACGCACCCATTGCTGTGTATGCATCAGTTTTTTATAACGAATCATAGGCGCCAACTATTTGCTGTAGCTGAGCTAACGCGCTAAACGTATACGGGATTGTGTATCGTATTTGTTGAACTTACCGGTACAAGAAAAGAAAAATTATTATTCTATATTGATTACGAGCTCCTGCTGAATTGAGTGTAATCTAAACGCTTGTATAATGTCGAGATTTTTAGTTGATATATGATTGTTTCGGCGCATGTGTTTTCAATTTTCCTTTCCAATGAGTTAAAATGATAGAGCACGTGTAAACAATACATTTTATTCTTTCTGTGTATGTGGAGAAAAAATTTTACCTACAAGAGCTCAAATACGTCTTAATTGTTCAGTATTGATTTGTCGCAATAAATCGGTCGTTGCAAAAGTTACGCCATTTCGAATTTTACAACAACGTGCATGAACGCGCCTATTGTCGTATAGTTTGCGAGTCTACCGATAGGTAATGTAAGAGGCAGAACTGTTACCCACGTTAAAAACTAAACCTTAAAACTACTTAAAAAACATCTTAAGGAAATATTTCGAGATCAAACCAATGCATCTCTTAATAAATTTAAATACATTATAGATCTTTCAGTGTAGACGAATCTTAGCAACTCTTTGAACGACGTCATTGATCGCGACCATTTTTTTATCATGTCGTGATTAAATCTGATCCGCAACCACTTGTGATACAGCAGGTAAAGAAGCTTGTACGTTTTAACTCTTCGATAATTTTAGGATAACTTACGTCAGAAGTCATTACGTCTATCGGCTTGTTTAATAGATTGTAATACGAAGTACCTTCGATCTCATGAATTGGCACTGCCCTTTCATAATAATCCAAAATCGGTTGTTCCCTTTGTATTAAAGAGATCGCTTTCTTGTCGAAAGGAGTTTTATCACAACACGCAAATCTCTTGACTTCTTCTTATAAAAGGTATTCAAGTTTTATAAAAGGTATCCCAATTTTGCTAACCCTTGTCAAACCACTTAGAAGTAAATTCCATTTCCTTAAACATCTTGAGTTTCACCATCTTAAAAATCGTCTGCCTGTCTGCGAGAAGAAGCAGATGAAAAAATATAGATGAAGAAAGACTTATGTGACATTTTATCGTCGGTAATTGAATTTACCGTCAATGCACATAACAGCTTCTGCTCATTGAATATCAACTTATTTGTCTTTGCTACATACTCGGCTAATAGCTGTATTATAAACAACGGATTTTTTCGCCTAACCTCTGGTCATACTGATTTGTAATAATCTTTTAAATATTTCGTTTGATCTAGCTACGACGAAGAAAAACTATTCTTATTTTTGCTTAAATTGTGAACTGTATCTTTATATACTTATTCTTATCTGCAGCTTTATTTTACTTGAATTTCATGTGCTCGTGACTATTCTGGGACGTGGTTTTGTTTATTTTCAATATTGCTTTTAAACGCATTTTCAAGCATTTAAGAGGTTATATGATCGGAAAAACAATAAATTATTAATGTGGCTTCAGTAAATACGCTTAAAAAAATTGCCTTATGTCCTTTAGTTTCATAATTATAGACTTTTAGGTTAAAATTTTTCAAGCACAGGGCATATTTTTTCGAGAGTTCATCATCTTCAAGCACAACTTACATCTATCTTTACATCGAACGCCACGAAGCGCGTTACCGAGATTTTGTTTTTTTCTCTGCCAGACACCTGGACATCGTCTACCGGAGTCCCAGGTGACAGGCTCATAATCTTTAAGCACAACTTACATCTGTGTATTAAAAGCTGGAATGCTAGTAAATAACAGAGTGCTCCTTTTCTTTAAGACCTGGATAAGCTATCCATAAACCAAGGATTCCATTCATTGAGTGACGATTTTGTATCCAAGCGTTTGTAAATCATTGACCAACATTATCCAATTGGCTTTCTAATGGTAAATGGTTGGCTTACTTTTCTACCAATGTTGTTCTGTATAAATATGAATGTGATTTATATCTTTAAAATTTAGAGGGATTATTATATTCTGTTTCATGTATTTGTATGAAATCTTAGAATAGAAATGTATGTTCATTATTGTGTAAGAAGGAAACAAACCGATTACCCCATGCGAAAGTACACATATCGTTAATTGAAATTTTAAATTCGGGAAACTCGGGGAGCGTCCGTGGCTTGGTTGGCTAAGGCGCACGCCTTGGCCAGCCGAGACACGCTCGCTCAAGGGGCCGTGGGTTCGATTCCCGGTGAGGTCAGCTCAGATTTTTTCTGAGTTGTTTTCAGCGGGAAAAGTACCCAAGACTCCGGCTGTTTCGAGGATAGGTTTTTCCCCGGAATTTTCCTTCAGAGTAATTCCGGGTTTTCCCTGCCTCACAGGCGTAAGCCTGGGCGAATGCGAAACAGTGGTAGGGACAATAGGTAAAGGCAGGAATTAGGTAGCCAACCCGATGCATTAGGCAGGGAGCGCCGGCCTTACCGGCGTGGAGCTGGTCTAATACGGGGACTTTCTCGGGGGAAAGCTACACTGAGAGACGGACCCGATGCCCTCTCGGGGGCAGAGAGTGCTGGCTTAACCAGCAAGGTGTGTGTCTGAAAATATGGCCCTCACCGGAGAAGTCTCTCAGAGTGGAAAAAATAATAGGGATACAGTGAGGTAAAAATCGAGGTATAGGATTGGGCACTACTTCCACACAAAGGTGGTGGAAGGCCCCCGGCAGCTGGGCCTAATTGGCCGCGCCGGTAATGCAGGCCAAAAAAAAAAATTCGGGAAACTCCCGCCAGTGCTGGTCACAGGTTAATGGGAAACTTGCATGAAAAAATCTATTAAGTCCGTCATGTAAAATATCGAAAAATAATCGACACGTATTTTTTCTTTTTTCAATCAAACGATTTTTGACAAAGGTACAGCGCGGTGAAATATCGTGTAACATCACTGAATCGGACAATATAGATATACTATACACAGTCCGAATCAGTGACGTCATACATTTCAACTCTCTACATCTTTGTTCATAATCGTTTAATTGAATAAAGAAAAAATATACGTGTCGATTATTTTTCGATATTCTACATGACAGACCTAATGAATTTTTTCATGCAAGTTCCCCATTGGGGATATCCAGAGCCGACAAGCATGCGCTGGACGCGAGTGGCCGCGTTTTGATGGCAAAAATTTTCGGAATTCAAAGTTTGAATTAACCGTGTAATATTAGAACTTATTACAGAATAAGTATTAACAGTGGTTTAGAGGTAATAGCTGAATGGCAGTATTGGAAGGTAATTAACGAGCAAGAATTAAGGGGCAGTAATTGAGGGGCACTGGGGGTAACCCTAGATACGAAGCTGAACTACGGGGCGCATTTAGACAGCGTATGCGAAAAGGCGGCGATTAGGGTGGCGCAGCTTAGTCGATTAATGGCCAACGTGCGCGGGCCTACTCCGAATAAACAAAAAAAAAAAAAAAAAAAAAAAAAAAAAAAAAAGATTAAGGGGCACTAATTGACGAGCACAATTTTTTGATAATATAGAGAGATAAATGATTGTAGCATTTATTGATCACACTTGGACAAAGCTTTCGTGTATGTATTTAAGTAAAGACTGTCTCTTCCGTAACGTATCTCAATATTCTCAATTAAGGTCGTTCTCTGAAACAAGCTGTCACTCAGACAATCGGGCGAAAAAACGCTCACATTCATACTTGCACACTACAGTCACACCTATACACATTTTACATTCAGACCGACGTAGGGTGATGCGTGGCCTCCTCACTACTTAACAGCATTATATGCATATATAAATTATACTATGATTATACCATGATATAAATTATGACATGATTAACAATTTAACTAAAAGATAGACATTTGATATATCAACAGTTGGATTTTATCCATTCTTTAATTATCGTCTGATGACTGAATTTACTAATTTCTAACACTTTTAGGTTGTTCGGCAGAGCATTGTACGTTGAGATCGCCTTAATATAACAGTTCTTATTACTAATTCTCTTTTTATTTATTGGTACAATAATACTTTTATTTCTAGTAATACTAGATGAGTTGAGTTGAGGTACTGCTGCTTGAGTTAGTTGAGATCATTATAGTATATCAACATATCTTTAAGGCCTCAAGGGTAAACAATTGCTCGAGATTGAGCGGATTATTTTTCGTTACAAAATGTTTTAATTAATAATTTTTAGAATTTTAATCGTAACTTTTAATCGTGTGCCATTACACAAACCGTCTGTTATACAGTACTTTTACTTCCAGTAACGAATTTTCTTTTTATTTTCTTAATTTGGACAAATATTTAATCTTTTTTTATAATCTATAAATGTTATATAGAATATAATTTTAAAATAAAAATAAAACAGAAACTGAAATGGGGGGTTGGCTAGCGGAGCGAGCAGGGGGCGAAGCCTCACTAGTATATCTTCCTATATTATATAGTTGTTTTGGCTATACTCCCCCCCACACCCCCCCCCCACAGAAAAAACACGAATTTGGTATGATTATCTTATTCAAAATGTACTGTTAGTTTCATACAAAGAACAAGAAAGAAGACGAGTCACATGTAAATACGCATACAAAAAATGTACAATTTACATGTGATATATGTGATAAAAGCTTCAATCGAAAATGTCATATTATATCACATATGTCGGTTCACTCAAATGTTGCTGAAAATGAATGCTCGATCTGCAAGAAATGTTTTAAAAACAAATCTTATTTAGTTGTACATAAGAGAATTCATTCTAACGATAAAAATTATGTATGTGATGTCTGTAATAGCTCATTTGTATGTAAGAGCAATTTTAATAGACACAGAAAGATTCACAACTAATATTGTATACTATTTAGTTGTGTATACTATTTTTCTAAAATTTTGTGTTTGTGCTTCATTTATATTCATATTTTATTCAATATTTGAAATACGAAATATCTCGTGGCGGGATCGAAGCTTTAGCCGCGTGTAATGATCGCTTTGTAAGAGACTAAGGGAAGCATTCCCCATTCAGGCGCATTAGAAGCGCTGTATAGTATTAAATTTATTTAATAACTACTACTGCTGAATCTACTTATAATAAATAACAAATATTAATACATTGCATCAGTATCATTGCACTTACGGCTGTATCTGTGCTTTGGCAGTATAATTGCATGCGTTGCAGTTACTGCGTATGTGTTGAATTTGAGAGTCGGCAGGCGGTTGCACGGAGTAGCGACATGATCCAGGCGATGAGAAATTATAAATGTTAAAATGTTTGATATTTATATAAATGAGGGGAATTATATATTTCTTTTGATGGTTTATTGAACAAGCTTTATTTTCTAAATGATTTTTTTTTTGGCCATTTAAATACGGAAATACCTTGGTGGCGGATTTGATATAGACTAAGCGAATCAATTCCCTATTTATGCGCATTAGCCTGATAGGTAATAAAGATCGATAGGCTAATATAATTTTATATTATAAAGTTATTTATGTCAACAAATTTTATAACAGATTTATATTGAACATATTTTTTCTTAAATTAAGCACTGAAACTAAAATTGGAGGTTGGCGAGCGAAGCAAGCAGGCCGGGCGAATTTAACACGGTTGAAAAAATAAAATAATGATTAATATTTTTAAATAAAATCTACAAAAATTAAAAATGGGGGGTTGGCGAGCGAAAGCGAGCAGTGGGGCGGTAGCCCCACAGTATATAGATTATATATATTATATATCCGGTATATAGACATTTCTGGCTTGCCGATGCGATATATTGCATATAGATATCAGATATTTGATAGAATTAGCGATATATATATATATACACACTAGTGAGGCTTCGCCCCCCTGCTCGTTCCGCTCGCAACCCCTAATTTTAGATTTTTGTTTTCAAAATTTATTTTTATGATTAGTTAAGTCAATTATATATATATATATATATATATATATATATATGATTATCAAACGGCTGTTGAACAGAGAGATTAAATGCATATAATAATAACAATTTAATCCAATCACATATGAGACTTTGACTAGAATTAAAAAAAAAATCCTACAGCTAAAAATTATAAACACTTGCATCAAGTAGCTAACATTCAAAATCTTCTAAATTATAAAATGATTTTTTCACGAAAAGACGAACAACAAAAACATTTATATAACAAACCACTAACCCCTGAATTGGTGCTATTATAGTTTCAGACTCAGGTTTACCAGAAAATTTTGATCTGTGCGNTTTTGATCTTTGCGTATATCCTAAATAATTACCAGAAAATCATTCGCAAGAATCATATTTAAATAAATTATCGCAATTTATTGATCCGATGGTTTTCCCATTACTGTTTCCACTAGGTGATTTAGGATGGAGTACTAATTATTTTCAAAATTATCAGCCAAAGGAGAAAAAAAGCNGATGGAGTACTAATTATTTTCAAAATTATCATCCAGAGAAAAAGCTCACTGTTTTGCAATATTATTCATACAGACTTGCATATCGACCGAATCAAACAAATTTTAGTCCTTTATTGTATGCGGGAAGATCAACTCAACAATTTTTTATACATTCTTACGTGATGATAGAAAATAATCGCTTGAATTATTTGAGAAGTAATCAAAAAACATTAAGGATAAAATATTAGCAAGGCGTATTAGATGCAGTAGTTAATAGTGCTTCAAATATTTCTAATAATTTTGAAACAAAAGAAAAAACCGGGAATCTTTTTATTATACTACCATTAACATATATTGGAAGTCCTAAATATATGCAACAACATTATCAAGATGCAACGGCTATTATAAGAAAATGTGGTAGACCAGATTTATTCATAACTGTAACATGTAATCCGAAATGGAAAGAATTAAAATTAATTTTAAAACGATTTCCAAAAAATACAACTCCAAATGATATACCTCACATCACCGTTAGATTATTTCACACAAAATTACAATCAATATTGAATGATATAATACATGAAAAATATTTTTGGTAAAGTATTAGCTTATGTATATACAGTTGAGTTTCAAAAACAAGGTTTACCACACCCTGGTAGAAATGTTAACCAACGGTTTAGCATCCGTTCGGCAAATCGCAACGAGTTTGCCAACGGTTCAACCAACCGTTGGTTTAAAGTACTGTTAATTTCGTCACGAAATAAGAAATCCCTTAGCCAACTGTTCGTCCAACCGTTGGTTTAACATACTGCAAATTCCCGTACTACACTAGCGATCCGTTGGCCAACGGATCCTTAACCTTGAAATCACAAAAGTAAATTGAGTTACACATTAAAGTCATATATTCAAATTTGTAAAAAAACTAAATTGTTATTAAATTAGTGTTAGAAAATTATTTTTTGGAAAATTAATTTTGAGGTTAATTAAAGATGATGATTATAAAATCAATTCAAAAGAGCATAAGGTGATTCAAAAGAATCGTTCCTTTGTAATTGATTTTAACAAGTATCTTCTTTCTTTCAATCAAAATTTCTATTTCTTCCGGAATCTTGATATCTTTTACTGAATACTGCTCTTGTTCAATCTCTTCGCGTATTGAGAAATTAAGTGCTTTGGAGATCTCAAAAGACTAGTCATTTTTCCAAGCTACGATTCAAAGGCAAAAGCACTGATTTCATCCGCATGCTCCAGAGGCTGACCACGCACATGTATAGCACTGCACTGTCCGCTCCAGACACCACGCATCAGACGTGTATACACACACACACACACAAACACACACACACACTCACACACACACACACACACACACACACACACACACATATATATATATATATCTATATATATATATGTGCATAATACTCAGACCACGCGTACATTTTGACATAACCTCTCATTTCAAATAAGATATTTCTGAAACCTTGCGAATCAGATATTTTTGGAAGTCGAATATCAAGGGGCGCGGTAGTGCCCCGATAGCAAGTATAAGTTTTTATACAGTGTGCCGTCGAGGAGCCCCGCGACCCTATTATACTTTGAATTTGCTTTTTAACCTATTTACGTTTTATTCATTCTGTCTATATTTTATTTGATCCGTTGTTGACTCATATGTGTGAGTATCCTATTTTGAAGATTCTAAACAGATCTTTCTAATGACCGTAGTATTTTTCTAAGGCGATTGCTCCTTTATAAAAATAACTAAGATCAAAAATTAATTTGCGATAATTTCTTAAAATTTCTGGCCATGCGATTCTCTTCTTTTTAAGTACAACAATACAAGAATATGTCAAAAATTATAATAGGTTATAAGGTTATGATATCTGTAAGGTAATACCCTCTTGATTACGACTACAGCGCGAATAAATAATTTCCAGAGCATCGCTTCGTTTTGGAGTCCACCTCGCATTCTTCATAACTTGGAAATCCTGAATATATACGCACTTGGACTCGTTCATGTTCGAGTCGGATATTTTGCTTTCTGCTGCTGTGCTATTTGGAATCAACAAGTTATGTTTTGATTTTTGTATAAAATTTACGTTCTGGTGCATAATTAGTGTTGCATTCAAATTTTAAGTATCAACGGCAGTCGAGATAGTATTACAAAGAAGATACTCGTGCTACTGCTAGTGCATCGCCCGTTAAGATTTTTGTGTCAACGCGTCGAGCGCTGGTCAGGACTATACTCAAGCACTATAGTGTGAATCGCCAGAGATCAAGAGCGAGATCGACAGCGTAATCGGTAGCCCTTCCGAGCTCGGCTTTAACGTCATCGAGCGCTCTCACCGCTTGAGCTCGGCGACGACCCCGTTGGCTGCAATATACCTATATCTTAATCCGCTTCTCCATAACCTCATTTTCGCGTAAACTTTCGTAACGTGTCGAAGGCTGCAAGGTCTAGGTAATTCCTCAATCTTCCATTACAGCAACAACTTTAATCTTAACATGGGTCCTGAGCGGCGCAACGGCCACGCCGCCTCGATCATTATCAGTCAACCTGAACTCGGTCCTATTTCTCAACAGCTATATAGCGGCTCCTGGGCGGCGCATTATGACAGCGAGCCCAAAAACTATTTCATTGAGTTTGAGCACATGGAGGAGGAGGTAGATATCAACGAGGAGCCGACGCTTCTCCAGGCGAAAATCAGCAGTCCAGCCTCAAGCTCAGCATAACCGCACGATATTCCGCAACAAGTCCAAGCAGATCGTCACAGACACGACGTGTACATGAATGCTGGGTACAGATAGTAAAACACAGCAACGTGCTCGGAACCCCTAGCTCACATCGATGGATTGCAAACTGCGAGATGCGACATATAGAGATCGAGTCGGCAGCGTGCGTGATCCACGGATAATCGATCGAAGCTTGACCGTAACTTCGCCAAGTTTTTGCTTACTGGAGTTCTACAAAGATCCCGTTGGCTTCAATTCTAACCTCAACGACCATTTTTGCTTGCACCAGAACCATACACAAAGGCAACACAAATTGATATAATAAGTAAGATCTCGACTGTTCTCGTCTTCCACAGGCTTAGAGCGCTTGTTTCCCCGAAATTAGCAGAAGACTACGAGGCCTTCTTGTTCTTTCACAGGCCGAGAACCAGATGCGACTATGGTAACGATCTCACCGAGTCCGAGGACGATGAAAATGATGAGATCATCGAGGACAATGAGCGAGAACTTGCGTATATAGATCGTCTTTGTATGAAGATGGAGAATAGCCACACCGAGAGAGACCGATAGTGTGATCAGTTGCCACTCTTAGCTCGGTCCTCAACTACTGCAGGAGCTCTCTCCAATTGTCCTCGACGACGAACCTGTCGGTCGCAAGGACGACCTTCGTAGCTGGTCGTTTGAGTTGTATACCAGAGGCTCCTAGCCCAATGGCAACCAGATACTCCAAGACCTTATATTCAATTATTCCTCCGGAGTCGAAAATTAACGACAAGATCTTCCTTCTTTCGTTACAGCTGTTTCAACCTTGACATGAGGGTGACTGTATATGTAACGCCACCTCAATCATGGTCGACTCCTCGAACCCGATAAGGCCTCACATGTCATCGGTGCAGCAGAGTTTGCCGCAGCTGGCAAGCACCTCAACGACAACCGCCGAAGACGCGCCATGGCTCTAACGGCCAGCAAACGACACTTAGCGCTCAAGGTCAACTCAATGGAGAAGTCCGTGCTTATAAGCAAAAGCTGCAGCAGCTGCCGAATGGTGCGTCAGGCCCAAGCAGAGCCCAAGAACTTCGAGTCGGAATGCGATCGACTATGGCAACAATCTCATCAAGTTCAAGAACGAGGAGGAGGTGGACGTCATTGAACCGACATGGTCCTGGAGATCGGCAACGACAAAGGCCCCACCCAGTTTCAAGCTTAGCATACCCGCCGTAACACCCGATAAAAAGTCCTATAGCCTACTACGCTGCTGCTGTTGGGCCGATATCAATATTTAATAATTCCAACGAAGACTAGCGCAACTCAATATTTGCCGTTCTCCTTACAAAAAATGACTACTAAAAAAAGGGCAAAAAATTTGAGTTGTGTTAGTCTTTGTTGGAAATCATAATTCTGCTAGACTTCATAAAAAACGACAATATTGCAACAGCCCTTTGAGGGATTGTTTCTGTCAAAAACATTTCCGCAGTAAGTTTATTTAATTAAACTCATTAAAAGGTTGTGAAATCAGTTCAAAGAACACCTTTTACAAGGTAAAATGTTGGCAACTATAAGTTATGTGCCCATCCTAACGAATCTATCTTAGTATTATAATTATAATTCCTCCTCTAAAAGGTTATAAAATCCTTAAAGAAATTGTCAAATTTTTACAGCTTACAAAAGTTTTTCTGT
Organism: Pteromalus puparum; assembly: GCA_012977825.3. Taxonomy (NCBI): domain Eukaryota; kingdom Metazoa; phylum Arthropoda; class Insecta; order Hymenoptera; family Pteromalidae; genus Pteromalus; species Pteromalus puparum. Next base: position 14,124,155 of record CM053171.1, read on the forward strand.
ATTTTTATCATTATACGCTAATGAATGTAGTGAAATCAGTTTTAAAAATGTTAAGTGTTAAAAATCAGCACACTAACAAAAATCATTTCTTACTCGAAAAAGAAATAATCTGAAAACTAAGCCAAATCATCTTGTGCAAAGAATAAGCAAAATCATAAATATGCAAAACAGAGTTTCATTTTGAAACTATAGTGAGATTAATTCTTCTTGGAGTAAGAAATGATTTTTGTCAGTGCAGGTAAGCTAGAATCTGTTGACTAGTTTATAAAAAATAAGATGGTTGTACTTTTCAAAATTATTCTTATAATGCTTACTTGCCGTCCCATTGTCTTATAGTCTATCGATGAAACACTCGGATTATTATTTTTAAGGTGTGAATCTGTTAGATAATATTAATTCAAATTACAACAGATTTTATTATAATCTAAGAAGATTTACTACCAGCATGTTGTCGCAAAAGTCTTCAAATATACCGTGTATGTTGCAAAGAAAAAATCTCAAAACTAAATTTAATAATTTGAATAAATAGTAAGTAGTTTTGGAATCATAATATTATTTTTACTTTGATAATCTTGCTTTACGATCTGTCTTGATTGAAAAGGCGATAATATAATATACTTTTCTATTATCCATGATTACGTGTATACGTAAATTAAACATCTAAAAGCAATTAACATTTTTCATATTTGAAATATCTATTGCAGTGTATTTTTTCCAACCGTTGGTAAACCGTTGGCTAACTTTTTATTATTAGAATGTCTTCCCAACCGTTGGTAAACCGTTGGTTAATACTTTTCGTAACCGTTGGCAAAAAAATTGCCGAACTATTAGTTGACAAGCCATTTTGGTTGGGTTATTTTCTACCAGGGTTAAGTTTGTCATTATTTGAAATTATTTCAGCAGATATAGATTTATCAATATGTTCAGATATGATTATTTGGTTATCAGGATGTAATGTTATTAAAATGTGTGCATGCCCTGGTAGAAAATAACCCAACCAAAATGGCTTGTCAACTAATTGTTCGGCAATTTTTTTTGCCAACGGTTACGAAAAGTATTAACCAACGGTTACCCAACGATTGGGAAAACATTCTAAATAAAAAGTTAGCCAACGGTTTACCAACGGTTGGAAAAAATACACTGCAATACATATTTTAAATATGAAAAATGTTAATTGCTTTTAGATTTTTAATTTACGTATACACGTAATCATGGATAATAAAAAAGTATATTATATACTCGACTTCCAAAAATATCTGATTCGCAAGGTTTCAGAAATATCTTATTTGAAATGAGAAGTTATGTCAACATGTACGCGTGATTTGAGTATTATACACATATGTGTGTGTGTGTACACACGTCTGATGCGTGGTGTCTGGAGCGGACAGTGCAGTGATATGCATGTAGGTGGTCAGCCTCTGGAGCATGCGGATGAAATCAGTGCTTTTGCCTTTGAATCGTACCTTGGAAAAATGACTAGTCTTTTGTGATCTCTAAAGCACTAAATTTCTCAATACGCAAAGAGATTGAACAAGAGCAGTATTTAGTAAAAGATATCAAGATTCCAGAAATAATAGAAATTTTGATTGAAAGAAAGAAGAAAATTGTTAAAATCAATTACAAAGGAACGATTCTTTTGAATCACCTTATCCTCTTTTGAATTGATTTTATTATCATCATCTTTAATTAACCTCAAAATTAATTTTCCAAAAAATAATTTTCTAACACTAATTTAATAACAATTTAGTTTTTTTACAAATTTGAATATATGACTTCAATGTGTAACTTAATTTACTTTTGTGATTTCAAGGTTAAGGATCCGTTGGCTATCGGATCGCTAGTGTAGTACGGGAATTTGCAGTATGTTAGACCAACGGTTGGTCGAACAGTTGGCTAAGGGATTTCTTATTTCGTGACAAAATTAACAGTATTTTAAACCAATGGTTGGTTGAACCGTTGGCAAACTCGTTGCGATTTGCCGAACGGATGCTAAACCGTAGGTTAACATTTCTACCAGGGTTATAAAAAAAGATTAAATATTTGTCCTTTACCCCCGCGGTACGACGGTTAAGCAATCCTTCGCGGGGGGACGAAAGGCTTGTTGCCCTCTTCTATTTGATGAAGTCATCAACTCGTCTTCTTCTTTCTGCATCTTCCGGGCGTCTACTTCCTTCTGCATCGTCCGGTCGTCTACTTCTTGCAGCATCGTCCGATCATCCTCTGGACAGATTCAACCCCGACACCTACGTTCCTCTGCATCGGGTGAGGGAGTCTGGGCTCCAACTCAGTTACCTACGTTCCTCAGCATCGGTCTGAGGAGCACTTAAAGGAACTCAAGCCTAGCTCCTTCGTTCCTCAGCATCGGGCAGGGGAGTGAGAGCTCAACTCTATGACCTACGTTCCTCTGCATCAGTCAGAGGAGCATTTCGTACTTATGACTCAGTGGCCTTCGTCTAGCAGCATTTAACTTGGCTGTTTTGCCTTATCTTTTCCTTCTATTCTCTTCGTCATTTCTAACCTTCTTGAGGATGGTCCTTACGTAGTTGTCTACTGCGTGCCAACCATCCTCCGTCGACAACATGGCTGTCATCATAGATTCAGGTGTCACACTTGTCTGGAGGTAACACTCGAGTTCTTCTCGCTCCATTTGGTATCGCGAACAGTCACAGAAGACATGCTCCGCATCCTCGTTAGCGTCCAAACAAACTGGGCAGTTTGGACGGTCCTCTATTTTAAATCTGTGTAGGTACGCCCGAAAGCATCCGTGCCCCGTCAGAAACTGTGTGAGGTAATAGTTAACTTCCCCATTTTCTCTTTGCGTCCAGTCCTCTATTCTTGGTATGAGGCGATGTGTCCATCGCCCCTTATCGACGGAGTACCATCTTTTTTGCCACTCAGTCATTGTCTGCTTCCTTGCGGAATCCCAGATTTCGTTATGGGTGTTGTCGTTAATCCGTCTCTTTGCCTCGTATACGTCCTTCCTCTCTATTACCAAAAGGTCGATAGGCGGCATGCTTGCTATGATGCAGGCCGCTTCGTCCGATACCGTTCGGTAAGCTGATGCGACCCTAAGTGCACTTCTCCTGTACACTGTCGATATCTTTCGTACGTAACTTTTCACCAACATGGCATCTGCCCATATTGGGGCCCCGTACAGAATAATCCATGTGATTACACTGGCTAAGAGCAACCTACGTTTCTGCGAAGGCCCTCCTGTGTTTGGCATCAATCGTGATAGAGCTGTGCCAACTCTTGCTGCTTTATCGCTTACTACTTCTAGATGTTGTTTAAAATTAAGTCTTGCATCGATGGTGAGACCCAGGTACTTGATGGTCGGTTGAAAGACGATCTCATGTCCATCTACTATCAGTGTCATTGCTTCTATCTTCTTCCTACTGGTAATCAGAATAGCTTCTGTTTTGTGGCTGGCTAATTCTAGGCCCGTCTCCGTGAGCCATTCGTGTATCATACGAACAGCCTCGTTAGCAGCTTCTGCCACCTCGTCTTTGTCCTTCGCCACTACTACGACGGCGATGTCATCCGCAAATCCTATCACCATTGCCCCTTGGGGTAGTTCTAGTCTTAGAACTCCATCGTACATGATATTCCACAATGGTGGGCCCAGCACGGACCCCTGGGGAATGCCTCCTGTGACCTTATAGGTTTCTGTGCCGTTCTCCGTATCGTATAGTAGGATTCTGTCCTTAAGGTAGTCAGCCATAATCCTTCTTACATACCCAGGTACCTCCTGGTTTCGCAATGCCTCGTGTATCTTACTCCAGTTAGCCGAGTTGAACGCATTTTTTACGTCCAGTGTGACGATAACACAGTACTTCTTGGATCCTCCTTTCCATCTTTTCCCTTTTATTGCTGATCGGGCAGTGTCGATCGCCAAGCCGGCGGCATCCAGGGTAGAGCGCTTCTTCCTGAAGCCGTATTGGTGCTCTGCAAGTCTACTGGATCCTTCTATGGCCTGGTCCTGCATGCAACCAGCAGTTCCTCCGTGGTGATTGGGGGAATAGCTTCGGCGTCTGTCCTTGCCTTGATTCCGTTGCTTCATTTAGCTGGAGAGGGAACAGCGTAGTCACGATACGGTGCATCAATTCCGGGCATTTGGGAGGCGGTACATAGCTTCCTTTTATCTTCTTCATTACGAATTTATAAGGACGGCCCCAGGGGTCCCGTTCGACTTCGTCCTGCAACTCTTTAAGGCACTGTCACTTGTTTGCGCAGATTGTCCGTTTAAGGTTCTTTTAGCGTCCTTCATTTCTTCTTTGCGGGCCTCTACTAGCTCCTGGCCTCTTCCAGTTTTGTAGTATTTCTTCCTTGCCCGTTGTTCTCGTCTTCTGGTCCGGTGACACTCGCTGCGTGCACTTTCTACCGCTTTATGCCACCAGTATGCTGGTGGTCATCTATTGTTGGGTACTCTTCTTGGCATGGCCGCGTCACAGGCTCAGGTAATATTTTCCATTACCTGTTCGGCCTTACTGTTCGCTGATCCATGTGGTTGCATTTCTTCCAATGCCAGCAGAAACATCTTCTTGACATAATTTTTTGCTTTCCAACCGATTCTATTGGTCCTTGTACTCGTGCTGGTTCTCTGCCCTGATTTCCTTACCTCCATTATTATGGCCTGGTGGTCGCTATTTGTGTAGTGTAGCCAATTAGACAACTACTAACAAAGGTCAGGTCTACAATAGATCCTGTGTCTCCTCTGCTAAAGGTGTGAGTGCTACCCTGATTAACCAACACCAGGTCTAGAGGAGCAAATGCTTCCAAGAGCACCTCTTTGATTCGTCCTTCGACTGTCCCACTCTACGGTCCTTGCGTTAAAATCACCTGCGATGATCACTGGCTTTCTTCCCGCGACATCCTGCACGAGTCGATCCAGCTGCTGCTCGTACTGTTCGATCGGTGCATTTGGCGAGGCATAGCAGCTGTATACGTGTATACCTGCTACCTTTGCGCGAACAAATCCTTCCTCCCGAGTCCTCATTTTTTCCTGGAGAGCGACGTTCCCACATGCCCAGATCGCCGCTCTACCAGTGCTGCCTGCTTCCCATGATGACTCGTTAAGATCTCTGTATTGCTCTGTAACGGTTCGACTTTCCCCGTGTGTTGAGTAGTCGGCCGGACGCCAGGATTTGGTTAGGGGAAAGGTTAATTGAAGAGACTTGTTTATGCAATTAATAACAAAATAGATGTATTCTAATAATTATGTTAACAAGTTGATAATTCAGTTATTAGTCTCCAGCTGGAACAGAAATCGAAATCGCGGTGTTTTAGAATATTTCGCCTTTACAATCGGTTTAGCTTAATCTATAGCGGTTAACGGTACATTAACACGACCTTGCCGGAGTTACGTGGTTTCGGTGCGGTTATCGGTTTTACGGACGCGGTATCGGAGTTTCAGACGGTGAAACGGGTTCGGGTTAAAGACGGGTTTTCGGAGGTTAGGTTTCCCTCGAGTCCATGGAGTCGTGAGCGCATGGCTCTACGAATCGAGGTCGCTCGTCTCGTTCTTCTCGTAGTCCTGTGTGCTCACAGTGACCAGGCGAATCTCGAGAGGTCGGCGGGTGGGCAGGAGTTGGCCGGTGTTTCACCAGGACGTGTGCGCACGACCCGTGCTTGGTGGAACACCAAGATTAGTTAGAGTTAAGTTACAATCAATAAAGTTTGTAATCAGAATCTCACTGCCATCAACCTATGACGCCCTGCATTCACGTGTCCCGCCATCGGCGGTATCAGGAGCCTCGCCGCAGCCGAAATCGGGCAAAACTTTTCTTTCAATGGGCCTAACACTCCGAACTCGACGTCGACCTTTACGCACCACAAACCCATCAGTATTAGTCGGCGACGAGGTGCCCGCACCATCATTCGCGTCAACAGTTTCAAGTTCGCGCAGCGATACAAAAACTCGTGACGCATCAACGTCAGAACGATACATTTCCTCATTATTATTATTATCACAATCGCCACCGCCACCACCATTATGACATACAGCTCGAGCATTTTCAACAGATGTCTCTACTTTATACATTACTCGCGTAATTTCTGCGAGTGAATCATTAAGTTTTTTGTTCTCCTGTAAGAGAAGCAGACGATCATTGCGCAGATCTTCCAGCATAGAGTTCTGCTTTTCAAGTTTAGCTTCAAGTGACGAAACTCTATCCACCAGACTATCGATCGCCCCCTGTGCCGCTGGGGCTGCTGGGGCAGGATCCGACCTCTGGCCGATGGCATCAAGCTTCCCTACAAGAAGAGTCTTCAGATTATCTACTGATCTCTCCAGGAGTTCAAACTGGTTTGAGAACAGGTTAAGCATAGACGGTGGTAGCGTACAATAGCGAAGAGCACTCAAATCCGCAGTTGAATTGTTTTGGATGCTCTCTCTAACAGCTGTTTTACTGACGGCCGGCGTCGAAGTAGTGAGAGTTTCCTTAGCGGATACATTAATGCTCGTAATATTCGTATTCGAGATTTCAGTCGTATTTTCTCCAGTATCGTTATGAGTATCAACATCAACAGTATTACTAGTGCTACTATTATTATTATTATTGTTGTTCTCGCCAGTATTATTTACCCCATTATTTACATTTTGTACATGTTTTACTTTGACTGTTTCACTAGTATTCTTATTTTTATTTTTACTTTCATCTCTATTATCAGTATTACTGTTATCCTTATCAGCAACCTTAGTTTTAGTTTTATTTTTCTTTTTGTCCTCGTCTTGCCTAGAAGCAGTCTTTTGTAGCAATTTTATAGAGATATTGCTCTTATTCTTTAAATTACATGGTTCACATAAGAAATTGTTTTTGTCAATAAAATTCCAGTTCATGCAAACATTGTGAAATGTTGCAGAACAATTTTTACAATTTTGCATTACAGCGCCCGCGCGTGCTATTCTTTTACATTTTTCGCAAGAGCCAAGAACCATGGTTGCAGGTAGCACTAGAGTTTTAATACTGAAAAATTTTTCTGAAATGTCAGAAAAAATTAGACATTCAAATTACATACATTTGAAAATATAAAACACAAAAAACGAGCTTCGATGGTATCGCAGATTTGAAATTTCGCGCGTAGTAGGAGCCACCAGACTGCGCATGCGCGCGGGCGAAAACAGTGTAGCCAACCGTTACTGAAGAAAATTCAAGATGCGATGGTGTAGCACTCTTGTGGCAGAATATTGATTCTCGATCACGCTGATGACTTGCGAGAATTTGCGCGAAATTTTGCGAGATATATATATAGATATATCAGACCTTGGAGAGATGCAGTATGCAGTGGAAAAGGCGTGGGCTGCATAGAAAGCTGAGCAGCAGCGTTGTTAGAAGCGCCTCTGCCCAGTAGTTCCCTCAGTGACGAAAAAGGTAGATCTCTGCAGTTGTCTCAGACTCTTGATCAATGCGGCTTGTGTTTGAGGTTATGTTGCCGACAGTTCGCGGAAAATTCCCTCCCGGCTCATAAAAAGCACAAAAAGTTTGTGAATTTTTAGCTCGCGCATAAGAGCCAATTGGGGGGGTCTTCTCCGCTGTAAGTAACCACTCCAAGGAGTGAAAATACTATTAATAAGCTGTATGTAAAGCAGAGCGGTATACTCAAGCTTTCGAACTTACCAAGAGCAGACGACAAAATCTATTTTCTAATTTGTTAGAAAATAGATTTTGTCGTCTAATTTATCTATCTTCTAATTTATTAGGTAAAAGAAAATACTATGTTTTGAGACGGCCGCACTACCTACACGGTAAAGGACCGACAACCGATAAGTTACCGACAGTGGTCGGTTACCACGCGAGCGTCATTATAGTAAGTAAACCCGACACAGATGGCGTGCGCGCAGTCCCTCTATTGCATAGAGGGACTCGAGTATATAAGGAGCTCCGCGAGCAGCAGCTACTTACTTCTTCTCTGCTCGACGACTGGCTCTCGTTCCAGAAACTCTCAACGCTGATCATACTACTCAGCTGCGAGCTCCGACTACCCGAGCGTTTAGTATGTACATATGCCATAAGCATACATATGAAGGATACTCGAGTTTGTTGAAGTTCTAAATAAATATTAGTAAATGCATAATACCCTTATTGTGTCAAATCATTCCTTCCTCACCCCCACCGAATCACCTCTAGTAAAGCGGGCAATATGCCCCCCGTGACTATCTAGAGTGAGCTCGGTCTCAGACACACTAAGAAGGCACCCTGATACACCTTCGACGTCTGTCTAGCTGCAGCAGTCTATGTTTGGATCTAGGGGAATATCGCCCCCCGTTACGGATCAGTAGACATGACTCTCAGCACTCTCTTTACGGCTACATTGCTTTCGTAGTCGGATGAGAGTAGGGAAATCCCGAATCAGCGCAACCTGTTACACGCTGACCACGGATCTTTGGCCGACTTCTAGCGCATGTACCCTCATTTCGATTCACTCGGGTTTTCTTTATCTCTCGGTCTAGCGGTTTCTCATTGGAAGCAGTTAGGACCGTTTCAGTGGCGCTCGGACAGGGACCTGAGTCGCGATTTGATCGTACATTGACAGCCAAAGATTTTTTTTTCTCTCAAGCAAATGATCTCCACTATCTCCTGCTCACTTGTTGAGCTACAAATACATAATCGCATCAGCGAGTTACAACAGTCGTTGATCATTTGCTCGAACTAAATAAACAAAAGGACAACGAAATAAACGACTTAAACGATTCCGTGGAATGGCTAATGGAAAGAGAAGAGATCCGTACTAAACAAATAGACATTATTAACAAAAACCTTAGCGTATTCAATGATAATGCCTTGTCTTGTTGGAAGGATTTGGGAGTCGCTAAACAGGATTTTGACAATGCTGCAAAAACTTTTAAAAACACAATAAAAAATATACAAAAAGCCTGTCAGTCTATCCAAACCCGAAACAACTCGAGGCTAAACACAGTAGAATCACGTCTTAAAAAGATAGAAATTCAAATCGAATATATAACGGCCGGGATTCAAAACCTTCGTATTAAAATTTTTTTTTCTTTTCTTTTTTCTCCTCCTGGCGTCCTCAGAGAGATACATCTGTTAAAAGCTGATATATGCACAGTCAAAAAGCACGATGGCTGACTTAAATAAACGTCGCTCTGCGGTCATAATGGAAAGAATCCAAGACCCTGAGGCAGACGACAAAAGTAATGATGTGATTGAATGGCAAAAGGCAGTTGTTGATGAATTGTCTCTCTTGGACACTAGACAAGATGCGCTAGAAGGTCGGGTAGATAAATTAGAAGACGAAGGAACTTCGCGATTTCCGGGTAACGGGCCTCGACGAAAAAGTCGATGCATTGGCAGAGCAACTCGGTAAAGTTAAAACTGACTATAATAACCTCCACCATCGAGTAGTACTATTAGAGACAGAAAATGACACACTTATTTTACGAAATACACAACGAGAATAGACATTGACGAACTTAAGGAAAAAGTAGAAGCAAACGTAACAAAAGGCATACTTCATGACGAAATAAAAAAGATCCTCGAAAAACAATCAAAAGATTTCAAAACATTAGAAAATAAAATACAATCAAAGAGAGTCGCGGAGCAATCGGACGCAACGACTGATGTAACGCGACGACTAAAAATAACGATTCCTAAATTTAAAGGTCTAACCGGTGAAAGACCCATAAGATTCTTGACAGAATTACAAAATTACATAGCTCTAATGAATCCGGATAACCAAGAGCTAAAGTGTATCATTTCGCAAGCACTCGAAGGCGAAGCCCAGAATTGGTGGTACTTATTACAAGCTAGCATAGACAATTTCGAGACCTTTATGGAAAATTTTAAAGAACGATTTTGGAATAAAAACATTCAAAAATATAACGCTAGAAAAATTGAGTACGGTCAATTCACACCGGGAACTAGAAATCGGGTAAGCTATGCTACCTATATGTTTGGTCTTGCCAGCGAGCTAGAACTGAATTTATATGAGCACGAGCTCGTGAAACGAATAGCCGAACATTTCGAGAGAGAGATTCGACGGACTGTGACAGGCCACAAAATTCAGAGAATAAACGAATTTCTAGAAATACTGGCCGACGTTGATATCGACGACAGTTCAAAGAAGAAAGAAACACCTACAACTAACAAAATAACGCCCAAGTGGATACTAACATAAAGCCGACTAATACGACAAACGTCACGAACCAGGGCAAGTCAGACCCACACAAAACATACTCAAACACACACACATGGCCACAGAAACCTAAAATAACAGAACATAAAATACAAACACTGCAGTCCACGGATACAAAAACACAAAATAACAATACACAGACTCTGCGGGGGGCAACAAAAAAGATAAGCTTTTTCCAAGCCCCGGTAGACATATACAAATTCGAAGATGACTCGGGAAACGAAAAGTAGTTGCGCCAGGAGATGCGCTTCTAAGTGTACCGAAGAAAGACGCAACTACTAAAACAATGGCATCTATTATGGAAGATCCGCGTAAAGACTTGCTATACGATATAGACCCGGGCGGTCAAGAATTAGAAATCTCACATTGCCCAGAAATTCAAATCTCTCTAGAAAACGTCCAAGTACCCATCAACACTAACCAACACTACCCATCAGTGGTAAAATAGTCAAAGGTGCTACCGGTAGCAAATCGGCTCGATTAAAATTTCAAGTACGGTTAAATACTAAATTCAATAAAACAACAATGCAAATCATATATATAGTAATTCCAAAACTAATAAAACCATGTATCATAGGCTTCGATACAGTCAAACTATTAAAAATGCTTATTGACACTAGAAAAGAGCAAATTCTTTTCTCAATAGGTAAGATCGACGGCGTGATATCGTACGTAGACAAAATTGTACCGCGGAACGAATTCACATCACTCGCGATCGCCCAAACAAGCAGGATCACCGAAGAAGGGGTTCTCTCTAACCTCGATAGCCTTTACGAAGACTACGAGAACAATTATGAAAATCCTTACGAAATCTCTATAGGAGAAATCGAGGAAAAAGTTAACACTTGCGAAAACCTCAATGAGGCGCAAAAAGAAAAATTAAAACAAATACTAATAAAAAACAAAGAAGTCTTTGAAAAGAAGCCTGGATTACTAACTGCTTATGAGCATGAACTAATACTAACAGATACCACCCCATGGTTCTGTAGACCCTATCCAATCCCGATAGCAGACAGACCAGACACATTAAAAGAAATCAATCGAATGCTAGATTTGAATATTATAAGACGTTCAAATAGCGTCTATATTAATCCAATCAAGATAGTCAGAAAGAAAGATAATTCTGTCAGACCGTGCCTAAATGCACAAAAACTAAACAAAGTTCTCCAAGATAACTTTGAGGGACCTCCCGGCATCGACGAGGTTCTTCAAAGGTGTACAGATAAGCCCATAACGAGCGTATCTGATTTTACATCTAGCTACTGGCAAGTAAAACTTGCAGAAAACTCACGTAAATTCACCGCGTTCAAAATAGACAGTCATGTCTACGAATTCAACGTCGTTCCATTCGGAATCAAAACCAGTGGAGCAGCCTTGATTCGAGGACTGGCAGAAGCAACATACGATTTCGATGACTTTTTAGTCCTTTTTGTGGACGATCTTATGATAAGATCACGAGACATCGAAGAACACTTATCGCATCTCGATAAGCTGTACGAACGTCTCATACAATACAATTTAAGACTAAATTTAAAAAAATCTAAATTCTTTTGTGAAGAAGTGGAATTTCTCGGACACTTTATATCCTCAAAAGGAATAAGGCCGGATCCGGATAAAATTCGCACTATTAAAAATTTTAGTAGACCTCGAAATTTGAAACAGTTACAAAGTTTCCTCGGGTTTGTTAATTTTTACTCTAAATTCACGCGAAATTACGCAGAGTCAATAGTCCCATTGTTGGACTTAGTAAAAAAGAATGTCGCGTTTCTATGGACAGAAACTCACCAAGCGGCATTCGAAAATATAAAAACATTATTTGACAAAAACATATTTCTCAGGTATGCTGATCCAAAGAAACCCTACATTCTAACTACAGACGCATCTGATCACACATGCGCTGCAGCCTTATCACAATTAAATAACGAAGAAGAAGAAGAAATTGTCTGCTTTGTCAGTAGAACATTTAAAGGCAGCGAATGCGCCTATTTCACAACAGAAAAAGAAATGCTCGCGTTAGTGTGGTCTCTGAAAAAGCTAGACACATTTCTGAGGGGGGCAAAAGAAATCATAGTCCGTACGGATCACGAGGCTCTGACATTTTTACAAACATGTAAATTTAACAACCAGCGATTACAAAGATGGAACCTCGCGATCCAGGATTATAATTTAGTACCGAGGCACATTCCGGGAAAAAATAACGCCGTTGCCGACTATCTTAGTCGTATTGATGATGATGTAAGAACAAAAGCAGAGAGTCAAGCAGAAATAATAATCTCGTCTCTTGTTCAAAAACCAAGTAATGAACTTATAAACATATGTAAAAATATAAAAACAAACCAAAATAAGGACCAATATACAAAATCGTTAATTGATAAAATCAAAAATAATGATCATAAAATAAAAAAGCGTTTTGAACTTATCAATGACAATCTGTACAAAAAAGCGAACGACAGACCAAAGCTTGTAATTCCAAAAATAATATTAAAAGATTTTATCGAAGAAACACACATAACTTACGGCCATATCGGGGCACGTAAGATATACAAAATGATAAGAGAACATTTTTTTACAAAGGGTTTACGTAGACGGATAGCGGAAATTTTAAAAAGTTGTGATAACTGTCAAAAAACCAAATATTTAACCATTAAATATAAAGAAATATCACAACCTATCCTGACACGAAGGCCCAATGAACTACTATCTATAGACTTTTATGGGCCTCTACCTACCTCTGCAGGGGGCGTTAAGTATATACTGACAACCATAGATGTCTTTAGTAAATATGTAGTACTCTACCCTCTCCGCAGAGCAACGACTCAAGCGGTAATCAAAAAGATAGCGGAGGACTATATACCGACATATGGTAAACCAGACGCGATAATTTCAGATCATGGAACTCAGTTCACGAGTGAGAAATACACTAACGCGTTAAAAAATGAAAACATTAAAATATTATTCTCTTCAATACGTCATCCGCAATCTAATGTAATTGAACGAGTACATAGAGAATTAGGACGTTTTTTCCGTACTTTTTTAAAAGAAAACCACAAAGGTTGGTCGCGCTATATCAAAATAATACAAAACATTATGAATGAAACACACCACGAAACAACAAGTTTCACACCGATTGAATCACACTTCGGCAAACAACCCATACGCGTTTGGGAAAAATACTTACTAATACCACCAGAAAATCACACATACACACACGAAAAGCGGATATCGTTAGCGTGCGAACAATCACATAAAATCGCTCAGCAACGCGCTGCAAAGAAAAACACACACACTAAACACCACACATTTAAAACAGGCGATAAAGTATTAGTAAAAGCATTAAATGTATCAGACACAGAAAAGGGCAAAATAGCGAAATTCTTTAACGTCTACGAAGGCCCATACGAAATCAAAGACAATGTAGGCATAGACACATACTTGTTAATAGATATAGGCACGAAAAAAGAGCGCGGAAAGTTCCACCTAAATAATCTAAAGCCATATTTCGAATGTGAGCGTCAGTGCATAAGTACATAGAAAAAACGAGAACGTAAATTCCTAGTGAGAGAGCACTAGAGTCACACGCGCGCGGTTCAAAATAAAAACAAACCTTTTGACCGGCAAACAGCGGCCAATAGCCGCCGAATAAATTCCTTAAAATCGAAAAACGAAAATTGGAGCGAGCCAGAGCTCAGTTCAAGTCTAGCTACTACCATGAGCACACCTACCGAGATACGCAAGGAAAAGGCGTCTTCCTGGACCCAGACGGAGAGGCTCTCCGTCTGCCACCAGGGAACGCAAGCAGACGAAAAGGAGATTGCGCACCGTCGCGGACAGTGCTGGTAAAAACAACTCTATACGAACTAATATTTTTATTTGCTCTCTCACACGCGTTAATAACAAAAAATAATCCTAATAGGACGGACCGCATAGAAGTTTGCCATCGGCGACGAATAGAAGGAGTCGCGGGGCGGTTCAAGCCAGGACAGGGCCTGTACAAGCGGGGCTGGTTCTACCAGACCCCGAAGACACCCGCACGAAACGCGGCCACGCAGACGCTGCGCCACCCCCCGAAACCAGCAACCGGCACATTATCACCCCGCGTCTGGGTAGGAGCCGAGATTAGCCTGCAGCAAGTGTACACCAAGTGCACACTGCAGCGGCCGATCCCGGTACCTCCCAAGATGGTCCCGGAGGTGGAAAGGCCGAGAAAGCGGGCGCTTCCCGCACCGGTATGGCGCCAGGCACCACCACCGAAAAAACCCACAACAACCGAGGCACCAGAAACCAACGAGGAGGAATACGTCCCTCTATCCCTGGTCGAGACCAGAGAAAAAAGAAAAGTCTGGGAGGGGGCAGCACGCCAGCAAATCGGGGCCAGAAAGAAGGCGGTAATAACGATCGAGGAGATCTTCGCCGAAATAAGGCGACCCGACACCAGCCGCCTCAAGGAGTTTGAGGAGTTCACGAAATCGTGATTTTTTTTTTGTTTTTTTTTCCTGTTTAATAATTTTCTAGTCATAATTGTTTTATTTTGTAACATGCACTGACGCAATTATTAGTTCTTTAAATTGTTCATATTTTTTTTATTATTGTTATAAGCATTGACGCTCTTTTAAGTTGGAAACTTTTTGTATATAATGTTTTAAAATATATTTTTTTTATAAAAAACAACTTGTGGGTTGTCGATCCTTTCTCCCTAGGCCTTTCTAGCAAATACAAAATTTTGTTTTCTTTTCTTGGGCCAAGTGAAAACAAAAATTTTTTTGGGGGGCAATGAGACGGCCGCACCACCTACACAGTAAAGGACCGACAACCGATAAGTTACCGACAGTGGTCGGTTACCACGCGAGCGTCATTATAGTAAGTAAACCCGACACAGGTGGCGTGCGCGCATAATGTATTGCGTAGAGGGACAAACTCGAGTATATAAGGAGCTCCGCGAGCAGCAGCTACTTACTTCTTCTCTGCTCGTCGACTGGCTCTCATTCCAGAAACTCTCAACGCTGATCATACTACTCAGCTGCGAGCTCCGACTACCCGAGCGTTTAGTATGTACATATGCCATAAGCATACGTATGAAGGATACTCGAGTTTGTTGAAGTTCTAAATAAATATTAGTAAATGCATAATACCCTTATTGTGTCAAATCATTCCTTCCTCACCCCCACCGAATCACCTCTAGTAAAGCGGGCAATATGCCCCCCGTGACTATCTAGAGTGAGCTCGGTCTCAGACACACTAAGAAGGCACCCTGATACACCTTCGACGTCTGTCTAGCTGCAGCAGTCTATGTTTGGATCTAGGGGAATATCGCCCCCCGTTACGGATCAGTAGACATGACTCTCAGCACTCTCTTTACGGCTACATTGCTTTCGTAGTCGGATGAGAGTAGGGAAATCCCGAATCAGCGCAACCTGTTACACGCTGACCACGGATCTTTGGCCGACTTCTAGCGCATGTACCCTCATTTCGATTCACTCGGGTTTTCTTTATCTCTCGGTCTCGCGGTTTCTCATTGGAAGCAGTTAGGACCGTTTCAGTTTATTATGCACAACTGATACTAATGAATTTCAATACTTATGTTAAATTTCACTGTAGAGTAAAGGGAAAGAATTCACATAAAGTAACACTGACTTGATGTAGCTTTGTGCTTGAACGTGTTAGTTGCACAAAGAGTTAATTATGAGTTGTAAGTAATAAGAGAGTTTCGCGAATGCGACCATGGGAGAACCTACTGAGCTAGCCCAGTAGGATAGCGTATAGCTATCTTTTTATGACCCGTCGGTGGCGTGTTAGTTATTATTTGCATGAAATCTTCCCAATGATAGGGCTAATTTTCCCGGATCAGTCACGTGGAGATCCCCGGGTGCGGAAAATTAGTAAAAAATAGAATAAAAATAACGATGAATATACTATAAAATAATCTGCAGAACGGCGACGAGACCCTGAACTGCACCGCTGCACGAAAAGGCCTCCTTCCTCTCGAACTCGGGCACGTGGAAAATGGCGTGGCTGGATTGTTCAGAGAAAGATGTGGTCTTGTAGTTGGTTGCGAGTATACTGCCTCGTGCATGTACTCATGCCGCTCACGAGGCCGGAGAGACGCGCAGCTAGAAAGGGATAGCGCGATGCGTACAAACGCAATTCCATTTACATGCGAATTCAGCGCGTCGGTGGCAAACGCGCACGCTCTGCCGAAGACTAACCTATCCTCTCCCGCGGCATCAGACCCGCGAGCGAGAGAGAGATAGATCAATTGCAGGGACGTATGAAGTCCCGTCGGGGCCCCTAACTCCACGCAACCTCGTAGTCAGCTGCACCGGATCCCCTATCATTATCCAGCTCCTGGATATGGACGTTGCAGCTTCCCAGACACGAGGTCGGGCAGGTCGCGTATCTCTTGTACAATGCTTTCCGCCAGCATGCTCGGACTGCCGAAGAAACGCTCCAGGGTCTCGATTACCCGCTCGGGATCCTCCGTGGTTCCCAACACGGTTTGTGTTATCGCATACGCGCGCCCCTTAAGTGACATACGAAGCCGCGCAAGGTTTTCAAAGTTTGAAAGATGCCGGGCCGTGTCGCGATGTAAACCCTTAAATTGTTTGAAATCCAGTGGCCTTCCATCAAAATCTGGCAATTTCTTGTCGAAGCGATTCGACGGCCTCGCACCGCTGTTTTCCATCACGCTCCGCATTACTTGCGTATTTCCCGCACCGCTTCTGAGAAACCCGCCCCTTATACGCTCGCCGCTTCGCCTCGCTCGCTGCGGGTGTCATTCAAACCGCTTAGCGCTAGGTCTTCCGCGTTCGCTCCATTGTCCGCGTTGGCTGCCTCACGACGATCTCCAGCTGGTGATGCGGGCGTCGCGCCCCTTCTCCTCGGTGTCGGTGCTGGCGGAGTGTCATCTTGAAGAGTGCGACGATCTGGCGGCGGTGGCTCCACTTGGGTACCGGTCGGGGCCGCTTTTCTCCTGGGCTGGCGACGCGGTGCGATGGATCTCGCTTTCCCCGCTGGTCTGCCTGGGGCATCCGAAGCTGGTGCCCCTCCTACCTCTATGACTGCATGGGAGCGNCCGATGAAATCGCTAGATTCGCCTCCTCATTCAGGAAGTCAACGAGTTTCTCCAGCTTGGCCGGCTTGTCCGATCCATAACGCGTGTATGCCCGTAGCATATCCGGCGACAGTTTCCTGAGGATGGTGCTCAGCAGTTCCGGGCTCTGCAGGCGATCTCCGAGATCATTGGCCTTCAGAGCTCCCACCGCGTTCGCGAGCTTTACCGCGAATTGAGCTATATTAAGCTGCCCAGACACGAGGTCGGGCAGGTCGCGTATCTCTCGTACAATGCTTTCCGCCAGCATGCTCGGACTACCGAAGAAACGCTCCAGGGTCTCGATTACCCGTTCGGGATCCTCCGTGGTCCCCAACACAGTTTGTGTTATCGCATACGCGCGCCCCTTAAGTGACATACGAAGTCGCGCAAGGTTTTCAAAGTTGGAAAGATGCCGGGCCGTGTCGCGATATAAACCCTTAAACTGTTTGAAATCCAGTGGCCTTCCGTCAAAATCTGGCAATTTCTTGTCGAACAAGCGATTCGACGGCCTCGCCCCGCTATTTTCCATCGCGCTCCGCATTACTTGCGTGATTTCCCGCACCGCGTCTGAGAAACCCGCTCCGTATACGCTCGCCGCTTCGCCTCGCTCGCTGCGGGCGTCATTCAAACCGCTTCCCGCTAAGTCTTCCGTGTTCGCTCCGTTGTTCGCGTCGGCTGCCTCGCGACGATCTCCAGCTGGTGATGCGGGCGCTGCGCCCCTTCTCCTCGGTGTCGGTGCTGGCGGGGCGTCATCTTGAAGAGTGCGACGATCTGGCGGCGGTGGCTCCACTTGGGTACCGGTCGGGGCCGCTTTTCTCCTGGGCTGGCGACGCGGTGCGATGGATCTCGCTTTCCCCGCTGGTCTGCCTGGGGCATCCGAAGCTGGTGCCCCTCCTACCTCTATGACTGCATGGGAGCGAGTCCGCGCCTTCTTTGCGGATGTCCCGCTTTTTTCCACGGCTGGTGGGCCAGTAGCTTGCCTCTTCCTGGGAGCCATTGATGCTAGCCTGTCTGGTGTGGTTGGCTTCCTGTGGTAAGACGTCGTCGATCCCGTTGCCACACTATCCCCGTTTGCGTTCGATGTTCCTCACCCGGGGCACCATGAACGGGTTAAAGAGGGGATAGTAGAGTAAGACCACAACACTCGCTGATGGTTCAGATTCGTTGACGAATCACTTTTATTATCTTTGACTCGCCCTTGGCGACAAGGAGACAGATGCTTCCGGAGTGTGAACCCGGAGCCTCGAAATACAAATTACAGCACAAGCTGCACTCGTTGGAAATACAAATCTCGCTTAAAATACGCGCTTAGCCACTAAGTTTCATCGCAAGTTGGTCTTGTCCGCTCTCGAGGAGCTCCTGACTCAATCTGCCCGCTTGTCCCTCGATCTACCGATCCTTTCCTGCCGATCCTTCCCCTTCCTCCGGCCCAAAGGCTCCCTTCCCTGTCTACCGCGCTCCCACTCTTGTACCTCCGTTGCCCGACCGCACAGACTTCCCTTCTCCGCTTTCGCCCGCTGCGGCCCCGCTCCTCCGCCCGTGTTTCTGACCGTCCGGGCTTCCCACCTTCCGATCTGATTTACCGACACCCTATTTTATGTTTGAGATATATTATTAATACCAAAAATGGTATTTTCAATTTATATACTCGAATAAATAATTTACAAAAGTACATGGTAAGTATACAATTGCGAAATTATCGTAGTGGTATATGAGTAACATTTTTTTGAGTAATTCATAAGTTCATCCATAACGTAACGAGTAAAGTGTGTAACGTAATAATATACGTTACGTATCTTTACGCGCGAATATTTAAATAAATAATAATTTTATAAAATATGAATTCTCAAAATATAAGCTTGGATGTGAAATATTCGGTTTAGAAGCTATACGATTTTAGAAAATGCATTAAGTAAGCCGAAAGAATGAAGCTTTGTTTTATGTGATTCGGGACTCTGGAATTTAACTGCTTTCCAAGTGTTTTTCCGGGGAGAGAGAGTACGCGTCGCAACATGTGTTTTCTAGAACAAGCTAAGCTTTGTTAAAAAAAAGGGGACCGAGGGAGGAGAGAGACGCAGGATTGCAACGGGCATAACAGCAGAATGCAGTCTGTCTCCAGACGTGGAAATGAACGCACGGATTTTCTTGCGCGAGTTTTTTTAAGTTTCATGCACTTTTAATGCGGCCTATTGACGGTCTCAAGCCCGAGAAAACGCAGAGAGGAAGTGTTTTTAATTAATTTCTAATAATTAATTATTTTTAAAGTCACGTTACTCAAATCGAACGTATTACACGTTCTTAGGACGAATAAACGAACGAACTTAGTTTTATTAGCATATGTATTAGTTGGCGCAAAAAGTACTATACATCAAGTGCCAGACTGGCGCGCAGAAGGTCGCTGGTTCAAATCCCCGCCGCGTCAAGATTTTATTATTCTTTAATTCTTTCACATATATATCCATAAAATATTTCAAAATATAATATTTCAAATATATAAATATATGGTATACAGAAACTTGCATGTCCCAAAAACATTAATAAAATGTTCATGAAACCTTGCAAAAATAAAATTCTCATATAATATTTTTGTACATATTTTAAAAATATTTTGTATTTATATTTTAAAATATTTCATTAAAATATTATATGCCAATATTTTAAAAATATTTTATAAATATCTATTTGTTACTAAAGGAACTAAAAAATAATTATACGATATTTGATCAATATTTCAAAATATTTTAATAGATTTTGTAAATATTTACAAATGTTTCTATGAAGCTTGGCAGAGATTTTTCAACGAAATATTTTTGTAATCTTTTAAAAATATTACAAAATATTTTAAAATATATTAAAAATATTTTGCAAATATTTTAAAACGATATTAAAATATTTTTTTGCAATATTTTTTAGAAATATTTTTACCCTAGGACAAATAAGATTGTAACAATATTTTAGAAATATGCTTGAAATGATTGCAGAAACATTTCATTTGTGATGTAAAATATTTTAAAAATATTTTAAAAATATTTTTGTGCTGTTAGGGAATAGCTCATATATATAGATATATATATGTGTGTGTGTGTGTGTGTGTGTGTGTGTGTGTGTGTGTGTGTACATATATATATAGCTATGAGGGACAGCGAAGGATAAGCAGGTACAAGGTCGCTGTTTTAGCAGTGGATATATTTACTATAATGTTATATTCGTTTCCGTTTTTTGCTATTCTTTTTATTCCTTTTTACGTGTAATGGAACAAAGTCCCCGAAATTCGTTGTACATATATTAT
Organism: Pteromalus puparum; assembly: GCA_012977825.3. Taxonomy (NCBI): domain Eukaryota; kingdom Metazoa; phylum Arthropoda; class Insecta; order Hymenoptera; family Pteromalidae; genus Pteromalus; species Pteromalus puparum. The sequence goes on from CM053171.1 coordinate 14,144,683, forward strand.
TTATTTGGCTTTAAACGACTGTATATATATTCGAGTCCTCAAAATACGATGTATACGTAAATGAAAGGGCTTAAACTACTAATTTTGTGAAAAACTCTGTTAAAACTATAAAAATTTGGGTATACATCATGTTTTTTGAGCTCAGCGGTGTCATGTACATCTATATATATTGTTTATATAACGATGTATACAAAGTCCCCAAACTTCGGTATATATATATATATATATATATATATATATATATGGGTGGTTCTCTGTCAAATCGAAGATGAAAAAATTTTTTTTGATCCAAACTTTATATATATGTTCTATAGGATGCCCGTGGCTCCCAAACAAATTTTCTGCGCGATCCCTTCACTTGGCTTCAATTTATAGCTGGTCTGATATATTATGAGTTATTTGAATCAATTCTGAGGGTTTTTCACTATTGGTGTACCATGAAAACAAAAAACAAAGGCTTCTGCCATTCTGGCTCTTGTACAGGTACATTTGCACTATAAAAAGGTATTTTTTCACTGTACAAAAGTAGTCAGAGTCCGGATCAAACCCTCAGATTTTCACATTCTATGGTTTAAAATGCAAATAAGGTAGCCTAAACATGTATATATGACTTTAAAAGTATTTTTATTGAAAAATTCAGGAAATTTAACAAAAAAAAGTATCAGGGTAGTTTTAGTTAAAAATGCATCCATTATGAGCTACAAATCGTTGAAAATAGGCAAAAAATGCAAAAATCGCTTAAAACACCAACTTTGACCAGCTATAACTTGAAGCCAAGTAAAGGGATCGCGCTGAAAATTTGTTTGGGAGCCACGGGCATCCTATAGAACATATATATAAAGTTTGAACCAAAAAAAATTTTTTCATCTTCGAATTGACAGAGAACCACACACATATATTGTAACGGGGTGGACTTGACAATGCCGTGCGGTCGCGGAAATGCCGCACGTCAACACACAGTGAACGTTGTATAGCGTCTGGCTGGTCCCTCGATGATCGGCGTGATGATAGTGCGCGGACGTTAGCCGCGTAGTGCAATCACTATCATCCGTGCATTGCCTGCCAATTTCCGTTAAATGCGTGGTACGCCCGGGGTACCACGCTTATCCGCGTAACCGTGAGTCTACCAGCGGGAGGGTACTCGGGAAAACACAAAAGAATACACTGAGGATAACGTTGAAAGAAGGATATATTGACTCTACTGATGATACAAATTGGTGTACAAAGTTCGCACGCGCGATGGCGAGAGGATCGCGCACAATGTCACGCTCGTACTCAGTTCTGGAGGCGTCCCCCCAGATGATGACGCGATCGGTGAGTCCCGGTGTACGCCAGGTGCGGTAGAGGATCCGCGGACTATTAGCGGTATTACGCCGATGTTGATCCGGCCGAAGCGAACTCGAGTCTCCCTGTTCGCTTTCTCGCGCGCGCGTACCTAACCCCGTCGACGTCGGCCGCCGACGTCGTCTGCTAGCATACGCGCCGACAGCTCCGCCTCGCGCGACTAACGAACGCGCGGGAAATTCAAGCGCTCGTTACAATATATATATATATATATATATATATATATATACACACAAACATACACACACATATAAATCACATAAAAACACCTTGATCCCACCATTTCCCATATTGGGGCATTAAAAGTCTGATTAATTAATTATATTTGAAATTAATAGTTTACAGGGTAAGTGAGTACAAGTTCAAAGAACTCACTTACCCTGTCCATATGATTCACTAATGATTCAGATTATGATTTTTATGTTGAAACATCAGAAAAAAGTATAAAATTATCAATAGAATTAGAAACCGCTGCCAATTCATTGTCACGTAGCTTCCTCCAACGAAATTTATTGTTCTAATAAATAAAATATTGATTTAAAATACAGTATAATGTGAATGCTATTTTAATATTATCAGTATGACATAAATTCGTAGGGAGGGTCTTTACGACGTGCAGCGACAACCCTATAAGAGGAAGCCAAATTTTTTAGAAAAATCGGTTTTTACCTTTCAGCTCTTTACTTAAGGAGGTTCATCTGATTTAGAAATAATAAACAGATTTGGGGGAAAAAAATTCACACACGTAGATATGTCTAAATAAAAAGCTTATACAAAATTTTGAGTCATTTGGATACCTTTGAGACGAGATATTAATAAAATTATTTTTTCCATTTTTACATGGAGTCTTATGGGGAATCACATTTTTCTCGTTTTAATTTGCAAATAATTATTGAATCAACAAACAGTTTTTGTTGTAAATTTTTGTATGAGAAAGCTAATATTTGATGAATTTAAATTTCTTTTGAAAACGATTGATGGGTACCTCTATGTATACTAATTAATTGATTTTATAAAAAAATGTGCACTTAACCTCAAAAACGAAGTCAAATGTCGTCTGTATTAAATTTTTTTGTCACATAAAGAGTTCGATATCTTTATCTAAAATCATTCTTTGTTATAAATTAGCTTTTTATAAGTCCTAAAAAAATTATTTCTCTTGTATCAAAAGGAAATAAGAATTTATAAAAATTATCCTCTTTTTGACTAGCGACGTACCAGATGAACCTCCTTAAGAACCGCTCAACGAAATCGTTTGAAATTTTAACAGCAGATACCTTTGTTTATAGTTAATCACCAAATAGCACAATGAACTTAGCCAAAACATATAAAATATCTACCATTTCCCAAAATCTCAAGTGCAGTAAGGCATTTTTACGCCCGTTATCGAGACTCAAAAAAAACTCAATTTTTTAGTTTTCGATTTATTACTGAAAAAATAAGTAGTCAAATCACTTGAAATTTTAATGGAATATAGTTTGACACGTAACCCATGAACATATTTTTTTTCGTGAGGTTATGATGTTTAGTTTCAGAGAAAAAAAAATCACCTTTTTAATTTTATCTGCCGAACGGAGCGGTCAATCCTTAGGACCAAACCGGGAATAGTAGGTAATTTTATTATCTTTCAAATGCATTTTAGCTGAATTGTTAGTAATAATGGAATGATTGAAAAAAACGAAAATAATGTTTTTCGAAAATCAAAAAATGGTCATAAAAAAATAAGTAATTGAAAAAATAAAAAAATAAATGTTTTTCCCGAATTCAGAATCCAAAAATAGATATGCATTTCTTTCTTCTCACTCTGAATCTTTGTTTAAACAATATAGTAAATTGTGTCAATTATTTTGTCTGGCAAAAAGATTTAGTGGCAATAGATACGACCAGAAGAATTAAATTAATTTTAAATTATATATAAATTGAAATGATAAATTTCTGAAGCTCTAAATAAACAACTTTTTTAAAATGCCATTAACAGTAGATGTTAAACAGTACTTTTACTTCCAGTAACGAATTTTATTTTTATTTTCTTAATTTGGACAAATATATAATCTTTTTTTATAATCTATAAATTTTATATAGAATATAATTTTAAAATAAAAATAAAACTGAAACTGAAATGGGGGGTTGGCGAGCGGAGCGAGCAGGGGGGCGAAGCCCCACTAGTATATATATATATTGCTAATTCAATCATATTCTGAATATATAAGCAATATCTCGCATCTGCAAGCCGAAAATGTCGAATTTTCCAAAAATTGCTAATTATATTACGATTCCAATTCTGAAGGAGATACATGATTTTCAAAAAAAAATTTCTAAAAAATTGCTTATATTACGATTTTTCCTGAGCCAGCGACAACTGCTAATTTAATTTCTATATTTTTCTCGTATTCTGTAGAGTATAACCTGCACAACAAAAAAAAGTTGTCCAATTTGGTCAATACTGGAAGGAGATATTTTATTTTGAAAAAAATTGCAACCTGATACTTTCTTTCTTTGTGTGCTCGAATGCCACGTGCTTTTATACTAGATTCTTTGTATTATTTTAATCTTTGATAATTCTTTATTTAACGCACACTAGGTCATATATTGTTATTCACTGGACTTTTACAAACAAGAGAGAAAAACGAACTTGGTCTAGACACACAGATCTCGGTGAGACCTCCAATTTTGTTAGGTGAAAACCTGTGGGGTTTTCCGTAAACCAAATATTAATTTATAAGTCTGTGTGTCATTCCTCCTGTACAGGAAGATGCCTCTCAAAGCTGGTCAAACTTGCAGTTCAGCAGATCAAACTCAATTTTCTCTTTGTCAATAAATTATTACTAATCAAAAATCTTACCTTGATATTGCTGTGGGCGGGAATCAATGAAACTCCGTCAGTCTAAGTAGTAATCCTTTTTTTCTCGACAAATCTCGTTATTAGAGAAAAGAAAATGAAATTGCAGAGTTTTATATTTACTTGGTCCACTTATTTATTTATACTTTCAACGGATATTCTCAGTTTTAAAATAACTTGAAACGATATCTCTCAGTGATAAGTTTTAACGAATAAACAATCTATTCAGAATTCTATCAAAAAAATCTATCTTAAATCTCTGGTCTGCTCGGCACCTTGTCTCGACACGGAGTTAAAAAACTATCCAAAAATTGAACCATGTTCGTCGGCTCTGCGGCTCGAATCGGAGTGGCCGAGAAGCGTGGTCTGGGGATGCTCGAAAGTTTTCCGGAGCTCCCACGCTGTCCCAAGCTCTACTTCCCCGCCGCTATGTCACAGCGTCGGTGCTTGTTGCACTCATTAGGCCTTACGGGGCCTGGCAACGGTCAAGCGCTGAAACTGCAAGCGCAGCATCGCACGCGCGCAAGTAGCCGTTGGCGGGGAAGGTGTTTAGCTTAGCGAGATTCTTGGCCACTTGATACTTTTGTGGCCTTGAATGTTCGCTATGCTTTTACTATGTGGAACTTTCTCGAAGTTATATTCGAAATAAGTCTCGAAAAATAGCGACGGGAAAGTTGTCACATAACAGTTTATCATTACAAGTTTTATTTAAACAGTTATATGTAATAGAAAAACAGTGTTTTTAGCGACGACATCCCCTAAATTAATTATTAAAATGTATTTTATTGTTTTATATTACATCTTTTCTTTACGAATTAATTACATACACAATCTTTATCGTTTCGGGCGTAGTTGATTAGCATTTTTATTCCAGGAATCCTAATTATTTGCAGTTTTTACCTCTGTAAAGGGACGTTGTCGTACACTCGAAGCGTTTGAGCATTTGTATGTAATTTATTCGTAAAGATCAGTAAAATCAATCTTACGAATTTTGCGATAATTTTTCGAAATTATAATAATAATAATATAGATAATCGATAATCTAATATATATAATATATATATATATATATATATAATAGATAATCTAGTCTTATTCTATATTATATGCTTCAATAATTACTAATATCTTGATTTTAAATCGTGTCATTATAGACGGAATGGAAGTTATAATGGTGGATACAGAAAAAAATTTTGCAAAGTTCGAACGTGGTCTGTTAGTAAGAACTCGCCGACCTTGAGAACTGCAAATAATTGTGCAGATACAACACGCTGAAACAGAATTTCAATAGAAACGGTAACTTTTACCTTTTATATAACATTAATTTTTTTTTACCCTTAACGACTTTTCCGATGTTTCGGATATTTTTGTGTAATAGATGGCATGCTGTGCAAATATATACTGGGGCCAGAAAAGTCTATTTATTATTTCGAAATATATTCTGTATTGCGAACCTTGCGTAAAAGTGCATTTTATGACCACTGCATCAAAAAAAGCGTAAAAGTGTATTTGCACTGCACTATGTTTTCAAAACAAGAGTAGTTGATTTAAAAACAGCAGAAGTCTATTACAATAGTTTGTATAACAAATCGCGATTAATAATCATCATTCGTACACGTTATATAGCTATGACGTAGAAGATTTTCTCACACACATCGCTGGAATGAGGCGATATCATTTAGCAAGAGGTGAGTCAAAAAGTAGTCTTTTCTGCATGTACAATTTTTAAGTAACTAAAAAATTTGTGTACATATAAATGAAATCCTGATTAATCAAATATTTTATTAGTGTTCGAACAGAATGAACGCAGGAATCGGCCTGCACGAAGATCAAATGAAGAAGAAGAAGAAGAAGAGGGGGCAGACGATGCCGACATTGACCACGATGAGCAGCAGAATGTATTTGATATCAACGACATTCAACATCTGAGGGACAATCTGAACCCTAACGCTGTACCAGGTACACAAAGTTTTAAAAAATAGTTTTTTAAACGTACATGGTTTTGGTATTTTTCTAACATTTGAAGTGTACTTAACGAACATATTTTCAATTTGCTTATTGTAATGTACTTTGATATATATTATCAAAAATTAAAAGTAATTTACACGATTAGATTATAAAACATAAAAGTAAGAAATGATTATTCAATTTTTAATTTTAGGAAACGTATTTGAAAAGGAACTAATGGTACGTCGACGAAGACGACAATACTATAGTAAGTTCAGAAATATTCTTACAATTTTATTTCACTCAGTGCCAGTATGATACAAATGATGACCTGTCATATAGTCAGAGATGCAGAGCAACTGCATGAGCCCGTTGCTGAGGAAATAGTCACAAGTAGACGTCCTCGAGCCGGTGGTGCAGTAGCTGCGGCAAGACAGCCTATTGTGAGGTGGTGAGGCAGGCCTCGCCGGAATTCCAATGCTACTGCAGCCCAAGAGCAACTCCCTGAACGTAGACGAGGCAGGCCTCGACTCAACCAAGATGTATCGGAACGAGCAGTGGTGGAATAACCTGCTTCACGTAGACGAGGCAGACCTCAACGGAACCCAACTGTCCCTGCCCCAGCATCCGCCGAGGAACCCATCGAAGCCGTTATTGATGAGAAACCCGCAGAAGGAATCCATGACGAACCTGCCGAAGTGATGGATGAGGAACACGCCGAAGGAATTAATGAGGAACCTGCCGAACTTATGAATGAGGGACCTGCCGAAATCATCATTGACGATCCCGCCGTGGCTGTCGTCAACAATTTAGTTCAATTGGATGATAGAAGAAATGAATATAAGTAAATTATGTTGCTGTAAACTTTATATAAGGCTTTTTCACTTCCGTATTGAGACCGTCAATTTTAAAAAAGGCTGAGGGTCAAAAGTTTTTTCATGAAAAACGTTCCCATAACTAAAAAAGAATAATTTTCGGGATTTTGAAGTGGCTATTGAATGCAAATGTCAATAAGCTACCCACATGGTATGAAAGCTTTTTGGAATTAGTCAATTTAGAAAATCTTGCGGGAAAAAGTAGACAAATTTATGTTCTTTTAGATACACTATTGTTGAATATATTGTATGAATCATATCATTATAAAAAAGCAAAAATATTTTTTCAAAAATAGAAAAATGGCTATAATATGACCATAAAATGGTCAGAATCATAAAACAAAAAATGACCTAAATTCAGAATTAGAAAAAATATATGCATGTCAAATTTTATTACGATCCGTCCCATGGTTCCAAAATTATGGCGGTATACGTACACACACACACACACACACACACACACACACACACACACACACACACACACACACACAGCCATCCGCACGGACATTTTCTAAAAACGTATGATTCGTACTCCAAACACCTCCAAATGCGTTTCCACGAAGTATTAGCAAAACTGAAAATTTTACTATTACAAAGCTTCCTCTTGAGGAGGAAGCAAAACTAATAATAAACATTAATCAAAAAATAATAATAATGTATGATGATATATCAAGTAACCAAAATTCTAATTACTGCTTGAATTAACTTTCATGAAGATAAATAATCTGAATTACATATGAAATGCGAACGGGAATCTTTGTGAAAAGGTTCAAGAAATATTGCACGAAATCTTTCCTGAAAGGTTACTAGAAGCTTTTGAAAGATTCACTATCACGTTCAGAGTTGAAATTTTTTTTAATTTTATATGAAGCTTACAGAAAGATTGCCGTGACTTTTCCTGGAACCTTCCATGTAATATTATGGATAGCTATTAGAAATGGTAACGGAAATCTTTCTGGAGACGTTTAAGAAATATTGCACGGAATCTTTCAAAGAAAGCTTTTTAAAAGCTTCTTTTAAGATTCTATGTCATGTTTCAAAAAATGATAAATGGAATCTATCGTTGTTATCTTCTGTTAATCTTGCAGGAAGATTTTGAAGTAAGACTTCTAAGTAAGATTCCAGAAAGATTTTTTTTAATTTTAAAGTTCTTACAGGAAGCTTCTGTGGGAATCTTTCTTGAAACTTTCGTTGACAAGCTTTCGTGGTATATGGGTATGTAATCAAATTATAATTACACTTATTCTATTGCTAAAACTGAGGTGATAGCAAAAGAACCATTTTCCTAATGTATCACTTTTTTCACATTTTTATTATTTATCACACATTGCATTAATATTCAGCATATTTAATATCACAATATGTTAGAGGAATACATGGCTTATTTTAATATATTTTTTTTGTTTACTGTCAACTTCTACTTACTGTCACGAATCTTTGGAGTTTTGGAGTCGCATTTGAGGTTATGAATTTGACATCTCAATAATTTTCATGCAAATTTTTCTAATTTTTATTGAAATTGTGCCTACCAAGTGATAATACAATGTACAATAAATGCATATGTATATCCCGGATCACCTTCACAAAATGTTTCTTTTCCTATCATCTCAGTTTTAGCAATAGAATAAGTATAATTATAATTTGATTACATACCTTATTGACTTTTGCATTCAATAGCGACTTCAAAATCCTGAAAATTATTGTTTTTTAGTTATGGGAACGTTTTTCATAAAAAGACTTTTGACCCTCAACCTTTTTTTAAATTGACGGTACGGAAGGGATAAAGCGGAAGTGAAAAAGCCTTATTTAACTTAAAATACCTTAATACTTATAAATTTTACTGGCAATTTTACAGTGAGAGCAACAAATAATGGGAAGAAAAGGGTACGCCGTGGTGGAAGGAATGGAAGTAAGACATAATAAATTGAAATAGTCACATATTTAATTTCAAAGTTCTTTTCTCCTCAAATTTTTTATTTCATTATAATATTTTCTCAAATTCTGCACTCATATTTGGTATAAAAATGGGGAAGATATCTAAATTTTGAGCAATTTTTATAACTTTTTTAATAAAATTTTTCATAAAAACTGTATAATAATGGGGCTATTTGCAAAAGTCTCTTGCGCATTAGGTTTCAACTAAGGCCAAAATTAAATGATAAATGTTTTTATTAATCACAACTGAACAAAGTGCAATATACCAACTTTTAAATAAAGCGTTTGAGCATTCTTCAAATAGAAAAAACTGAATTTTTGGCCAAAAAACTTTGAAACTTATGGAACAACAATCAGTTTTTTCTATGTCTGGATTTATAGAAACTGTAAACAGGTATGCTTTTATAATATTTTTTTACGTTGTTAGTAATTTAGATGTTGGTAGAAGTATTTAAACAAAGAAATAAATGTTTAATTTAAATATGTGCTTGAAATTGAGCCAGTAAGAATATTGTCTGCTTTTAAGCAGAAAAAAAAATGAAAATATTGAAAACAGTTAGAAATTACTTATAACTTTGATATTGCAAACATTTGTAAATGCAAGTGCCGACTGGCACCAGTTACTGATGTCCGCAATATTCGAGGATCGAGTAAAAACGTCTATTGTACGTTGATAAGTGAGAAATGTGTTGCCGACGGGTATCATTTTTTGCTTATCTTCGTATAGTACGACTGCCGACTCAACATAAAGTAATTTAATAGGTATAACAATTTTAAAAACGTTAGACATGTCGGCTATTCAATATCTAATATACCATTGACCCTTTCATAAAACGTTATGTGGCGTTTTAAAAACAGTTAAAAAACCGCTGCCAATTCATTGGCACGTAGCTTCTTTCAATGAAGTTTATTTTTTACTTTTATTTATTTACCAGAAATAAAAAAAAAACCGCTGCCAAGTCCTTGGCACTTAGCTTCCTCCTATTCTGTTTTTTGTTATTGTTTTAAATGTAATAGTAGATTGTGCAGTCATACAAGGTATACAGGGTGAGAGTTGATGAATTTGAATCTTAATATCTTTTAAACTAAACGGTTTTATAAGCTACAAAAAGAACCTAGCCGAAGTGATCGAAAGATCAATCTTTCCCTAAAATTTCAACTCAATTTAAACCTTTTTACTCCCGTAATCGTACGACATAAAAAAAAAACATTTTTTTTAGTTTTTGATTTTTATCTCAAAAACTAGTCGCCAAAATTGCTTTAAATTTTTACAACTAGTAGATATCGTTGTTTTTTATCGTCATGAATTTTTTCCAAACATTTAACTATTTATTTTTTGAGTTGTATATGTTTATCGAAAAATTACTTTTTATATCATAAAAAATGAACAGATCAGTCAATCTAGAAAAACTTGCGGGAAAAAGTAGACAAATTTATGTTCTTTTAGATACACTATTGTTGAATATATTGTATAAATCATATCATTATAAAAAAGCAAAAATATTTTTTCAAAAATAGAAAAATGGCTATAATATGGCCATAAAATGGTCAGAATCATAAAACAAAAAATGACCTAAATTCAGAATTAGAAAAAATATATGCATGTCAAATTTTATTACGATCCGTCGCATGGTTCCAAAATTATGGCGGTATACGTACATACACACACACACACACACACACACACACACACACACACACACACACACACACACACACACACACACACACACACACACAGCCATCCGCACGGACATTTTCTAAAAACGTATGATTCGTACTCCAAACACCTCCAAATGCGTTTCCACGAAGTATTAGCAAAACTGAACATTTTACTATTACAAAGCTTCCTCTTGAGGAGGAAGCAATACAGAATAATTACTCCGCATTCTTGCAAAGATAAACACAGTTATTTGACCGCAGGCCTGGTATTTAATTACAATCTAATAAAGATATAAATATTTAAAAAAAACATTTAAAAACTAAAACTTATACTATCTTTACGCATAAAAAAAACTAGTAGTTGCCTCCTCACTACTTAGCAGCATCATATGCATATATAAATTATACCATGATTATACCATGATATAAATTATGACATGATTAACATTTCAACTAAAAGATAGACATTTGATATATCAACAGTTGGATTTTATCCATTCTTTAATTGTCGTCTGATGACTGAATTTGCCAATTTCTAACATTTTTAGGTTATTCGGCAGAGCATTGCACGTTGAGATCGCCTTAATATAACAGTTTTTATTACTAATTCTCTTTTTTATTTATTTATTTATTCTCTTTTTTATTTATTGGTACAATAATACTTTTATTTCTAGTAATACTAGATGAGTTGAGGTACTGCTCTTTGAGATCATTATAGTATATCTTTAAGGCCTCATGGGTAAACAATTGCTCGAGATTGAGCGGATTATTTTTCGTTACAAAATTATTTTTATTTAGAATTTTTAGAATTTTTTTCTGTATTTTCTGTATTAAGTCTCTATTGTTCTTATAGGCTCCACCCCAAGGTATGATGCCATAGCTCATAATACTATGGAAGAACGCATAATATATCAACATCAGAGTCTCAGTTGGCATAGATTTCGCAATTTTGTAAAAAATATACACTAGATATTTAGTTTTCTTGACAATATAGAACATGTGCATATCCCATTTCAGGTTGTAATATATAACTATGCCCAGATATTTGTAGTTCTCAACCCTATTTAATCTTTTATCTTGTATTTTTATATCTATTTGGTTAGGAACACTGCCGACATAGCTACCGAAGGTCATACAAACAGACTTATCAACATTTAATGATAGCTTATTTAATGCAAGCCATTTCTGTATGTGTAACAAATAATTATTCATCTTACCTTGGGCTTTCTACCAGCAATCCCCTTTTGCAATTATAGCAGTATCGTCAGCATACGACAGAATAGCTTCCACAGGTATCTCTTGGAGTAAATCATTTATGTACAAGATAAACAACAGTGGACCAAGTATCGTGCCTTGCGGTACCCCGGTATTTATTAATAGGTTATCACTTATACAACCATCAATCTTAACACTTTGATATCTGCCACTAAGGTAACTAGTGAGCAGAATCAAAGCTTGTCCCCTAATTCTCATGCAATATAATTTATCCAGTAAGACACTATGATCCACCGTGTCAAAAGCCTTAGCCAGGTCTAGAAACGTGACTAAGGTAGTAATACTCTGATTGATGTTGTTATACAACGCGTTCGTTAAGTAATTCAGAGCATTTTTAGTACCCCTTTTTTTAACAAAACCAAATTGGTGCTCATATATTATGTTAGTTTCAGTCACAAAGTCTACTATGTATTATTTTTTCGAAAATTTTCGCTACATTCGATATCAATGAAATAGGCCGATAGTTTGTGATTTTACTTTTTTCACCTGATTTGTAGACTGGGACAGCCTTTTCAGCCTTCTTAAGCGCATTAGGCCATATACCTGTTTCAATGCTTAAGTTTATAATATAGGTGATTGGTTCAGCTATATATTCACTAATTAATTTCAAGGTCTTGGAGTTAATACTGTCAACTCCACCACTTCTAATTTTTAATGCATTGATTACAGATATTACCTCACTCGTGTTCGTTGGATTAATGAAAATTGCATTGGGGTTCATAGCCGGTAGTTTGAGTTCCGCATTATCAATGTGTCCACTTAACTCTCGACCTATTTCACAGAAAAAGCTGTTCATAATATTCGCAATTTCTGTTTTATCCGTTACATTCCTATCACTAATTTTTACGTGATTTATGGTTTCTCTGGATGTCTTATTGCCGATTTTACTATTAATGACTTCCCATAGCTTTTTTGGATTATTGCTATTGCTTTGAAATTGTTTTTGATCGTATTTAATTTTTGCATCTTTAATAACTTTGTCTAATATTTTAGCATATTTTTTGTACTGTAATTTAAGTTGGTCATTATTTAAATCTAGTTGCCACAAATCATACAAAATCTCTTTAGTTTCACATGATTTTATTATTGCACTTTTGATCCAGCTCTTCCTTCCACCTTGTTTGTTCTTTCTTTTTTTAGTAGTTGCTAGGTCTAAGCACTCTTTGATCTCATTTACTAGCACATCCGTTGCCAAGTTAGGATCCTCTATCGACAATATTTCAGTCCAGTTTTTATTTCTGGCAATGGTTTTTAATTTTGTATAATTAACATAAGTTTTCGGTTGTTTTATTTTTTTCTTTACTTTGTTTAATGCAATAAATATTGGGTAGTGATCTGTTATTGAAAGTTTTATTTTGTACGTAGTTGTTGTTAAATTATATTTATTTTTATCGTTCCAATAATTAAAAATAAAATATTGTTTTAAAATACAGTATGTGAATGCTATTTTAAATATTTCTAAATTTAGTTATTTTGCTGTAGAAGCACTAGACACCCCTATAAGAAAAAGCCAAATTTTTGAGAAAAATCGATTTTACATTTCAGCTCTTTACTTGAGAACTGATTAACAAAATCGTTTAAAATTTTAGCAGCATATAGCTTTTTTATGGTGAATCACCAAATGAAATTTTGAAGCATTTGACTACATTGTTTTAGAGATATGAGGAATCAAAAAAATTCCAACATCAGCACAGTTGCACAGGTAAGTACACCTCTCTCTCTTTGTTTTCTCTCCCTCCGCACACCATCTAGCGACGACAATTTCAACATCAGGATCTGTCGGTAACTGCGAAGTCCTACTTTATCGACTGCCAGTAAGTTGCCGGCAAAATGAGCGCACTTGGAGAGAAGTTAGGTGAGGTGTACCAAATCTGTGGTTTTTCACGGTGCGGCAAAACCATCCATACAAGGGATGTCACATATGTCGATTATATCTTCTTCCTCTCGTACTATTGGTACCAGTGGGTTGAGTAGATGTAAGTCTGAATCTAGGTCCAGGTCCAAGAGTGGCGATGGAACATCTTCTTCCCGACCTAATTCACTTTGTTGCGTGATTGTTTCTTCGGATGGATCCATTTCTGATGTTGAGGGATTATCTCCTATGTTCGGTGATCCTCCTGACGCCTCGTTCGCTTGGCAGTGTGGGCTGTGTTGGTCCAGTTCCTTGTAAAGTATTTGTTTTCCGCACTTCTTGTGGGTTATTGGGGTATCGCCGTTTTGCACCTTACACACTGTCTCGTGTTCCTTTCTATTTCTGCGGTCCGCCATCCGTCCACAGACTGAGTATTTGTTTTGGAATTGTTTCATATCCTTTTGTAGATGTCTTGGTGCTGCCCACCTTTGTTTTATAACGAGTTGCCTTGTGTTCACTCGTTACGTCCCTCTCTCCCCTATATTACATGATCACAATATAATAAACATTATCTCTGTAAACATTCCTGTGTATAACATTCCTTTTCAGCAGCAGGTAAGTGAGCGGAGCAGACATCTATAACACACACAGAGAGAGAGCCGCGCGCTGCGTGTATGTGTGTGTGTGGCGCCATCCGAGAGAGTGAGAGAGAGAGAAACTAGACTATTCACGCGGTCGCGTCTCGCGCCGCGACACTTAGAAGCTTACCGCCGTGCAGTGCAGTCGCGCCGATACTGCCTCCTCGTTTCTGTGTTTCTTAGAATCCGTGCGTGCGTTCATCGTCCAGAAGACAGCTACTGCGTCCGTGACCAGAATCCCCGTGTGTCGCTGGAATTATCCCGCGGCTGCTCAGCATCGCGTGCCCTTTGGTTTGCCGTTCGACGTCCAGCTTCACAAAGCACCACTGTAAGTACCTGCCCGATCGCATTACTCTCTCTCTCCTCTCTCTCTCTCTCTCTCTCTCTCTCTCTCTCTCTCTCGGCATTATTCGCTCTGCTCCGTCTCTCTTACTCCGCGCTGCTGTTGTACTGATCTTTGAGTCTTACATAAAGAGAAACTTTACTATTACTCGGCTTGTGTCACTTTGTTCCTGACTCTGCCTACNCTCTCTCTCTCGGCATTATTCGCTCTGCTCCGTCTCTCTTACTCCGCGCTGCTGTTGCACTGATCTTTGAGTCTTACATAAAGAGAAACTTTACTATTACTCGGCTTGTGTCACTTTGTTCCTGACTCTGCCTACTCCCGCGCGATTCTCTCATAATCTATCTCGCGAACTAGCTACGTAGCCCAATCACTCACGACGCCGCCGCGGGCTCACGTGCACGAGGACGTGCACGTATAGCAAACTGCGCTACGGGCCAGGCTTCGTACAGCCTACAAGAAGCCTGCAACTAGCTGCTACATATTCCTCCTCTCGCTTATTTGTCGATCAGTGGATGCGCCACTGATCGTTTATATTCGGATGCAGACCGCGTCATTCTCCTGGATCCCGGTCTAACAACACCGTTATAGTTTAAACCTATCGTTACCATAGTCTATTGCGCTCTGGGCATCTTCTTTCTTGAAGTACTGAACGAAGGCCATGTATTTTTGGTATTTTTTTCCTGTTTTTTTTATTCTTTTGTAAGATGAACTATATGTGGCCCAGTTGTCCAAAAACTGCGAATATCTTTATAAATTCTTGATGATCCATGGCCATTGGCACTAAGGCGCAGAACCTTAGCCCAGCCGTATCATCTATTAGTCCTGTAATTATGGTTGGCAATGGTACCGGTTGTTCACTTATTCTTACTTGGCGTTGGTTTGTGGCCATCTCTGTTTCCATTGATGTTGTAGCGCTTCCCGATGTTTCATTGTCTGCTATTTTTGTATATGGATTATCATGCATGTGTGGTTCCAATATTCTTTTAGCTTCTTCTTTATGCTGATCAATTTGGTAAGTAACTATCAATTTCGCATGTCCTTTTCTATCTGTGTAGAGCTGTTGGATCGTGCATGGTCCAATTGCGTTTAATTTTTCTACAACCTCTTCTTTGTTTCCCTTTAGGGTTAATTTCATTGTGTTCGTGCCTATTGCTTTCATTTTGGCGATTTGGCTTGGTCCATTGGGAGTATCTGGTACTTCTTCTTGAGTTGGTCGTACGAAGTTAGCTCGAGTGACTTCTATTTCAAGATCAGTGAATGTTGAACCTAATCCTTCTCTATTTTGATCTTCTATCAGTTGGACGGGCAGTGTCCTTCCTTGTAGATTTCTGCCAAGGCCTCTTCCTTCCTGGTATCCCATTTTTTTCATAAGCCTCTCTGCTTTTGTTAGGCCAGTGTCATGATTTTCCGTCTCTCTTGTTATTGCTGAAGCGTTTTCATCTGATATTGCTTCTGGTGATCCTGCTTGCAATAGAGCGCGAAGTTTTTGGTGCTCTGTTTCATATTTGGCCCATGCCAGCCATTGGTTCTTGACATTCGTTATCGAAAATTCGATACTATATGGTCCACTCTGTAGAAGATGACGTGTTGCATCCGCTTGGGTCCCAATAAATTTTAGAAGAATTGAGGTTGGCGTCATGTCCGTGACATCCTTTATTTGGAAAGTGTTGTGGTCCATTTTCCTGTAACAATTCAAGTTGGTTTGAATTAAAGTGGTCCGAGTATGATTATTTTTAAATTTCTCATTGTTTATCATGCTTGGTTATGACGTGCATTTGGATTCAAAGTTCGTGCAATTTGGTCTGCTTCAACTATGGGTTTGTTCAACTGATTGACTAAAGGGATTATGGCCGGAGAAACTTCCTTTTGCAATTTCCTTTCAACATTTGGGAATGACATTGAGAATTCTGCTTTTGACATTTATTCTATTCATTCGTACGTTCTCACATTCTGTCAGGGTTCATTCTGTGAGGTTTGTTAGTGGTCCAAGGATGATTTCTTTGGTGTTTTGTAAGATATGAGTCCTGCTTAAAGCGGGTCATCATTTATCTTATCCTTCGTTTGTGGGATTTTAGAGTTTCCCTGCGTATGCAAGTAGATATCTTGGGTCACACTAAAGCTGTGTTTATCCCCAAAGGCTACTGAGGTGCATGGATTGATGGTACAGACTTGTGACATACCACATGACGATCTTTGTCGTTGTGATCAAAAGTGAGCTGGGTTTTAATTTTGTTGATTGTGTAGGTTTCGAGTTACAAAGACTCTCGAGTTCGAAAAAGTGGAGTACATTATCGGATGTGGGTTTCACGTGGCTTCTTGATTTAAAAAAAAGAATTTTTCAAAATTCGGAAAAGTAGAAAAAGAAGGTGCGGGTTTAAGTCGCTTTCATGCATATGCTGAATCTATCAAAATTCACAATTGATGATTATGATAGAAAAGAAAACTCATGAACATTTGTGAACTATGTTTTAATCGTGTGTTTGCGCCACATAGATTATGGAATTTTTGGAACATTTCAGTTTATGTGGTCTGTAACGGGGTGGACTCGACAACGTCGTGTGGCCGCGGAAGTGCCGCACGTCAACACAAAGCGAACGTCGTATAGCGTTTGGCTGATCCCTCGGTGATCGGCGTGGTGATAGTGCGCGGACGTTAGCCGCGTAGTGCAATTACTATCACCGGTGCATTGCCTGCCAACTACCGTTAAATGCGTGGTACGCCCGGGGTACCACGCTTATTCGCGTGACCGTGAGTCTACCAGCGGGAGGATATTCGGGAGAACACAAATGAATACACTGCAGGTTAACGATGAAAGGAATATATATTGTGACTCTAATGATGATACAAATTGGTATACAAAGTTCGCACGCGCGATGGCGAGAGGATCGCGCGCAATGTCGCACACGAAGCCGGGTCGAGGACTCGGTGGCAGCGAGTCCAGACCTGCGGCAGCTTCGTGCGGAAAATAGTAGAAAACGCAACTTACTCGGTCGCCGGTTCGCCGTTTGTAGCTATCTCGCTCTCGCGTTCCTCACGACACTCCACGAGATTCCGGGCCGCTCGTACTCGGGTCTGGAGGCGTCCCTCCAGGTGCTGATGTGCATGGTAAGTCCCGGTGTGCGCCGGGTGCAGTGAAGGATCCGCGGACTGTTTGCGGTATATGCCGATGTTGATCCGGCCGAAGCGAACTCGAGTCTCTCCTCCCCGCACAGTGGGCACAGAATAGAAAAAAATGATCAAAATTCGTGCTTCACTCGAATTTGGAAGGAAAAAAAAAATTAATCATATGGTTTTGTTCGTTTTGTAATGGGGAATATGAATCCGTTTCCCTTTGGCCGCCAGCTATTGATTAAAAAAAGTTGTCTGAGAAGAAAAATGGGACTATTTCGACGGTTTTACGTACTTGCAGCATCTAAGTAAGAATACCACGTAAATCTTACATATTATGATTGGCAATGTGTCAAAAAGTTTTTTTATATAGTATTTTTGTCTTCTCTAGGTATTTACCGGAGGCATACGTGGGTATATTCGAATTATACATATATAGATATATATGAAATACATGTAAATGATCATAGAATAGATAATTTATTTATATCATCTTATTTAACAATTAAAACAGAATAAATTATTTTTTCAACGCAGAATGAAATAGGGACCTTAACGACGAATTCCTTTCACGTTCTGAAGGTCAGACAAAGGTCATCCATACTTTTTTTTATTTTTTTTTCGCATCAGGTTTTGTATACTTGATAGATGTCTATGCACACATGTATGTATGTATGTATGTGCGCGCGCGCGTGTGTGTGTGTGTGTGTGTGTGTGTGTGTGTATACATATTTACATATTTATAAACGATATAAACTGCGATTCTTTATAAAAGAAGGATAAAATAAAAGCCTAAAAAAAATTAATAAATCGTTATTAGTTTAAATCATGAAATTTATAAATGTGTATATACAAAATTCGGAAAAAAAATTCCGATCAGGGTGTGTAAAAATGAGGCAAGAAAATGTTGCAAGTACATCCCAACATTGTTATAGGGCATCATTACATAACTGTTGTTCGAAAGCAAAAAAATCGAAACTAAATTTTGCAATCGAAATTTTCTTAGTGGAATTTCTGATATACACACATCATTGCAGAATCATTAATACCTTCTTATTTTGTATTTGTTTCTATTTCACTATGCTTTCCGAAGCTAACAAGCCCAACATTTCTGTAAAAATCAACTCTATAGTATACACNCGCGGCTGCTCAGAAGCTTCACCAAAGAAAGGTAGATAACAACTGAGGGACTTACGGAATTTTGACTTTGTTTTAAACTCTCAGTTTATGTATACGCGCATCTATATATAAATATACAGGGTGCGCATATTCAAAACAATACATGGTTTTAAGAAATGTGGTGTTGCCAGATTTACGTTAGTATTAATTTTTTAATTTACTTAGTTGAATCGTTTAATAATTAATAATTAAATGATTTTTATTATCAATTAATTTTCTTATTATTAATAATTAATTGATTTTATTATTATTACTTATAACGTCAAATAATTGATAATCAAATTATTAAATTGTCAATTATATGCATAATAATTTTTTGAAACTCTATTCTTTACTTAAGTTTTACCATTATAAAATACGTTTATTATCAAAATCATGTCATTTTCGATAAAAATCAACTCTATAGTACACATGTGGGGGCTCCTCCGGGGCACCACCGAGGTCAGCGGCGCAAGCAGCGCCTGATCCCGAGACACGACTTCAGCTAGAGCGGTCGACACGTCCATCCAGTGGCGCTCCCTGCCGGCCGCCACGATGGGTGGCGACGCTGGCGGTGCGCTTGGGCTTATCAGCCATGATTATCAGAAAGCGTTTAGCCACCGACTAGGGCACACGCTTGTATTAGAGAGAGAGATTCTGTCTTTTGTATTTTTGTAATAAATCGATTAGTAGTTTAACTTAACCATCGCTGTTTCTCTGCCTACTACCTTCTGATATCGGGCACTCATTTCCTGGCGGCCCATACCAGTTCAAATCAGGAGTATCCCCCTCGAGACTCCAAGTGGTACCCGACTTTACAAAACGCACAGCATCGGCAGGCAGCTCTTGGGATCCACGGCGTACCTTCGTCCAGCGCTTCGCACTTTACTCCCGAGTGCCGCAGCCTCTAAACACCGGCTGAGACCTGGACATCATATCGAGGATTTCGTCTCCTCACTCGCTTCTTAAGCCGCTCTCGAGGGAACCGCCGCACCAGCCATCTACAGCGAACGTGCCGGGGCAACCTCTCAACCACAGCGACGGGGACGACAGCGCAGGCTTCGCCGCAGCACTCGAAATCGCGTAAGGTTTCGACACGACAGGTACTGTCCGCAGCCCGCGCGACGCGAGTCGCTTCAATTTTCTTTTCGCCTTTCGTCGCGCGCGAACACGGCAGCGAGTCGCTCTCCTATTGTCGGCCCGTGTTCGGCCACGTACTAGTGCGCACAACGGCAGCTCAATCGCGTGTGCTCGTCGGCATTCTCCTCTCTCTAAAGAGCGCGTCAGCGACCTTGAAGCAAACCGCAAAGGTAAGGTGTCATTAGCACGCGCATACGCCGCATTCCGCGGCCATCTTCTTCGTCTAGTTTCTCTCTTCTCTGTGCGCGCTCGCCGCCGGCGTTCCGCGTGCGATGTATGGCGCTCGAGCGCACACAGCGCGTTTCGTCGTCCTCTAGACGAACGCATTCCTAAAGGGAAAAGACCATACATCGGGTGATCGCTCGCCGTACCGCACTCTGGTGCACGCGTCTGCGAGTCGTGAGCCTCACGCACCCTTACGGGCATTTAGCCGGCGTCGGCCATTTTTTTTCGCGTGTACCGCGGCCCGCGCGCGTCCCGTGGCGCCCGCGATTCTCCACCTCGCCGCCAGGTGCGCGTCCGTCTCGGTTTCCTCGCCGCTCGCGCCGACAGATATCGAGATCGCCGCTCGCGCTCCGCGCAAGCGCAACGAGCCGCCGCGCGCACGAGCGTGCAAATTCTCCGACACACGCGACACCTCAGCGAGTTTGATGCAGCGCACAGGCCCCGCGACCAGACGCTCTTCATGTTCTCCGCAACGCCACCCATGGCCACAACATCCTCGATGGCACTGGCCTCAGGCAGCCGTCTCTGTCTCGTTCAGCAACAGCAACTCTGACCACAACAGCCTCTCGGCGTCACACAAGCGTCTCGAACACACAGCAAGCGGCGCCTCCGGCGCGAATCCGCGACCTACCGAAGCCAGCTGACGATCCGCCTGCGAAATGCCTTGCCAACTCCTGGGCCTTTAACCCGCGCTTTTGGTTTTTCGCAGCTGAATCCTCTTTTACAACCAACGGGTTACGAAGGACACAGCCCGATAACACCTGATGTCGCACATCTTCCACGAGGTAGCAGGAGGTTACGACATCATCTGCAACACTCCACGCGCCCACCGCTACGACACGCTCGCCCGCACTCGCTCGCGCACGCGCCTCGCGCTCCTGGCGGACAACAACTTCGCCAGCTGCTGAAGGAAGTCCAGCATCGCGACCGCAAGCGCATCGCAGCTTTTCGTCATATCGACGCTGCTGGCGTGCCATCTCGAAGAGCGCTCCGTCAAGTGGCTCGACCGTGCTGCGCGCCACAAAATCAACAAGAGTTCGAACTACTGAGAGCGACACCGCTAAGACGAGTGCCTCTCTGGGCTCGAGTCGAGCTGGTCACTTCAGACGGAACCTATATGCGGTGTCTCGCCAGTCTCACTGCTTCAAGCGGCTTCGCTTGCGCCGCATCTCCGCTGCCAGCGCAGAACTGACTTCGCGGTGCTTGCTATGACGCAGATCACTACGATGCTCCCAGCAGCAGTCCATCACGAGCTGCAGTCCATCGCAAGACGCTCGCCTCCGACAGCAGCAACAGCAACGAACAGCAGAACAGCACGCGCAGCGTCGTCTGCATGGTCTTCGTCGCACGTTTCATACAAATCCGTCTCAGGCCCTCCTTAGGAAACAAATCAGCTTGGTGCTGGTATACAGCGTTTTTGCACAGCGAGACACGCAGTGCAGGCCACCATTGCACTACCGCCAGGGAAACAACAGCGCCGCGCCGCTTCAGGCAGCCCGGTTGGCGCCGCCCACGAAGCAATCGCCTTGCATGTGATGAGATCAAACACCGGCCTGCGTTTTCCGTCACAACCGGCTCCGCCGTCTCCTCATGCCAGGTCGTTTGATTCGCGCCCTCCTTCAACGCAGCCCGCTCAAGCTCAGCGGCAGCCAGCACAGTCCATTGACACTTCGGCGCTGGCACCGCATGGTTCGAGACTTCGATTACACCGACCCTTCAGCTGGCAATTTATCGTAGCAGACGTCAGCACTCCGATCATCGGCGCAGACATACTCGCGCATTACGGCCTAGTCGTAGACATCCAGCGACGACGCATCCTCGACACGGACTCGGCACGCCACGCCCTCGGCTCGGTCCAGGCCACCGAGGTGCACTCGATCGAGGTGATCATCCCAGCGGACGTAGCTGAAGGAGCATTCGCCGAGCTGATGCGCAAGTACAGCGATCTCGCTACCCCAGGCAGCACAACCATCGCCCTCCCGGGCCTCGACACACAACACCACATCCTGACCACAGGACCGCCAGCAGCAGCCAAGGCTCGACGCCTCCTTGGTCCACGGCTCGAAGCCGCCAAGGCGGAATTCCGCACCCTGCTTGAGCTCGATATAGTGCGGCCGTCCGACAGCTCCTGGGCCAGCCCGCTGCGTCTCGTAGCGAAGCCCGACGGCACGTACCGCATCACTGGCGACTACCGACAGCTCAACGCACGGACCGTGCCGGATCGCTACCCGCTCCCGATTATAGAGGATCTCCTCCTGTCACTAGGAGGTAGCATCTTTTCTGTCGTCGACCTCAAGAAGGCGTTCTACCAGCTCCCACTAGCGCCTGAAGATGCTCACAAAACGGCTATCATCACGCCCTTTGGACTATTTCAATTTACGCGTTCATCGCTGGGCCTGCGCAACGCCGCCCAGTCTCTCCAGAGAGCTATGGACCAGCTCCTGCGAGATCTGCCCTTCGCTCGGGCCTATCTAGATGACATCATCGTCGCTTCTGCCAACATCGAGGACCACATCACGCATCTTAGAGCGTTGTTCGACGTGCTGCGCGCCGCCAACATCAAAATTAACCCCGATAAATGCGTCCTAGGAAAGCCTCAGGTCACCTACCTGGGATACCTGGTCTCTGCTGAGGGCTCGAGACCTCCACAGGACCGGATAGACGCCATCCTGGCTTTTCCTAAGCCCAACAACACGGCGCAACTCCGTCGGCTTCTGGGGCTCATCAACTATTATCGTCGATGCTTGCCCGGCGCAGCGCGTCTCCTCGCACCGCTCAACGACCTCCTCCAGCACCTACCACCGAAAAAGAAGGCCCTTCCCATCACCTGGACGCCCGCTGCCGAGGAGGCCTTTCTAGCGTGCAAGCGCGCGCTCGCCGAGGCCGCCAGCACCACGTTCTTGCGTGATAACGCACCCAGACGGCTCCACACCGACGCCTCCGACCATGCGGTTGGCGCAGCCCTCGAGCAACAAGAAGAAGACGGCACGTGGAAGCCTCTCGGCTTCTTTTCCAGGAAGCTAACCAACGCTGAGCGCAACTATAGCACCTACGACCGAGAGCTTCTGGCAGCTTTCCTGGCCATCAAACATTTCAAGGGGATCCTTGAGGGTGGACCCTTTACTCTTCTCACAGACCACAAACCACTAACATTTGCGGCGTATCAGCCATCGGAAAAGGCGTCGCCGCGCCAGGCGCGCCAATTAGATTTTATTTTACAGTTTCAGGTCACGCTCGAATACACCAAGGGACCTGACAACGTCGTGGCAGACGCGCTCTCCAGGGTGGAGACCGTCAATATGCCAGCTTGTCTCGACCTCGCAACTCTGGCTCAGCAGCAGGCGAATGACGCAGATCTGCCACACATCCTTGCGTCGCCATCATCTTCGCTTGTCCTCCGTCCGCTGACCATCGACGAAGCAACGCTGTACTGTGCCATAGACGGCAATCAGGTCCGGCCGTATGTGCCTCGCCAACTCCGGAGGACCGTGTTCGACATCACCCACGGCCTTTCGCATCCGAGCATACGGGCCTCTACGCGAATCATCGCCCAAAAATACTTCTGGCCAAGCATGCGCAAGGACATCGCGCGCTGGGCCCGCACCTGCGTGCCCTGCCAGCAATCAAAGGTCCATCGTCACAACCGCTCGGCGCTGGGGGACTTCACCGCGCCGGACGCTCGCTTCAACCACCTTCATCTCGACATCGTCAAATTGCCGCTGCAGTCAGGCTTTCAGTACTGCCTGACGATCGTCGACCGCTTTTCTAGGTGGCCCGAGGCAATTCCCATGGCCGACCAGCAGGCCACAACGACCGCCAGAGCATTTTTTGCCCATTGGATCTGCGTGTATGGCACGCCCCTCACGATCACGCACACGAACAGGGGTGCGCAATTCGAGGCTGACTCTTTCACCGAACTGGCACGGATCATCGCGGGCCGACCGCGTCCGCACCACGGCCTCCACCCGCAGTCCAACGGCATGGTGGGGCCCTGCACCGACGCTCAAGGCGCACTCATGTGTTGCGCACGACGCCCTAACGTCCGCTCTCTCCGGCAGTCCTGCTCGGGCTGCGAGCCACATTCAAGGAGGAACCTGCAGGCATCTCCGGCCGAGATGCTGTTCGGCCGAACCCTGCGGCTTCCAGGGGACTTCTTCGTCCAAGCGACATCCACGCGCCAACGCGCCGGCCTTCGTCACGGAGCTCAGGGAGGCTCATGCGGAGACTTCGCCCAGTCCCTGGAACCAGGCACGCCACTTCCGCACCTCCATTTTTTCCATCCCGACCTCCGCACTGCAAGTATTTTTCAGGCGCGTCGATACAGTCAAGAAAACGCTGCACACCATACACCGGCCCTACAAGGTGCTGGAGGCGCTTGAGTGACCAGGTCTACTGCATCGAAATCAACGGCCAGTCCAAGGCATCTCCACATCATCTTCTTAAGCAGCTTCCTCGATCGGCGGATCGAAGGACTCCCCGCCGTCCCGCAGCAACCAGCTAGTCTAAGCCCGCAGCCTGCACAGGCGGTGGCTCCTCCGAATCATTCAGCCAACACGCCAGGGCGTCCACTCGCTCAGGCCCAGGCGGCAACCGCTCCGGCCGTCCAGTCCCCGCCGCAGCCCGCTTCGCAGCCTGCTCAGCGCAGGCCTCTCGCACCCGCGCTGCCGGCGTCTCGGTCGACCCAGCCCACCGCAGCCGCCTCCGACCCGGCGCCCGTCACAGCGCCGCGGTCCGTCGGCCCTGTCAGCACGAGGTAGCCAGGACGGCTCCCTCCACAGGCATAATCAGCATCATGTATCGTTCCTCCTTCAGCCCCTCGTCACTGGCGGGGAGTAGCTGTGGGGCTCCTCCGGGCACCACCGAGGTCAGCGGCGCAAGAGCGCCTGATCCGAGACACGACTTCAGCTAGAGCGGTCGACACGTCCATCCAGTGGCGCTCCCTGCCGGCCGCCACGATGGGTGGCGACGCTGGCGGTGCGCTTGGGCTTATCAGCCATGATTATCAGAAGCGTTTAGCCACCGACTAGGGCACACGCTTGTATTAGAGAGAGAGATTCTGTCTTTTGTATTTTGTAAATAATCGATTAGTATTTAACTAACCATCGCTGTTTCTCTGCCTACTACCTTCTGATATCGGGCACTCATTTCCTGGGGCCCATACCAGTTCAAATCAGGAGTATCCCCTCGAGACTCCAAACACACACACACACACACACACACACACCAGCACACACACACACACACAACACCTGTATATATATAGACATCTATTAAGTATACAAAACCTGATGCGAAACAAAAATAAAAAACAGTATTTACATGTATTTCATATATATCTATATATGTATAATTCGAATATACCCACGTATGCCTCCGGTAAATACCTAGAGAACACAAAAATACTATATAAAAAAACTTTTTGACACATTGCCAATCATAATATGTAAGATTTACGTGGTATTCTTACTTAGATGCTGCAAGTACGTAAAACCGTCGAAATAGTCCCATTTTTCTTCTCAGACAACTTTTTTTAATCAATAGCTGGCGGCCAAAGGGAAACGGATTCATATTCCCCATTACAAAACGAACAAAACCATATGATTAATTTTTTTTTTTTCCTTCCAAATTCGAGTGAAGCACGAATTTTGATCATTTTTTTCTATTCTGTGCCCACTGTGCGACGTCGGCCGCCGACGTCGTCTGCTAGCATACGCCGACAGCTCCGCCTCGCGCGACTAACGAGCGCGCGGAAAATTCAAGCGCTCGTTACGTCATTTGTGACTTCACATGTAATCATCACTAATATTTCCTTCCAATACTCTATTTTGGTGGTATTTGTGAAGAGATGTTTATGTAATTGTTTAATGGAAGGAAATCGGATTTTGGTGATGCAGGTAAGCTGAAATAAAAAGTGGTTTATTATTTATAGATTTGTAGATTTATTTTGGGCTTGTCATTCATCCACGTTCATGTTGTCACATATGCATTCAATGTTATTCCCATTTTCGATTCTACTTATGAATTATGTATTTGTTTGATCCATTTCTAGGGTCAATTACTTTTCGTCATCAGTGGTCGCGTTGGTGACCACTTCATTACGATTTTCAATGCGGGGTGCAGGTACGATTTTGCGGTCCCTTCGCTGATTGGGCTTTGCTTCTTCCAAGCTTTCTAGGTACGCTAGGGTGTTTTTTAATTCATCCAGAGTCGGTGTCCTGATGCTTTTTGACTCTCGTTCCAGGTCCTTAACATTGGTCCACATTGCTTGCTTCTTGCATGTTGCCTCGTGTAAATTGTAGAGATTCAGATCGATTTCCCTTTTGCAGTACGGATTAGGACTTCCGCAATATAAGACAAGACAATATTTTATAAAACATTGTATTGTTCTCGAAAAGTCTTGACCATTATTCATCTTGTCTTGGTTTTGTTGGATTCTTGTTATCAAAAATATTGTCTTGTCTTGATATTGTCTTGGTATTGTCTCGAAAATATTGGTCTTGTCACTAATCGTTATGGGAGCTACTTATACTCGGAAATTTCTTAGAAGGTGGAACTAGCATAAGAGAATCTATTCGTTCCCACCATGTGATCATCGAAAAATAATTTACACATTATTTTATTTTTTTATATAAACTATTATCATCAATAACGATATAAAAGGTTGGAAAGGTTGAAAAGCAAATAAAGCCTGCGATTGATAAAAAATAAAAATTATGATTTTTGGCCTTTGAAGATATGTTGTACCTGGTATACAAGACACACTAAAATTGTTAAATGTTTTTTACAGTGTAGTTGAGTGTATGTAATACTGTAATTCTAATTTTTAAAAGAATTGTAGATATATTTAACTTATAAAATCTTAGGGGTATATCCTCTTAAGTAATAACAACTTAAACTTAAAAAGAAAAAAAAACGGTGTAAAGTTGTCGAATGATGAAAAAATTGTTGCCTGCACTGATAATAAAGTACGGTTGAGTCAGAAAGTGTCCGGGGTGTTCTTAAAATAGCGTATCATAGATCGATATTTTAAAAAATGTTTGCATCGAAAAAATATTTCAAGACCAAGAATCTTGCAATATCTTGATGAGTTACTCTTGTCTCGGTCTTGTTCTTGAAGAACTAGTCTTGTTCTTGTCTCGCTAAATCAAACATTGATCTCGTCTTTGGTATTGTCTTGATTTTCGAGACAATAAAAGACAAGATCGATATTCGTCTCAAGTCTTGCGGAAGCCCTAGTACGGATGAAATTTGGTTCCCATCTCGATTTGGGTTCTGGTTAATTTTCGTGGCTCAGCAAACGTTGCTTTATAAATGGGGTCACTTTCTCTTCTGGCTTTCTCAGCATCTTGGTCCTCGACGTACTGTACATATCCATAGGATAGACGTCCCTTTTTGTCTCGTACTGTTTCATAGTACATCATGGTCCCAAATTGTGCAAAGTGCTTAAAGAACGCTTCGTCCTTTTCTTTATCTTTGCCTTCCCAGGGTAACAGGCAAAACAGTCTGTTTTTGCTGCATTGATTTTTGTGCTGCGTGTTGGTTACGACATGCACTTCAGATTTCACCATGGGTTTCTTTTTAGGTGAAGTCACTATGCTTTCTCTTGAGGGTCCAGCTATTAATGTTGTACGTCTGTTGAACTTATTTTGCTTCATGAGCGTAATTTTTAATTCATTGGCTCTCATGGCTTGTCTTTCATTGTCGAAGCATAAAGTGATCTTTCTGCTTCTTGGGTCCGTTCTATGGTCCTCTATGTACACGGCCTATGGTGTGCCTACGTATTCAAATTCAAATAGAACATTGATATGCTGGTACGGGTATTCATTATTTTTTTTCTGCAAATTAATATTAATTTTATAGGGTACGGGTCTAAGATGAAAAAAACGTATGTATTAATCAATGGTCGCCTTCCGCGCTATTTTTAAAATTATTTTTGGGTTTTTTCGATGGGGAGGGTTTGGGATTATCCATCGGGGTTTCTACAATTGCGCTTATGGGAATTTCTTGGATGATTTCGGTTGGTTGCTCCACCGAATAAGTAGTTCTTTTTGAGTTTGGACAGGGTATCATCATTCCACATTATTAATGCTATTATTATAATTGCCATTATTAATTGAAAAGTTAAACCACCATACAATAAACTGTTTGTATGATAGTCTCGCCTTTTATGATCTTTAATTTCGTTTAATTCTTTGATTATTTACCCTAAAGGTTTCGCTTGATTAAAACCTTGTTTCGGTCCGAGTATTTCAATATTTTGGGGTACATTATTGTATGAACTTGGATCTTCGGAATTTAGGGATGGGTACATGTTCTGTATTTTTAAATTAATTTCGGGTTTATAAAGATATGTGTTTTGGCTAGATTTGGTTTCTTGCCCAATTATCATGGTATCTGCTGTCCTGCCTACGCATGCTGGTGATATGCGTATGATTCCGGCTCCTATTAATGGCATGATAGTCGCAATTACTCAGGATCTGTCGTAGAAAATAACCAGGATTGGTCATTTTCTAGATATTTCCATTGAGTCTTGGTACTGGTTTTGTATCTTATGTCACAATTTTTTAGTACTTGAGAACTGGGATTCAACAACATTGTTGCCTCACAGTCTCGCCCATTTGGTGTGCTTTGAAGTGGTCCTAAGATTGGACAGATGGATATATAACGGGTTTTTATGCATTTGGTTGCAAGATTATCATTGAACTTTACATATTTTCCTTCGTCAGAACTTATAGCGATATATTTATGCGATGGTACTATAAAAGCCAGTCCAATGGTTACATTGGTTTTATATTGGGGTACGGGTACAGCATGTAGTTTATACATTTGATACGCGTCTCTCTCCACCAATGGTATACATAATACTGCTATTGTTCTTCCATTCTCGTGAATAGCATCAACTCTTGATATTTTGGTGATCTCTTCTATCCTTAGTTGTTCCATTGGTAAGTTTCCATTCGTCCTCTTCACGTCCGTCATTATTTGATGTAGCATATTTGTTGTCAAAAGTTCAGGATGTATCTTTCCTTCTTTCAGACATCTCAGTATCTTGAGTATTTTCTCGTTGCTCCTTCATTATTAGATGATCCTTATTAGATGATTTAACGTTGATTCTAAGCTTCTCACATATACGGTCATCTCCACCAAATGTTTCAGTTCTTCATCCTGCTTGAGCATGGTGATGAATGCTTTGCTCATGGTGTCTTCAAATCCTTGGAGTACCTTTTGATGATTTTTGGTAATGTTGTATATTCTTCAAACTGTGCTGACACGAGATGAGCATTTTTATCTATAATTTGGACCATTTTTGTTTGATCTTGGAACAGATTATCGATGTTTTTGTTTATGTCATCCACATCGTCCGTTGTCATTAGTTCAAATAGGCTTTTGCTTAGGGTACCGACTATGCCTAGCGGTGCTATTCTCTTCAATCGAATGCTTCTTGGATTTCTCGTAATTGGATGACTGTAGTACCCCAATGTCTTGATGGTTTCATTTATTTCCTTTTGCATCTCGTATAGCGTTTGATGCTTAAGCTCTATGAGGTCCAATCCTAGAGCGTGCTTGCATTTAGCCTCTGCAATTTTGGTAATGCAATTGTTGTATACCGCTTGGTGTGATCCAATGGTCCATGTAGCTGCATGAAGTCATCGACGTTGATGTATATTTGAATCTTCCAATCGGCCTTTTTGATCCTTATGGGGTCCAACTTTTCGAAATATATTCCGGGATTTGGGTTCAAGGGGTCGAGTTAGTACAAGGGTCCGCTTTGGGTTACTATGCTTATACTTAAAATTATTATTGAAATGATTAATGTGGAAGCATTCATCCTGTAAAATCATGTCTATTCGTTACATGTCACAGATCATATGTATATTTATATATGTAAAAGAAAAGAAAATCTTTTATTTTAGTCTAATCAGAATCTTGTTCAGAATTCGCTCCGACATGTTTTAATTTGTCGATATGTTTTCTAACCCGTTTTTCATTAGGGTATTCAAGGATTACATTCTTTCTACCAACAAATTCGATAATTTTTAGAGGTTTATTTCTATAGGCGTCAAATTTGCTTACACGGGGTTCATTGATTAGCCTAGCATATCCGCCAACCTTGCCCTTAAATGTCCTGACCTTTTTGTCATACCTCGCTTTGGTTTTGACTTTATTGGCTATTCGGGTCTCTCCTGCTAGAAGTTTCATTTCTTTTAACCTTAGTACTAAGTCGCGCATGTAAACATTATAGATTTTTAATTTCTCACTAGACTTTGTATTTGCGCGCGTTTTGCTCTAGTTCTCTGCGCTACTACGCTGTGTTCTAATTTAGGTGCTTCCTTGTTTGTTTTAGCTCCTATAGGTCTGCCTCTTCCTCTGGGTACATTGGTTCTTTCGGATGCTGACTGCACTCTGCCGCGAGGAATAGTTGTTTGTGTTGCTGCTTTGGCTTTCTCTTGACCTTGTTTATCTTTGTCTTCGATTATCATTACTTTGATTCTTGGTAAATTCTCATTAATTTCTTTTTCCGTCATTTCTGGGGGATTTCTTGACAAAGCATCCGCATTCTTGTTTAATTTTCCAGGCTTATACTTGAATGTGTACTCGTAGCCTGTGAATCTGAACACCTCATCAATCTTTTCCAGGGTCCTTTCTGCTTTGCATCCAATTTAAAGGTTCGTGATCACTCACTAAGGTGAATTTACGACACAATAAATATGGTCTAAACTGGTGTAGATCATATAGTATCGCTGAGCATTCCTTTTCAGTCGTGGAATAATTTCGTTCTGCTTTATTCAATGCCCTCGATAGATATTGAACCGGATGATCAAATCCATCCTTTTCTTGGCTTAATACTACTCCAATTGCATAATATGATGCATCCGTGGTTAACGTGATCTCCTTGTTGAAGTCTGGAAACTGTAAAATTGGTTCCTCCACCAGGCATTGTTTTAACTTTTGAAAACTTTCATCCCACTTTGCAGTTCACTCAAATTTCACATTTTTCTTGAGGAGATCGTTCAATGGTTTCGCTATCTTGGCAAAATCTTTGATATATTTTCGGTAGTATCCGAACATTCCGAGTACTTCTCGTATGTTCTTTGCATTTTTGGGTGTGGCTAATTCGGCAATTGCTGCAACCTTTTCTGGATTTGGTTCCACTCCGTTTGCACTTATTATGTGTCCCAGGAATCCGACTTCATTCCTGAAGAATTCAACTTTATCTGGTTGTAGCACTAGTTTTGCTTCTCTCAGTCTCTCCATGAGGTTTCGGATCCTGCTCTCATGTTCTTTTAAGTCCTTGCTGTATACGATGATGTCGTCCAAATACACTAACATTTCGATGTTCTGAAGTCCTCTAAGTACCTTTTCCATGAGACGTTGGAAGGTAGCCGTGGCGTTCTTTAATCCCTCTGGCATTCTGGTGTACTCGTAGTGTTCATTAAGTGTTGTGAAGGCCGTCTTGTCGGAACCAGTCTTCTGGTGCCATGGGTATTTGTTGGAAACCACTCGCTAAGTCGAAAATTGAGAAATATGTTGCGCCGCCCAATTGTTCCATTATATCGGCTATATTCGGAAGAGGATACGCATCTCGTATGATTTTTTTATTCAATTCTCTGAAGTCGATGACCATCCTCCATCTTGGATTGCCATGACTGTCTGGTTTCTTAGGTACGATCCAAATGGGCGAATTGCAAGGAGAATTGGATTCTCGTATAACTCTGTCTCTTAACCTTTTCTCTACGCTGTCTCTTACGACTTGTTTGTGCTGCGGAGGGTGTCATATTGCTTGGTGTTGATCGGCACATCATTTTCTATATGTATGCGATGTTCAATCATGTCGGTGCACGGAAGTTTATCTCCTGTCAGCAGAAATCGGTCCAAGTAATCTTCGATAATTCGATCAACTATCTCTCGTTCTTCACGATTCAGATGGTCCCTCCTGATTGCATCCTTTACTCTTTCCAGTCTTTTTATCTGATCTACGTGACTATGAAGGAGGAGGAGAAGCCTGCCAGTGCTCTAGCCGTGTCGTCTGAGGATGCAAAAGAACTAGACTGGGCCGTTGAATCGATGTGTATATCTTGACGACATTATAATCTATGCAAAAGCTGTAGAAGATCATAACGACAAATTTGCAAGGCTATTGAGAAGATTAAATTAAAAAAAGCCGCCAATTTGAAGCTATCGCCGGATGAATGCGATTTTTTCGCACGGAAGTAAGGTTTCTCGGGCACTTATAATAAATAGCCAAGGAATAAGCCCGGATCCTAAAAAATTAGAAGCAGTGAGAAAATTTCCACGGCCAAAAACTATTAAAAATATACGACAATTTCTTAGATTGCCGGCTATTATCGCAGATTTATTGACGGCTTCTCGAAGATCGCGAAATTACTAAGTAATTTACTTAAAAAAAATTTACCTTTTGAGTGGAAGGAAAAAGCACAAGAAGCTTTCAGTATATAGCGAGAAAAATTATGTCAAGAACCCGTATTGATTTTTCCTGATTTTTCAAAGCCCTTTATACTTACTACTGACGCTAGCTTGACCTGCGTCGGAGCAGTGTTTTTATATGGTACTATAGGACAAGACCGTTCTATCGCATATGCTTCTCGTGTACTTAATGACGCAGAGACTCGATACGATACGTATTCAAGAGAAGAACTGGCTATGGTTTTTGGAATCCAACATTTTCGACGTTATTTATTGAGCACCAACTTTACATATAATTTAATTTTTCTTTCTCACTTATTTTTGCATCAGCACGTATTAGTTCGTTAATTGACTTTTCGAAATCACTAAAGAAGTCTGCCGTATCACTTTAATTATTTAGCCTTATTTTTTCAAGTCTATTTTTGCACACTGTTTGCAAAGCCGTTGACTCATTCAAATATGTACTATCAAACTTCTTGATTATTCCAAAAGCAGTAGTCTCTTTGCACACAAACTCTAGTTGCTCATTCGAAATAGCACAGTAAATTATATTTATTGCCTTTAAGTTCTTTTTATTCCAGGCTTCTTTATTCTTTGTCTCATCTTTCTCTCTTGATATTATTTCTTGACATTTTTTCAATTTCAAAACCATTGTTATTCTTTTCTTCCACATGCTGCAAACCTCTCCACCAAATACCGGTATAGCAAATTTTTCTTCTCCATTTCGTCTACTTCTATATCAACCTTCTTTTCTATTTCAGAATTTTCCTCAATTTCCAATTGATTCTCGAACGTTCCTTCATGCTCGAAATCTTTCTTTTAAGTTTTCACTTCTTCCGATGTCTCACCGTTATCCGAAAACTCAAGTGCTCTCTGCTTGCACTAGACCACGTGTCGCACATACTCTTTTTAATCCGCGTGCATCATACTGATTTTAAGTTTTTTCTAAAAAACTTTTGCTTGTATTTATCAGTCCCTTTATTCTACAATCTTTTTTTGCTTATATTTTTCTTCTTTTGTTAATTAATCACTTTGATTTTTTACTTTACAAATGTTCTCGCACCACGTGGCTTTTAACCTCACTTTATTTTAAATATCTCTCATATGACTCAAAAGTGCATATTCGGGATAAAATAGAATTACTATCCAACCAATGATCTGCTACCATGATAAGAAAAATGAGGATAAGGCAGAGGATTATCATTAATAATAATGTGAATTTATTAGTCTTCTATGTACACCTACTATTATGCACCGTGTACACCATGTGTACTGTGCGACGGCTCGAACCCAAGAGAGCGATGTGCGGGACTCATATAGTCTCGACACCGCTTGTGGTCATGTGACTCATACGATACCGCGAGACGGGATACTCACATGTGTGTGTCTCCTCACACACCGTCAGCGCGCTTACTCATTCTCGCGAGCTCCACTATATCTTACTGACTCGACTTTCTGTACAGTAAACTATATTTCAACAAAAATAAAGACTTATGAATATAAGAACTAAAATTTTTATCAGACTGAATTTGGTTCCTAAAATAATATTTTATTTTACGTAACTTCATGTGTCTTAATAATAATATTGGTGAAGGGTCTTTGAGAAATATTTTTGAATTATTACTAAAAAAAAATTTTATTATAGGTTAAGTGTATTGTAATCAATGAAAATTTAATAACAATTATAATTTGAAAACACAGAAAAAAATCGCTGCCAATGCTTTGGCACGTAGCTTCCTTCAACATTATTATGTATTGCTTAATATTAGAATTGTTTTTGCTTCATATATAATTCTATCTGTTTTATTTTTTTGTTCGATGGATAAAAATTGATTGATTGATTCGATTGAAATGGATTATTTCGAATCAATTACATATATATATATATAATTGAATCTCTCTCTCTCTCTCTTTCTCTCTCTCTCTCTCTCTCTTGTCGAAAACAACCAGCACGGACATCACACGCTAAGACACACCAATCATCCCACCAAAACCACCATCTAAATCATCCAACTCATTCACAGCTGTCTCTAAAGCGTCTCTGTCTAAGGGTCTAAGGGTCTGTCACTTCAATGCGAACTCCCTAACGGGTCACATTGAGATGATCAGACTATTCTTGTCCACTCGTCTCCTTTTTTACGTGATAGCTGTGACAGAAACCTGACTTGACGATAAAATAACCTCTATCCCTTCACTGAAAAGCTACACACTCTACAGACGGGATAGAAACAGGAACGGGGGAGATGTGCCCCTCTATATCCATTACTAACTCACTGCGAATGGATTATCATCCTCTGATAAAGCTAGGTCGGGAAAGCCAGGCAAACAGGAATACCTTTCTGTGAGGTCTCCGTAAAGGAAGTTTTTCCCATCTTTGAGGGAGTTGTGTATCGTCCACCATGCCCCTTTCGTTCAAAGTAACAACTTTATTGAACAGCTGACTACATACATGCACAACTACTCCACAAAGATCATAATAAGCAATTTCAATGCTGACCAACTCTTCTCATCCGAAGACGCTAAGTTGATCAAAATCTATATTGAGGAAAACTCCTTATTGTCGGTCCCTTACGTTGCCACGCACCATACACAGGACTCCGACACCTGGCTTCACCTATGCTTAATTAATAAGCAATATCGTCTGCTATCCGCGTCCTCAGGTTGCGGATAGAGGAACGGCCCCTGAGAAAGAGGTTAGCTGCGAATAAATCAAATAAGCAGCCGCGGACAGCCGATAGGCCCGGGGGTGGGTCTGATGAGCCCGCACTGGCAATCGAACGCATTCATCTAGAAACACTACGCAAGCACCACAACAACCTAACTATGTTTATAATCTATCTCTCTTAGGACACGTTACAAAAATCCTGCTGTCGTGGAGAATGCGGGAGCGATGACAACTGCCCCGAAAGGGGATATGTAGAATGATTCGCCTTGCAGGGGGGAGTTAGGATACGAGCGCGATTCCGTAGTGTGTCCGACGATGAGCTGACTCCGTCCTCCACAAAGTCGGAAAGCTCTCATACTTAGTTCTAGAGAGGTATGGGAGTTATCACCTCTAGAACAGATGATTCACCTGCGATCGGAAGCAGGATCCAAACGACTTAAAGGTAGGAACGTGGAATCTGCGCAGTTTATACAGAGCAGGAGCGTACCGGGAAATCTTAAAAGAAGCTGACGGGTACAATCTAGACTTAGTAGCTATACAAGAAACTCGGTGGCAAGATAGCGGTATGTTAGGAAACGAAAACTTCACCTTTATGTACGGGGGCGCGAGCGGACATTCCCTAGGTACCGGATTCCTGATTAACAAAAGAATTATACACGCGGTTAAAAGTTTCAAATTCGTAAACGACAGACTCTCGTATATCGTCATCGAAGGAGCGTGGTACAATTACGTGGTTATTAACGTGCATTGTCCTACGGAGGACAAAGAGGAAGAAGTGAAGGATCTTTATTACGAAGCCTTGGAGCAATTAATCGACCAATTCGCGTCTTACGACACCAAAATAGTAGTGGGGGATTTCAACGCTAAAATAGGGAAAGAGGAAATGTTTAGGCCCACTATAGGCAAGGAAAGTCTGCACGAAACCAGCAACGATAACGGTATTAGAGTCATAAATTTCGCGGCTGCAAAAGATCTTATAGTAAACAGTAGGTGCTTTAAGCATAAGGATATACACAAAGTAACGTGGACATCGCCGGACGGAGCCACGAAAAATCAAATCGATCAGTTTCTTATCGATAAGAGGCGCCACACGAACGTACTTGACGTAAGAACCTATAGGGGGGCGGATTGCGACTCGGATCATTTTCTAGTAGTGGCCAAATTAAGAGCCAAATTAGTAGCTGGGCAAAATAGTAANAGTAGTGGCCAAATGAAGAGCCAAATTAGTAGCTGGGCAAAATAGTAAACGGACGAACAAAGTAGAAACGTTCGATATTGAAAAGCTATGGAACGGGATAGAACGAATTAAGTATCAAGTAGAAATAAGAAATCGGTTTCAGGTACTCGAAGAAACGGATGCACCGACGGATGTAGATGACGACCCGAACAGTCTTTGGAGGGATATCGAAAAAACGATAAAAGAGGCCGCGAATAAAGTGCTAGGTAGAAAGAAAGAGCCAAAGAGCAAACCATGATTTGACGAAGCGTGCGAACTCTGGTTTGAAAGGCGTAAAAAGGCCAAATTAGACAGCGTACACAATGGAGGCGATAGGGTCGTAGAAGAGTACCACGAAATAAGAAGGCAAGTGGGGGCGATTTACAGGAACAAAAAACGCGAGTATCAAAAGAATCAGATTAGAAAAATAGAAACTAATAGTAAGGAAAATAACCCGCGCGAGATGTACAAAGGAATTAACGCTATTAGGAAGGGTTTCCAGAGTAGATCACAATTAATGAAAGATGAGGGCGGGAATCTCGTCACAAGCGAAGGTGAACTGCTAAAGCTGTGGAAGGGCTATTTTGATAGGCTGCTAAACGTACATGAAAACTGCGAGGAAACGGGAGACGAAATCCACACTGCTGAACTCCATATGGAAGAACTGACCTATAAAGAAGTAGAAACCGCGATCAAAAAACTAAAAAACAATAAGGCCGCGGAAAACGATTCGATACCAGCTTAACTACTTAAATATGGGGGCACTGCGCTGACATCGAAAATTTTTGAACTAGTACGCTCTATTTGGAAAAATGAAACAATGCCGGAAAACTGGAAAGAATCCATCATCATACCGATTTTTAAAAAGGGAGATAAGACAGACTGCAATAACTATCGGGGAATCTCGCTTTTAGCTACCTGCTAGAAAGTTCTGTCAAACGTAATACAGGCAGAGACTCACACCCTTCGCGGAAGATATAATAGGAGATTATCAGTGTGGATTCCGGCATAACAGGTGGACAAGCAATCAAATGTTTACTATAAGACAGTTGTTAGAGAAAATGGGAATATTGCGAAACAATACACCAGCTATTCATAGATTTTAAAAAAGCGTATGACTCTATCAAGCGAAGCAAAATGTATCAAATCCTTGTGCTCCTCGGCGTACCAAAAAAAACTTGTGAAATTAATACAAATATGTTTGAACGGAAGCACGGGAAAAGTACGAGTAGGCGGTAATGTATCTGAATCGTTCATGATACACGACGGTTTGAAACAAGGTGACGGGCTCTCCACGGTACTCTTTATCTTAACGCTAAAGTATGTTGTTAGACAAATGCAGACTAGCGGGCTGGGCGCAACACTTAACGGAAAAACGCAGATTCTAGGATATGCAGATGATTTGGACAAAGTGACGGATAATGGCGAAACGGTAGCGAGAAACGCGGAAATACTTATGAATGCGGCCGAGGAAACGGGGTTAGAGGTGAGCGAATCGAAAACGAAATATATGATTATGGATAAACTGGGCATTTGCGAAGGTGAAGGGGATCTTGGAGNCTTAAAGTCGGAAATTTTACTTTCGAAAAGGTTAGCGAATTCAGATATTTAGGCACAACTATAAATAATCGAAACGAAATCAAAGCCGAGATTAATAAGAGACTACATTCGGGTAATGCCTGCTTCTACGCCATGAACAAACTACTAAAATCAAAACTGCTGTCTAAAAATGTAAAAATTAGGATATATAGGACTATAATAATGCAGGTAATTTTGTACGGATGCGAAACTTGGGCGCTCACTAAAGCAGAGGAAAACCGTTTTAGGGTTTTCGAAAATAAGGTTCTGCGAAAAATATACGGGCCAAAGAAAGATGAGGAAACCGGGGAGTGGAGGAAACTGCACAACGACGAGCTACATAACTTATACGCGTCACCGAATATAAACAGAATAATTAAATCGTGGAGACTAAGATGGGCAGGGCACGTTGCAAGAATGGAAAATGATCTCACGGCAGCGCGTATAATGAAAGGAAAGCCAAATACATCGTGACCTCTAGGTAGACCTAGACGCAGGTGGGAGGACAATGTAAAAGCGGACTTAACTGAAATCGGGCGGGACGGCGCGAAATGGATAGGGTTAGCACAAAATAGGGATACGTAGATATAGGCTTGCGTAGATGAAGCGATGTACTTTCAAGTTCGAAATGCCACTAAAAAAAAAAAAAAAAATCGTCTGCTATCATACTACACGACTGAGACTCCATTCATCAACGGGCATGACCTAATCACTGTCACACTCGACGTACAGATCCCACGCTACGTACCTAAAGCATACTCTTACAGAAACTACAAGGGAATCTGTGCCGAGAATCTAA
Organism: Pteromalus puparum; assembly: GCA_012977825.3. Lineage (NCBI taxonomy): Eukaryota > Metazoa > Arthropoda > Insecta > Hymenoptera > Pteromalidae > Pteromalus > Pteromalus puparum. The sequence continues at coordinate 14,183,714 of CM053171.1, forward strand.
AGGACTTTCTTGGTATATGTGACTGGTCATCTCTCGCTACGTCATCACTTGACCAGTGCATCACCATTCTGAACGCTAACTTAACAGACGTCGTAAATCATCTCGCCCCATTACGGACTGTTACTCCAAGATGGAAACGTCACCCGTGGTTTACTACGGCTCTTCGTGACCTCTTGAATGAACAGGACAGACTTTACAGACGGTTTGGCAAAACTCCTATACCTTGAGATCTATATTTTTATAGAGTATCAAGGGATGATGCTCACAGACAGGTTAAGAAAGCCAGACTAAATTATTATAATTTACGTTTGTCAACCCTGACTGATGTCGCTGAGATCTGGAAAGAGCTTGAGAACCTTGGAATTACCACCTCTAAGAAACCAGCGCCTTTTTGCTTCGCCACAGATGACCTCAACAAACACTTTTGTTCATCTCTAATGACCCACTAGCTCCTGCAGTTGAGGTTGTTCTGCGTACACTCGAGAGTCTAGACTTCCTTGAACATTTCGACTTCAGGGTTGTTACGGAATCGGACGTTTTGGCTGCCGTGTCGTACTTCCACACTCAGGCCAGAGGCAGCGATAGCATCCAACAGGTTGTAATTTCTAAGACACTGCCAGTACTCGCTTCTTTACTATGTCGGATTTTTAATTTGTCGTTGAGCGAGTCACGCTTCCCCTCAGCCTGGAAGATGTCGCTGGTGCGAACACTAAACGAGATCAGCTCAATCAATTTCTCGAATCAAGACTATTTATTGACAATCTACGAACAGGCTTCGGCATCAGTCACAGTACACAGTCTGGCTTAATCAAGCTGACTGATCAGGCTTGTCATATACAAAAAGAAGACCACGCTTCTGCTTCTTTTTAACTTTAGCAAGACGTTTGATACGGTGTGTCACGTCAGGCTCATGGGAAAGCTATCCTCTTTCGGCTTCTCTAAGCAGGTTATCCGCTGGCTTGCATCTTACCTCACGGAAAGAAAGCAGGCCATTATTGGTCATAACGGCGAACTCTCTACCTCCCGGCCCCTGAATACCGGTGCCCCGCAGGGATCGCTAGGTCCCCTGCTGTTTGCGTTGTACATCAATGACATCGGTTTTTGCCTGGATTCAGATGAGTCTCATCTAATCTATGCGGATGACTTAAAAATATACAGCCAATGCCACCTTGAGGAGCTTGATTATTGTTCTGACAAGATGAGTGCTAACGCCGAAAGAATAATGGGCTGGGCTGCGCAAAATCACCTCACACCTAATGTTCGCAAAACTAAAGCAATCAGCCTGGGCTTCCCCTACTATATTAATGTTTTACCGATTATAGCTAACACCTACATCAATATAGGGGGAGCCCGTGTCGACTATGAATCATCCGTGCGCAATCTGGGATTGGTGATTGACTTCAAACTAACGCGAAATAGCACATTGCACAATTATGCGAACGTGCTCACTCATTAAGGGGATGTGGAAGCTAAAGCTTCCAAAATACGCCACGAGGCATTTCGTATTTTAAATGCCAAAAAAAACTAAAAGTCCAATCAACTTTTTCTTTCAGTAGAATGATTCATTAATCTTAACAGAATAGCGCTGTGCTATTTGAATTGATGGAAATTCAAATAATAAAAAGTTTATTGGCACTACTTAGTTTTTAGGTTGGCGCTGCGATCGTACTAAGATCGCGTAAACACCCGTATGTATTTCAAAACTTGTTAAAAAATTAAGAGTCCAATTGAAAATTTCTTGCGGTAAAATGATTCTTTGAGAAAAAAATTTCTTGGACCAGAAGACCAGTGTCTTTCAACTCTCACATCCTCTTAATGTACAGGCTATTTTTTTTCAGAAAAAGTACTAACTTCAGACTGCGCAAACGCTCCTATTTCCAATCATTGATTACTGCTCATTAGTATACTTTGACCTGACCTATGAACTTGATACAAAACTCCATTGACTTGTAAACACGGGAATTCGATACATCTATGGTGTGAGGAGGTACGAGCACATCTTCCCTTACAGGCGTGAACTGCAATGGCTTACAACTGCCGGACGTAGAAAGTACTTTGCAGCATGTTTTCTACGAAAACTGTTTAACACAGCTGTGCCCTCTTACATCATGGCCTTTTTCGACTTTCACGTCGCGCTCAGGCCTGTGAGAGGGGAGGTGACCCCACTGGACATCCCGATTTTCAAGACAGATATGCTGAAAGGTTCATTCCATGTAAGTGCCTCATACCTCAAGAACTCTTTACCATCACGCCTTTGCAACACTAAATCCATTTCACACTTTAAAGAAATAGCTTAAGAACACTTCTTCTCACTTAAAAACTCATAATCATCTCACAAACATCGGCACCCCAGCACTCTATAGATATCATTCTTCACTCACTCTACATACAGCATCTCTTACACACACATATAATAACTAGATTTAACGATTACTGTAATTTTTAAATTGTTCAACACAATGTACAGAAATAAAAACAAATTGATCGTTGGAATTAAAAATACTTAACCCACCCGCCACTGAGAACCCTAGAGATATATGCGATGCAGTTTTCAATCATGCAGAGTATACAGGTTGAGAAACAAAATCTTGAAGCTTAAAATCTTCGACACTAACTGGTACCATAAACAACCCAAAGAAATTGATCAAGATGCTATATAATACTAACTAAATCCAAAATTTTAAATTGATTATTGCCTTTTTACTCCAGTTATCGTTGTTGTAATATGTGAATTTACAATAGTCGTAATACACAAAATGGTACTCGTCGCGCCATCTACTGGTTGACAAAGATTTCGCGTATATACTCTAAACACATAATATAATTCGTGGAGTCAGATTATGCTGTACTGTACTATACCACACTCTCTCTTGCCTGTAAGACTCTAAGCTGAGCGGACGCACTGCCGACTAAAGCCTTTCAATATACAATATTATTTTTCCTACTTACGTGCGCAAAGTTCGATTTTGCGAACGCATATGCGTGTGCAAAGTGTCACTTTCCCACACGCTGAGATGAGCGTGCGGGAATGGATTTGAGCGTGCGGGAATGTAAAACGAGTGTGCGTGAATGCGCGGCTCCTTTGTGTCACTCGCTTTGCTCGTGCACAAACCCGCTCGCGCATGTGCGCACACTAGTTTGACTTCCCCACGCTCAGCTACTTCCCCGCACGCTCGGCTGCTTTCGCCCATGCTCTTCTTAGCGTCTGGGATAGTGACACTTTTCACGCGTATGCGTCTGCAAAATTGAACATTGGGCACATCAGTAGGAAAAGTAGTATACGATACTCGTGCGCGCGTAGGTCATCCCGCACTCGTATATCATAATGTACTATAAACCTCACAAGTTGTTGTTTATTTAACGCATCCTTTCCAACATGGTTGCTAAGAGTGGTTGTGGTTTGTATGTTAAAACATATTACTATACCAACCTTCGGGAAAGTTTAGTAATATTCAAAAAGTGAGGTTAGAAGAAGAACTACGTGGAAAAGGAGTCAGCGATTATTATTAACAAAGTAAATCGCACAGTGACAAATTGAACAGTAATAATAAAGGACAATATTTTTTGGAAAAACGTACGTACTCGTGAAACATAGAAATTCGATTTTTGTGTCAAAACGTCTGTCGAAGAAAGAAAATATTCAAGTGAAGATTAACCGGGCAAATAAGGGTTAAAGTAGAAAAATATACGCTCAGCAAAAAAGATAAAGTAGTCAAGTATTAAATAAAAAGAAGAGTTTTGAAAAAAAAATCAAGCGGATTAAAGTCGGCAAGTGAAACACGTGGTGAAGTGCTGTATCAGAGCACGTGGCAATTTTGAGGTTAAGCACATGTTCTCGTGGCTTAAACAAGAAGAGAATTAGGAACAAGATTAAGAAGAATATTTTTTAGAACACTCATGAAAATTATTACTTCAAAAAATCAAGTATACGATAATATAAAAGCTGAAGAAGAAGAAATGCCTAAAGAAGCAAAAATTGAGGATATTATGATACAAGTGTTTGATGGTGAAAATTATACAAGCTGGAAAATAAGATTAATGATCCTGCTAGAATATAAAGAGTGCAAGGATTAAGCAACTCGAGAAATGACGGAAGATGAAAAAAAGGACGAAGCCAAATGGGAGAAGATTGATTTAAAAGCTCGTACCATGATAATTAGTGCTATCTCCGACAAACAACTAGAGTACGATGGTGAATGTGAAACAGCCTTCGAGACGATTAAAAAATTTGACAAAATGTACTTGTCTCAGTCTACAGTCTTACAAATTATATGCAGAGGAAAAATCGAAGAAATGAAATTTAATAGCTATAATACAGTGGAAGAGTTTTTCGCAGAATTCGAAAAAGTAACAAATGAATTTAAATCGACTGGTGGAAAACTAAAAGAAATCGAAAAATTAAGATATCTAATCAGAGCCTTGCCACCAAGTTACAGTTACATTGGAGATTTTATAGACGTTATACCAGAGGATCAACGAACAGTCGAAGATCAGGTAACTGCGTTAGAAAATAGTAGCGTAAATTTAAGTCAAATTAATTGGATTCTAGATAGTGGCTGTACAGACCACATTGTAAATAACGATATATTCTTTGATAAATTCATTTGTTTAAAAGAACCTGTTGAAGTAAAATTACCTAATGGTAAAAATTTGAAAGCTACCAAAATTGGAACCGTAAAATTACTCTTCAAAAATTATTACAACAAAAAACAAGTAGAAGTCAAAAATGTCTATGATGTTCAAGGCATTAGACAAATATATTGAGTTTGTCTAAAGTAACTGAAAACTGCACAGTAGTAGCTAAAAATGATAATGCAAAAATATATAATAAATCTAGAGAATTAATAGCAGTTGCAAACAAAAAGGATAATCTATATTTTATGAAAAGTTTTGTAACACGCAAAGATTCTAAATCAATGTATGTAAATTCGGTCAAATTAACTGACAAAGAGAAATAGCATAGGGCTCTTGGTCATGTAAATTTTCAATATTTATCAAAATTAGTAAAAAATAAATTAGTAGAAGGTCTGCCAGAAAAAATTGAAACTATAGAAATGAAATGTGCTAACTGTATTGAAAGTAAAATGTCTAATGTACCTTTCGAAAACAATAAAACGAAAACTACTGAAGTTTTAGAATTAATTCATACTGATTTAAATGGTCCACATAATACAATAGGTTATGGTGGAGAGAAATATTTCGTAACTTTTATTGATGATTGCAGTAAGTGTACAACAATTTTTTGCATTAAAAACAAATCAGAAACTGCCAGTTGTCTGAATGAATATGTAAATTTAGTAGAGAATAAATTTCATAAACGAGTAAAAAAGTTGCAATGTGATAATGGCAACGAATATTTGAACCGCGAGATTTATGATTTTGTAAAGTCTAAGAGAACAGAACTAGTAACATGTCCACCGTACGTCCATGAACTAAATGGAGTAGCGAAACGATACAATAGATCGGCTATGGACATAGGTAGATGCTTAATGCGTGAAGCGAATATACACAGACGTTATTGGCCCGAAATTATGAAAACTGTTGCTTATCTAAAGAATCGTACAATTGCTAATACAGCGAAGAACAAAACTCCTTATGAAATATTTTTTGGAATAAAGCCCAACGTAGATAATCTACAAATTTATTTATGGAGGTCGAGTCTTCGTAAGAGTACCAGAAGCTTTGCGAAAAGGCAAATCGGATGATAAAGCCCAACTAGGCGTATTAGTAGGTTATGTTGAAAACGGTTATAAAGTTTTAGTTAATGGTAGAGTAATTAAGAAAATACCAAAATTATCTGTTTAGAAAAACTTGATGATGAAAAAGATAGAGATTTGGAAAATAGCGAATCTGAAAACGTAGAAAATGAAATACTGAAAAAGGAATCCGAAACAAATGAATATGATGTAAATTCAAATCAAACAAAATCTCTTATCTCTACTCAGACCTTCGGGGAAAGTAGAGATAACGAATTAAATTTTGATATTGCAGAAAATAATGATTCAACCTTAAAAGTACAAAGAAAATCTAACAGAAAGAAAAGTCCTGTAAGTAGATATGGAAATCCTGTAACTCATTTTATATATATAAATCAAATGAATATAAACAATGGAAAATTGCAATGGATTCCGAAATTAATAGTGTAAAGAAAAATAATACTTGGCAAATTGTTGAAAGACCAAAAGATAAAAAGGCCATTGATGTAAAATGGGTGTACAAAAAGAAAAGCAATAATGTTTATAAAGATAGATTAGTTGCTAGAGGTTTTCAACAAGGAATACATTGATAATGTTTATTCACCAGTAGGAAAAGTGCAAACTTTAAGAATTTTATTGTCTTATTGTTGTAAGAATAATTTATTCATTGAACAAATGGATGTAGAGACGGCGTTTTTAAATCGTAAAAGGCACTCTACGGACTCAGAGAAAGCCCAAGAGCTTGGTATAATTGTTTTAATAAATGCATGGAAAGTTTAAACTTTGTTAGAAGCAACTATGATAATTGTCTGTACATAAATAATACAAGCAAAGATACAATATATATATATATATATATATATATATATAAAAGTATTTGTAGATGATCTCCTAATTTGTTGTAATGATAAAATAAAAATAAATCAAGTCAAAGCTAGTTTAATTGAAAGATTTGCAATGAAGGACATGGGCAAAATTAGCCGCCAATATATAGGCATTAATATAGATTATAGCAATGATAGACACAAAATGACCTTAAGTCAAACAAAATATATTGAATCTTTGGTTGTCAAATATAATCTAGAAAATGCAAAATTATATGATACTCCAATGGAGACTAATCTAAAATTGGATCAAGCTAGTCAGATAGACGAACGAATAAAGTACAGAAACTTGATAGGAGAACTCTTATATATAAGCTCAGGCACAAGGACAGATATATCGTACAGCGTAAATTAGTTAAGTCGTTATCAAAGTTGCTACGATCAAACTCATTATAAGTATGCGATGCGAATCTTAAAATATTTGTACAAGACTAAAGAATTAAAACTAACATATGGTAATAATATAAATAGCGAAATACTAGATTGTATGGTAGATTCCGATTTCGCAGGCGATCATATAGATAGAACTTTTGCAGAATATGTAGCTTTGTCAGAGGCAGTCTCCGAAATATTGTTTGTAAGAAATTTATTGATCGAATCATTTGATGTAAATTTACTTGAACCAAGAACTATTTACGAAGATAATTCAGGAGCAATTGCAATTGCAAAATTCGGAAATTTCACTCCAAATTCAAAACACAACGAAGTGCAATATCATTATATTAATGAAAACTACGAAAAGGGCGAAATAGATATTGTAAAAGTTGACTCTAAATGTAATTTAGCAGACATCTTCACAAAGAGTCTGGACAAGACAAAGTTTCTAAAGAATAGAAAAGGTATAAGATTAATCCAAAATGTCCATACAAAGTCCAAGTTCAATTGTAAAAACCCAAGTTCAAAGTAAGAATCGATAAGTTCAGTTGTAAAACTCAAGTTCACTTGAAATGCTCTTAATTCAATTAATGTAAAATGCGATGACAATTTGTATGCGAAATCGAAAAGTGAAATGTATCGAATTATAATGTAAAATATAACTTTATAAATTCAGGAGGCGTGTTGTAATATGTGAATTTACAATAGTCGTAATACACAAAATGCAAAATGGCACTCGTCGCGCCATCTACTGGTTGACGACGGTTTCGTACAACGAGACAAGCTCGAGCGAACGCGAGCATAGTGCGCATGCCTCGCGTATATACTCTAAGCACATATTATACTTCGTGGAGTCAGACTATGCTGCACTGTACTCCACACTCTCTCTTGCCTGTAAGACTCCAAACTGAGCGGACGCACTGCCGACTAGGCTCTCAAGCCTTTCAATATACAATATTATTTAAACCTCACAAGTTGTTGTTTATTCCACGCATCCTTTCCAACAATCGTGCCACGTAAAAAAACGATTCATAGTATACAGGGTGAGAAAAAAAAATTTTGAAGCTTAATATCTTTAAAACTAACTGGCTTTGTAAACAACCCAATCATAGGGATCGAAGTGCTATATAATGCTAACTAAATCTAAAATTTAAACTTGATTAATGCATTTTTAGTCCAGTTATCGCGTCACGTAGAAAAACGACTTTTTTCAGACTTTTTTCAGTTGTTGACGTTTTTCTCAGGATCTGAGCCAAGAAATGACTTTAAATTGATATGAAGTACGGTCTCAATAACTTTCAATACTCATGATTTTTTTTAGAAAGATTTAAAATTTAGTTTTCGATTTCAACAATTTCAAAATTTTGCGCTTTATGGTGTGTAATAAAAAACGACGAACGATAATATAAATTTACCGCATTAAAAGGATGGGTAATTTTATTCTCTTTCAGGTACATATTAAGAAATTTACTTTCATCACCTCTTTAATAACTTTATTAGAAAAAAACTGAAATCAAAACTAAAAAATCGATAAAAAAATGGATCCATAAAATGTAAAAGTGGACTGTTATCCCGCTATGTGCTAGTAAAAACAAAGAAAATGAGACTTGGTGGATTGAAATCCACTGAGAAGAAGCTGAGCGAGAGGTGAGACGAATAAATACACAAACACACACACACACACACACACACACACACACACACACACACACACACACACACACACACACACACACACACGTCTTAAGAGAAAAATCCTCGAAAACAAACGACGGTGCCTTACGGAGCTACAGGACGAGGTCGAACAGGACCCTTGGGCTCGACCGTATAAAACAGTAATGAAGAAGATTACAGGATTCTGGGCACAAAATGCCCAGAACTATTAAACCAGGTGGTGACCACACTGTTCCCCAGACAACTGGAAGAGCCAAGTGCCATCGAAGGAGTTGTAAATGAAGAGGCTGTTCCACCGATCACGATTGAGGAACTGCTAGCCGCCTGCAGAAGGGTTAGAAACAACAAGGCTCCAGGACTGAATGGACCTATCAGCACACAACGGTTAATTAACGTTTAAAAAACGTGTTTAAAAACACCAATAAACGTTTATTTTTAACAGTTAAAAACACGTTAAAAAATCGTCGAAAAAACGTTCAAAATGTCCGTAAATTTTGCAAATGTATTTTAATAAGAAAATAATAAAAACGTTGATATTTTTTTCGCAAGTGGTAAGATTTGTTCTCGGTTACTATATAAGGTCAAAGCGTTCAATGTATATTATATATATGTTTGAAAGCGTCCGTGTAATAAATGCGGTAATATAGTTAGTCGTAAATACACAAAAAGCTTCATAGAAATAATTATATATTTTTAATAATTTTAAAATCATCGAAACGTTTTAAAAACGTTTTATAAACGTTAAATAAACGTTTTTAATTTTCTTCTAAAATAAATTGCATATATTGTGTGGACATTTTAAACGTTTTTTCGACGATTTGGCATTCCCAATATTGCATTGAAGCATGACATTTACGCTCACCCAGAGGTCTTCGTAGACTTGTACAATGCATGTCTAGAAGAGGGAACATTCCCCCACAAACTGGAAAAAACAGCGACTCGTACTTCTGCCAAAAGGAAAGAAGCCACCCGAGGAGGCCTCATCATACAGACCGCTCTTCATGTTGAATACCCCGGGCAAGATCCTGGAACGCATAATTTGCGCCAGAATATATCATTTTATAGAAGGAAATGGTGGATTAGCAGAACATCAATACGGCTTCAGGAAGAATCGTTCAACCCTGGATGTAGTTAGCTTAGTAGTCGACACTGCTCAAACAGCGATAGAGGGGAAAAGATGGGAGGGAGGAAAAAAGAAATACTGCGCCATTGTTACCTTGGATGTCAGAAATGCATTCAATTCGGCCAAATGGAGTAAACGAAGCACTCCGGAAGCAGGATGTGCCCTTATATATAAGAAGGATGATGCCCGACTACTTGAAGGACAGAATCCTATATATGACACTGAGGACGGTACCAAGGCCTATAAAGTTACAGGAGGCGTCCTTCAAGGGTCAGCACTTGGCTCATCGACATGGAACATCATGTACGACGGGGTATTAAGGCTACAATTACCGGAACGAGCAACAGTCGTGGGATTCGCTGACATAGCAGTAGTGGTAGTAGCGAAACATAAAGAGGAGGTGTTCGACATAGCTGAAGAAGCTATCCGTATAATACACGAATGGCTAACAGAAACGAATCTGAAACTAGCCAGTCACAAAACGGAAGTTATTCTTATTACTAGTAGGAAGAAGATAGAGGAAATCACACTGACGGTGGATGGACATGAGATCGCTTCTCAACCCGCCATCAAATACTTGGGCATCACCATAGATGCAAGACTAAGTTTTAAACAACATCTGGAAATAGTCAGTGATAAAGCAGCAAAAGTTTGCGCTGCCCTATCACGATTGATGCCAAATGTAGGAGGGCCAACTCAGAAGCGAAGGTTACTCCTAGCCAGTGTGAACACGTCGATCATGCTATATGGAGCCCCAATTTGGGCAGAGGCGATGCGGGTGAAATCGTATGCACGAAAGTTAACTACCGTGTACAGGCGAAGTGCACTAAGAGTAGCGCCCGCTTACCGTACGGTATCGGACGATGCGGTCTGCATTATAGCAAGCATGCCGCCCATTGACCTTTTAGCACTAGAAAGGAAGGTCGTATTCAAAGCTAGGAGAAGAACGAATGACAAAAGCCAGAATGAGATCTGGAATACTTCAAGAAAGAAGACAATGGCTGAATGACAAACAAGATGGGAAGCTAGTGACAAGGGGCGATGGACTCATCGCCTTATACCAAGGATAGAAGACTGGATTGGAAGAAGGCATGGAGAGGTTAACTACTACCTCACGCAGATTGTGACCGAGCATGGATGCTTCCGGGCGTACCTACACCGGTTTAAACTTGACGACAGTCCGAACTGCCCAGTCTGCTTGGAAACTAGCGAAGATGCAGAGCATGTCTTCTGTGACTGTTCGCGATACGAAAGTGAACAAGAAGTACTCGAGTGCTACTTCCAGACCAGAGTGACACCTGAGTCAATGATGACAGCTATGCTAACGTCGGAGGATGGTTGGTGCGCAGTAAACAATTACGTAAGGACCATCCTCAAGAAAGTTAGAAATGACGAAGAAAAGAGAAGAGAAAGACAAGGCGAAACAGCCGAGTAAAATATGCTATATGAAAACCACTGAGCCATAAATTCGAAACGCTCCTTGGACTGATTCAGAGGAACGTAGGTCACAAAGTTGAGCTCTCACTCCCCTGCCCGATGCAGAGGAACGTAGGAGCTAGGTTCGAGTATCTTTAAGTGCTCCTCAGACCGATGCAGAGGAACGTAGGTAACTGAGTTGGAGCCCAGACTCTCTCACCCGATGCAGAGGAACGTAGGTGTCGGTGTTGAGTCTGTCCAGAGGATGACCGGTCGATGCTGCAGGAAGTATACGACCGGACGATGCTGCAAGAAGCAGACGGCTGGAAGATGCAGAAAGAAGAAGACGAGTTTGATCCTGAACCCCTAATCACTTTGGTGGATGGGGGATGTATGGAAATGTCAAACCCTAAAGAAGAAGCCAACCAGGCTAATTAACGGGCCCCACGGAAGTATTGTTTAACAATGGTGCCTGTGGGGTTTCGGTGTTGGAGGGCCACTTGTGCACAGCTTGCTCTGCCTACGCCACAAACCACACATACACACACACACACACACACACACACACACACACACACACACACACACACACACATACTGACATTTCCTAAAAACACTGTTTTTCGACTTAAAATGCCGTAAAACATATTTCCTACATGTTTTTACACAAACTCCAAAAATTACTAGTACAAGGCTTCCATAGGAAGGAAGCAATACGTTTGTAACTTTCAATTATTTCAAGCAATTGAATACAATTCACATTAATATATATACATATATATATATATATTTTTATTAAGCATTTTAAGCCTTATGGAAGGCTTATTTCAGCTGTACAAAGTTGTGTTGTTGGAAAATGAGGTAAAGCAGAGGATTATAATAAACAATAATTGAGTATTTATTAGACTTCTTCTTCTACAGCTACTATGTATAACGCCATGTACACCATGTGTACTATGCGACGGCTCGATCCCAAGAGAGTGATGTGCGAGACTCGTATAGTCTCGGCACCGCTAGTAGTCATATGACTTACACGCATACCGCAAAAGGGGATACTTGCATGTGTGTGTCCCGTCACACACTTGTCAGCGCGCTCACTCATTCTCACGTGCTACACACTATACCTTACTAGCTACACTTTCTGTACAGTATACTATATTTCAACATCTGTATATATACATTTTTACAAAGGTGATTTAGTCGGCATGTATTTACAAAGTCTCAAATTGTTAGGTTACATTCATAAATAAACGCTTTTATTTTCTTGATGGTGCTAAATTTAGGTTCGGCTACTAGTGATTCTACACATTGCGGTAGTTGTACCTTGTCTTTCTTTAAAAATTCTATGAGTTTTACTCTTTGATTATTATATAATTTATATTGCCACAATACATGATTAATTGTTTCTGATTCTCCGTTGCATTTAAAATTATCGTCTCAGATTATACTAATATGAGCTAAGGACGCAGCAAGATTGTAATGATTCCCTCTAATTCGATTAATGCTAACAATAGTTTCTCTTGGAAGTGTTGTATTGGAAAACCAAGGGGAGCATTGTTCCTTATAAAATAGATTAAAATAAATTAAGCCTTTCGTTTTGCTTTGCTCTTTAAGTATTAAATTGGTTTCGGTCTCGGAGGATTTTTTGAATTCTTCAAATAAGTCAGAAAATAGAATCTTTGTGATGTTAAGAGTGTCAGACAAAGTTGCGTTTTTGGCAAGTTGATCCACGTATTCATTTCCTGTGATTCCAACATGTGCGAGGATCCAGAAAAATTTTATGTACTTGTCGTTGGGTGTTTCTCGAGTAAATGGTTTATATTTTTTAAGTATTTCTAAAATGTTATTATTAATTTTGATATAATTTTGATATAAATGCGGGGTGATTTAAGGACTTGTAGTGCACTTAAAGAATCAGAAAAAATGCACACGTTGTGATTTTTATTTTCAAGGGCGATATCTAAGGCTTCGCTTAATGCAATACATTCTGAGGTGTAAACTGAGGCTTGATTTTCTATGCTTCTAGTTTTTATGATGTTGAAATCATCACATAGGCAATCTGAACCTGCACAGCTATTGTCGGAATTTTTGCTTCTAACTGTATAAATACAATAGGCGTCGATTGTTTTTAAAAAGTCATTAAAACATTTTTCAGGATTTGTCGAACTCTGAATTTTTTTACCTAGTTCAGTATTAATAGGAATTCGCGTTGTTAACGTGTCATATTTGTAGTGATAAATGTTATATTCATATCCCGTTGCAATTTGACTAGTACTATCTTGTAGAGCTACCAAGCATTAAAAAAAAATAGAGTTGATTTTTAATGACTTTTTTTACATATGTCCTGAAAGTCTTTTATGATACAGATTCTTGATTGGAGAAGATTTTTGATATGTGGCATTTATAGAGTTATTTGGTGCATTCTGTTAGAGTGGTAACTTTACTTTCTGCTAAAACTATGTAGTTTGGAGTACTTCGGCGATAGCCTAAAGCAGTTTTAAGTGCTGAAATCTGAATACTTTCTAGTTTATTGATTAAATTGGTTTGGGTGGGAAAATAAATAAACGAGCCGTAATCAATGACTGATCTAATTAAGCTTTTATAAAGAATGATCAAGGTAGATGGATCGGCTCCTCACCACGTACCGCAGAGGAATTTAATTATATTAAGAGATTTCACGCATCTTTGCGAAATGTTGTCGATATGATCTGAGAATGATAGTTTGTAGTCAAAGATGATTCCCGGAAAGCGAGCCGACTTGGTAGATTTGATTGTGTGGTCTTTAACCTTGATTTCAACATTTCCTGAGAGCAGTTTTTTATTATTAAAATGGATGAGTATTGCTTTAATTGGCGCGAGTTCTAATCCAAGATACGACAGATTTTTTTCAACAATATTGGCGGCTCTTTCAATCAGGCTTTTACATCTACTAGTGAAGTTACATTTGACATATAATATCGTCTGCAAATTGAGCTATTGAAACTGTTTTTTGGAGATTTTTAGTAATATCTGATACATATATAATATATAAGAGGGGGCTAAGAACGCTTCCTTGCAGCCCTATCAGCACACAACGGTTAATTAACGTTTAAAAAACGTGTTTAAAAACACCAATAAACGTTTATTTTTAACAGTTAAAAACACGTTAAAAAATCGTCGAAAAAACGTTCAAAATGTCCGTAAATTTTGCAAATGTATTTTAATAAGAAAATAATAAAAACGTTGATATTTTTTTCGCAAGTGGTAAGATTTGTTCTCGGTTACTATATAAGGTCAAAGCGTTCAATGTATATTATATATATGTTTGAAAGCGTCCGTGTAATAAATGCGGTAATATAGTTAGTCGTAAATACACAAAAAGCTTCATAGAAATAATTATATATTTTTAATAATTTTAAAATCATCGAAACGTTTTAAAAACGTTTTATAAACGTTAAATAAACGTTTTTAATTTTCTTCTAAAATAAATTGCATATATTGTGTGGACATTTTAAACGTTTTTTCGGCGATTTTTTAACGTGTTTTTAACTGTTAAAAATAAACGTTTATTGGTGTTTTTAAACACGTTTTCTTAACGTTAATTAACCGTTGAGTGCTGATAGAGGGTACGCCTTTATCTGTAAAATAACACCTTTCTCAAAAGGTAAAAGGTAGGCAAGTATACATCTTGTTTTTATTTATTATTAATTTTATATTCGATAATGATATAATTAATTAAAATAATTATTTACATAAGTGACAAACTATGGTCAAAAAATAAATGAAATCAAATAGTAAAATGGCAGTTATATATTTGGAATAAACTTATCAAGTTGTTCTTTAATACAATTTGTATACGCGCGCTCGCGTCGCCTGCTGCTACTGCTTAGTATATATGTATATAGACGCGCGCTCGCGTCGCTTGCCGCCGCGACTCTCGCTGCCGCCACTACTGGTTACTGGCGCTACTGTCGTGATGTTGGGGCCGGCTGCTCAGCTGTGACCCGTAGCGTCGGTAGAAAGAGTGGGAGAACTCGCGTTGTTGCGTGTACTTTCGCTAAAAAAAGGAGTCGTGAGACTTATTTTTAATTTATTTTTTAGTACCCGGCGGAGCTGTGTGGGGTGTTACACAGTGTATTCTTTTGCGGTTTCTGGAATATGTTTGTTGTTATAAGAGACGCGCAGAAATTTTGCAATTTTGTCGAAGCTGAATTTATGTATAGTTTCGTTAGTTTCAATGATATATTTAGTTGATTGAATCTGTTGTTTGATGTCTTCTAATGTGTATGTTTGTTGGTCGCGGATCCTAGGCTTTTTCATAATATTCTTGTGTGATGTAGGTGATGCATCTTTAGTTTGTTTGTCTGCGATACTGAGTGTTGAGCCAGAGGACAGAGAAGTTGTTAATTGTCTTTTCGTAGGTGCTGGCAGAAGAAATGCATCCTGATGCTGATCCTTTGTTTGACTAGTGTAAATAGGATCCGTGGGTTGAAGTGGCCAGGGTATAGGTAATGAGTTATTTTCCGGAATTGCACTGTCTTTGTTATAGATGACAGGTTCTTCTAGAGCTGTTAGCTTCGATGTATTTTCTGCATTTTTGCAATACTTTGCAATATACCCTTCTTGCTTACAGAGGGAGCACATAACTTTATCTGTAGACAAATAAATCCAGTAGTCTGTGCCTTCAAAATATATCTTCATTGAAGCAGGCAGTTTGTCAATATCCTCTGGTGAAATGTACAATGTCGGAAGCTTAGAATATGTGCGAAGCCTTGATCATTCATACCGAATCTTATAAACGAAATCGGTGATTTCAGTTCTATGTTGTGTTTCATTAATTCTTCGGAAATCTATTCGTGTAGAATAATCAGGCAGACGTTGGAGAGGATAATACGTTTGTGCTTGGAGATTAGTGGTCTCATTTCTAGTACATTGGAGCCAATATTTATTTTTGTCCGGGTTTCGGTAAGCTTGTCGACAATCTGTTTACTCTTCAAGTATAGGCACACGCACGTTGTGCGAGATACAAATCTGATGTTTATAGGATCAACGAGCTTACTAATTTGTTTTACATAATCTTGCACTGAAACACCATCCACTGAGTATAAAACTGTTGCTTGTTCTCTTGTAGGAAATGCCATTTGTTGAGCAGCTTGAGAGTATAAACTTGCGGTTTGAACTTTTGTTGATATGGCCATTGTGTTGATATTTGTGCAAGTGCCCCTAAAAGAAGCACTTAGCACTGCACTGATAAGATGAAGTGAACCCTGTGACGACAAAGCGTCACAGGTCGGGTGTTAAACGTTAACAAAGCGAGACCACGATATGTATTAGGCACCTTTGTACTGTCACTTTATTTATTTATTTATTTATTTATTTAACTCCAGAGTTACAAACATTTGCATCCGATACAAAGCTGATATTATTCACACAATAACACACTATAACGCCGCAAATCCTGCAGAGGAAAACAGTATTTCCGTTCGCAGGTCCGGATTAACAACAGAAATAACAAGAACATATAAATACTGGTTAGTTATTGCTTTATTTTACAGCAATAACCTCCAGTCATACTACATACAATACAGCCTCATTCATACGTAGGGATAGCATAAATCCATGTCGGTCTTCCATACTCAGATCATACCATCCTTCCCATTCACACTTAACCTACGGGAGTCCCTAGACACTCTTCGCCCCAACTCTGATAACAATATATAAAATTAGTATTTGCATATAAAAATTAACAATGACATATAATCCATTTAATAGTTGTGTATAAAAAATAAGTTATTTTTTGATATTTTCTAAAGTGTTCGTAAATGATTCTATATTTTTGTCTTTTATACTAGTAATGCTACGACGACATTATATAGCACATTAAATAAGATTATATTGCACGATTCTAAAATTCTATATTTTTGTATTGTAATTTTATGTTGTGAAACGGTAAAAACATTTGTAACTTAAAATTTCTACTTTGTATCATGGCACTTTTCACAGCTTTCGCGATTTCACAATTTCACCAGTTCCGAACTAACATTTGCCTTGCTGTCATAAATCTATCCGTTGTTGCATTTTTTTCTCTTATGTACGACATTTTCTCTGTATAGTTGAGTCTAGCTGGGCATGTGNTTGGGCATGTGAGTCCGATAGCACAGGTAACTATAGTGTGGAAACATTTCTTTGTGCTGATTAGATGAGTCACACTTACAGTCTGACGTAAAAACAATATCATCTATGATTACTATGTCTTTGTAGAGTGATTGTAATTTAAGAGAGGACACTGAGTTCTTAAAAAGCTGTTTTCCTCGTATTCCTCTATCAAAATAGAAAAAAGCTTTGTTGGATCCTAGATAGTTGATATCGCCATACGTCATTCTGAGGCTGGCTGATTCTGTGATTTTTAGGCCTGGTGCGGCCGTCGCTTATCTACTCCTTGCTTTGTTGCTATTTTCTTCAGCCATTTCATCTATCATAGAGAAGACCGTTTCTATTGGTTTGTATTTTTCAGTGTTTACGTTTTTGTTATCATCTCATCCATTTGTAGTTACTTTTACGACATTAATGAATTTTATATTTGCTTTATTGCTTGTAGTTTTGACCATGCAGGTATTTATTATTTCATTAGTTATATTGTCTAAGCTATCTGTAATATTCTGATATGATAAAATCATTTTTTTATAGTTGTAGTTGAAGATACGTCGATGTTTTCGTATTTTGTGAGAGTTACATTTGCCCTTAGCGCAAANAATTTTTTTATAGTTGTAGTTGGAGATGCGTCGATGTTTTCGTATTTTGTGAGAGTGCATTTGCCCTTAGCGCAAATGTAAGTTCTAATATCTAGGTAAACAGAATTCATTTCAGTTTTTTGTCCATTACTTTTCATATCATTTCTGTGCTGTATTAAATCCTGTATTAATGAAGATATTACTCTCTGTTGCTCAGTATGCTCCTGATTGCACATCTCTGAAAACCATGATTTAAGTTGTTTGCAGTCAATTGTAGTGGGAGTATTCATCTAATTCATTATTTCTCAACTAATCTTGTATTTTCTTGATGTTTGATTTTTTCCATAAATCTATGATTTTAAGATTATTTGGTAGATTATTGTAGATGTTGATAGCTTTAATGTAGCTTGTTTTTGTACTAATAGTTTTAGCATACTTCGGTAGGATTATTAGCTTTTTCCTTGTTATGCTTGATGATTTTGTATACTGATCTTTAAGGCTATTGTAGTGGTACCGTAGGCTTTCGTAAGCGAATAATTGTTGAAGGTCAAGTAAATTAACACTTTGAAAGGTATTTTTGTTTATAATTCTTATGATTCTTTTTTGGACCGTTAGTAATAGTTGTAAGTTATTTTGATACGCACCACCCCATGCAACTATTCCATAGTTAATCAGGCTATGAAAGAATGCGTAGTAAATTATTCTGAGAGTAGTTGTGTCCATGAATTTGGAGATTTTACTGAAGATAAAAACAAGGTATCTTGTCTTGTTTATAAGGTATTCGATATGTTTATCCCATTTCATGTTCGTATCAAAAACTAAGCCTAGGTATTTCGTTTCTTCTACTCTCTTTATTTCATTATTAATTTTAAATTCAATTTTTTTCAGCACACTAACGCAATAATTTCCAAAAGTCGTGTATACTGTTTTTTGAACATTTAGTGTTGATTTATTTAGCCTGAGCCATGTGGAAATATCTTCGAGATGTTTGTTCATTTTTACTTCAACCTCAGACCAAGTTTTTCCAGTGGCTATGACTGCAGTGTCATCTGCGTATGAAATTATAGTATTTTCTGGCATGTTTATCAGCAAGTCATTTACGTAAAGTATAAATAGCAAAGGGCCAAGTATCGTACCTTGGGGGACACCGGTATTTACGTTTTCGAAATCGCTTGTATGCGAACCTATTCTTACTTTTTGTTTCCTGTTGTTTAGGTAACTTGTAATAAGTTGGTGCCCCTTACCTTTTATACCATATGCATAAAGCTTGTCTAGTAGTTATATTATGGTTAACAGTGTCAAATGCCTTTGCTAAATCTAGGAACGTAATAGCTATCGGTGTACTTTGATCCAGGTTTTCATATATTATTTGGAGATCGTATTTAAGGCATCCTTGGTTCCAATGTTTTTTCTAAATCCATATTGATTTTTACTTAATATTTTACTTTGGCATATAAATTCTATTATTCTATTGTGTATAATTTTTTCGAAAATTTTAGCAATATTTGATATTAGTGATATAGGCCTATAGTTTCCCATTTCGTTTTTTTTTCCCAGCTTTGTATATTGGAATCACTTCAGCTGCCTTCAACATATCAGGCCAGATTGCCATTTCGATACATTGATTGATTACGTGGGCAAGGGGATCTGCAATAATAGTAGCTATAGTTTTCAGTGCCTTTGCACTTATATTATCAATACCACCTTTTTTAAGTTTCATCTTGTCTATTATTTTTATAATTTCAAATTCGCTGGTTGGCTTGATGTAGATGTTTTTGGATTGCTTTTAGGTAATTCTAGTTTTTTATTTCTTGGAGTAGTTATTTTATTACTCAATGCTTCTCCAAGTTTGCAGTAAAATTGATTCAAATTGTTGGCAATTTCGTTCTTGTCGGTTATTGTAGTATTGTTTTCTGTTTTTAGTTGACTGATAGTAGTATCTGTTTTATTTTTATTTTTGCCTATCTTGCTATTAATGCAGGCCCAGAGTTTTCTGGGATCATCACTATTTTTCTCAATTGTTTTCTTTTTATGTTCGATTTTCGCTTCTTTAATAACTTTATCTAGAGTTTTAACGAATTGTTTATAGTTTGATTTAGTTCTTCATTATCCGGATCTTGTTTAAGTTTGTTGTAAAGTATTTCTTTTGTATTACAGGAATTTAGGATCGCTTTTGTTATCCAGTCTTTTCTGGGGGTTTGTTTGGATTTCCGCAGATTCGGTTTTTTATATTTCAAATTCTCCACGCAATATTGGATTTCTTTTATCATTTCGTTAATATTCACATTTGTATTCTTAAATTTTGACCAATTTATTTGCCTAGCAGTGTTAAATAGTTTTATGTAGTTGTAATAGTATATATCTTCTTCTGACTTTTTTTTATCATGTTTTAATACTCCATTTTTTAATTCTAGAAAAAGTGGGTAGTGATAGGTAATGGGCGTCATAAGAGTTAGTGATTTTGTACATAGAAAATCAGTTTTGACAAAGATTTTATCAATGCAAGTTCCTTCATTTGTAGTTATGTTTATAGGTCTGGTGGTGTTAGTAAAACCTGGGGGGAAACCTTTTTCCTGAAGGTTATTCATGAACTCCATGCTTACATGATTATAGTCTTGAATATTTATATTAAAATCACCAATTATAATATGGTTTTTGGCTTTTTTTTATGTTCTAAATAAGTTTTTAGGTTCTGATTAAATTCTATGCAACTCAGTCCGTGTGATCTTTATAACGATGAGATCTCAAGTTGTTTATTATTATTTAGTGAGATAGTAGTGTTCAATATTTTAAGCTTACCTATAGCTATCGTTTCGTTAGTATGTTTAACATTTTTATTTACATAGACCACAACACCATCATTTTTGTTGATGTCTCCGTGATTATAATAAAGTTCGTAATCTTTTATTCTATAATACTGATAGTGTGTTAGTTTTCATACCTCTGTACATACAAGAACATAAGGTTTAATTTTTAGACTTTTGAGATAGGAGTACAAAATAAGATCATTACTACTATTCCTTTCCTTATTGAAAGACTCAAAATCCATATATGTTCACTCTTGTGCATTTATGCTATTTTGTATTTCGTTGATTAAATTTATTTCTGCTTCCATTATTCAACTGATGCATTTGCTGTTTTCTTTGGAATATTGTGCTGACTGCTGTTTTCTTGTTGCGTATCAAAATGTAGATTTCCCTCGTTTTTTCCTGCCGTTATCGATCTATGGTAGTTTGTTTGTTTGTAGAATTTGTATTTGTTTACGTGCACTTGTTTCGTCCCACGTCGGTAATACAGGTGCGATCGGGCAATCAATAGAGTTGATGAATTTTTTTATCTTCTTTTTAAGAATTGTACACTTCATTCTATCTGTTGGCAAATGATCCGTTGGTAGACTTGTTTTATATTTGGCGTTGTTAAATATACAGTTCACACACTCAATTCTGTCATTCTTACAGTCACTTACATTGTGGTTATCCGAGCACTTTATACATGCTGATTTGTTCCTACACTTTGATGCGTTATGTCCGTATCTTCCACAGTTGTAGCAAGGGGTAATGTTTATCAGATCATAGGCTTTGCAGTACTGATGACCTACAAAAACTTTGTTATTGTTTTCACGTATGTGCTTGTAGATTTCTGGTGGGACTTCTATTAGCACTGTGCAGGTTTTGGTCCTTTTATTGGTGTACATGTGCGTACCTTACCTTTGCTGTTATACTTTTTGAAATTACGAGTGTTAATGTCATTTTCCATATCCAGTTCATCCATGTTTGTAGTATTGTCTATTCCAGTAATTTTCATTTTTGGATTACCTTGTTGTTCTACTTTAATTTCACAATTTTTTAATTTACTTGATAACACGTTCTCGAGTGTTTCCAGGCTTTTAGTATTCATACAGCTGATTTCTATTTCACTTTGGTTCTTCTTGCGTATGAACTTAGTTTGCACATTCTTTTCTGTAACCAGACACTTCGTCAGTAGCTCCATTGTGTTCGTCTGTTCCGAGTCATTGGCCTTAACCATTATACTTGGGACTCGTTTCGGTTTTGGCTTTATCTCTCTCATAGCATCAGCAAATGATTTTAAATTTGTCTGCGGCTCTGTATTTTTCTGTTTTTGTAACTCAATCATTTCTTTCTGAAGCTGATTTTTATCTTGAAGTTCGGCAACTAGTTGTTTTAATAAAGTATTTTCAGCCACAAGATTTTCCATTTCATTCTCCTCGTCTAAAATTGTTGAATTATGTTTTTCAACTATTTTGTTATGAATCTCTTTGCTCTCTGATTTCTTCAGATTTCTTCATTTTTATGAGCACTTGTATACACAGCACCATTAGTGTTCCCGACGTGTGCGCGTGGATCGAGGCGAGAACAAAGATCGGCGGATGAGTGCTCCAGCGCGACATGCTAAGTGTCGCGTAGGCCTCGTGGTACGGGTGCCACTTAGTTTTTTCCTCTCCCTCGGGTGGATACACTCGGTAATTGGAGAGACTACGGGGCGAGGAAAAGCCGAGATTTTCCTGCGCGGATGCACTTTAGGCTAAGACAAGCACATGCAGTGTTCTGTCGGGAGCATGTCGTCCAGATCGACTCCATGAAGAGAAAGCATGGAGTCATTGTTCTGTGCTTCGGTCGAGCGTGCGCACGGATGGAATATTATAAGCTAGATTTATTGGTCGATAGCGAGTTTGCGTGCGTTCACTTTAAGTTTTTCATGTATAAGCACTGTTCCTGGCATGGGTTATTTTCCCAAGAGGTTATCCCTGCGTCGCAGGCGAAAGCCTGAGCGAATGCGGGAACAGTACAGGCATTGTATTGTGAAGACGGCTTCGACTGCAGAGCACGTTCGCGTTCGGAAAAAAAGGGTCCTTGTTCGCGTCACGGGGTTTTACAGCCGACGCTGCGCTCGGTGCGGGGTCAGTTTTCCAGGCAGTGAGAACGTGCGCGTAATATGTTTTGGCTTAACTCCGAGCGCGGTGTCGGGTCCGATTTTACAACTCTCGGTTAGCGGGCGCGACATCGTGTTGACTAAACGTCGAGCACGGCGTTGGGTTCGGATCTTATAGCCTTTCGCGGAGGGAAAATTCGAGAGTTCAGATGCATCGGCATCTGGCGACTAAGAAGCGGGTGAGGAAAACAAGGAGCCAGGGAGGGGAGGCCGCTTTTCGGGGACTTTGCGGGGGCGAGCGTCGCTCCGTGTGCTTTATAGGGGCAGTCGCGATCGTGACACGAAGTCGAGTACTTCGAGTACTGTAATATTTTGGCTTGAATATATTGTCATATTTCCACTTCATTATTAGAGTTCTTACTGTGTTTTTTCCCTAGCAGATTGTTTTAGAGTAACTTAAATTTTAGCGTTGTTCCTTTTTGATAAATAAATTTAAATTCATTAAATTCACACGCACAAGTTTCGAGCGCGACACTGCTCCGCATAGCAGCCCTACAATTAGTGTGTACACTTCAGGATCCTTCTGTATCTGCCCTCCTTGTTCGTTCTTGTTTTCCATGTTTCCAAGAATTTTCTTCATTCCGGCATGTGCTCGACCACCTGAATGCCCCCGTCTATGGAGGCAGCTGACATGGCACTGCGGTACCTGACCGAGGGCGGTGCCAGACTGGGTACATCATACCAGGGTATAGCGCGCGCTGTCGTACTATCCCACCTCTGCTCTCTCGAGCCTTCCACCCTGAACCTAAGTGATTGGCTCTCTGGAAAGCGGCCGAGAGAAATCATTGATCGACGAATTTATGTAATAAACGCCATACCAGGCAAAGTCAGCCCGATCGGCTTAAAAGGCATCGACCGAGAATCTTTATTTGCATGCAATTCTTACTTCCAAAATTCATTTCGGCTGAGAAAAGCAGAAAAGGATCCTGCCACTCTCCGCGGTACGCTAAAGCGGAGACGCTGAGTTAGTTGAGGCTGATCCTTGTCGTCGTCAGACGACATTTGTGACATGTATGTTCCTTGCGCGTTAGCCCGAAGCTTGGCAGGGCTTAATCCGAACTATTTGCACGCGAGCACGGGGCACACACGTCACCAGACTTTCAGTTTTTCTAGACTCCTTGAAATACGAACAGATGTTCAAGCGTATCCACGCGATTACAGTGCCAAGTACCCTAGTGTTAAGTTAAATGAATCGTTCTACCGAAGGAAATTTCGATCAGACTTTTCGTTTTTCTAAAAGTATTGAAATACCAAATACCTTGTGGCGTATTTGCAAAGCTTGAGCGACGACATCCCCTTAAGATATCTAGGTTTGAATTTTTTCGGAAATTTTTCGACTGCTTATATGTCTAAAACAATGTAGTCAAATGCTTTAAAATTCTATTTGGTGATTCACTATTGTTTAGAAATAAGGTTTAACACAGAAAGGATAATATTTAATAATTAACGTAGATTGATTTGTATATACATATATACAGCTACTACTTAGCGTCGTGTATGCCATGTGTATTTGGCGACGGCTCAAATCCAAGACAACAATGCAGGAGCGTCGTATAGCGTTTCGACACCGCTTGTGGTCATGTGACTCACACGCATATACCGCAAGAGGAGATACATAAATATGTGTGTCCCATCACACACTTGTACAGGACCCTCTATATTATAACAACTATAGAAAAAGCTATATGCGATTAAAATTTTAAACAATTTCGATCAAATAAAGAGCTAAAATATAAAAACCGAATTTTCTTACGGATATTGCTTCCTCTTATAGGGATGTCGTTGCATGTCAAAAACCGCCGCCAATTAATTGGCACGTAGGTTCCTCCAACGAAAGTTATTGTTCCAATAAATAAAATATTGTTTTAAAATACAGTATAATGTGAATGCTATTTTAATATTATCGGTATGACATAAATTCGTAGGAAGGGACTTTACGACGTGCAACGACAACCCTATAAGAGGAAGCCAAATTTTCTAGAAAAATCGGTTATTTCATTTTAGCTCTTTACATAAGAACCGCTCAACGAAATCGATTGAAATTTTAACAGCAGATATCTTCGTTTATGGTGAATCACCAAATAAAATTTTGAAGCATTTGACTACATTGTTTTAGAGATATAAGAAATCAAAAAATTAAAAAAAAAAATTCAAACCTTGATATCTTAAGAACCATAGGGGTTTTAAAGCTGCACAATGAACTTAGCCAAAACATATAAAATATCTACCTTTTCCCAAAATCTCAAGTGCAATAAGGCCTTGTTACCCCCGTAATCGAGACTCATTTTTTTCAGTTTTCGATTTATTACTGAAAAAATAAGTAGTCAAATCACTTTAAATTTTAATGGAATATAGTTTGACACGTAACGCATCAACATTTTTTTTTCGTGAGGTTATGATGTTTAGTTTCAGAGATATGAATTTAAAAAGAAAAATCACCTTTTTCATTTTATCTGCCGAACGGAGCGGTCAATCCCGAGGACCAAACAGGGAATAGTAGGTAATTTTATTATCTTTCAAATGCATTTTATCTGAATTGTTTGTAACAATGGAATGATTGAAAAAAACGAAAATAATGTTTTTCGAAAATCAAAAAATAGCCATAAAAAAAGTAAGTGAAAAAAGTAAAAAAATAAATGTTTTTCCCGAATTCAGAATCCAAAAATAGATATGCATGTTAAATTTGATTGATATTGCCGGAGTAGTTTCAGAAATATCACGATATACATACACACACGAACACACACACACACACACACACACACACACACACACACACACACACACATCCATACGGACATTTCCTACAAACACGTAATTCGAACTTCTAACATCTAAAAACATGTTTCTATGATGTTTTAGCGAAACTGAAAATTTCACTTTCACAAAGCTTCCTCTAGCAGGAAGCAAAAAGCATAAGTACACTGTGTATTAAAACAATATTTTATTCATCGAAGCTATAAATTTAGTTGGAGAAAGCAACGTGCCAATGAATTGGCTGCGTGTTGTTAATTCACACCATAAAGTGCAATGTTTTGAAATTGTTATAACTCAAAAACTAAATGTCAAACCTTTCTAAAAAGAAACATAGTCATTAAATGTTATTAGAACCATACACTTTTTTCATTTTGAGTCATTTTATGGGGCAGATCCTGAGAAAAACATCAAAAACTGAAAAAAGTCGTTTTTCTACTTGACGCGATAACTGGAGTAAAAAGGCATTAATCGAGTTCAAATTGTAAATTTAGTGAGCATTATATAGCACTTCGATCCCTATGTGCGGGTCGTTAATGAAACCAGTTTGTTTCAAAGACATTAGGCTTCAAAATTTGTTTTCTCAGCCTGTATACTTTGCATAATTGAAAACTGCATCGCTTATATCTCAGCTTCTATTTAATAAATTTTAATCTATACTTGGGCTCATTTCTTTTTTTTTTTTTTTTGTTGACTTATTCGTGAAAAACAAGATTATTAGTTATGCATGTGCGTATTTTTTTTTTTTTTTTTGGCAATTTTATTTATCCAAAAAATAACAAATAACCGCTGCCAATTTTTTGGTACGTAGCTTCCTTCAACATTATGTATTGCTTAATCTCAGAATTGTTTTTATTATTTTTATTATTATGTAAATATGGAAAGAGGGGGGGGCGTAGACACCTCTGACACTTAGGAAGAACCCATTGCACCTCCCTCCGTACAGACAATCACCTACTCTGGTAAGCTAGCCCTTCTCTAGAAGGTTAGAATATCCCCCGAGCATGCGGTTTTTGAGACGTTGCAGGTTGGGAAATGATTCCCCAAGTGCTGATGTCTGAGCTCAGTGAATCTGGGGCATGCTGTCAGAATATAAATTGGCGTCTCCTCTGCTTCGCATCTGCATGCTCCTGTATCCTTTTTTCCTTTCTTCTAACCATAGTATCTGAGACGTATGTGTCCCGTGATAGCACACTTGGTCCAGTACGCCTTGATGTTTCGTCCCATGACCACCTTCGCTTGTCTACATCCTTGGGTATCTCGCCATTTCCTGATGTGCTCGTCGTCCACCCATTCTCGAATCGCCCCTCCGAGTAGGCACCTTGCGGCGCCCGTAAGAGGTTCCGGTCTGATCGGGGGAGTTCGAACTCCCAGAGCGGCAAGTGTGTAAGCGATCTCATTGCCCTTGATCACAGTATGACCTGGGACCCAGAGTAGTCTGACCTTGTTGTTTTTGGCCAGTTGATTTAGTGTTACTTTGCAGTCCCAGACCAGCTTGGATTTTGTTTTCTGGACACTAAGTGGCCTGAGCGCAGCCTGGCTGTCTGAGTATATACTTATTGGCCTGCCAAGTACGCCGAGTTCCATGAACTTTTTTGCGCAGCTTAATATGGCCTAAACTTATGACTGAAAGACCATGGTAAACCGCCCCAGGGAGAAAAAGGTGCCCTTCCCGTCCCTGCGACAGTAGTAGATAGAGCCCGTGCCGTCATTAGTTCTGGATCCATCCGTGTACCAGATATCTCCTTCCCCTGGTAGAGTGTCACTCCTAGTCTCCCAGTCTTGCAGTGTTCGGATAATTATCTCGTTTTTTTTTCCAAAGAAGTAACGCGCTATCTTCATGTCCGAATTCATGGAGAATTTCGGTTCAAGGCAGAGTTTCGGCGGAAGCCAATTATGCCTCGTCCCCTGTTTCTGAGGTACTAAGTCTTTCACCTTAGGGTTGTGCCTAAAAGTGTAGGTTCTCTATAGGTTCCAATTTCGTACTTGTGTGTAAAAATGACGAGCTCGATTTTGTCCGGGTTGACTGAGAGCCCCGTCGAGCAGCACTAATTTCCCTCTTTTCTTAGTGCAAGCTGCATGGCGCCCATGGCAGCGCTAGCTTTGGCACCTTTGATCAGTATTAGGAAGTCATCTGCATAGGCATGGGCAAAGCCCCCCTCAATATTTAGCGTCTCCAGCAGACCGTTAGCCACCAGACTGAAGATGGTGGCAGACGCCACTTACCCATGCGCAGTTTACTGACTACACCCGAAAATGTACTGGTTCCTAGTTTTGAGACCATAGTCCTGCAGTTTAGCGTGCCCTCAAGCCATTGAATCAGTGGCCTGGGCACGCCCTGCCTGATATCCTCCTCAGTTCCCGTTTTAATTGAGGTGCGATTGAACGCCCCCTCTATGTCCAGGAATGCTCCCACCATGATATCTCCCTTTTCTAGCTGCTCCTCGATGCGATAGACCGTCCAGTGCGGTTTCCGTGGAGTAACCCGCCCTATACGCATGTTGGTTGGAGTTTAATGGGTTGATGGTAAGGATTTCATCTTGAATATATCTGACCACTAACCTTCCGAGGTTTCAAACATAAAGGAGTTAGGACTGATGGGCCTTAAATCCTTGACAGTCGTATGACTAGCTCTCCCAAGTTTTGGGATAAACACTACCTTGGCCGTTTTCCAAATATTGGGCACGTAAGTCAGGGCAAGGCTTGAAGGGCTAAAAGTTCCCGATGGCCCATCTGACCTTTTCTGGGGTAACAACCTCCACTGCCAGCTCCCATGCTGTATTCTGCGGTCTATTCCTCTTAGAGGAAATCGGCCACAATTTATTCACCAGCTAAAAGTGTGAAAAGTTAGCTTTCAGAAGAAGATGAAGACACTCCTCTTCCAAAGCTGCATATTCTCCTGTCGGTACCTTTATTGCTTTGAGCCATTTCTTATGATTCTTGGCGAGTATTCAGATAAGCCTAGCTGCATCTGGGTATCTTTCGATTCCCTTACAGTCCCTTCACCCTTTGTATTTACCAGAATTAACGTGGTTCTTATACCACCATTGAGCGTCTTTATGTTTATCCCAATCACTCCTTACAAGATATTGTAGCAGTGCATCACCCCTGCTGTTAATATCTGAACTTCCCCAGACGATGTGATGTACATTGGTATCACATCCCAGGATAAACGGAATTCTCTGAATTCGGCAATGCTCAACAAGTTCTTGCACTTCCCTTGGTGAAGGATTTTCCCGGGAGTCGTAGGCCTGAGGCTACTACCACATCCCTTTAAAGTCCCCCTCAACAGGAAACCTTATCCTGACCGCCGTTAACTCCCCACTGCACCGGGCCGGAAGTAACTAGGCCTCCATCCATTTAACAAAAATACATGCCTTCGGATTATTACACGTAGGGTCCCTGAAGATCCGGCTCGACCCACTCAGACCCCTGACCCTCCGTGCTACTACCCAAGGTTCTTGTATTAGGCAGATGCCTGTGTGCATCCCAGCCATGCGCCTGGTCAAGAGAGCCGAGGCACCTTTGCTGTGATGCAAGTTAATTTGGGTAAAAGATATCCCGTCCTGAGCCATGATGATTAGGACGAGACGTTGTTACTCTGTGCACGCTGCCCCTGCGGTCCCTCGTCCACCTTAACGGTGACCCGGACCAGCCCCAGTGCAGCTGAAAATTGCTCTGTCATAGTATTTTGACAGATGTCTTCGGGATATTAAGCTCTAGGAATGTATCACAGTCCGGTCCCTCCCTGTTCTTAGCACCCAGCACTCTTCATCTGTGCCCTTCAGCTAGTTCCTTGGGAATTCGTTCTCAGCTACCACGACGATGGCTCCTAACTTCACAAAGGAGTCGCCGTACTCGAGCCAAGGTACAGTAGAAATCTTGTCAACGTCCGATTGGACCGCCTCACTGACAAGTGCTAACTGTTGTTGTGTCAGCTCCTTGTCAGAATAGCCCTCGCATACGACCGCCCTCGTTACAAAACTCGCCTGAGGGTTCTTCGTAGATTCCCCTGTTTGCGAGGTTCGAGTTGCCGCTGGTTGTGTCTGTAGCCACTTGTATTGGCTGCTCTTGCAGGATCAGGTTATCCGCGGATCCCCCAGCCCCTCCTTCCTCGAAGTTCTTTGACAGGTTCTGCGTTGAGTTCTCGACCATCAAGTTGCTAGGCTTTGCCGCCCTGCTATTAACGGTTTTGCGCCCCTTTTCACCCTTTCGAGTTTTTGTTTTGTTTACTAGTATCCATTTTTTGTCCCACGAGAAGCTAGGAAATTAAACGTCCGCTACTACAAAGAGAGCCCCCGAGTGGCCAACTAATCCCTTCAGCACAGTTCTGTCACACCTTGGACTTGGGGGAGGGGGAGGGGAGGGGGTAAATGAATCCCACTGTGGTCCATCAAATCACAGAAGCAAGACGCTGTAGGAGGAATATGCAGGGATTCAGCAATACCCGTTCTGGCCGGGCTCCTTCACCCACTAGACCATAGAGTGCCCGTTTATAGGTATCAGATCCGCTCTTGTTGCTAAGACACCAACCCCCCCCCCCCCCCCCACTACTTNGCTTAAGCCCCTTCCCCCACGTCAAGGTCACATAGCTACCAGAGGGAAATTGTTTTTGCTTCATAAAGAATTCTATAGTTTTTTTTTCTTTTATGGCTAAAATTATTTTGAATTATTTACATATATATATATATATAATTATAATGAAATATCTGTCTCTCTCTCCAAAATTTGAACTTGATTAATAAATCCAAAATAAATCCAAAATTTGAACTTGATTAATGCTTTTTTACTTCAGTTATCGCGTCACATAGAAAAACGATTTTTTTCAGTTTTTTATTTTTTTTTTTCAGGATCTGCCCCATGAAATAACAAAATTAAAGTGATGTATGGTTCTATTAACCTTCAATAATCATGTTTTTTTTTTTTTTTTTAAAGGTTTGACATTTAGTTTTCGAGATATAACGATTTCAAAACATTGCACTTTAAGGTGTGCAATAAAAAAACGACCACGTAATATAAATCTTCTGCGGTAAAAAGATAGGTAATTTTACTCGTTTTCAGATACATATTGAGCAATTTACTTTTATTAATTTTGCCAATAACTTTATTAGAAAAAACTGAAATCTCAAAACTGAAAAATTGCTATAAAAAACGGGTTCAGAAAATGTAAAAACGAATGTTATCCCGCCGAATATTCGTAAAAACAAAGAAATTGAGACTCGGTGGATTGAGATCCACTAAGTAGAAGCTGAACTAGAGTCGATATGAACGAACACACACACACACACATGTATGAACATTTTCCAAAAATACTATTCCAAACAATCATTTTTCAACTAAAAATGCATCAGAACACATTTCCCACATGTTTTTACACAAACTCCAAAAATTACTAATACAAGGCTATCTTAGGAAGGAAGCAAAATACAAGAACCTTATAGAATTATCTATAAAGTAAATGTGTGTGTGTGTGGGGGGGGGGGGTGTATGTGTGTGTGTGCGTAAACCGTCATATTTCTAGAACTACTTGGTAAACTGTAATGAAATTTGGTATGTAGTTGTATTTTCTGATACTGAATTCAAGAAAAAAAATGTTAAATCCGACAATTATTGCTATTTTTATGGTCATTTTTAAATTTTCGAAACAATCTTTTTGCATTATTATATAAGTTATACAATGCATCGGGCAATAGTGCTTCTAAAAGAATATAAGATTTTCCAGAGTGACCGTTTTATAATTTGTTATGATGAAAAAGCTGTTTTTCCTTTTAAAACATTCATTTTTTCAAAACTAAATTGTGAAATGATTTGACAAATAATCATGACAATAGAGGGTTATAATGTCTACATGCTTTACAAAATTTTAAGGGCGTCTTAGGCCCTTTTTTGCGATTTCACCGACCCTGTGTTCGGTAGTGTAGGTAGTTCTTACTGAGCATCTTTGGCGCCATCTGGTGTCAAACACTTTACGTAAAAATAGAGATTTTTCAGTCATATAAAATTTTGGTCACATATACATCGTCTACACGCATAGTTGTTTTGAATAATAACGTGTATTATGCATGCACACGCGCGTTTCGACTACTCACCTTTTTTATCATAAATAAAATAAATAATTATGTGTATTTTACATAATATGCACGCGTATTTGGTTTATTTACGAGATACACATAATAATAAAAGTTGCATAAATTAAGTTACATTAAATAATGATTAAACATTCTCTTCAAACAATTTTATTTACCGTAAGTAGTAGGGGGAAGTTTCCGCCAGACACGGGGCGTGGTCAACTGGTGCCAGTGTCACTCACCGTCTATCAGATCCCGCCGCGGATTGTTGAGCCGCTTGGGCGCGACGAAGACTTTCTCAAGCTCCATCCAACCGAGAAAGACAGTCAACGACTGGACGCGGATAGAAAGGTCGTGCTTCGGAAGCCGACGTGCCCTCGGCCAATCCACGCTTCGCTAGCAAGCAACAGCCTACACCAACAGAAGGACTGGTTTCGCCTGCAGGACCTCCGGGACCCCTGACGGCTAACAGCTGCCCAACGACGCGCACGTTGTGCTCGTACAATCATTGCGAAAAGGAAGGCGCAGTTACACACGACGACGGAAAAGTTCCGAATTCGCTCAAGGAGCCGTTTCCTCTCAATTAAGGCATTGAGCAAATGGCCTCGTCACTGCTCGCCTCAACAAGCCCTTAAGCCTCGCCAGGCTTAATTTGATAAAACATACAACCAGCCCTTTTCAGGGCTACCAATTTGTTATACGTTGGGGCTAAAACTGTTTCTTCTCCCCGTCAAGGACTCTGCGGAGATCCGGGGAAAGGAACAGTTTTTCGGACTACTCCTGCCGGTGCTGCTTCTGCTGATTCTATTGATGTGCTGATACATTCTTCTTGCAAGATGCTGTCTGAATGAGGATTCACTATCGCATAAGATCCACGACAAGTTTTCCTTTGTTTATGTGTTCGTTATGTTTACAATAGAAATTTATTGCGTTATGCGCAGTGATACAGTGTGATTGTGTGATCTGTTTTTTATAGTTGAATCAGTGTTGTCATTATGATGCCTCCTAATGGTAGCCATGTAGCTTTTAAAGGACAGAGATAATTTACTATTTATTGCTGCCAATTCAACCATGCTAACACTACCCTGGAGCTCATTCGCACTGTCTGTGCAGTGTAGCTTGACGTTGCTGGCTACTTCTAACATCTCAAGATGTCTCTGGAGCTGATTCACACCATCGAAGCAGTGTAGGTTGGCGTTGCTGACTTTTCCAATCACATCAAGATTACCCAGGACCTAGATTTACTCTGCCTGTGGTGGTGCTGATTGGCGTCTCTGGGTATTTAAACGTTATCTGGCCATGCTGCTTGGTGTTTCTGGCGGATCTAACCACCCGGAGACAACCCTGGAGCTATATTCCAACTTTCTAGATGTGCTGAAGGCGTTTCTAGTTGCCTGAATCACCTTGAGATACTGTTGGAGCTGGATTCGTACTTTCTTGAAGTATTGTTGATATTATTGTTGGATAATTTAACGACTTCAATACAGCTTGGGAGATGGGTTTGTACTATTCGACAAGGTAATATACAAAATATTACAATGACTTGTGCTGTATGTTTAATTGATATTGAATCTTTCATAAGTTTTAATTCAAAATACTTTATGCATGTTCTAAGTTTTTTAAATAGATATTTTTAATTGTTTGCGGGTACCTTAACAAGGATTATTAATATACTGCGAGCTTTCTGTTTGTAAATATAAACTATGTGA
Source organism: Pteromalus puparum (assembly GCA_012977825.3). Taxonomy (NCBI): domain Eukaryota; kingdom Metazoa; phylum Arthropoda; class Insecta; order Hymenoptera; family Pteromalidae; genus Pteromalus; species Pteromalus puparum. Next base: position 14,217,073 of record CM053171.1, read on the forward strand.
GAAAAGTTTGTAAAATGTTTTCCTGTATGTCTAGGTGTACGAGCAATGCTGCATTTGTTGGCATCATAGTCTACTGCATGTACCGGAGTACAACCTCTATTGATTTATGAGTGTTTTTATCAGGTGAGATCAGTGAGTTAAATAATTATCTGTTACCATGAGTTTTTAATACGATTTATTTTGTTTTTTAGTGTTAAAGTCATACTACAACTGGAGATATCATGGTCTACTAGATGGGGAGCAGTAGAATCAAGGGCATCCGTCATATGCCTGATTATCGATAATACTGTATCTTCGTTATGTGTAACTTTCAGGTACAATATGTTTCATATAATTTAAATGATTTCATGTAATTGATGTAATTTATATTTTTGCAGATGCAGTGCTTATAAGATGCCAATCTCGAATGGTTTTATTTAAAATATTATTTAAGTACTCAGAGATTTTTTTGATTTTAATTTTATTCTTTTTTTAGGTAAAAAAATTAAATAGAATGCCAAGTTGCAACAAGAAACTATATTTTGAAGAGGATATTATTTCAAAACAGAAGATTTTCATTAATTAGGATAGCCAAGATTTACGTACCGCGTTTTTCTGCCCCAAAAATCGCTTCTCGGGTTGTTGTTTATCAAAAAGTCTTTTAAAAAAATGTTTTCCACAATAAAAAGTTGTGTTTCAAAAATATCTACAACTTTGACATTCAGCATTTTCATGTAGAACGTAAAGCCGCTAAGTTGTATGGCAAATAATTGGTATTTTAGCTGTAAAAAATCGATTTTGGGCTGTAAACTCGAGATATAAGCATTTTCATGATTTGATGTCCATAGGAAAAAGTTGTATTTTTCAAAGATCTAAAACTTTTTTCTGTAACTTTTTTTGTAGAATGCTTAGAATTTAAGTTACAGCCTAAAACCCGTTTTTAGCGATTTTTGAAGGTGGCCGCATTCTGCGTATATGCGTGGGATTAAGCTGAAAATAAAACCATCAGGTTCTGGTGGTGAGGGGAGTTCGCACACAAGATTTTAGCCTGATCGACTGAAGTCTTTCAGATATAATCGTGTAACACCAAAATTTTTATGTAAAAATACGCGAAAAAATTGAAAAAATTGTGCTTGCATTTTAAAATTACGTAGAGGATCAGGATAAAAAAAATAGTTTTTTAGTTTTTGATCGGTTGAAAATTGCGTGAGATATCGCATCTCACACATTTTTCGCGCACGAAACTATAAGGCACTTTCGTGTCGTGGTCGTGCCTAAAAATTATTATTATTCTCCAACTTCCCATATTTATGTTTATTGAATATTTAAGTAATCTGGGCAAAATTCTGAAAACTTGCAACACACACACGTGAATACAGAAATTTTACTTTGCGTGGTATTTTACACAATCTAGCAGCAAAACTTAATTTTTTTTACAGCATAATGAATCGGCAACGAAAATCGGCTGTTTTATAACCTAAGCGCTTACGCCCGTCCTTCTGATTTGCTCCTTCAAACTGTATATACTCAAAGTCGCTGGTTCTAATCATCTCTAAGACTAATCTTACAAGTGCATCTACAATACAATCTACACAGTAGTTAACTCTCGTGGGACGTACACAATTTTTTCTCGTGGATTTTATTTTAGCGCACACGAGGCAGATACTTTTATAAAATCGTTCTTTTATGTTTGCCGTTATATTTAGATTACCAAGTTTCACATAACGTTCAAGGTGTTTAAAATAAAATTCAAACGCCTTATAATTACCGATTCTCTTAAAATGTATTAACGTATGAATATTCCTATGCCACACAACCATCCAGCGAGTTTTTATACTCGGAAAAATAATGGCACTCTGTAAAATGACAGCTGGTGTTGACGCAGCATACATCTCGTGTAGCCCCCCGAAGGCCCCGCTGACGAATTACATCTAAAAATAAAAACTACGATACGGAGCGAGGTGAGTGAGGAATCGACGCTTTTTTAAAACGAGTCTACACGTTTTACTTNTTTTAAAACGAGTCCACACGTTTTACTTTGTAACGGGGTGGTCGACAAGCACCGTACGGCCGCAAAGACGCCGTACGTCACCACGATATGACTCTATAACGCGTATGGCTGTTCCCTCGATGTGAGTCGCGCATTAGCACGCGGACGTTAGCCGCGGAGTGCAACGCTATCGCTCGTGCGTTGCTCGCCAATCTACCGATATAAATGCGTGGTGTGCCTGGTGCACCACGCTTTCCTCCGCGTTGCCCGTAGGTTCTTGCAGTGGATGGGGATCTCGAGATTACTAAATAATAACACTTGTGGTTCGAATAATACAAGGTTGGGATGTATTGCGATCGTTCTCTATGATTTCACAAAATAATACAATGATTCGCGCGCGCGATAGCAAGAAGGACGCGCGCGGATATCTCACACGAAACCGGGCCGAAGTCTCGGTGGCAGCGCTGACCGAACGCGGATGCCTCGTCGTCTCGTGTCCACTGTGGCGATCCCCAAGAATAGGAGCAACGGGCTCTCTTGGGACTAGAGGCGTCCCTCCAGTCGATGACGGTACGTCGTAGCCCCCCGTGCACCGGGTGCGGAACGTGGTCCACGGATTGTTGACGGATGCGCGTAGGTGTTGAGACGGCCGAAGCGAGTCTGTCCCATCGTTCTCCCTCGCTCGCGAATCTAAGCCGCCGACGCTGATCGCCAACGTCGTCTGCTACAGTTCCTTGTCTCGTGACGAACGAGCGTGCGAAAATACGAATATCTCGCCGCTCGCTTATAATATCAATATAATTGAATGTACCTAGTGTACGGGGTAGAGGCTGCAGTTTCCGTGATGCCCTATGATTGAAAAATTTTAACCTAAAAGTCTATAATTATAAAACAAAAGGACATAAGGCAATTATTATTTTTAAGCGTATTTACTGAAGCCACATCAATAATTTATTGTTTTTCCGATTATATAACCTCCCAAATGCTTAAAAATGCGTTGAAAAGCAATATTGGAAATAAACAATACTACGTCCCAGAATAGTCACGAGCACATGAAATTCAAGTAAGATAAAGCTGCAGATAAGAATAAATATATAAAGATACAATTCACAATTTAAGCGAAAATAAGAATAGTTTTTCTTCGTCGTAGATCAAACAAAATTTTTAAAAGATTATTACAAATCAGTATGACCAGAGGGTAGGCGATAAAATCCGTTGTTTATAATACAGCTATCAACCGTGTATGTAGCAAAGACAAACAAGTTGATATTTAATGAGCAGGAGCTGTTATGTGCATTAACGGTCAATTCAATATCCGACGATGAAATATCACAAATATCTTTCTTCATCTATATTTTTTCATCAGCTTCTTCTCGCAGACAGGCAGACGATTTTTAAGGGGGCACACCACCTTTAAACTCTAAAAAATAAACTTCTTATAAATAATAACAAAAATAAATTATAATTGTTATATAAATTTTATACTAATATTAGGTTATATATATATATATATATATTACCTGTATTTTTACCATGGTAAATCCATATTAGCAGTTACTTACCCATGGTGACTCTCCGTATACTGTTTTGAGCATTTTGGCACTGTCCGTAGGATTCCATGTGACCACATGGTTTGATTGGGCTAAAATTTTAGGAGCATGCGTTGTACACTTATACTTTTGGTATGAATACAGGAATTTTGATTTGAATGCTTAGAAAATGTTTAACAATAAAAACACTTAATTTTTGGCCATTTTTAACCTATTTATGCCACATTTTTTTTTTCATAAAAGACTTTCTAAGCATTCAAATCAAAATTCCTGTACTCATACCAAAAGTATAAGTGTACAACGCATGCTCCTAAAATTTTAGCCCAATCAAACCATGTGGTCACATGGAATCCTACGGACAGTGCCAAAATGCTCAAAACAGTATACGGAGAGTCACCATGGGTAAGTAGGTGCTAATATGGATTTACCATGGTAAAAATACAGGTAATATAACCTAATATTAGTATAAAAATTATATAACAATTATAATTTATTTTTGTTATTATTTATAAGAAGTTTATTTTTCAGAGTTTAAAGGTGGTGTGCCCCCTTAAGATGGTAAAACTCAAGATATCCAAAGAAATGGAATTTACTTATAAGTGGTTTGACAAGGGTTGGCAAGATTGAGACTGTACTGAATACCTTTTACAAGGAGAAGTCAAGAGATTTGCGTGTTGTGATAAAACTATTTTCAACAAGAAAGCGATCTCATTGATACAAAGGGAACAACCGATTTTTGATTATTATGAAAGGGCTGTGTCAAGCTGACTGCTATAGATTCATGAGATCGAAGGTACTTCGTATTACAATAAATTAAAGAAGCCGATGGACGTAATGGCTTCTGAAATAAGTTATCCTGAAATTATCAAAGAGTTAAGGAGCAAAACGTACAAGTTTCTTTACCCGCTATATCACAAGTGGTTGCGGATCAGATTTGATCACGACATGATAGAAAAATGGTCATGATAGATGATGTCATTCAAAGAGTTGCTAAGATTCGTTTACACTGAAAGACCTATAATGTATTTGAATTTATTAAGAGACGCATTTAGTAGTAGGGGCACGTTATCGCCAGACGCCTGGGGGAGGGGGTCTGGCGCCAGTCGTCTGGTGGCGGGGATTTTCGGGTGCGGCGAGGTATCGCCAGATGGGGGAGGGTGAGTTCGGGGTCTGCTGGAGGGGATTTTCGGGTGCGGCGCGGTATCGCCAGATGGGAGAGGGTGAGCTCGGGGGTTTATGGAGGGGATTTTCGGCTGCGGCGCAGTATCGCCAGACTGGGGGAGGGTGAGCTCGGGGGTTTGTGGAGAGGATTTTCGCGTGCGGCGCGGTATCGCCAGACTGGGGGAGGTTGAGCTCGGGGACTGGGATTTTCGGCGGAGGCTCGGTAGCGCGCGATGGATGAAGAGGTGTGTCGGGGCCATGGTATCGCCCGGGGTCTTAGTTTATTGCAAATTGGTTTGACAATTTATTGTAAATAATGGTGAAATATGGAAAGAGATTGTGTTTTTTCTAAGGACGCCGTTATGAACAATTGAATGTTTATTTATAATAATTTATAATAATTTATTTGTCGAAAGTTGTAAATTTTTGTAGTGGATTTCCGGAGTTGTGTATAGGGAGAGCGTTTGGGTCGTGTTGGTGTCCCCCCTGTGAAGAGAGAGGTTGACACAAGTTTCCGTGAGAAAAAAATCCCGAGAGAGATGCGCACGTGGAGGAGACGGAAGGAGATGATGGATTTTTTAAGTGCATAAGGATGTTTTTTTTTTAATAGTGGAGGACAGGGTGTCTGTTGTAATTAAGGAAACACATGTTTCGATAAGTGTTTTTTTTTATTTTGAGACAGATATATAGGATTACATGAATATAGTATAAGAAAAGTGTACACATGATTATATATATATAAGTAAAAAAAAAGATATAAGTCGCACACACACACACACACTTGATATTTTATTTACAATGTCGGTTTTTTGGTTTACAGGTTTGTTTGCAGTTGGTACAGATAATTCTTTTATTTACATGTTTGCTATTATGTTTGTGATTTTTGAATTCGTTGGTAATATTTACAATTAGAATGTCATTGAGGCGGGTATCTGTTCAAAATATTGTAAGAAAATTAGAAAGAGAACTACCACGAGAAAGATGAAACAAAAAACTAATGCAATAATGACCGCAGACGTAAGAATCGATGCTCTGCAGCTGTTGGATGTTCCAATCGTAGAGACTGCAATTTCGTCTAAGTCGATCGATGTGACCCGGGTGTGAGGGGGGTAGTCCATAGCTGTCAAAGTAAACTCCTTGTCCTGTGGTGTCGATGAAAATCGCAACCCAATGTGAGCCAGGCTTTGTGCTGTCATCTGTGTTAACCACAATTGCACACGGCTTCTCCAGGACGAATGGTATTTGGTCTGCTGGTCGGGTTTTGAGTGCGCGTAGAATCTGCAGAGAATTCATCGCTGACGTTGTCGTAGTGATTCTCCTCAGCTGGTCTGTATCCCCACTACTAGCGCAGCTGACAGTCGTAGTGGCGGGGGACACTGCTGCCGTGGATTCACCGGATATGTTTAGAATTTTTAATTTTTTACAAGCTTCGTCTACTTTATCTAGGCCCGTGTATTTCTTTTTACTATCTGGAATGTCTTTTGAGTATTGATGGGTATTGGTATGAACTTCGACGGGGACCTGTAGAGTCTTCATGATCCACAGGCGTAGTTTGTATACGTAGCCGAGAGCACAAGTGAAATATTCGCGTTTTTTTCCGTGAAAGAAGCAGTAGTGTTCGTTTACGCGTGGTAGATTTTTGAAAGATGGGCAGCTGAAATCTTCCAAGTTGATTATATGTCGACCGAGAACGTTTTCTAGTAGCTTTTGTTTTTGAGCACCGCGCACATATATTCGTAGCGCATTACTTCCACTTCACGAAGCACTTTGTAGACACGATCCATCTCCGCCTCACCGTCGAACCATTTGATGCCATGGTGGTAGCACGACAGATAGGTGTTTGTGGCGAGTATGCCTTTTTGTATAATGCCACAATCGTATGACGGTGGTTTTATGATCCAGTGTGCGATGAAATTGCAGTCAATTCCCAATACGGCAACCCCCTTGGGTAGAAAGCTCCCGTTATTATCGTGAAATGCTTGTATATCTATTACATAGTCTGTTTTCTCCATGACTAGAGTGCGAGTGCGCTGAGGGCGAGAGTTGCGAGCGGACTGTCGTATGGTGTTGCGGAGGCTGCAGGCCCTTCAGTTTTGTCCACTTCTCTCTGTTTCGAGAGCTATCTCCCTCTCCCTCTTTCTAGGGTGCCGCTGTGTGTGTATGTGTGTGTGAGTGAGTTTACGAGTCTATGACGACTTGCCTTGCTGCATCTATTTCTAAAACGTTGGCAAATTCTGAATATAGTATGCAGTTTATAGTTTTAGTTAATGCTTTTTCGAAGCGAACTTCGATTCTGATGGATCCGTTTTTCACGAGATTCCAGTGTCCGGCGTAATGAGCTGATAGATCAGGTGTGAGATCGAATGCAAAAAGACAATAGCCATCGGCGTATTCTTTGCGATCGATATCGTTACCTTCGTTCATGTAATGTATGCCAGTGCCTGAGAATAACGTGTGATAGGATTCGACGTACATGGGTGCGTTCTTGTCAAATTTTGGCTGTAGTGGTTTGCTCGGTATTGGAGTGCCGTCGACATAGAGGGATAGAAAAATGATGGAAAAGTTTTGAAAATTGAATGGGTTTTTTGTCTTGTCTCCGTTGAAAGCTTTGTTGTCGACAAAGCCAAGAATGATTCTCTTGGGTAATTGGCCGAGTATGACATTTTCTAAAGAATCTCCGATTATGCCACTGTGCATGGTAAAGGTTTTTACTTCTACACGCGTGATGGGGTATTTGGCTGTGGCCGTTGACAATGTCTTGGCGTGTGCTATGAGAACGGCTGGTGAAATTTTTACACGGCGTACGAGGAGTGTGGCTTCGGCTATATGCACAGAATACTCTGTGGTTGATGCGTTCATGAGACAGAATGTGTCTTTCGACCGTACGGGTCTTAGACGAACTTCGACACCGTTTATAAGAAATCTATCTTGATTCATTATATCGCAGTGAAGATGTCCGAGAAGATCATATTGTTTACCGCCCGGTAGACATGCCTGTCTTTCCACGAGGCCTGTNTACGAGGCCTGTAGTTTTCTTATTATCACCGCCGGACTGTTCGTCCATAGAGCTCGCAACATCGGCCGCCCATAACGCGGTGATTAGATGAGAATTTTTGGCAGTGGGGCCGTAATTAAGAAGAGTTTCCAAGTATGCTCTATAGGGATATGCGTTATTGGGTGGTGAGACAAGTTTTTGATTTAAATAAACATCAACCTGGTTGAATATCGAGTGCAAAAAGTTGTTTACTGGAGCCACACATTTGTCGGTCACCTCTGTCAGCGGTGTTATTTGCACATTGACTTTTATCATAGTATGTGCGAGATCTAAATAATCCTCGTTTTGAGAATTTATGCAAAACTCTATGGGACTCTCGTCGCTCAACGACAACACGGGTTTGTAAGATACCCATCTGCTTGATTCTATGGCCGTTTGTGTAGGAGGTAGGGAAAACAAGTCGAGCTCTGTTTTGAGGCACGCTTCCGAGTGACTGTGCAAATTTCTCGTGCTTTTTTACTTTTTCTTGTCTTCTTCTTAGACTTTCTTTTCTTTGACAGTTTTTTCTTCAAGCGTTTAACTGGCTCTGCACGACGTCTACGTAGACTCTTCTTCTTTGTCTTGCGTTTCTTGGATTTTGTACCGCTAGTAGATGAACGGCGTTTTTTTCTCCGTGATACGGTGTATCGAGGCCCAAGCGCTAGACGAGACTGAGCAGGTCGTTTAGCGTGCAGATGATTATAGCCAGAGCCTTCCATGATTTTTGACAGCTTCTCTGCTGCTTTTCTCTTGAGGTTATGTCCTGATTCGTTGAGACGTGTTTTGAGTGAGTCCTTAAACGTCGTGTTGTTTTCATCGACGTCTTCGAGTATATTAACACCAGCCCGTAAAGCTTCCTTACCAACGGCTCAAGCGCCTTTTGCAAGAAACAGTAAAGCACTGCGGAATATTCCAGAAAACCATGAGCCCAAACCATGACCACGCATCCGAGGCGAGCCGACGTAGACGTGATATACACCACGACCCCCACGGCCCGTTTGATAATCTTAAACGGTGTAAAAACTCATTTTGTAGAAAAATCACTTAGTCTGCTCTCTTAAAATTCAGGGCTATAGTCAGCGTTCCAAACTCGAATGGTATGGGTTTGCCGAGTTGATCTCTTATATCTATGTCGATTGTTTGAAATCTATTTACGAGCATAGGCACATGGTGAACTGGCGCAAAATTTTTCACGACGGTGGATCCAAAGTCGAATTTTCGGGTCTCTATATTGACTATCCGCAAAAGTGATGCGTGTGTATCACCGACGATACTGGGCTCGCAGAGATTAGAATAGACAAATAGTTGATCTGGCACGGCTCTTGCAAAACTTGCAGGCTGTGTGCCTACGAGGCGTAGTTGATAATTATCTATTTGCTCGCGCGTCTCTGTGGGATTTACACCAAACTCAAAGCCGAGTATGCGCTGGACAGCAGGCGACAAATCGGATGATCTGCACAGCTTTACAACATTATTTTTTGCGAGAAAGCCTATAGATACAAAGCTGCCTCTTTCGTTGTAGAACAATTTCATGCATAGTTCCTTTCTACCGGGTAGTGTCAATGCGTCGTTTATTGTGTCAACGAGACATTGCATAGTAGTGTATGTACCATGTTGAAAGTATCGGGGTGTTTCATCATCATTGCCATACTTGAGAATGCAGTCCTCGTGGCGTCGATGAAATGTCGTGCATGGAATGTGTATTTCTGAAATACCAACTAACCATCGCCCGTAAAGTTCAATTTCTTTGGGCAGTCGTGTCGAAAAGCTTGTAGTTGTGTTATTAGGATAGTACTTTGCACTGCTGTTGCTCGGGAGAAAGATGGTAAATTCCGTTTGATTCATTGTTTTTAAATATTCTTCAAATCTGCAGCTGATATCCAAGAGTTGAATTTTTCGGGATAACCGACCCAGCTGACGAGATACTGTTTTTTCTTGCCTTTGTCTTTGGTGCATAAAATTTTATCAATTTTAAATTCTTGCTCTTTGACTCGTTTCTTGTGCACAGCAGACAGTTCTTCGGGATAGAAAAATCCCTCAATTTCTTCACCTTGTAAGTCGCACAGTTTGTAGATAAATAGAGCTTGTCTTTTTAAAACATTTGTAATTTTAAACACTTCTTCACTCCATGATTTTTCAGCACCTTTTTCAAAAATATTCTTTTCTCGACTAATGCGCACATACATGCCAATCTTGTATTTCGGTCTTTTGCGAAGAAGCTGTCTCCCCATAGCGCGTTTAACTAAATTTTTTCGCGCTTTGTGCGCGTTATGTATGGTCACACTTGCTGGCTCCATTTTAATCGTAGAGTGTGGTGTTTTATTTTAAGCGTCAACCAATAACTGTAAAATGTCAATGTATCGTTTTGTATTTTTATGTGTAAAATATCTGTACATGCGTACTTTGAGCGTTCTGTTGAATCGTTCAACAACAGCGGCTTTCACATCGGGGTTGCTTACAACACGAAAATAAATATCGTTATCTTTGAGTAACTTCTGAAAAGTGCTACCGACAAATTCCTTTCCACGGTCTATCTGTAGTATGTGTGGTTTCCGGAGACTGGTGTCGAGAATTTTTTTAAACGTGTGTTGTTTTATCGCGTAGGGGCTGAACCCAGACAAACTTGGATAGAACGTCGATCACCACTAAAATATAGCCAAAATTGTCATTGTACGACTTTAAAGATGTGAGTTGGATGAGATAGGCTTCCCAAATATGATCTATGCCATTCACGTTGTAGAATAATCGCGGGAATTTTCGTTGAATAGCTTTGTGAAGAGTGTAGGTATCGTGTTTTGTGAGCCACTTTTTGATCTTGTCTGCAGAAAATTTATCTTTATTTTCACGAATAAGATTCCTAGCTCCGGAATAGCTGGCTGCATGTCGGGGGTCAAAGTATTGTTTTTCCAAACGTTGATTCATAGTGCTTTTAGCCATTTTTGGGTGATTTTTTACTAGAGCCAAGTAACGCAGTATCGTCTTTGGTAGAATCAAAACCTCCGGTACCATCCAGCAGCTCGTCCTCGTCGCCGTCGATGGCTGATGCAAATTCAGACTTTGACTTTCCGAGATTAGCGATTGTTTGATTACTGTAACTGTCTAATTTACTCCAGTCTTTACTCGTAGATGCAGCACCACCGATGCTCCAGAGTTCCGTATTGCCAATAAACTCTTTAGGCACGTTGAGAGCACGGAGCAATCTTGCAAATTCTTTTCTTCCGGTGGCTTTGTATTTTTTTCTAGATCGTGCGGCTTCGTTGACCAAATCTATAATGTTTGAATTGTGAATTTTTTCACCGTCAATGTATACTGTACCGCGAGCATCCCAAAATATACGCTCAGTGTGTGATTTTAAATGGTTTAATAATAGCTGTGTGCTTTTTTTGAAAAGTTTTGGAACGCTTTGTACAATTAAATCGTCTTGCATGGGTTCCGAGTGTAGAGGATTTTTTTCACTAGATGTTGCCCGTGGTTTACGTTTTTCTTCCATAAAGAATAAGTATCGACGCAAAGCACTAAGGTACTGTGTTAAACGATCTTGATCATTTGTATATGTTGTTGAGTCGAGAATTATTTTCATCTCATCATTCAGACGACTGAGATTGTCACCGATAGTTTGGCTTGTCTCGAGGCTTGGTGTACTTGGTGCACTGTCGAGTGCACTGCTTGTAGCTGGTTGCGGCTCTCGTTGCATTCTATCTAGCTGATCTTTGGATATAAGAAACATTTTTTTGATGCTCGACATTTTTTTTCAGCGTAAAATTGATCATACGACCTCCAGTATAGGTTGTAGAAGAAACGGTAGAAAACTTCCGCCTTTTTGAACAATAACACGTTTTTTACTTTTCCAAGAATTTTTACGACATTTTGCAGCCAATTTTCTTAAAATTTGTTTATGTTTTTTAAGCTTCTTCTTTTGATGGTTTTTTAACGAGACTGTTCCGTAAAGGACGTTTAACGCGCACTCGCAAATATACTTGATTAATTTTTCGTCAGCCGATTTTAAGAGAGCTATACGCTGATTTTTGTCAGAATGTCTAAGAGCATCCAAGAGAGCGATATATTTTTTTTCAAACGGTAGTTTTTTTCCGACTCGTGCTATCCGAGCTAGCTGATGCGTTCTTCGGCATGGCTGACGGGCGACTAAAGAATACAAGAGTAGCATTCTTCTTTTTAACCGACGACGACGAAAGCCACGAGCTTATTACATAGAGTGTTCCCTAGCGCTGGTGGTGTACTTTGGCAAGTAAATATATTGATAGTCATCGTCTCGAAAAATACACGTTCTAAATCTGAACTCATCCGCTGTGCTCTGTTTACAGTCAATCATCAAGTAGCCAAAGGGTTTTGTTGTAGCATCCTGATACGCCTCTTTGACAAATTTTGGATCTTCAGGATAGACTTGTCGGGCTAGATGCTGAATCTGTGCACGATCGCGTGGATTTTTGAATAAGACAATATACGATGCATTGAGACTAATGTCTCGAGCATATGCGCCTTTGTGGAACAGATTTTGTGTGATGAAAAAGACAGATATGTTCTTGTGGTGTGAGCCTTTAGTAAAGAGATCGACAATAACGTGATTCGAGGCCTTGCGCATCATATCGTCGATTATCAAGAGTTTTTTCAGGTGCGGATCGTTTGAGTAATCCTCGGCTTTAGGCAAACCTTCTCGAAACTCTATAGTCTTGCCGTTTCTTAGCAATTTCTCACTTTTGTAGCCATCCTGCCACTCGGCGTAATAAAATAAGATTCGGTCAAATGTCACATCTGCCATTTCATCGATAAAATGTAAAAAGCGCTTTATAAACGAAGATTTTCCACACGATGTTGGTCCGCATATCATACTTGTCCAAGGATGTGTCCAACGAGTATCCATGATGATGATGATGATGCTGACGGGATAAGCACACAATACAAACTAAATTTGTTTTAAAAAAACGCGCATATTATTCAGCTGCGGGCGGGCGACGACGGCGGCGGCGGCGGCACGGTGGTAAGCTAATTTACCGGCTGCATACAAGAGCTTGTATCGGCGGGGGTAGTTAGCTAACAACAACGACCGCTAGTCCCCAATGCAGCGTTGTTAGCTACGGGGCCCCCGCACGTGCGCCGTTCTAGCCTAATAGCTTTCCCCTTGCGCAGAAATGTGTGTGTGTTTCTAGAGGAAAGACTCCCCCCTCCCTAGACTGCGCCACTTGACTCGAACCCCCGCATTTGCCACACTGGACCAGCAGTGCATTGCTAGCTGTATTACGAGTGAGAAGCTGTAAAGTGAAAATATCCGTTATAAAGTGTAATATTTCAAAATGAGTGTTGGTATTTGGCCTCGAGATATCGATGCGCTCCTATCGCAAACCAAGGATTTACGCTTCAACACCCCCTTATCGTTTTATGTACAACTAGTTGAGGAGGATGTTTTATACAAGCAGCTCGAAAAAGGCATGTTGGATTATTATAAAACAGCTTCTGGCACAAAATTACTTCTAAAGGAGCTACAGGTAATGCTGAAAACAGTAAATTTTTTGTAAAAACATGATGTATGTAAAACTAACTTCATTTTTTTTATTGCAGGCAGGCACAGTCATTTCTCTGTTTGAGCGACGGAAACGCACACGATGCGTCGTCACGGAAAATCGGTACGTCGTGCATAGGTTGTATCGGCGAGCGTGTCAAGATCTGGATACTGGGGAGAGCTACAAATTGACAGAAGAGCACGAAGACCGTGGAATCTACGTTTTGGAGGCCAATTTTCGGGTGTTACCACCGCGATCAATCGTATGTGATTTAGACTACATTACCCCACACCAACGTCCGGACGGCTGCTATTGGACAAAAATGGCATGTAGCTATTTTAGTCTCCAGACATTAGGCTGCAATATTCGCGGAAATTTTACAAACAAGGATCTTCTGAAAAACTCGGCCTATATGTCTATCTCAAGAGTTTCGGTCCTAAAGAGAATGTAATTCATGTTAATACGGAACTCGTATTTTTTAACGTCGCGGCGTATGCAGAGTCAGGACTAAGACATCCGATATTAATGTACGACAAACCCGGTAAAGTTATAAAACAACCGCAAACTACACTATTTATGAAAAAAACATGTAATTTTCCATATTGTTATAATGATGATAAATATTTGAATAAAGACTTGTAATAAGGACACAAATAAATATAATTTTATTTGGATTTTCATTAAAAATTTATTTAAACTTATAACTAAGAATATTATTTATTTATAATTATATCTAGTGTGGGTATATGGTATACATGCATGGATACGGAATGGATTATGGGATAAGTAAATAAAATGTAAAACAATCATAATTTAGATGTATATAAATACTTCATTTATTTAAAGTCTTTTATAATTTTTGTGTTGTGGAAAAGAGTTGGTGTTGGTTGAAAATTTTTCAGTTATTTGTTTCCAGGTAGATTTTTTTTCTTCTTTTTTCGGTTGATCAAAACGGGTATAACCCCCGTTTTTTTGATTACTGTTGCTGCTCTGATGTTTATCCATCTTGAGTAGAAAAGCGACTAAGAGTAAAAATGCTTAGAACCCTCTTAAATGTTAGTGATGCGCATGTCTTCTAAGAGATGTAGGTGGGAGTAGGTTTGTAGAAAATTTAACGTGTGTGTATATTTACATTTATTTAATGCTAATATAAGCAAGATGTATACATTATTTAACAGATTATATATTGAATACGTGTTAGTGATGAGTACGTATGTGTTCTTGGTTTACATGATTGTTCGCATTGAGTACACATATAATTTTCTTATTCTTGAAAATTTTAAGTATACGCTTGTACACAGTTACGCAAAGCTTCTCGTTTTCTACGGCGTTGGAGGAATAAAGAGTACAAAAGTGCTCAATAAAATAACCACTAGACATATAAAACAAAAATCGACACAATAGTGACCGCTCACACTGATGTCGATACTTTACAGTTGTTGTATCTTCTAGTCGTAGATGTTACAGTTTCTTCACAGTCTATCAATATGATACGGTATGGCTGGCGGGAGTCATAGCTGTCAAAGAAGATTTCGGTGGAATCTGTGTCGGCGTATACGGCTACCCACTGTGAGCCTTGCTTGCTGCTTTCGTCTGTGTTGAATACAAGATACTTTTCCCACACAACCGGGATTTGATCCGCTAGAAATACTCCCACCGTTCACCAGTATTCTTCATAATCATTCTTAGCCTAAAGAGCATTGGCAACCACAGCCTCGACAGCGAGAGCCGCTCGATATTCGTTATTCGTTCGATATTCGTTCCGTCGTTATACGCCAGCTTGAATAATCCATTTAGCATACTCTTCCATCTTAAGCAAATCTTCCTCGGTCTCCTCTTGCAAGGGTTCGTATTCTTCGCTTTTGCCTAGAGGCTGGTCGTGGCCACTTTCGTACGCGTACGGATCTATCCAACCGATTCTCATCTGGAAGCGCAGATGCTGGTCACGTTTCCATGGCTCACCTTGAAGGTGGACTTGATCTTCAGCAGGCTCTAGTTTTATCTACGGCTAATGCAGCGGAAGGCAATACTCTTCATCGCCCTCGTCGTACATTTCGTCTCCTTCGTACGCCCGTTGAAAACGATCGACTTTTTCCTCACCTCTAAGGACATATCTCATGAAAATCACGTTACCTTGGTTGTCGGTGTGGATAATTTCATGTACAACCTCGTCATTCATTTCAAAGATCAGCCATTGTCTATCATCTCTTACTTCTTCCTCGTCGTAAAGGTCGCGCAAATCGAAAATATCTATCGTAGTTACACAAGGTAACCAGTCGTCGTGATCATGCAGGGCCTCATGCCTTCTGTCCAATCGGATCTCTTCAATTTCTTCAGCAGTACGCGTTTTACGTACATTTTTCATTGTGTAAGTTCTAAAAATACTGTTCTTGATACAGACAGATAAAATTTCGATTACGAAAACTGTAGCCTCAACCTAGTCTGTCGATTAAATTATGATGATGCGTTTAAATTAAATCGAAAGAATGTAATTATTTAAAGATATATTTAGCGATATATATCTACCTTGTTTTAAAAAATCTACGCTGCTGTCATAGCAATACTTCTTCGTTTGCTGTTCATGCTAGAGGGCTGTGTGTTACGCCTATACTATACTGCTAAATGCTTCTACTGCTACGTTAGACTTCAGTCTGAAGGTGCTAGTACTGCCACTACTGTAGCAGAGTCTGTTCGGCGACGAGCGTGTATCTCGTTGTTAAGACTTTCACTTTATATACATCCCAAACTCTAGTCATCTCTCTTATCCCTTCTTCGTTCATTTTCACTACCTACTCACAAGCTCTCTTTACCAGGGGCTAGGTGTTTGCAGGGATGCCGAGAAAGTTATTACCTTGACGTCGTGACAATGAAGACACCATGTGTTTGTTTTCTTACCTATAGCGCTGTAAGCCTCCTAAATTTTCACTTCGAAGGAAGACTTGAAATAATTTAGCCAGAAAGTTTATTACCTTGCCGTCGTGAAAATATATACACCCTGTGTTTGTTTTCTCATGTATAGCGCTGTGAGTCTCGTAAATTTTTGCTTCGAAAGGAGACTTGAAATAATTTAAACACAATATATTAATTTTTGTTCAATTTAAATTTATTTATACGAATAAATCAGAATCATTTATTTATTTCTATGTGTCTTACATTTAAAATCTACATCCAACTGTGTTGCTTTATAACTCCGGAAATAGTTGAACACCTATTAATAGATAAATTTCTTTTGCATACAGCACAACCGACACATGAACATCTCTGTACAGAAATTTTTTCAAATACAGTCTAGGAGACATGAGGAGCTCCAAAATTCTACAATACAGCATGAAACGCTTCTTTTTTTAACAGGCTCGTCACATGCGCAGTCACAGTAATTTTATTTTTAACCAAATTTATTTGTGACATTATTTCGTTTTATTGGCGCTAATGGCAAAGCTATATTGACGTGACGAAAACTTCGCTACAATTTTGCCCTAGAAACAAAAGTTTTTTTCTTAAAACTACCAAAAGCCTAAAATACGCGCCAGCATGTGTAATATGAACGTATTTGTTAGCATTTTTCACTATAGACGCCTTACATCAAGAAGTGCTGAAACACTCATCGGATACACACGTATACTGATGAATTTATAAGAATATTTAATGCGAAAGTCGCATTTTCTTTTACCTTAAAAAATTTAACGTGGATGAAGCCGTCTATTAATAAAAAAAGAGTCATCAAGATCAACAATTTTTTTACTTTACTAGCTTTTTTATCCGACTATATGTCACTGTTCAGCATCCTCTTTGCTCAGACGTGCCGCTTCTACCTGCAGCTTCTATTCCATAAACTTATCCCACTTCGTCCTTTCTTCAATAATATATCTAATTTGTTTTATTGGATCGCTTGTCACTCTGGTAATAAATTCCTTCGTTTCGTTTTCTTTTACATCTGAGAAAGGCATCGCCTCTGTAAAATTACACATTATTTTTAAACACCTCTATTGAATTAGAATTAGTCAATAATAAATATTTTTAAATACTTACTTAGTAGGTGAAAACGCGTGATAAGCGGTTGCTCGATATCCCGGTGCTCTATTCTATTCGCCGTTGTCAAGTACTGCCACGGTATATATGATGCCAAGTTATACTCGTGGATACATTTATTATAAAATGTGTATACATCCTTTAACTCGCTAAACGCCAAAATGTACAAAAAATCATACACCAACTTCTCCGGAGTCTCCGTGCACATCCACAACCATCACGTTCGATCAAACCTCGCCGCTAGACAAGGTCTTGCTAAACACGCTAGCGCTGCGCATCGACCCAATACGAGATGGAAGGTTCGCGTTAAGTCAAACAACTCTCCCGACTTATTGGCGACGTTTAAGTTCTTAAGTGCTAGGATATAAAACATTTCTCGTGCAAGGCCAGGCGGTGTCATATCCAGTATTTGCGAGCACCACTCATTGTTAAACTTACGCTCTCTTAGGCGTTTTTGCTGTACACACGATAAAGATGCACATTTAGACGCTATACCGCGGAAACTCGCGACCACCTCGTCAGACTCCTCCGATTTGTGATCACACACAACTTCTTGAGAACGAGCCATTACGACTATCTTCCTATGTTTCTCTATACTTCTAAACACGATGAATCCTGCACGAGGCTGCAGGGTAGACTAAAGGACAACACGGTCGTTTCCAGAGCCTCTATATTGCTTGTCCCGAGGCCTACTTTCCTCTTTCCGAACTTTTACCCCCTATTTTAAAAGAATATCACCAAGATGTCAAACACCCTCTCACGGCTGCCACCCGTGGATCGCGCAGACGACTCCAAGCTTTCCACATTTTCAAATGATCGCAAATACGCACATTTGCGAAAAATATGTCGGTCACTAGATCTTAATGCTTTATGCAGAGGTGTCGGTATGCACCTTTACACCCCGTCGCTCTGTCTCGAAACCAGGCCACGCAATGCACGTGGCCCCCCAGTTGCGCTATGTACGAAAACATGCTTTACAGTTCAAGTATAATCGGTCACAACAGTCGTGCAATCGCACGCTCTCTAAATTATGGGGGGTCAGTATATTTGCATCTTTACACCCGTAGAGACATCTTGAGATCTGTCTCGCGACATTTGGCTATCCACATGGCCTGCATTCTAGGCATTTTCGAAAGACGTGAAATTTTCCTCTACGTGCAGGGGGCAATAACCCCTCTATAAACTTTATATTTTAACTACGTGTGGGTGAGAAAAAGTGCAGATGGCTACAGTTAAAAAAAGATTATCTTAAAAGAAAACATCTTGCCAAGACACCACTCTTCCCCTCCCCTCTTAGCCGTAGCTAAGGCTTCTGTACGATCCTCGCTTTTCTCGCCCCCTACACACATCAGTTCTCTGCCAGCTAGAGCAGGAATTACATCTAAAATATTTGAATCACGCGTCGTATCTGTGTGTGTTTGTGCGATTAACTGTAATTGTTGAATTATACGTAATTGCTATACTGTACACACATACAAATGTAATATAGATATATCCATGAGTGAAGATGTGCGCGCAGCTATCAGTATATATGTGAGGTTGTGTGAGTGCGTGCGTACATGTATAGAATACACGAAAGTCAGTCGGCCACGTAGCACATAAGAGAGCGCATCTCGACATGGCATATACACACTTATGTAATCTCTAATTATCCACTCAATCATTGACATTTATAAATAAATAATCACATCATCGCTATTGTTATTAAAGAAAAACCTCAAGACTATAATTATTTCAACGATCCACCTTATTTCTAACATGGTAGCAGTCCCTGGTTTTAAAAAAAAGTGAGAGGTTTGGTTATACACGCGGTGTGAAGAAGAAAAGAAAAAAAAAGTAACTATAAAAGTAAGAAAATGTGAATATAAAATCAGGTAAAGAACAAGTAAAAATAAGAACTGTGAAAAGCAGAGAAAAATGAAATAATAATTCAAAAGAAGAAAAAAACGAAATTCTGAGACTATTGAAACATGAGGTGCATAGGAAAAGTAACGTGAAAAATATACTGTTTAAATAATACAAAGCATAAAAATATGGAAGATTAAGAATAAAACGAACTTTTAAGAATAGTGTGTAAAAGAATTTTGAAAATTAAATGAAAATTGAACGAGATGCGCGTGGATAAAGTTTGTAAATAAATTTTGAAAAGAGAAGCACGTGTAACGAATCCGAGTAAAATGACAAAGTCGAACGATATATCAATACCCGTTTTTGACGGTCAAGATTATAGCAAATGGAAAAAACGAATCCTTTTATTTTTGGAGTGGAAAGAGTGTAAAGACCAAGCGATAAAAGAAAAATGTGAAACTACGGGAAAAGAAACGGAGTGGAAAGAAAAAAATATCAGAGCAATGAATTATATATACTCGTGTATATCAAACAAACAACTTGAATTTATCGGTAATGAAGATACCGCTTACAAAATAATAAAAAAATTCGACCAAATATATTTAAAACCGTCAACGTGTTTACAAATTTGTGTGAGGAATAGACTTGATCGACTAAGATTAAAAGACTTTGAAAACTCAGGCACATTTTTCGTTGAATTTGAGAAATTAATTAATGAATTGAAAAATGCTGGTGCTACAGTAACAGAGACAGAATAACTTGACTATCTTATTAAAACATTGCCTGACACACTCAGTCATTTCGGTGATATTATTGACAGTGTAAAAGATTCAGATAAAAACTGTGAATTTCTTAAAAATAAAATTGTGATGTTGGAAACTAAAAATAAAATTTCTAATAAACATATAAAATCAAGTGTATTTAAAACGGAAATTCATAACGTTGAGTGCAACAAATGTCAAAAAAGAGGTCATTACGCGAGAGATTGTCGAAGTCGAGGAGGCTTCAATCAGAGGGGTAGATGGCCAGGAAGTGGTCACTACCAGCAACAACAACATTATCATCAACAACAACGACGACGACACGAAGAGACGTATCAGCCAAGAGGTTATGTGAACAACGCGAGCAGAGGTAACTTCACAAACTCGCGTGGTAGAGGAACCAACGAGAGAGGCTATGGTCCAAGAGGACGTGGAAGAGGTTATGTCAATAACTACAACAACAACGGCAACTACCAACACAACGCAAGGTATACATATAATGAAGAAAATAACGTTAGGTCAAATGAATCATTTTTTGCGAAAGTAGAAGTTCAAAAAGAAAACGTCTTTGAATGTAATGTAAATAGTAAAATTTGTGATAATAACAGTAGAGCATTAATGAATGATTTTAGTAAAATAGATTGGATACTTGATAGTGGTTGTTCTGATCATATAATAAATGATGATTCTTATTTTATCGAGAGTTCAGAATTGAGAATACCAGTCCTCTCTAAAAAAAGTGATGGCCGGATGTTGTGAAGCCTATAAAAGATGGACGATGGCCGTGATTGGTCGACAGATGTGTATCCGGTTTAGATGGCGCCAACATTTAAAATTCAATATTTGAATTTGAATGGTAACGAGTTTAATAATAAATGATCGTGTTTTATTAGTTTAAATTTTGAGATTAGGTTTGTAACAATTAATTATTTAGCTATAAAATAAATAACGAATATCTAACTTCAAAAATTAAAAAGCACATAACCTACATTATATTGGGTGACATGATTGGTGAGACAAGATACATATATACAAATGTATTATATTATAGTGAGGAAAATGTTAACATTTGGATTCTGTTTAGAATGTAAAGAAAGAATTGCGTAACGATATTATTCGCGCGAAGCGCGGTCGATTTTCCTAGTAGTAGTAAAAGTAGGAGATGGTAGACCTTTAAAAGTTACAAAAATTGGAAAAGTTTTGATGTACCTGATTGTAGATGGTAAAGAATTTGAAATCACAGTATCCAATGTATTTTATGTAAAAGAAATGGACAAAAACTTGTTAAGTTATGCGAGAATTACAGATAATATACAATTGTTTCAATTAGAGGAAAATCGTTGATTTACAATAAATTTGGCAAAATAGTTAGAATAGCTCACAAAGAAAATGGACTTTACAAATTGGAAAGTTATGTTTTGAATAATAATCACAACGCAAATAACACACATACTATGACTGAAAAAGAGAGATATCACCGAATGCTAGGACATATAAATTTTAATTATCTAAATACCATGTGCAAAGAAAATTACGTGAACGGAATTCCGAAAAATTTAGAAAATATTGATCTGAAATGTGGTACATGTATACAAAACAAAATGCATAATTTACCGTTTAAAAATGAGCGAAGTAGAGCAAAGGAAATTCTAGAACTTGTGCATACAGATGTGAATGGACCATATAAAAATACTGGATATGATAATTCAAAATACTTTGTAACTTTTCTTGATGATTTCAGTAAATTTTCAATGGTTTATACCATAAGATCAAAGAGTGACGTATTCACATGTTTTCTAGATTATATAAATAAAGTTGAAAATTTCACTGGCAAAAAGATACAAAAATTGAGATGTGATAACGGCAAAGAATATTTAAATAGAGATATGTTTAACTTGATTAGAGAGAAAGGTATAATTTTAGATAAATGCCCCCCCTACGTTCACGAGCTGAATGGAACAGCTGAACGGTTTAATAGAACTATTATGGACTCTACAAGATGTTTATTATCAGACGCAAATTTAAATATTCGATATTGGCCTGAGGCGATTTTAACAGCTAGTTATCTAAAAAATAGAACAAAAAAGGTCTCAGGATGCTGAAAGTGCTCAATGTTAAGAGCCAACGATGACGCTGGCAAAGCACATCCACTAATTCAGTTATGCCTTGCGACGCGGGCGAACTGCACAGTGGAAATGCAGGCAGACTTTAGCACGCCACTGTCTACAAACGAGACTAAAGTCGACGAATGGGTGCCGAAACTTTCGGTAGAGGAAGTTAACGCCTTCCAGAAGATGCTGTTACTAAAGACCGCAGATGATTACTGGTGTAATATACAACATCTGATATTTGGGAAGATTATGTCACCGTCAAAGAACTTGGCAGATACGTTACTCAAGATGAGAGAGACACAAGGCTGCTCATGTTTTTAGAACTCGCGTTGCCGAGTGTCTATAAAATAGTCACGACACGAATCGCGCACGATAGCGGATTCGACAGTGCCGACGAAGAGTGCATACATATTTTTGGAAAAAGCAGCCAAATGCCAAAACCAGCCGAAAACTGTAAGACAGTTAGGTCAAGTATAGACAGCGTTTGAGGGAAGGAGGACTCTCATTATCCAATGGTCGATGAGAAGAAAAGAACAAATGAAAACTTTGTCATAATCTCAACGACGAACGAGACGACACCAATGCTAGACAGCGAAATAATTCTCAGCAAAGAGCTCAACTCAGACTTAGAGTCACGAAGTACTTTGAAGCTTTGTTCAGCATGCAATAAGTTCCATGATGTAGATCCTAGGACCTTCACGTACACGCAACTTCAAGAGAAAGTTGCGAGAATGCGTCACCAGTTGCAAGAAATGCAGGTGATGGTGAGACGTCCGATAAACCAGAGGCGAGTCAGACTGGAAGTCTACTCGCCAGCGCGAGGCAACGACGCACGTCAAGGGTGAAGCCACGACAGAAGACAGCGTCAGTGTCCAGTACTTCTAAAAAGAGCGCAAACAAGAAAGCGAACGAAGTACGACGCAACAGCCTGCGCAAGCGCCCTAAAGGCCAGAGCAAAGAGGATGCAAGGAAAAGCATCTCCCCGTCCGATGGATTGCGCTTCGTCAAGCGAAAACGTAAAGGTGAACTGAAACCAACGATCCAGAAAAGCCATTTTTCCCACAATAATTGGACGAAAATAGCGCAAGATCGCGACTTACATGAGGAAAGCCAGCCCATCACAGAAGTCAATCTGACAAATAAGAAGGCCAACGATGTGCATAAGCATGCATTGATAACGAAAAAAAGATTTGTAAGTCACGGACGCATGAAAGAAAGGATTGCTCTGAGTAGAATAATGCGGTCAAACATATGTCTAAGAGAGCGTGTAAAAGACTCGAGTGCTGGACCTGTAATCGACTGACGCATTGGTGGTACAACTGTCATAACGCAGGGGACAGCGATTATGAAGTGAGAACTTCACAGGCACAGGACACTAGACGGAGCAGGAGGTCTGATTACGAGAGCTCCAGAAAGCTAAGCTTCACGACTGCAAACCCAAAGTCTCTTCCGAACATGTCTCGAAGCCCGGAGATGGCGCGGACTACCGAAGAGTCGCTCAGAGGTTTACCTCTGGATGGAACGTCCTTACCAAACGGGGAATCGAACGTGAGGACCCGTTCACAATCCAAGCAGAGGAAGACGAGGGACACAACACCGTCTAGTAGTTCAACGAGTCCATTCACCTGATAAAGAACAGCGTAAACGAGTAGGATGCTAGGCGCATTAAGACTATGAAATGGTCTGAGTTGTGTAGGTCTAAATTGGTTCACTCCGTCCATTGGACGGGCGTCCAGCGCTGAAACGAGAGATAAGATGACGCTGGAGCAACGAGGACGTTAAAAGGCGCGAAGAGAAGGGTGTTTATTCCTGCGTTAACGTCTAAAAGCCTATGTACTGCCTGGGGCTATTACGACTCTCCATCAACTAACATGAACGGTCGTCTCCATTAACTGCAGATAACAAGGAATGTTCCAACGTTAGACCTCAGCGATACGTGTCGACTCCTTACACCAAGGAAAAGTGAGTCAAGCTCGCGTCACCAAGGATAAAGAACGAGATGGATTCAATATTTGCCTGTAGTTTAGACATTGGTCCGTCAAGAGCTGCTCAGGATGACTATGACCACTGAAAATCTCGTCAATGGCAGTGCTACAGGGTAGCGCCACCTTATCAACCTTAGAGAAACTCGATAAAGAGGGTGAGCGATCGGTGCATGACACGATCGCGTGAAGATCTCAAGACAGCTGCGAGACAGAGTGTCTCAGCGTACGAGTAACGTGTCAATGTGTCAAGCGCGTTACTATAACCCACGACCTCGATCGGTAGCAAAGAAGGCTGGCTATCAGGACGAAGAAAAGTCATGAACAGCGGATGTTACATCATAGTCCACCAAGCTGAAGCCATCTTGGAGACCATAACTCTTCAAGCCATCGTCGAAGCAAGAATTCATCGTGTTGAAATCCGTGGTTAAATTGAGATCACTGTGAGGTTTAAAAAATAATAATATAAGATGTTTATTGATATATAGAAATAACCATAGTCGGCTGTGCATCCACTCAGCTCAGAGTCTTACAGGCAAGAGAGAATGTGGAGGACAGTACAGCATAGTCTGACTTCACAGAGCCGAGTATACAGTATAGTATGCGCTTAGAGTATACACTTATATTAGAGTGGGAATACCTCAGGTTCCTTTGCTCGAGGTTCTTTTATATGTACTAGGGGGGTTTCCCCCCTGCTCGCTTCGCTCGCCAACCCCACATTCGTCGTAGTAAAAACTTTAATTTTAGTTAGCTTGCAATGTGCGTGAAAGCGTATATGCGTGGACTACAATAGGCTGTGTACGCGCTGATATCAATACTTCAAAAAATAAAACCAAAATTTTAGAAGTGCGAATTGTGTAAAATCAATTCTTATCCTCTTTTTCCTCGCTTATTCACGCCTTCATTATATATCATAGCTCGTAGCTACTGCCAAAAATTAACCACGCGTGCGCATGTGTTTTGGATTTTCCTTTTTGAAGAGGTTAACCGCTTTTTAACATTGAACGCTTTTCAACGCGTTTTAGATTTTATATTGCAGCCGCCACCGCCGATTATACATTGATCATTTTGCTCGATACGTTCGATACGCAACGCCAGCCCGAGCAGTTTTTTTCGCTCTACTCGCGCGCATAATCATTTGCAAATTTACGGTATTAAGGTCGTTGGAAAACGCACCCATTGCTGTGTATGCATCAGCTTTTTATAACGAATCATAGGTGCCAGCTATTTGCTGTAGTTGAGATAACGCGCTAAACGTATACGAGATTGAATATCACATCTTTTGAACTTACCGGTATAATGTCGAGATTTTTAGTTGATATATGATTGTTTCGGCGCATGTGTTTTGGACTTTCCTTTCCAAGGAGTTAAAATGATAGGGCACGTGTAAACAATACATTTCTTTCTTTTTGTGTATGTAGAGACAATTAAATTTACCTACAAGAGCTCAAACACGTCTTAATTGTTCAGTATTTCTTTTTCGCAATAAATCGGTCGTTGCAAAAGTTACGCCGTTTCATATTTTACAACAACGTGCGTGCACGCGCCTATTGTCGTATAGTTTGCGAGTCTACCGATAGGTAATGTAAGAGGCAGAACTGTTACCCACGTTAAAAACTAAACCTTAAAACTACTTAAAAACATCTTAAGGGAATATTTCGAGATCAAACAAACGCGTCTCTTAATAAATTTAAATACATTATAGATCTTTCAGTGTAGACGAATCTTAGCAACTCTTTGTACGACGTCATCGATCGTGACCATTTTTCTATCATGTCGTGATCAAATCTGATCCGCAACCACTTGTGATACAGCGGGTAAAGTAGCTTGTACGTTTTGCTCCTAAACTCTTCGATAATTTTAGGATAACTTACGTCAGAAGTCATTACATCTATCGGCTTGTTTAATAGATTGTAATACGAAGTACTTTCGATCTCATGAATTGGCACAGTCCTTTCATAGTAATCCAAAATCGGTTGTTACCTTTGTAATGAGATCGCTTTCTTGTCGAAAGGAGTTTTATCACAACACGCAAATCTCTTGACTTCTTTTTAAAAAAGGTGTTCAGTATAGTCCCAATCTTGCTAACCCTTGTCAAACCACTTAGAATTAAATTCCATTTCCTTGAACATCTTGAGTTTCACCATCTTAAAAATCGTCTGCCTGTCTGTGAGAAGAAGCTGATGAAAAAATATAGATGAAGAAAGAGTTTTGTGATATTTCATCGTCGGGTATTGAATCGACCGTTAATGCACATAACAGCTACTGCTCATTGAATATCAACTTATTTGTCTTTGCTACATACACGGCTAATAGCTGTATTATAAACAATTTTTGCCTACCCTCTGGTCATACTGATTTGTAATAATCTTTTAAATATTTCGTTTGATCTAGCTACGACGAAGAAAAACTATTCTTATTTTTGCTTAAATTGTGAACTCTATCTTTATATACTTATTCTTATCTGCAGCTTTATTTTACTTGAATTTCATGTGCTCGTAAAAAATTTTTTCCTTATCAAGTCCCTGTCCGAGCGCCAAACAAAACTGTCTTAAAGATACCGCATTAATTCATGGATCAGATTGGGATTATAGGTGTGTTGCACTCGGAAAAGTATGTAAGAGACGGTTGATGCTAGAAGGTGAGTGACGTGTACGTCATGACCGGACCGCACTGAACTTTAAAAATGCAAAGGGCAGTCGTGATGACTGGGCTTGCGGCCTCGAATACGAGAGTTTGTGTCGAAAAAGGTGCGTTAGCCACCTGAGTCTAATAAAAGAAGAAATGCAGGGTATAATAAATAAAAGATGAAAGTTTTAAGGTAAAGATAAACTTTATATTAACTGATTGTATTGTATAATACAAGTTAGGCACAAAAATACAGAGGTTATACGAAGGTACAAGAACATAGCTCGCTGTAAAATACCCAAGTATGTGCTCAATCAAAGCAAGAGCCAAGACACTCTGCTCGCTCGCTCGCTGACTCATCACCTATGTGGTGCCCTACTTCGCTTCAGTGTTACGGTTCGCCACCTGGCAGTATTCGCTTGAACCTTCCTCTTTGGTCTCCGGTCTTCTTTATTATAACTCCTAAACGCATTTTTACTTTTTGCTGTAACTTTACAGGTTCATGGAGTATAACGCATTGAAGAACTGATTTAATTTTGAAGCCGTTTAATTAGAGTAAAGTATTTATTTTCTAATTTCATCGTAAACATTAAAAATGTAATATTTGTCCAAAAATGCTTACCACGATCACTCTCGATAGCACTCGTATTTTTCGCTGAAATTTTACAGGTTCATCAAGTATATCCTAACAAATAACTGATTAGTTTTTTGAGTTGATTGACAACGATAACGGGTTTTTAAAAATTTATTTACAACATTAAAAATTAAAACACAATTGTTTTCGTTAATCATTGTTAGTTATGTAGGAATTGTAAGCTATCCGTAGTTTTGCTTCCGTCCTAAGGAAGCCTTGTAATAGTAATTTTTGGAGTTTATGTAAAAACATGTAGAAAATATGTTTTGATGCATTTTAAGTCGAAAAATAGTGTTTTTAGAAAATGTCCGTATGGATGTGTGTGTGTGTGTGTGTGCGTGTGTGGGTATGTGTGTTCGTTCGTATCGACACTAGCTCAGCTTCTACTTAGTGGATTTCAATCCACCAAGTCTTATTTTCTTTGTTTTTACGACATCTCGGCGTGATAACAGTCCGTTTTTACATTTTCTGGACCCATTATTTTTTTATATAGATTTTTTAGTTTTGAGATTTTAGTTTTTTCTGATAAAGTTATTGAAAAAGTTGATGAAAGTAAATTGCTTAATATGTACATTAAACAAAATAAAATTACCTATCCTTTCACCGTGGAAAATTTATACTACCGTTCGTCGTTTTGTTATTACACACCATGAAGTACAATTTTTTGAAATCGTTATAACTCGAAAACTAAATGTCGGAACTGAAAAAAAAAACATGATTATTAAAGGTTATTAGAACCATACACCACTTTAATTTTAAGCCATTCCATGGAGAAAATCCTGAGGAAAACTTTAACAAAACTGAAAAAAGTCGTTTTTCTGCGTTAATTAAAAAAGCATTAATCAAGTTCAAATTTTAGATTTAGTTAGCATTATATAGCACTTCGATCCCAATGTCTGGGTTGTTTACGAAACCAATTAATTTCAAAGATATTGAGCTTCAAAAGTTTTTTCTTACCCTGTATACTATGAATCGTTTCTTTACGTTATCTTGATCCTTTTCTTAGGGTTGTTTATGATACCAGTTAGTTTCAAAGATATTAGGCTTCAAAATTTTGTTTCTCACCCTGTATACCTTCCATAATTGAAAACTGCATCGCTTATATATCTAGCGTCCTCACAGTGGCGGGTGGGTTAAGTAATTTTAACTCCAACGTGCGGGTATTTAAATTGGCTGCCCTACGGTACTCGAAGCTATCGTAGGTATGATCTTCGAATAAACCGACGATATACCAGGGGTATACCGGAGATATTATATATATTATACCAGGGCGATACCAGGGGTATATGTAAGTATTCGAGGTTATACTGAGGATACTCGAATGTTTGAAGTCCACGAATTTATTTTTTATAAATATGGTTAGGACTTCAAACAGGGTCCTAACAATTCCATTTTATTTGCAGTATTCGAAGTTATATCGCAATATAATAAATGGTTTGCGTTCAAGACACTATATGTAAATAGATAAATATTGAGATATAACTAGCGCGCCACGCGCGGCCTTGACGCGAAGCGATGCAAGGCACACAAAACGCTCGCGCTTCGCGTTTTGCGCATAAGGCACGACCGCCGACGCTCGCTATACCCCCCGACGCTCGCGCTCCGCGCTCGCCATGCCCGCCGGTACTCGCGCTACGCGCTCGCTGTCTGACAAAACATTGATTTTTTATCTTTTTCATATATAATTAAAAATGTGTTGGCCACGCATAACTTTGTTAAGAATGAGTGAGGTAGACGGGAGGATTGTTAATAATAATGTGGTTTTATTATTCCTGATATATACAAAGCATGCCGAGCATGCGTGTGCTCTCTTCGAGCGTACAGCAACGAGAGGGATCAGTCGTAGTCGCGCATTGACTATATGTCGTACGACTCACATACATAGTACTGGTGGGGAGTCGCACATGTGTGTGTCTATCCTATACTCTATGCTACCTACGGTGCGCAACGAGACGAGACTCACTGTCGAGTAGTTGCGCACAGCGCTTCTGCGCATCCTATCTACAGATGCTATGATATAGTGTACAGACAAATGTACTATGCATATTCTAACACGCCTCCTTACATTTGTACTGTACATTATGATTTTATATTTAACAATTCTCTAAATTTTACAAACTTTTCTTTACATAGTGCTTAAGTAAATATGTCCGCGACATTTTCATTCGTATCGACTTTACAAACTTCGATCAATTTTTCTCTTACATTTTCATGAACAGTATGATAATGTATTTCAATGTTCTTAGAATTTTTTGTCATGTTGCCTTTATTCGCAATATTTATCGCACCCGAATTGTCTTCGTAGATCTTTATCGGTTTTTCAATATTTATATCGAATATTTTTACTAATTCTCGAATATATTCTATTTCGGTTACAACTTCGGATAGAGCAACATACTCTGCGTACGTCGACGCTTTAGCGATACATTTCTGTTTCCTAGATTTCCAGTCAATTATATTGCCAAAAATTTGTATTACGTACCCTGTCGTGGATTTTCGATCTATGATATCTCCAGCCCAGTCGGCATCAACATAACATTCTATAATACTACAATTTTCATACTTTTTATAATGTAAGATCATATCTTTCGTTAAATACAAATATTTTAATACTCGTAAAGCATACTTCCAGTGGGTTTCATTATAGCTATTCTGAAATCTACTAAGGTAATTTACACTAAAGCTAATATCCGGTCTCGTATTCGAACTTATGTATAATAAAGCACCTATCAAGTTTTTGTACTTTATGTTTGACTCGCAATTTTCAGCCTTTTCGAGTTTTAGATTAGTCTCCATAGGAGTACTGTACAATCTTCTATCTATTATTTTATATTTACTAGGAAAATCGACCGCGCTTCGCGCGAATAATATCGTTACGCAATACTTTCTTTACATTCTAAACAGAATCCAAATGTTAACATTTTCCTCACTATAATATAATACATTTGTATATATGTATCTTGTCTCACCAATCATATGTCACCCAATATAATGTAGGTTATGTGCTTTTTAATTTTTGAAGTCAGATATTCGTTATTTATTTTATAGCTAAATAATTAATTGTTACAAACCTAATCTCAAAATTTAAACTAATAAAACACGATCATTTATTATTAAACTCGTTACCATTCAAATTCAAATATTGAATTTTAAATGTTGGCGCCATCTAAACCGGATACACATCTGTCGACCAATCACGTTCAGCGCTAACTTCATTTATAGGCTTCACAACATCCGATCATGACTTTTTTAAGAGAGGATCAGCTAGTGACTCAATGTACTTTGTTTGACTTAGTTTCATTTCACAATTGCTGCAGTCATATTCAATATTTATTCCAAGATACTCTTTAATTTTTCCTAAATCTTTCATTTTAAATTTATCTGACAAGAGATCCTTAATTCTTTTTATCTTTTCTTTGCTTTTACTACAAATTAACAAATCATCTACGTAAATCAAAATATAAATTTCATCGTTTCCTTCTCCTTTTTTGTATAAACAGAGATCTGCATTACTTCTCTTAAATCCTAATTTTATAATCCACTCATCAAAGCACTCATACCAGTCTCTAGGACTTTCTCTCAATCCATACAACGCTTTTGACAATTTGTATACTTTGTTCCATCTTCGTAACCTTTTGGTTGATAGACATATACCTCTGAATTTATTTTGCCATTTAAAAATGCGGTTTCTACATCCATTTGCTCAATCTTTAAACCGTTTTGGCAACAATAAGAAAACAAAATTTTTAATGTCTGATTCTTTGCAACTGGAGCGTATATGTCATCAATTACATCAGTTTGTTGAAATCCTCGCACAACTAACCTAGCCTTATATGTATTATCTGATTTTCTCGTATAAATCCATTTAACCTCCAAGACTTTTTTATCTTTTACTTTATCTACTAATTTCCAAGTTTTATTTTTATTTATACATTCTATTTCTTGATTCATGGCTTTTTGCCAATTTTCACTATCATTACTATTCAACGCCTCCTCAAACGTACAAGGTGCATCTACTCTACAATAATATACTGAAATATTTTTATTACTGTTATTTATAAACTTTTCCGAAAATTGATTTATAAATGAAGGCGTAGCAGTATTTGGATACC
This sequence comes from Pteromalus puparum, assembly GCA_012977825.3. Taxonomy (NCBI): domain Eukaryota; kingdom Metazoa; phylum Arthropoda; class Insecta; order Hymenoptera; family Pteromalidae; genus Pteromalus; species Pteromalus puparum. The sequence continues at coordinate 14,248,408 of CM053171.1, forward strand.
TTATCAGACTCTTTCTTAAACGCGTAGATCTACGTGGAGTGCTTGACTTCAAATTTACATTCTCATTTTTCTTTGTAATATTTTGCGCTTTATCACTCTCATCTGCACTTTCAAAAACATTATCTTCAAGATCACTTTCAATATCGGTTTCTTTTCCCCTACTTGAATATTCAGATTCACTATCATCAAAACCTATACATTTTTCATATTTTTCGACAACATCAACATGTCTCGCAACAGTTATCTTATTATTTATTAGTACTCTATAGCCGACTTCGCTGTATCCTAACAGAATTCCCATATCCGCTTTCTTATCCCATTTAGACATTCTTTTCTGTTCCGTTTTTCTAACAAAGACTCTACTACCGTACAATTTTAAGTGTTCTACATTTGGCCTTTTTTTAAAGAATATTTTATAAGTTTTTCTTTCAATTGTGTTTGTTAACGTGCGATTTTTTAAATACGTTGCTGCGCATATGATTTCAGGCCAATATTTTTTATCTACTTGCGCTTCTTCTAACAAACAACGTGCCATGTCCATTATTGTTCTATTAAATCTTCCGCTGTACCGTTAAGTTCGTGTACATACGCTGGACAATTATTTATAAAAATACCCTTTTCTTTAGCATACTTATAAAATCGATTATTTAAATATTCCTTACCATTATCGCATCGAATTTTCTTTACTCTTTTTCCCGTTAAATTTTCAGTTTCATTAATATAATGAACAATGCAATCAAAAACTTCATCTTTAGTTTTAATACAGTAAACTCTAGCTATTTTACTATAATCGTCAATAAACGAAACGAACTATTTTTCTCCATTTAAACCAGCGGTTTTAAAACTACCGCACACATCCGTGTGTATAATTTCTAATATATCATTTGCCTTTGTTCTATTATTGTTGAACGGCAGATTGTGCATTTTATTTTCAATACAAGTTTTGCACTTCATACATTCTGATTCAAGTTCATTTGGAATACCAACTAACAACTGTTGTTTACACAGTGTATTCAAATAGCTAAAGTTTACATGACCTAACATTCTATGCCATCTCTCTTTCAAACTCATATTATTATTGTTACTTCTATCTGCTCTGTTTACAATCTTTCCTTTGAAATTTAACTTACTAGTCATCTTGTAAGTTCGATTATCTTTATAGGCAACAGCTATTAAATTATTATATTTATCTATGATTTTTGCAATGTTATATTTCGAAATAATTGTATTATTATCAGTTAGTTTACCGAAACTAATCAAATTCATATTCATTTCTTTAGCATAATAAACGTTACTCATATTTACTTTACTCTTTTTGCCAAATGCATCAAAATAACTTACAACATTGCCAATTTTTGTTGCTTTTACCGGACTATTATCACCAAGATAAATATTTACAAGTTTTTTTAATTCTATACAATTTTCAAAATACCTCTCATCATTGATAATGTGATCGGAGCACCCGCTATCTAGTAGCCACTGAATTTCATTACCTAACCTCGCTTCATCGTTCTTCGCCGCGTGTACCGTTGCTATCCAGGCGTTGGCTCCTGAGCTGCTCTGGTCGTATGTAGTGCTGGCCCCCTGCGGTTGGTGATGGTGATGGCGGAAGTTACCGCGCCCTCTGGTGTATTTGCCTCTTCTTCCTCTGCTGCCGTGGCCTCGGCCACGTGTTGAACCTCGCCATGTTGCGCTGCTTTGTCCCGCTTGGCCGCCATCTTGGCACTCTCTTGCAAAATGCTCGGTTTTCCCGCACTTGAAGCATTTTTCCTTTCTTGTGATGAAGGCGTTTGACTTTCTTTCTGAGTCTTCGTTTCCGTTCTTCATTTCAGCTATTTGAATTTTATTCTTAACGTATTCTGCTGTTTGATCTTCTTCTTTGAGTGTATCTATTAAGTCTCCGATATAACTGTATTGTAATGGCAACGTGTTCAGCATAAAATTTAGTTTTTCCTTTTCGCTGATTTTGGATCCAGCGTTTTTCAACTCATTCACTGCTTTCTCAAAATCACTGAAGAATGTAGCAGTATCACTGTATTTTTCCAATTTTAACTTTTCTAATTTGTTTCTGCACACAATTTGCAACGCCGTCGATTCCTTCAAGTAAATGCCGTCTAATTTTTTCATTATACCATAGGCTGTCGTTTCTTCACACACAAATTCTAATTGCCTATTTGAGATCGAATTATAAATTATATTCATGGCCTTTAAATCATTTTCGTCCCAGGGATCCTTATCCTTTGACTCATCTTTCATTCTTGATATAACTTCTTGACATTTCTTTAATTTCAAAAATAATTCTATTCTTTTTTTCCACATACTATAATCCTCTCCGTCGAACACAGGGATAGTCAAATCTTTTTTCTCCATTTCATCTACTTGTACTTCAGTCTTCATTTCAACTTCACAATTTTCTTCAACTTATCGGTAATTCTCGAACTTTCCTTCGTGTTCGGAATTTTCCTTTTCAATTTTCACAACTATCTTCGTTTTCGGTGTCTCTCTATTATTCATAAACCCAAGTGCTCTCTGCTTGCACCAGACCACGTGTTTCACGTTCACTTTTTAATCCGCGTGCATCTCGCTGATTTTTCGAATTTTCTCAAAACTTCTACTTGTATTGACTAGTCCTTTTAATCTACGATGCGTCTTTGCTTATATTTTTCTTCCTCAGTAAATTTATCACTTTAATTTTTCACTTCGAAAATTTTACACGCCACGTGGGTTTGACCTCACGTTTCACTTAATACCCTCATATCTCACCTAAGATTGATATGAGTGTAAAATTAAAATAAACCAACCACCGGTCTGCTACCATATTAAGAATGAGTGAGGTAGACGGGAGGATTGTTAATAATAATGTGGTTTTATTATTCCTGATATATACAAAGCATGCCGAGCATGCGTGTGCTCTCTTCGAGCGTACAGCAACGATAGGGATCAGTCGTAGTCGCGCATTGACTATATGTCGTACGACTCACATACATAGTACTGGTGGGGAGTCGCACATGTGTGTGTCTATCCTATACTCTATGCTACCTACGGTGCGCAACGAGACGAGACTCACTGTCGAGTAGTTGCGCACAGCGCTTCTGCGCATCCTATCTATACAGATGCTATGATATAGTACTAAATGTACTATGCATATTCTAACAAACTTGAAAGTTTTTTTAATTTATTGTTGAATATATTGTATAAATCATATCATTATAAAAAAGCAAAAATATTTTTTCAAAAATAGAAAAATGGCTATAATATGGCCATAAAATGGTCAGAATCATAAAACAAAAAATGACCTAAATTCAGAATTAGAAAAAATATATGCATGTCAAATTTTATTACGATCCGTCGCATGGTTCCAAAATTATGGCGGTATACGTACATACACACACACACACACACACACACACACACACACACACACACAGCCATCCGCACGGACATTTTCTATAAACGTATGATTCGTACTCCAAACACCTCCAAATGCGTTTCCACGAAGTATTAGCAAAACTGAAAATTTTACTATTACAAAGCTTCCTCTTGAGGAGGAAGCAAAATTATCTTTTTATAGTTCTTTAATTCAAATTATACGCGCGAAATTCCACAAGGTGGCCAAATTCGGAACTATCCTATTTGGTGGAAAATACACATTGGTTTTTATATGGAAGCTGTGACGTCACGCTTAACAAACCGAATTCCATCTCATATTAGTTTTATTATATCAGCTGAGCAAAACCGAACAGCTGTTAGGTGGCTCTGTCGAAGCGAGGCAGCGAGCTCGACCACTGCGCATACATCGTGTGCATCGATCTAACCGCAATGTTTTTTCGGCGATATTATAAGTGAGTGCGTAGTGAAAAGCGGCAACAACGATGTGATGTAACAGCGTCATAAGTAGTTTAAAAATCAGAACAGAAATGCTGCTATGGTGCCTGTTTTCAAGCAACCTTTGCTCACCGTGATTCCGCTCGCGGATCAGCTGCTCGCGGTTCTTGCTTTGGAAGACAGTGCAAAAAGTATTCAAATGTGATGCACCCGGAATGGCACCGAGGTTAAGATGTGCGAGTGTCAGTTCATCAAAGAGTGCTGCAGTATAGGAAGCTGCAGTACAGTGCTGCAGTATATTAGCTCCAACAAGAAACTTGAGTTTTTGCTTGGAGGTTATTCTTTGTTTTTTGGACTACTCCTGTGACTGCTGCTGCTGTTCATCATTCTATTGATGTGCTGATACATTCTTCTTGCAAGATGCTGTCTGGATGAAGATTCACTATCGCATAAGATCTACGACTGGTTTTCCTATGTTCTTGTGTTCATTATATTTAAAACAAACATCTATTGTGTTATGTGCAGTATAATCAGTGTGATTTTATGATCTGTTTTTTAGAGTTAATACATCAGTATTTTAATTCCGATGCCTTCCAAGATCACCCTGTACTGGATTCACTCTCTCTTTCTGGTGGTGCTGGTTGGCGTTTCTATGTACTTCAACAGCCTCAATACAACCCTGGAGCTGGATTTATCTTATCTAGTTGTGCTGCTTGGCGTCTCTGGCTGATGTAATCACCCAGAGACAACCTTGGAACTATATTTGAACTTTCGGGCAGTGCTGGTTGGCATTTCTAGCTGGCTCAACCACCTGCGAATGATCCTGGAGCTCTATTTTCACTATCCGGCAGTCCTAGTTGGCGTTGCCAGCTGCTTGAACGATCTTGAGATGATCTTGCAACTGAATTGATGCTGTTCTGGAGTATTGGTTGGCGTTCTTAGATAATTGAACTACTTTAATACAAATCTGGATGTGGATTTATACAATCTGACAAAGTAATTTTTAAAATATTACAATAAACTTGAACTGTATATTAAATTGATGTTGTATCTTCAATAAGTTTTAACTTAAAACGCTTTGTCCCCTGAATAAGTTTAGTTAACAGATTTCTTATGGCTTGCGGATATATTTTCAGTGTTCATGATGATAATCTTCTGTTTGTAAATATGAACTATGTTACTAAAACATGTTGTTTGATGGTATACATTTGGAGTTTAGAATGATGATACTCCTGATTGAACTGGTATGGGCCGCCAGGAAAAGAGTGCCCGATATCAGAAGGTAGTAGGCAGTGAAACAGCGATGGAGTAGTGAAAAACTACGAACTGATTTATTACAAGAATACAAAGTAAATATCTCTCTCTCTAAAGTACAAGCGTGCGCCCTAGTCGGTGGCTAAACGCTTTCTGAACACAATGGCCGCTAAGCCCAAGCGCACCGCCAGCGTCGCCACCCATCGTGGCGGCCGGCAGGGAGCGCCACTGGATGGACGTGTCGACCGCTCTAGCTGAAGTCGTGTCTCGGGATCAGGCGCTGCTTGCGCCGCTGACCTCGGTGGTGGCCCGGAGGAGCCCCCACAGCTACTCCCCCGCCAGTGACGAGGGGCTGAAGGAGGAACGATACGTGATGCTGATTATGCCTGTGGAGGGAGCCGTCCTGGCTACCTCGTGCTGACAGGGCCGACGGACCGGGCGATGGTGACGGGGCCCGGGTCGGAGGCGGCTGCGGGGTGGGCTGGGTAGACGAGGACACCAGCAGCGCCGGGTGCGGAGAGGCCTGCGCCTGAGCAGGCTGCGAGGCGGGCTGCGGCGGAGACTGGACGGCCGGAGCGGGTGCCGCCTGGGCCCGAGCGAGTGACGCCGCCTGGCGTGTTGGCTGAATGTTCGGAGGAGCCGGCGCCTGTGCAGGCTGCGGGCTTAGACTAGCTGGTTGCTGCGGGACCGGCGGAGAGTCCTCTCGATCCACCGATTCGAGGAAGGCTGGCTTAAGAGATGATGTGGAGATGGCCTTGGACTGGCCGTTGATTTCGATGCGGTAGACCTGGTCACTCAAGCGCTCCAGCACCTTGTAGGGGCCGGTGTATGGTGGTTGCAGCGTTTTCTTGACTGTATCGACGCGCCTGAAAACATACTTGCAGGTGCGGAGGTCGGGATGGAAAAATGGAGGTGCGGGAGTGGCGTGCCTGGTTCCAGGGACTGGACGAAGTCTCCGCATGAGCTCCCTGAGCTCCGTGACGAAGGCCGGCGCGTTGGCGCGTGGATGGTCGCTTGGGACGAAGAAGTCCCCTGGAAGCCGCAGGGTCGTGCCGAACAGCATCTCGGCCGGAGATGCCTGCAGGTCCTCCTTAAATGTGGCTCGCAGCCCGAGCAGGACTGCCGGAAGAGCGGTAGGCCAGGGCGTCGGTGCGCAACACATGAGTGCGCCCTTGAGCGTGCGGTGCAGGCGCTCCACCATGCCGTTGGACTGCGGGTGGTAGGGTGTGGTGCGGACGCGGTCGGCGCCGATGATCCGTGCCAGTTCGGTGAAGAGGTCAGCCTCGAATTGCGCACCCTGGTCGGTCGTGATCGTGAGGGGCGTGCCATACACGCAGATCCAATGGGCGAAAAATGCTCTGGCGGTCGTTGTGGCCTTCTGGTCGGCCATGGGGATTGCCTCGGGCCACCTAGAAAAGCGGTCGACGATCGTCAGACAGTACTGAAAGCCTGACTGCAGCGGCAATTTGACGATGTCGAGATGAAGGTGGTTGAAGCGAGCGTCCGGCGCGGTGAAGTCCCCCAGCGCCGAGCGGTTGTGACGATGGACCTTTGATTGCTGGCAGGGCACGCAGGTGCGGGCCCAGCGCGCGATGTCCTTGCGCATGCTTGGCCAGAAGTATTTTTGGGCGATGATTCGCGTAGAGGCCCGTATGCTCGGATGCGAAAGGCCGTGGGTGATGTCGAACACGGTCCTCCGGAGTTGGCGAGGCACATACGGCCGGACCTGATTGCCGTCTATGGCACAGTACAGCGTTGCTTCGTCGATGGTCAGCGGACGGAGGACAAGCGAAGATGATGGCGACGCAAGGATGTGTGGCAGATCTGCGTCATTCGCCTGCTGCTGAGCCAGAGTTGCGAGGTCGAGACAAGCTGGCATATTGACGGTCTCCACCCTGGAGAGCGCGTCTGCCACGACGTTGTCAGGTCCCTTGGTGTATTCGAGCGTGACCTGAAACTGTAAAATGAAATCTAATTGGCGCGCCTGGCGCGGCGACGCCTTTTCCGATGGCTGATACGCCGCAAATGTTAGTGGTTTGTGGTCTGTGAGAAGAGTAAAGGGTCCACCCTCAAGGATCCCCTTGAAATGTTTGATGGCCAGGAAAGCTGCCAGAAGCTCTCGGTCGTAGGTGCTATAGTTGCGCTCAGCGTTGGTTAGCTTCCTGGAAAAGAAGCCGAGAGGCTTCCACGTGCCGTCTTCTTCTTGTTGCTCGAGGGCTGCGCCAACCGCATGGTCGGAGGCGTCGGTGTGGAGCCGTCTGGGTGCGTTATCACGCAAGAACGTGGTGCTGGCGGCCTCGGCGAGCGCGCGCTTGCACGCTAGAAAGGCCTCCTCGGCAGCGGGCGTCCAGGTGATGGGAAGGGCCTTCTTTTTCGGTGGTAGGTGCTGGAGGAGGTCGTTGAGCGGTGCGAGGAGACGCGCTGCGCCGGGCAAGCATCGACGATAATAGTTGATGAGCCCCAGAAGCCGACGGAGTTGCGCCGTGTTGTTGGGCTTAGGAAAAGCCAGGATGGCGTCTATCCGGTCCTGTGGAGGTCTCGAGCCCTCAGCAGAGACCAGGTATCCCAGGTAGGTGACCTGAGGCTTTCCTAGGACGCATTTATCGGGGTTAATTTTGATGTTGGCGGCGCGCAGCACGTCGAACAACGCTCTAAGATGCGTGATGTGGTCCTCGATGTTGGCAGAAGCGACGATGATGTCATCTAGATAGGCCCGAGCGAAGGGCAGGTCTCGCAGGAGCTGGTCCATAGCTCGCTGGAGAGACTGGGCGGCGTTGCGCAGGCCCAGCGATGAACGCGTAAATTGAAATAGTCCAAAGGGCGTGATGATAGCCGTTTTGTGAGCATCTTCAGGCGCTAGTGGGAGCTGGTAGAACGCCTTCTTGAGGTCGACGACGGAAAAGATGCTACCTCCTAGTGACAGGAGGAGATCCTCTATAATCGGAAGCGGGTAGCGGTCCGGCACGGTCCGTGCGTTGAGCTGTCGGTAGTCGCCAGTGATGCGGTACGTGCCGTCGGGCTTCGCTACGAGACGCAGCGGGCTGGCCCAGGCGCTGTCGGACGGCCGCACTATATCGAGCTCAAGCAGGGTGCGGAATTCCGCCTTGGCGGCTTCGAGCCGTGGACCAAGGAGGCGTCGAGCCTTGGCTGCTGCTGGCGGTCCTGTGGTCAGGATGTGGTGTTGTGTGTCGAGGCCAGGGAGGGCGATGGTTGTGCTGCCTGGGGTAGCGAGATCGCTGTACTTGCGCATCAGCTCGGCGAATGCTCCTTCAGCTACGTCCGCTGGGATGATCACCTCGATCGAGTGCACCTCGGTGGCCTGGACCGAGCCGAGGGCGTGGCGTGCCGAGTCCGTGTCGAGGATGCGTCGTCGCTGGATGTCTACGACTAGGCCGTAATGCGCGAGTATGTCTGCGCCGATGATCGGAGTGCTGACGTCTGCTACGATAAATTGCCAGCTGAAGGGTCGGCGTAAGCGAAGGTCGAGATCCATGCGGTGCCAGCCGAAGGTGTCGATGGATGTGGCGTTGGCTGCGCTGAGCTTCAGCGGGCTGCGTTGAAGAGGGCGCCGAATCAACGACCGTGGCATGAGCGAGACAGCGGAGCCGGTGTCGACGAGGAAACGCAGGCCGGATGTTTGATCTATCACATGCAGGCGATGCTCGTGGGGTGCGCCAACCGCGGCTGCCTGAAGCGGCGGCGGCGCTGTTAGTTTCCCTGGGCCGGGTAGGTGCAAGGTGGCCTGCACTGCGTGGCCTCCTGTCGAAACGCTGGTATACCAAGCCCCACCAAGCTGGATTTGTTGCTAAGGGGCCTGGAGACGACTTGTTTAGACGAACGTTGGCGCGAAGAACGTGCAGACGAGCGGCTGCGTCGTTGAACTGTTGGCTGCTGTTTTGTGCTGTGTTGCTGTATCTGCCTGTCCGGAGGCGGCGTCGTTGAGATGCCACTGCAGCTTGATTCGACTGCTGCTGGAGCGTCGTAGATCTGTGTCATAAGCCAAGCGAGCGAAGTCAATTCCTGGCTGGCAGGCGGAGATGCGGCGCCAGATACGGCGAGCCGCTTGAAGCGGTGACGACTCCATGCGGGGCTCCGACACCGGATAATGGTTCCGTCTGGTAGTGACCAGCTCGTCGCCAGAGGGCGACTCGTGCCAGCGTGCGTGTCGCCTCTCAGTAGTCGACGCATCTTGTTGATTTGTGGCGGCAGCAGGTCGAGCCACTTGACCGGAGCGCCTCTTCGGAGATTGGCGACCAGCGAGCCGTCGCCTATCGATCGCAGGAGACTGCGATGGTTTGCGGTTTCGCCGCCCACTGGACTTCATTTCAGCGCTGGCGAAGTTGGTTGGTCCGCAAGACGGCGAGGGCGCTGCCAGCCACTGCACTCTTCAGCGTTTCGTAAGCGGTCGGCTTTGCTGGAGGGTTGCAAGATGAGTCGTAGACCTCACTGGTCTCCCCGTGGGAGGTGTGCGACGATCATGTCGTGATCGGCTGTGTCCCTTCTAACCGTGTTGGTGGTATAGAAGGAGATTCAGCCTGGAGAAACCATTAAGCGCGGGTTAAAGGCCACAGTAGTTGCGGCGAGAGTGCATTCGCGGCCGGAGGTCGTCGGGCTGTTCGGTAGGTCCGCGCATGCGCGCCGGGAGAGCGGCCTGCTGTTAGCTTGTTGTTGTTCGGAAGGAGCGCTTGGTTGAAGCGCGAAAGCCTGTTGTGCGGTCGAGAGGTGTGTTGCTGGAACGGACGAGAGACGGCTGCGCCGAGGCCCAGTGCCATCGAGGTACGTTGTGGCATTTGGTTGGTCGTTGCGGAGACATTGATGAGCCTGTCGCGGCAGGCGTGCGCTGCATCAAAACCTCGCTGGAGGTGTCTGTTGTCGGAGTTAATTCAGGGCTCAGGGCGCGCGACGGCTCGTTGCGCAGAGCATGCGGCCCGAGGCTGGAGCGGCGAGCAGCAGCGTCTCGCGATATTGTTGCGAGCGGACGCGAGAAACCGAGACGGGTCACGCGCACTCTGGCGCGCGAGGTGGGAATCGCGGAGGCGCCAGCGGGCGCGCTCAGACACGAACAAGAGGTATAGGCCGACTGGCGGCCGTAAAATGCCGTCAGGTGGTGGTCGACCGAGACTCGCAGACGGTTGCACCAGGTGCGGTACGCGCGAGCGACGCACGGCGATGTATGCTTCTTTTCCTTTTAGGATGCTGTGTCGTCAATAGCGACGACGAAACGCGCGTTGTGTGCGCTCGACGCGGCCTCGATCCGCGACGCGACAGCTCGCGGGGAGCGCGCACCGAAGAAGGAGAGAGATGTAACGAAAAGAAGATGGCCGCGGATGCGGCCGTACGCGCGTGCTATGCACGACCTTGACCTTGCGGTTTTGCTTCAGGTCGCTGAGCGCGCGTTAGAGAGAGAGAGAATAACGACGAGCACCGGCGATGATTGCTTGCCGAGTGCGCACTAGGTACGGTGCCGACACGGAGGCGACATAGGAGAGCGATCGGCTGGATCCGTTTCAGCGGCGCGGCCATGACGAAAAACGAAAGAAAATGGGCGAATCGCGTCGCGCGCGGGGCTGCTGGACAGTACCGTTGCGTGGCGAGACCTTACGCCAATTATTGCACCGTCGGTGCTAGCGCGAAGGCTGCGCTGTGAACGTCGTCGCTGTGCGTTGAGGGTTGCCGGAACACGTTCGCTGTAGGAAGGTGCTGTGCGGGGGTACCCTCGAGAGACGGCTGTAGAGAGGGCCGATTGTTGAGAGGACGGAATGCCTCAGAATGATGATGTCAGGTCCGAGGCCGGCTATAGAGGCTGCGGCAATCGGGAGTAAAGTTATGCGAAGCTGCGCTGGACGAAGGGACTGCCGTGGATCCAAGATGCTGCTGCCCGATTCTGGTGCGTTTGTATAGAGTCGGGTCACCTTTGGAGTTTAGAATGATGATACTCCTGATTGAACTGGTATGGGCCGCCAGGAAAAGAGTGCCCGATATCAGAAGGTAGTAGGCAGTGAAACAGCGATGGAGTAGTGAAAAACTACGAACTGATTTATTACAAGAATACAAAGTAAATATCTCTCTCTCTAAAGTACAAGCGTGCGCCCTAGTCGGTGGCTAAACGCTTTCTGAACACAATGGCCGCTAAGCCCAAGCGCACCGCCAGCGTCGCCACCCATCGTGGCGGCCGGCAGGGAGCGCCACTGGATGGACGTGTCGACCGCTCTAGCTGAAGTCGTGTCTCGGGATCAGGCGCTGCTTGCGCCGCTGACCTCGGTGGTGGCCCGGAGGAGCCCCCACATACATGCTTAAAAGCTGCCTTGTTTTAAATGTTAAGCAGAGATCAGTGGTCTGAATCTTTCAATGATTATTTATGAGTATGATTTTGTAATATTTTTCTGTATGTCTAGATGTATAAACAATTCTGCATTTGTTGGATTATGGTCTACTGCATCTACCAGAGTCAAATTAAGGATACTGATGGTGCTGATAACTGAGCTATCAAAATCTTGGAGTTGGAACGTAACTTCATTTAAGACTCGTGCACTACTATACTACTACTATACTGCTATATTGATGGATGCGTATTTTTATCAGGTAAGCTCAGTGATTTGAATAATTATTTGTGAGTATAAATTTCTAATATTTTTTTTTTTGTTTTTTAGTTTCTCAACATTGTGGCCAAGTGCTGATTGGTATTCTTTTAACAGCCATCAAAACTACTGAAAAACTGGCAACTTACTTGTATTTGTATCAATTATTTATTTTTGTTTGTAGATCTATTCTTAAAATAAACCTTATTTTAATTTTATTTTATTGTAATTTCAGATAAATAATACAACACTGCTATATCGCATTTTCAAAAGGATAATATTTCGTTTGTAGGATTTCAATTAGAAAATTGATTGTTTAGGAATTCAGCATAGTTTAGAGGGATGTAGTAAGCTACTTAGAGCTTTTCTTCAATCTAAGCGAATTTCCTTATTGAATTTAGGTTTTTCTAGTTCAGTATAATAATACACTTAAATTTCGGAAGTGAATTTTACTGATTCAGCTTAAAAGATATAATTATAATGGCGTACGTACGTCGTTATATGATGCCAAGTAATACTCGGATCGGCTTCACTGATCCTTGTATTTCTTAAATAACGCATTTCTTATAATTTTTAATCATGTATGTATGTACAAGATAAAGGCCAAAATATAAATTTCAGCTTTTAGCAATATAGGAAAATTCCTGAAAATATTTGAATTAGATTTGGCATGTTGCACCGAAGTTATTATTGAATCTATATATCAAAAAATCGCTTATAGGGTTGTTGTATGCCAAAAAGTGTTTTTAAAAAATAATTGCCACGGTAAAACGTTGTGTTTTCAAAATATCTGTAACTTTTACATTTAACATTTTTATGTAAAACTTAAAGCCTTAAAGTTTTATTGTAAATAATTGGTTTTTAAGCTGTGAAAAATCGATTTTGGGCTGTAAACTCGAGTTATAAGCATTTTCATGATTTGATGTTAATAAGAAAAAGTTGTATTTTTCAAAGATCTACAACTTTTCTTTTTAACTTTTTTTTTGCAGAATGCTTAGAATTCGAGTTAGAGCCAAAAAACCGTTTTTAGCGATTTTTGGAGGTGGCCGCATTCTGCGTACATGTGCGGGATTAAGCTGAAAATAGAACCATCAGATTCTGGTGGTGAGGGGAGTTTGCACACAAAGTTTAAGTCTTATCGACTAAAGTCTCTCAGAAACAATCACCAAAATTTTTATATAAAAATACGCGTAAAAATCGAACAAATTGTGCTCGCATTTCAAAATTACGTAGAGGATCGGGATAAAAAAAATAGTTTTTTAGTTTTTGCGAGAGGAGACTCCTCCTAAAATTTCAGCCTTGATCGGTCGAAAACTGCGTGAGATATCGCATCTCACACATTTTTCGCACACGAAACTATAAGGCACTTCCGTGTCGCGGTCGTGCCTAAAAACTATTAGATTTCCTTAAAAAAAAAAAAAAAAAAAAAACGCGCCGAGATATCTACTGTTTTGTGGTGAGGAAACGATATCATTTAAATGTAATTAATACAAAGATTACGTTAAATAAAATTATTTTAAAGTGTTAGTAAATAAGATGTTAGGTAAAAAGGGAGAGTGATGTCTCTTGGAGATCAGTTTAACAATTAGCTATGCGAGCTATGGGAAAGAAAGATAGGGAGAGTGGGAGTGAGAGAGAGAGAGAGAGCGAGAGGGAGAGAGAAAGAGAGGGAGAGTAGAGTAGAGTAGAAACCATTTATTTTGCATAAAACAAAAAACAGAGAGAGAGAGAGAGAGAGAGAGAGAGAGAGAGAGAGAGAGAGAGAGAGAGAGAGATTTAATTATATATGTGTGATCGATTCGAAATAATGGATAGAATTATAAATGAAGCAAAAATAATTCTTATATTAAGCAATACATAATGTTGAAAGAAGCTACGTGCCAAAGAATTGGCAGTGGTTTTTAATTGCTCCAATCAGAGCTCTCGATTTTCGAAAACTAATCATTTAGACTCATACCTTATCGCTAAGTGTACATGAGTGCATCGTTGACTCAGTGGTAGAGTACGTGCCTTAAGATCTCAAGGATGTTGGGTCGAATCACCCTCGTTGCAATTGCACTTTCGTGCAATTTAGTTCTCAAAAATCCCGTTGCAATTCATACTTTGTTGTTATTTCTAACAAAATGGAACTTTTCACTAGTTGTTTGGAGCTGGTCAAAGTTGTAAAAATATAGGGTTTTAAGAAAGATTCTTAAAATTTTTAGACTAGTATAATATTTTGTGCATTTTTAGTTTCGGTCACGTGTCTATAATGTGCCAATCCCTCCCCCCTCCGCCAGTTGAACAACGTATTATTTTTTACTCTGCGTGCAATAAATTGTATTTTATTATCATAGTATTGATAAAAGAAATGTCCGATACACGTTTAAGAATTGATTTCACACTCGTGTGATTGTCACCCTCGCTTTACTCGGGTTACAAACCTTCCGCTCGTCTGGGATCAAAATTTTCGCACATGTTTCGGAATATACTATTATGTGTAAAGTGGTTTCTTACGCATTCGAACAATGCTATTATAAGTATGTGTTCAGTTTCAAATTTTTTGTATTAAGATGCTTTGAATTATTTTATTAAAAAAAACGATTCTTTGAATCATCACATTTCTTAGAGAAAGCATACTGTTAATAACGTTGGCAGCGGTTTTTTAATATATGCTTACATTAATTTTAAATTTGCTACGTCTCGATAAGTCAAGATTAATTTTCACAAATAGAAGAAAATTGTCATAAAAAATATGTATAAAATGCTACGTGATTGACATCTATGATAATTTTGCGGAATGCATCAAACTCGCCTAAGCTTGCACTTTTTTATACAATTTTAAATCAAATTTTATGTAAAGATTTAAAATTTTTACGTGTAAAGTTTTACGGGCATCAACAATATTGTAAAACTTTACGAAAAATTTTACATAAAATTGTACATTAAGATCAATATGTAAAATTTTACGTTAATAGTTTCACAAATTTTTCATACATGTGAAATTTTACATACAACAGTTGAAAATATATACATAAAATTTGATGTAAGCATTTTTGACAGGGTTAACAATTTAATTCGAACCGAAAATTTAAAAAATGTTGAAGTTTAAACTAGCGTTTTGGCGTTCTCATGCAGATTTTAAATCTGCATGAGGAAATTAAAAGGAAAGGGTCAAAATTTTTGCAGAAATCTGTGCAAAAACTTTTCAGAGATCTGTGTAGAAAAACCTGCAGATATCTATTCATAAATCTCTGCACATTATTTGCGTAAGAAAAGTAAAGCCAATATTTTGCATATCATTTAAATATGTAATTATGATTGTTTTACATTTTGTTAGAAGAAAACGATAAAATATGTTTTTTAAAAATAATTTAATACATTTTAAACCACCACACTCTTAAGGGGACAAGACACTTTTAAACCCTAAAAAATTAAATTCTTATAAATAATTACAAAAATAAATTATAATTGCGTTGTATAATTTTTATACTAATATTAGGTTATATTATCTGTATTTTTACCATGGTAAATCCATATTAGCTCATACTTACCCATAGTGACTCTCCGTACACTGTTTTGAGCATTTTGGCACTGTCCGTAGGATTCCATGTGACCACATGGTTTGATTGGGCTGAAATTTTAGAAGCATGCTTTGTACACTTGTACTTTTGGTATGAACGAAGGGATTTTGATTTGAATGCTTAGAAAATGTTTAACAATAAAAATACTGATTTTTTGGTCTTTTTTAACCTATTTATGCCACATTTTCTTTCATGAAAGATTTTCTAAGCATTCAAATAAAAATCAAATCATCAAAAGTATAAGAGTACAAAGCATGCTTCTAAAATTTCAACCCAATCATACCATGCAGTCACATAGAATCCTACGGACAGTGCCAAAATACTGAAAACAGTATACGGAGAGTCACTATGGGTAAGTAGGTGCTAATATGGATTTACCATGGTAAAAATACAGGTAATATAACCTAATATAAGTATAAAAATTATATAACAATTATAATGTATTTTTGTAATTATTTATAAGAATTTCATTTTTCAGGGTTTAAAAGTATCTTGTTCCCTTAATTAATTGGTTAAATAACCTTTAAAAACAAAAAATATGCTTATATTATGCTATATTTTTTTGGTCGATTTTTGGCGTGCCTCATGAAACCTATCAAACTAAAATATATTCAGAATTTTATATTTTTATCAAAATAATTTCTAATTGTCTACATCTCAAAATGATTTGTTTATATTTTTTTAACATACTAAATTATATCTACTACGTTCTTATCATCAACATCAAGTTTTTTCTTAGAGATATTACTAATGTAATTAAAGAGATTTCTCATCCAAGCTCTATATCTGTGATTTGTTATTAAAATTATCTATACAAATATCGCTGCGATAATTTAAAACATGTTAAAAATATGAGTTATGTTGCAAAGTTTTATGCGTTTTGTTATACATATTTCGTCGCATCTTGACTAGTTTCAAGGCATTGATTACTTGCACTCTAACGAACACTCATAGATTTATTTTAAATAGTTACTTATTATACAAATTACTATACAATTATAGCATACCATATTGAAAATAAATACATATTTTTTGTACGTATTATTAGTACGTACTAAAAACATGTAATTTACCTGGTGTTACGTATTAAAAATATGTGCTAATTTGGGACTGACTATTTTAAATATATTAATTATAAATATAAGCATTTGATGTGACCATAAATGGTGTTACTATCCTTATGGTACTCCCATTTATAGTCACATCAAATGCTTATATTTATAATTAATATATTTAAAATAGTCAGTCCCAAATTAGCACATATTTTTAATACGTAACACCAGGTAAATTACATGTTTTTAGTACGTACTAATAATACGTACAAAAAATATGTATTTATTTTCAACAGGGTAATAACGGTAAGACCTTCTCACACCAAGATTTTTAATTTATTATATAAATAGTATCCAGAAATATCTAATACTTGAAAATATTGAAGTTGAACAAAGCAATTATACTTATAAAAATAGTTATGGGGTTGTCATGAAAAGCGTTAAACTTGTTACCAATTCAATATAAGGTATTAATCAACTACAACAAGAAAACTATCAAAAATATTTCTTGTAAAAAAAATAAAAGTTTGAATTTTTTAATTTTTGATATTCATAAACATATGATTAGCCGATCAACTTCGATTGTAAGTAATTAAGTTTATAAGTATTTGTGTAAATATGTATAATAAAACAATTTACATGTACAAGCCTATGTACATGTAAATTGTTTTATTATACATCGTAAAAAATCGTATTTATAGGGATCACTCCACGTATTAAATTTAAAAATTATGTGCCTTCATGAAAGTTAGTCTATGCAATATTTGGACTTCAAAATACACCAAACAATACTCTGTACAAAAAAATACCCTGAAGGAAGATCTCTTCTTACACCTAAGATTCTACACAGAAATTTTCTGCTTTATGTTTTATGATTTCACTACAATGCAAAACTCTACAAAACCGTATAACTTGCTGTTGTATAATAATAAGAGTTTTGCAGTATAGTAAAATAATAAATCATAAATTTCTAATCGAAAATACGCCGTCTCTGTAATGTATTTTCGTGTATAATTATATATTTGGGTCTATGTGATATTACACAGTAATTGTATAATTTTTACAGCTATTATTTATTATTGGTCGCCATTTTTATTAATTTTAGCTTATAACTAGCGGTGTCTAATACATCTCATTTAAATTTTGGTATGGATAATCTTTGGTTAGATGAGAAGTCAGCACGCTCGACAGTCACCCCGAAAGTAGAAAACGATTTTTATCGCCACACAAAAATTTAATATTATTTTATTTATTTATTGTTATATAATATTAATAAATGAAAATCTGATAATGATAGTAATGTCTTATAAGTATGCAAAAGAGATAATGAAAGTTCAGTTTTTTTAATTTTTTCATTCATTAAGATTGCTGTACAATATAAAAAAATTGAATGCAAAGCAAATATGTCTCGCCATTAATCTAATATAAAGAAATTTTTCTTAGATAAATAATGAACTTTACTGTAACAATTATCTCATATATTCCTTTTGACTTTACATTTTTATTTTTTTAAACTCATTTTATTGCTGCCAATAAGTTACCACCGTGCAAAAAATCAAGTTAAGCTCAATTTTAACTTTTTTTTGGGCTTGATCAATCAATTTGACGGATTTTATGTGTAACAAATACAGATACAAATTTCTTTATAAAACTTCAATTTGTATGTTATCATTTTTACGTCAAATACAGCAATATCACATCGCCTATCATTTTTAGAATTTTTCTAAAATTTTTACTAGCGTGATTACAATGTTTATGTTTAAAGAATGATAAGTTCATAAGAAATTACTTTATTTTATTTTGCCATGATTTTATTGTTTGGCAATCGCGGAATTAAATTTTTGAATCGATGGATTTTTAATGTATAACAAAAATTATTTCAAGGCTAATACTATGACGTGTCTACTTGTTTGAGTTTGTGTATGTACGTATGTGCATACACACGTTTGCTTACCATAACGAATTCTTTGCTGTTCTTATACTTGGAAACCCTCCTTTCCTTCGTTCATTTTATTCTGTTATGTATACGCTTGCAGAAGCCAGCTCCCTAAAAAATCAGCTACTAGAGGAGGTAAAGCATTTTTATGGTAGGATCTGGGGTGGCAATGACGGTAAGATGGGGGAGTCACCCTATTTTTTGAGCACGATTCGTGGGGTAAGATATTGATTTTTTTATTTTATAATTAGGGACGCGCACCCCTGAGCGAAGAAAAAATGTTCAGTTTCAAGTGATCAAGCGAATATTGTTTTCTTTTGCACACAAATTACAAAGTAAAGTTTTTATTTTTAAATACTTTATAACATTATAAATTACAAAATTATATACTACGATGAGAGAAATGGTTCTTATTGAAACCGAATTCGCTGTGAAAAGGCATTTCAATTTAATAAGGTTATTTACGGTTTCTATATTCTATAAAAATACCCATTTTTATGTAAATCAGTATTCATGATTTTCATGTTTTTCACTATCCGCAGACTTACTTAAGATATGGGCATAAAAGAGCACTTTTGTATTACTGGCTCTTCTTTTAAAATATAATATTCTGACCTAAACAAGGCAAATTGTATTTAAATTAAATTGAAAATAGTTATCTAGAAATTAACGAAATATTTGTCATTTTTTCATTTTTTAAACAATTTTTTTATTAATTTCTAGACAACTTATTAAAATCAAATTTTAATACGAATTTTTTTCACATATTAGTTTTATTTATATAAAAAGGAAATCCAGTAGTATAAAAGTACTCTTTGATGCTTATTTCTTAAGTAAGTTTACAAAAATTCAACAGATGGAAAATACGAATTCTGGCCTTCCACATATAATGTCTTGTTTTTCATATTTTACCAAAATATATTTGATACTTTTATTATTTATTATACCAGTTTACATATTGATAATTGATCAAGTTATTCCTGACGGATTATATAATTTTTATATGCACATCAAGCATCATAACAGCATCGAGCTTCTAAGGAAAAAACAAAAAAACCGCTGCCAATTCATTGGCACGTAGCTTCCTCCAACGAAATTTATTGTTTCAATAAATAAAATATTATTTTAAAATACAGTATGTGAATGCTATTTTAATATTAACAGTATGACATAAATTCGCAGGGAGGGACTTTACGACGTGCAACGACAACCCTATAAGAGGAAGACAAATTTTTTAGAAAAATCGGTTTTTACATTTCAGCTCTTTACTTAAGAACCGCTCGACGAAATCGTTTGAATTTTTAACAGCAGATATCTTCGTTTATGGTGAATCACCAAATAAAATTTTAAAGCATTTGACTACACTGTTTTAGAGATATAAGGAATCAAAAAATTTTCAAAAAAAAATTCAAACCTTGATATCTTAAGGAGGTTCTATACTAAATAGAAATAACGCCAAGATAATTCTGAAATTTCGTATACAGGTTCGCATATGCCTCAAAATTATCTACATAAATTTTCAGAGACCTAGGGTACCTACAAGTCGAGAAATCAATGTTTTTATTTTTTGCTGTTTAACACGGGCTCTTATGGGAAATCGCAATTTCGTCGTATTCATTTATGTATTGCTAAAGATTTAGCGCCAAGTTTTTGTTGAAAAAAATTGTACTATAAGAAAAATATCTGATAAATAATTAGAGCCCTGAAAAAATATCATTGGATACCTCTAACTAATAAAAAAAAAAAATTACAGAATGCCGAAAACGGACATTTAACCTCAAAAAATTAGTCAAATCAGTTTCTACGGGAAAATTTTTATTCTTAATCAGGACAAATATGATTGTTAAATTTACTCGAAAAATCGTTATTTGTTGTAGGTTTACGGTTACAGCTTCTTTAACAGTGAATATTTAAAAATAAACGAAAAGTAAAAGAATGCACCGATTTTGACTAGTGTAGTAGGGTTAGAACCTCCTTAAGAACCATAGGGGTTTTAAAGCTGTGCAATGAACTTAGCCAGAACATATAAAATATCTACCTTTTCCTAAAATCTCAAGTGCAATAAGGCATTTTTACGCCCGTAATCGAGACTCAAAAAAACTCTTTTTTTCAGTTTTCGATTTATTACTGAAAAAATAAGTAGTTAAATCACTTGAAATTTTAATGGAATATAGTTAACACGTAACCCATCAACATATTTTTTTTCGTGAGGTTATGATGTTTAGTTTCAGATTTAAAAATAAATCACGTTTTTCATTTTATCGGCCGAACGGAGCGGTCAATCCCAAGGACCAAACAGGAAATAGTAGGTAATTTTATTATCTTTCAAATGCATTTTATCTGAATTGTTTGTAACAATGGAATGAAAAAAAAACGAAAAAAATGTTTTTTGAAAATCAAAAAATGGCCATAAAAAAAAATTGAAGAAATTAGAAAATAAATGATTTTCCCGAATTCAGAATCCAAAAATAGATATGCATGTTAAATTTGATTGATATTGACGGAGTAGGTTCAGAAATATCACGGTATACATACACACACACACACACACACACACACACACACACACACACACACACACACACACACACACACACC
>CM053171.1:14269689-14285942 GCA_012977825.3 Pteromalus puparum
ACACACACACACACACACACACACACACACACACACACACACACACACACACACACACAGCCATACGGACATTTTCTAAAAATACGTAATTCGAACTTCTAACATCTAAAAACATGTTTTCCTTGAAGTTTTAGCGAAACTGAAAATTTTTCTATCACAAAGCTTCCTCTAGGAGGAAGCAAAAGACTGAGCAAACAAATTCTACTCGCCTCATTGAAAAATTTTGACATAGACGAAATGATATTTCATGCAGCTGGTAAGTTCGTTCTTAAATACTTTACAAATAAAAGGTGTGACTTTTTAAATTTTTCTATTTTGTGTTCCATAGGAATGTGTAACGAGCGCATTCATGGACAAGCTAAAGTGAATGCTGCTGATGCAGCAAAACGATCAAATGCCGGCTCTTCCTTGTCCAAAATTCACTTTCCAAAGGAAAGGAAGCGATTTCCTATAAGCACCTTAAGAGATTCTGACAAGTTTAACGAAGATTAACAGGACAAAGCATACGCCTTCAAAGTAGCCAGTACAGAAATATAATAGACGTATAATGCATTTATATTATATAATTGTAATTATTGTAACGCATATTGTCGTTTAAATGTTTAACAATAAAAATACTTACTTTTTGGCCTTTCTTAACCTATTTATGCCACATTTTTTTCATAAAAGATATTCTAAGCATTCAAATCAAAATCCCTTTATTCATTCTAAAAGTACAAGTGTACAAAGCATTCTCCTAAAATTTTAGCCCAATCAAACCATGTGGTCACTTGGAATCCTACGAGCCGTGCCAAAATGCTCAAAACAGTATACGGAGAGTCACTATGGGTCAATAGGTGCTAATATGGATTCACCATGGTGAAAATACAGGTAATATAACCTAATATTAGTATAAAAATTATATAATAATTATAATTTATTTTTGTAATTATTTATAAGAATTTTATTTTTCAGAGTTTAAAGGTTGTGTGCCCCCTTAATTTACTTACAAATCCCTACACTTATGTCAAAACTATGTGTATTTCAAACATGTTTGTAAAGTTTTAGTGCTCTTCGATGCCTGGAACTGAAGTAAGTCTGCGGTGAGTGAAAAAATGAAAATTGTGATTTTTGGCTTTCGGAGATATGTTGCATCTAGTATTTGGTACATACAAAAATTGTTTCTTGTTTTCTATAATTTTTTTAAGTTTATATGTTTGTTTAATACATTTTTTAAATAATTTAATGTTATTATAAAAAAAATCCGATTTTTCATTGTTTGACAATTTAAGGTGGTTAGGTCCCCTTAATTGAATCAGTAGCTCTAAGTTGTTTAGCACGTTCTGCAGTGCGTTTTACGTCCTTTGGTGCTGACTAACATTGCTCGATAAGCTCATCCACTTCCATTTCTACCTTTTTTATATAGTCGTCTTATTCTTTGCGAACTTCTATGGCTTCCTGTAGAGCTATTTTGGGTAGGATAGGCTATAGGCATACTGGCTCACACGGGTTCTGGCTCACCCCCTCTTCTCTCCAAGTGAGCCAGAACGGTCTCTGGCTCACCCCCTCCTCTCTCTGAGCCAGAAAACGTAAGTGAGCTAGAATATATAGTGTTCTCTATAGTGTTATCTACTGGTTCTTTTTTTTAATTTTAAAAAAAATTTTTTTTTTATTACAAATGTTTGCATGACTGATAGAATAATTTTATAAGTTTGACGGTGTGAGGTGCACAGGCAGTCTTGTAGATTGGATTATGGTTTGTCCAAACTGTGACGCACTTGAAAGATGGTTTCGATGGATAGCCATACTGTTGGATGTTGTAGACGGGAAATTTGAATCCTTGAAGCCATTTCTGTTTCAATGCGTCTATGACAAGAATTTTTGTTGCATCGTGTAAAGCGTCACGAAGCAAGTTTCCAATTTGGCAGTAGTCATGTCCATCGGTTTTCCACTTCATGCCATGATAAGTATCTTTAAGCCAGTTGTTTTCCCTTTGCATTTTGTCAGAGAGTTTTTTTCATGAGAAGGGATTTTTAAATATTAGAACAACAGGATCACTACTACTACTACTATCGTTGAGAGGAATGACTGCAATTTCCTTTAGAATATAATCTCCTTCGGTTTGCTTGAAACCAGTCATGTCTACTGCATACTCCATATTTTTATGCAGCCTAGACGAGTTTCTTGACATCCCCACTGATGGGATTGTACTGAACGATACGATCGTGTAAGATCATGCAGTAGGATGAAGTGTTGGCAGGAAAATATTTTTTAGCCTAAAACTCTAGACGTACATCGACAGGAGCGCTCTTGAGAGATTCGTTTTGTCGCGAACAGTCAATAACTATGAGCGGTTTATTCTTAATGAATATAGGCTTTGTCAGCATCGGCTGTGGATCTCTACCATAGTATGATTTTTGAAAATCAGCATACATATCATAGAGAATTGCATACTGATTGTTAAATATGTCGCATATGCGGGCAAAAAAAATGAAAAACGCCAGCCGGGCAATGAATGACATACATTTTCTTGTAATTGAGAAGGCTCAAAGCAGAGAAGTTTCTTCTGCTTTGAGCCAAGTGGTGCAAGATGTTCTGCACAAAAAGGTAAATCCCTATGATCATCATGTATTTCTTCAGGATACTCCAAGTCAACTTTAGCAAAATAGCCTTCATCTGAGTCTGGTGGTGTATTGAAAAAACTTGAATTCGTCTCGTAATCAATCCATTTGAATTTTCCAACTGGTAAAGGCTGTACCATTGCCCACCCATATAGATTGTTAATATCAAAATACAAGAGAGTCTTTGTTTTCTGATCCTTATCGTATGAAGGACCCATATATGAATTGTTGGCCTTGCCATACCGATAAAAACACTGACTTATTCCACCTCGAATGCCGGATTCGATAAACATTAGCATGTCAATGTCTGTAAGAAGTTCCAATTCAACTTTTGTCATTTTAAGAGCTGCTGAAAATGTTAGTCCAGGAGTCGTGTAAAAGTGTGCAGGGCATAAATCATAAGCTTTAAGAGATGTTTCTCGAAAACTTTCGAAAACGTCAGCCAATAGTAAGACATCGGTTTTCAGATAAAGATCAAAATACTCTCCCAACGTTCTAATATTGAACTTATTCCAAACTTGAACAGCATGCTTATAGTCTTCTTCAGCAATATGAGAATCGGTTTGTTTATTATAAAAATCATTCTTTTCAGGCAATTTTGTAGTCGTCAACTTATCTAATTCATTTACAAAGTCATATGGAAATACACCTTTTCGTCGAAGGAGATGTATCTTTTCATCTATGAGTCCATCTGATCGAAATTCTTTTACTGCTATCGGCACATTTTCCAGATATGATGCAAGTTTCTCTAATGATGAAGGCAGAAACGGCCAAGAATCTATAAATCTGAAACTGATGTTGCAGTCATCTAGGTATTTTGTAAAAGAAATATATTTCTCCTTATTGTGTGGTATTAAATTCACTCGTCCTTTCATTAATGTAGAAGTAGCAATCTCTTTTAAAATGAAGTGAGTATCGTAATTGAGGTTATGAAAAACCACAGGAATGAATTTTGAATCCTTATAATTCAAGCTGCATGAATTATGAGCTGCACCTCTGAAACTAAATAAAAATCTGATTTTAGAATTACTAAATTTCATTTACTTACCGCCTTAAACTTAGAATATAATCGAAAAGACAACTTACCGCCCTGTGAGATGTCAATAGTCTCGTACAGCAAGTTCTTCACCACGGATTGGTTTTCGACATATATGACAAGTTGTTGATCTCCGAAAAGATATTTCCTCCAAATCTGTGAGTCTCATTGGTTTCGGATTCTTGTAGAGTTCATCAATTTTCTCACCAATTGATTTTAATTCTCGAACAAACCCTTCTGCAGCTGTCTCTTTTTCTTCATTTTTTCTTCTGTATGACCTATTGCCAGATAAGCTATCGTCAAAGCTGCATTTTATGAAATATCCTATGCTATATGCTTTATGTAGTTGGAAAGCATTCTCATTCTCAGTAGGCTTCAATAAACATTCAAAATCTGCATGAATAACAAAAGGAACCTTTTTACTCTTACTATGATCTTCAAATTTGAGAATATTATATTTGCAATCAGGCAAATTGATTCGACAATCATTTAAATTTTTACAATCACTTTCATGTATTTTCAATCTTTCCTTCGGTAAAATATTTGTAGACACCTTTCACAATGATATGATTTGATATTGGTTTCAGACACTTGACAACTCAAAAGTCGAGACATACTTTTTATCCAAACATAATGAAAATTAGGCATAATACCATCATCATCGGCACGATTATTTTCTTCATGCTCGTCTATATAAAAATCTTGAATGATGAGAAGGTTTACATGCTTTTCCTTCTTATCTGTCGTAATATGACAAGGTGATACTTCGAATTTGTGAGCATACTTTCTAAGCATATATACATTTACAGAAATATTATTCAGTTTTTCAAATTTTGGCACACTTTTGAGTTTTACTGGGAATTCTATGTCAGCAAAATTTAATTCATTTTCATGCAATCGATATTGATTAACTCTACAGGCATTTTTTTTTTACTTGGATACAATGATGAAAGAATAGCAAATACTTGAAACACTGCTCGTCATTGTTATGAACGTTAACACACGCTTCTTTATTTTCAATAAACTTTGGAAGAGGAATGTAAGAACTTCCCTTGATTGGAGAATATTTTTTCATATTTATACATAAACTTATAATACTCTTCAGAGTCCAGCCAGAATCCTTTTCTTGAAATTCTTCTAATTGTGAAAGAATGGGATCCTTAATATTATCTGTGAACCATTTCTCTAAATCTGTTGACATGCATACTGTAGCACTTTCACTCGTAAAATATTTAATGTCTGTCGTTTCTTCTCCATTTTTCTGCATTGAAAATTCTGCAATGAAATCCGAATTGATTTTCACTGCATTATATTCTTGTAAACATGCTTGTGATTTAACTTTAAAGAGCTTCAGTGCATCATTTAAAAAACTCAATATGTCCACATGCTTTAGATTTACAACTACGCCAGTCCTAATTCGATTCTGGAAGGCTGATTGTACATCACGCCACTCAACTCTAGCTTCTGTTTCCTCAGCTTGCAGACTACCTCCTAGATGGAGACAATGTTCCAATTACATTTGCACGCATGAAAGATGCGTCAAACAAGTTTGGCATTTCTGTTTCTCTCCTCTCGTGAGATTAGATTTAGAAATTTTTTTCAGTTAACTTATTTATGGTGGAAATATACACATCTAGCCAATACTGTATGTCAGCACTACGCATTTGATAGACATATTGTACTGATTCGCGAAGCAATTGAACAAGACGTTCAATTAGATCAAACGAAGCCATCTTTACTGATTTTTCAGTAGAATATCACTTGATATCTAACACACAAAATAACTCTTTAAAAACTTGCACAAGGATGAGACTGAAAAGCTAACTGTACTCATCCAAGAGAGATTTCTCTCTTTTAAAGCCAAAATTGTCATAAGGAGAGGTGGAAAATCTCAGCAACTGACCAATGGCAAAGATGAAGAGCTCGTTGATGAGGAGGAAGATTTTCTAGAGAAGGGATGAATTTTCTTTTTTTCGATCCAACCAAAAATCGTCTTTCAGTCAAAACCAATGAGAGCTATGCATTTTCGGGTTATCCAATCCTAGAAGAGTGTGAGGCGGAGTTTTATATTATATAACCAGGATGCTAGAACCTTACGAGATCACTTCTCGTTTAACTGCCTACAAAGCTGGAAAATGGCAAGAGCACGTGACTACGATTTGTTATTTAAAAATACAATACTGCAATGTGTAGAAGAACAAGCGTATGTTTGTGATATTCAAGGATTCCAAAGAATCGCAGAAGATACTTTTATTTTTAAAGAAATCAGTTTTCTCAATTTAAGGAAAACTGCCTTACCGACCGCATATCTTTTCAAACCTCCCATGTCATGGGAAGAACTTACAGAAGAGGAAAAATGTATGACTCAATTGTTAGAAAAGAGTCATCATGGAATAGCGTGGAACTCTGGCGATATTCCGTATTATCGTCTCCATCGAATTTTACAAATCTGCACACAAGGAGTAGAGAAAATATTTATCAAAGGAGGGCAGAAAGCCCAATGGATGAAAAATATATTACCAAATATGTAAGTTAAGCATACTATTTGAAACTTTTTTGTTACTTTTTGATACTTATTCATACTTTTTGATACTTTTCGATTAATTAATTTCTTACTTTATTTGCAGATCCATTTCAAATGTTGAAGACTTCGGCTGTCCACCTCTTGAAGAAGTATTAAGTGAAAACCAGTACTTCTGCTTTAATAATGCCCTCTGCATACGGAGGAAACCAATGTGTGCCATTCACAATATCGTATCGATACGATCGTGGCTGTTAAATTATTTAGAATCTACATATGGTCAAGATGAAACAGATAATACTTTTAAAAAAAAGTATAATGTATGCACATGTTTGTACTGGAAAAAATAGTATATTGTGTGCCAAGGCCGTAAAGTGGGCTTTTTTAGGCCGAGTGTGGAGTTTGCAGTACGAGTCAAGGCGAGTTAGCCCGAGCCGAAGGCGAGGGCGTTTACGAGCTGCAGACGAGTACTGCAACCACACGAGGCCAAAAAGCCCACTTAGCCCTTGGTGCACACCATATTTTTTGTAACGCAAGTACAGATTTTTGCGTTTTTTTTTTAGATATTGAGTGCGACTGATTCAACTTTTTTCAGAATCGGCGACCACACTCTTGGTAGACTAATTTTTAAATTTATATATATATATATATATGCGCATATGCGGGCAAAAAAAATGAAAAACGCCAGCCGGGAAAAAAGAGAAACGCCCGCTGCTTCGAGAAGCGGGCGTTTTTCAATTTTTTTGCCCGCCGTTCTGAAAAAAGTTACTTCAGTCCCGCTTAATAGGTCAGAAAAACGTGAAAATCGTGCTTGTGTTACAAAAAAATATTTATAACTGAAAATTATAACTGAAAATTACTGTTTTGTTAAACCTTGCGGAACTTAATGCTTAGGCTGCGTATTTTTTCTGAGTTTTAACAAAGTACTAACATACTACTATATATTAAAACAATATTTTATTTATTGGAACATATGCGGGCAAAAAAAATGAAAAACGCCCGCCGGGCAAAAAAAATGAAAAACGCCCGCTAACATTTTTTGGGAAATTTTCTATATGTATACACATATATATATATATATATATATATATAAATTTAAAAATTAGTCTACTAAGAGGGTGGTCACCGATTCTGAAAAAAGTTGCATCAGTCGCCCTCAATATCTAAAAAAAAACGCAAAAATCTGTACTTGCCTTACAAAAAATATGGTGTGCACCAAGGGCTGAGTGGGCTTTTTGGCCTCGTGTGGTTGCAGTACTCGTCTGCGGCTCGTAAACGCTCTGCAAACTCCACACTCGGCCTAAAAAAGCCCACTTTACGCCCTTGGCACACAATATACTATTACAAAACAAAAATTAATACATATTTTACATTATTTTTTCGAGTTTTTAAATTTTGATATGTCGATTGGATCCAGAATAATTTTGTCGTCAATTATTCTCGGAACATTTCGTCCACCGGATTTTTGTGGCTGCTGTTGCTGCTGCTGTTGCTGCTGCTGTTGTTGCTGCTGTTGTTGCTGCTGTTGTTGTTGCTGCGTGCCACTGCTTGGTCTTTTCAAACTCAGCAAGCCACGGCTTGTCGGCATCTTCTTGTTAACATTGGCTTCCGCTGGAAAAAAACGTATAATAATTTAGTTCACTTACGTGAATCTATTGCCTCCATAGCCCAGGAGACATGCTCCAATAACATCAAAAGTGTTGGAGCGTTGGCAATGATCCAACGAATCCTATCCTGCATCGCCCTAATGCTATTCCTGCTGCTGCTTCCTCTGCTGCTGCTACTGCTGCTGCTGGTTCGATGTCATTGTTTTTTCTTCAATTGAGACTGAAAACTGAACTGACGAACCGTAGCCAAAGATGGGCTATTTATTGCGAACAACAGCAGCTTCCCATTCCACAGCATTTTTCCAAAGTCTTGTGATTGGTGCATAAAGTTTTCTCTCCCAAATTTTCAAGAACACACTTCCTCACATCTCTTGAGGGTGAAAAGCCTTACGATTCGTTAAAAGCAATGTCCCTCTCCAATTTTGAAAGAACTTATGTCCACCTCTCTTTAGTATACTCCCTTGTTTTGACCGTGAGAGATTTTCCTCTTATCTCGCGAGAAAAAGATCTTAAGAAAAGAGATTTTTCTCTTATCGTGCGACGAAACGATCTTAGGAAAAGAGATGTTTCTCTTATCGCGCGAGAAAAAGATCTTAGGAAAAGAGATTTTTCTTTTATCGCGCGATAAAAAAGATCTTGGGAAAATGTCCACCTCCCTATAGTATACTCGCTTGTTTTGACTGTGAGAGATTTTCCTCTTATCGCACGAGAAAAAGATCTTAGGAAAATGTCCACCTCCCACTTGGAAAAAAATCTCCACTGCGTAGAGGCCTAGGGAGAACATCTATGCGAGGGTTATCGTCTATACCTACGCGAGGACCGCATGGAAAGTGTAAGGGATAGTATCTACACAATCTGTAGGCGTAGTCGGTGGAATATATTATCTCAGTCAAAGAAACAGCTGATGCTAGAACTATGGTTAATTAGAGATAGGAAATACGGAGGAGGGGCATGAACCCGCCACTAATTTATTTTTAGGACACAGAGAAGGGAACAAGTGACAAAGGAGTCGAAAATCATATAGAGTATTTTCCCTCTCTAGCGCGCTCAGGGCCCGTTTTGACTGTGAGAGATTTTCCTCTTATCGCGCGATAAAAAAGATCTTGGGAAAATGTCCATAGGGAGATAGGAAATACGGAGGAGGGGCATGAACCCACCACTAATTTATTTTTAGGACACGGAGAAGGGAACAAGTGGCAAAGGAGGCGAAAATCATATAGTTTATTTTCCCTCTCTAGTCGAGTAGCGCGCTCAGGGCCCGTTCGCTCTCTCTATCTATAGTGCTCTGGAGAAGGGGTGATGCAGGAAAAAGAAGACACATTGGATTGAACAGAGGGAATACGGAGGAGGGGCATAAACCCACCACTAATTTATTTTTAGGGTGCGGAGAAGGGAAGAATGGGACTTATACACACTACGGTTACTGGCTCACTCTGAAAGTGGGGAGAATTCTCAATCGCTTAGAGACGGAAGGGCAAGTATTTTATGTATTTCAGATAGAGGGATCTAAAAATCCCTCTATCTAAAATACATGCCACGGATTCTAGCTCACCTTGAGAGAGGGGAGAATTCTCGATCGCTAGGCGAGGGAAGAGAGGGATCGACAATCCCTCCATCTAAAATACACAGCACGGATGTTGGCTCACTTGGAGAGAAGAGGGGGTGAGCTAGAACCCGTGTGAGCCAGTATGCCTATAGCCTATCTACTCTCCTAGCACTGGCAAAGCTCGCTAAACTCAAAGCTCGCAAAATTGCAAAGCTCCGGCACTCTTAACAAGGACGTACATTTTATTCTATCTTTTCTAAGTAGCTCTTTTAATGCCTTCACGAGGCCCGTTTTAATCGACCCGTGCACGTTGGTTCTACCCTCGGCGTACTCAATTGTTTCCCTGATCGTATTCTTTAGGGCCGTCAAGTGGTCATCTTGCTTTCCTGGTTTCGGGGTTGGGATCCCCAATGTCGTTGGTTCTGGTGCTGGTAGTGGATCCTTCTTATTTTTCATTTCCATTTCCTTTTTCTCGTTGACTCCTTAACGCGCGTGCGCCGTTTAAGCCGTTCCGCCGCTTCCCGGCGACTCGCGTGGCCCCCTGCTTCGCATCTCATTGTGAGCATCCTTCGCAAGTCACAGTGGCCTCGGCAAGCCCCCCCCCCCCTGACCACAGCAGAGCCCTGTTTCGGACGCCATCCGGCACTACTGCGGCTAAGAAGATTTTCACTGGTTGATAGGGCTGCCAGGTCCTGTTGGATAGACGGTCCCGGGCTTCATTACTATCCGGCAGCCTAGGAGCACCAGCAACATAGTTTTCGAGCTGTACCCTCCGTGCTCAGGCTTAAGAGCCTAGCCCAGGAGCCTGGGCAGGGCGCGAGCGGCCAAGAGAGACGTCAGTCAGGCCGCCTGGTCGCACGGCGCACCGTAGCTTGGGTACCTCAGGATCGCAATTCCTGCAAAGCGTGCAGACCGGAGTCCACGGCACTCCCCCTAAGGTCACAGGAAACACTCTTCCAGTCGCACACGAGGCGACCTTTGTATGGGACATACAAAGGTCGCCATACTACCCTGCTTGCTCGGGCAGTCCAGGGACGCCAACCCCCGTAAAGAGCAAACTCCCTCCCTGGACGTGTATGTATGTATGTATTTTTTTGTTTTTTTTTTTCTCTTGGAGAAAGAGGTATTAGGGAAAATTATGGAAAGACCATGGCTGGCTTAGTTGATGTAGTCGTCGGAACGACCCAATCCTCTCCGCCAGTCATGTGTCGGATTCGCACTGACTAAACCCATTCCTCTCACGGCCAGAAGAAAAAAACACCCATCCTTTCACCTGTTCTTTGATCTTCCTAGGATCTTCGTTTTTTTTCTTCGCCATGTCCAGGGCGCGCCTGAATACGTTGCAGCCGTAGGAGCCAGCTACATGATTGCAGCCTCCTTCCTTTTGTCCATCTTCTTTGCAGAAAAAACAGCTCGCTTCCAACTGGCATTGCGCCATGCGATGGTCGGCTCCTCCAAACTTATAGCAGAGAGTCGATCTATCTACTCCATTACACTCATCCTTCCAATGTCCAAAGCCTAAGCACTTGTGGCACCGCACTACCTTTACTCGTTTCCTAATCCTGCAACTTACAAGGCACACGCGGATGTGTCCTATTTTTAGGAGCTCTTTGGCCTCTCTCGCTGAGTGTCACTATGGCCATTCTAAGGCCACTCATGTTAGGATTTAATAGAATCACCCTCCTGCCGGTGTCCGGCTTTCTGAGGGCTCCTCCTATTGCTGCTCTCACCTCTTCTTTCGTTGCTTCCGAGTCCATGCCCCTTATTTCTAGGGTGGTCTTCCGTTCTTCCTTTTTTACCTGCTCAAGGTCCAGCACTGCTTTTTCTACTTCCGCAGTGATCGCTGTCCGGTCAGATCCTTTCCCTAGCTTGGACATCTCTACTTCTTGTTTGTTTGACTCCGAGCACCATCGTTCCAGTCGTGTACGGGTTCACTTCCTTTCGGAATTTCCCCAGGACTTCCGCATACGTCTTATTTTGCCGCACTTTAACTAGTAGTCTTTCTGAACGCTTGTTTTTGTTGGGCCTGGCTTTTGCCAGTGGCTCTGATGCATTGTGAGGGGCTCTCGGGACGAGAGGCTCACGTTGTATCACCGTTTTCTCCTGTCGTTGCCTCTTCCCGACTTGCTTTTCCTCGCTCTTTTCTTCAGGGCTTGACCTCTTGTTTCCGGCACTAGCTAAGACAGCGTCCTTTAGGAGCCGTCCTCGCGCGCCTCTTCTTGCATTATCTTGTGTTACGTGCCACATTTTGTAGTAGTCCACGTCACCTTCATAGCGTCTATCTTTATTATTTCCTTCCTCGTGCTTTTTCCTTAACTGGATCGAATAGAACTTTAAGTTGTTTAGCACGTTCTGCGGTGCGTCTTACGTCCTTTGGTGCTGACTGACATTATTTGATAAGCTCATCCACTTCCTTTTCTAGCTTTTTTATATAGTCCTCTTCTTCCTTGCGAACTTCTGTGGCTTCTTGTCGAGCTTTTTCGTAATCTGCTATTTGTGCCATTGACGAGGTGCTGTCCATGCTCCTAGCACTCGCAATGCTCGCTAAACTCTCCATACTGGTCGTTCTTGATCCCAGGGATTGTCCTCCCAGGCGAAGCTCCAGCACCTATAAGAAGGACTTACTTCTTTCGTCTATCTTTTCTAGCTCTTCCAACGCCTTCGCAAGGCCCGTTTTAATCAGCCCGATGTATATATGTATGTATTTATGTATGTACGTATGTATGTATGTTCGTGTGTGAGCGATAATAGATGTATGTATGTACGTTTGTATGTATGTATGTTTTTTTTATGTGGCGTAGGCAGAGCAAGCTCTGCACAAGTGGCCCTCCAACACCGAAACCCCACAGGCACTATTGTCAAACAATACTTCCGTGGGGCCCGTTAATTAGCCTAGTTGACTTCTTCTTTAGGGTTTGAAATTTCCATACATTCCTCATCCACCAAAGTGATTAGGGGTTCAGGATCAAACTCTTCTTCTTTCTGCATCTTCCAGCCGTCTGCTTCTTGCAGCATCGTCTGGTCGTATACTTCTTGCAGCATCATCCTGTCAACCTCTGGACATACTCAACCCCGACACCTACGTTCCTCTGCATCGCGTAAAGGAGTCTGGGGTCCAACTCTTTACCTACGTTCCTCTGCATCAATCTGAGGAGCACTGAAAGGTACTCAACCCTAGCTCCTTCGTTCCTCTGCATCAGGCAGGGGAGTGAGAGCTCAACTTTGTGACCCACGTTCCTCTGCATCAGTCCAAGGAGCATTTTATCTTTACGGCTCAGTGGTTTTCATATAGCATATTTTACTCGGCTGTTTCGCCTTGTCTTTCCCTTCTCTTTTATTCGTCACTTCTAACTTTCTTGAGGATGGTCTTTATGTAGTTGTTTGATGCGTACCAACCATCCTCTGACGTCAGCATAGCTGTCATCATTGACTCAGGTGTCACTCTGGTCTGGAATTAGCACTCGAGTACTTCTCGTTCCCTTTCGTATCGCGAACAGTCACAGAAGACATGCTCTGCATCTTCGATAGTTTTCAAGCAGGCTGGGCAGTTTGGACTGTTGTCAAGTTTTAACCGGTGTAGGTATGCCCGGAAGCATCCATGCCCGGTCAGAAACTGCGTGAGGTAGTTAACCTCCCCAGGTCTTCTTCCAATACAGTCTTCCTCCTTGGTATAAGGCGATGAGCCTATCGCCCCTTGTCACTAGCTTCTCATCTTGTTTGCCATTCAGCCATTGTCTTTTTTCTTGTCTTTTCCATTGGCTTTTGTCGTTTTTTCGTCTCCTAGCTTCGAATACATCCTTCCTTTTCAGTGCTAAAAGGTCAATTGGCGGCATGCCTGCTATCATGTAGATCGTATGTTCCGATGCCGTACGGTAAGCGGACGCCACTCTTAGTGCAATTCGCCTGTATACGGTAGTTAACTTTCGCGCATACGATTTCACCCGCTTCGCCTTTGCCCAAATTGGGGCTTCGTATAGCATGATTG
This sequence comes from Pteromalus puparum, assembly GCA_012977825.3. NCBI lineage: Eukaryota > Metazoa > Arthropoda > Insecta > Hymenoptera > Pteromalidae > Pteromalus > Pteromalus puparum. Next base: position 14,282,985 of record CM053171.1, read on the forward strand.
ACGTGGTCACACTGGCTAGGAGTAACCTTCGCTTTTGAGTTGGCCCTCCAACATTTGGCATCAATCGTGATAGGGGAGCGCCAACTTTTGCTGCTTTATCACCGACTATTTCCTGATGTTGTTTAAAACTTAGTCTTGCATCTATGGTCATGCCCAAGTATTTGATGGTTGGTTGAGAAGCGATCTCATGTCTATCCACCGTCAGTGTAATTTCCTCTATCTTCTTCCTACTAGTAATCTCTCTATATTATAAAAAAAGTTTCGCCGCCGCCGCCGCCGTTTCAGAAATTTTCCCCCTCAATTCTCCCCCTAAATTTTCCCCCTCAATTTTTCCCCTCAATTTTCCCCCTCAATTTTCCCCTCAATTCTCCCCCTCAATTTTCCCCCTCAATTTTCCCCCTCAATTTCCCCCCTCAATTTTCCCCCTTAATTTTCCCTCTCAATGCATATCGTCTCAAATGTAGATTTTAGAATTCTTTACTATAGATTCTGTAGTCCCTCTATATTATCAAAAAAGCTTCGCCGCTGCCGATTCAAAAATTGTGCTCCTTAATTAGTGCCCCTCAATTACTGCCCCTTAATTCTTGCTCCTTAATTACCCTCCAATATTGCCATTCAGCTATTACCTCTAAACCACTGTTAATACTTATTCTGTAATCAGTTCTAATATTACACACACGGTTAATTCAAACTTTGAATTCCGGAAATTTTTGCCAGTGCCGGCCGCTTGTTAACTGGGGCCGACGCGCATGCGTTCTATATCAAAACGCGGCCACTCACGTCCAGCGCATGCTTGTCGGCTCTGGATATCCCCAATGCGGAACTTGCAAGAAAAAATTCATTAGGTCCGTCGGATAGAATATTGTAAAATAATCGACACGTTTTTTTTCTTTTTTCAATTAAACGATTATTAACAAAGATGTAGAGAGTTGAAATGTATGACGTCACTGATTCGGACTGTGTATGGTATATCTATATTGTCCGATTCAGTGACGTCACACGATATTTCAACCCGCTGTACCTTTGTCAATAATCGTTTGATTGAAAGAAGAAAAAATACGTGTCGAATTCTATCGTTTATTAGGTTGTGCACTTACACAACCAGTAATTTCTTCAATTGTAAATACGCTAGCTACCTTCCGTCAATATCACCGCATATGCAAGCGATACGAAATCGTTCGTAAAAAATTTTTCGATTATATCAATTGTCGCGAATGCATAGAAGATTGATATTCGAATTTGATGAGCGCGTTAAGAGAGGTTAGGAAGTGATTTTACAGAATTCGCACTTCGAAAATTTTTGTTTTATTTTTTGAAATACGCTTTTACGTATATTACGAGCTTTAAAGTTTTTACTACGACGAACGTGGGGTTGGCGAGCGAAGCGAGCAGGAGGGGGACCCCCCTAGTAAGAATAATTTCCCTTTTGTGACTGGCTAATTCCAGACCCGTTTCCGTTAGCCATTCGTGTATTATACGGGTAGCTTCTTCAGCTATGTCAGTAGGTTTAGGAAGTTGGCACCCGGAAATAATTATTAACAATGCGACCAGTATAGATCGATTTCGCGTAAAAAATTATGATTATTGGTACCAATTATTTGTTTGCGCGACAAATATTTATTTGGATAATAAATACAATAAGGCGGGTGCTGTGAAATAATACATTTTTATTTTTGACTTAAAAAATGACGGTAAAAGAATAATTAAACGATATAGATTTGTAGATTTTCACATGCGCAATCAGCACCCGATATCAGTTTATCCATATGTTATTTATTTACATCGTAAATAAGTAATTAAATAATCTCATAACCCCAACCGCAGCGTCCGTTCGAGAGTGCGACTTCCCTAGTAGGCTAACGCTTTTTTCTTTAGTTGGCATCAATTTATAATAGTTCGAGAAAGAGAACAAGAAGCCGATCACTAAGACAACTGAGTATGTTATTGTTTATTTATTGTTAGGTGGTTTTCCACTAACAATTATTTGTTTTTATTTATGAGAACTTTGATGTCTCTCGCTATACAGCGAGCGAGGAGCAACCTGGTCGAGGTTACTCACTCCAAACCAAACCAGATTTTCTCTCTGTATGTGTATATACGTGTATATTATCGAAATCTTTAGTGATCAATTTCTTACCTTTTTGTCTTGTTGATCACGGGAGTCCTTTGTCAATTTACTTCTAGGAATTATTGTGGATATCGAGGTAATATCAATCTATTGAGAATATAGTACATTTGACTGTATGTATAGTATAGTTCGCGCTAGAATGAGTGAGCGCGTTAACGAGTGTGTGAGGGAGCGCACACATGCAGGTATCCCCTCTCGCGTATGAGTGTAAGTCACATGACTACTTGCGGTGTCGAGACTAGACGAGTCTCGCACATCGCTCTCTTGGTTCCGAGCCGTCTTACAGTACACATGGTGTACACAGCGTTATATAGTAGCTGTACATAGAAGAAGACGAATAAATCCACATTGTTATTAAACATTAATCCTCTGCTTTACCTCATTTATCCAACATAGTAGCAGATCGTTGGTTCAGTATAGTATTTTATCCCGCATATGTACTCATATAAGTCATATGAGAGATATTAAGTAAAAAGTGAGGTTAAAAGCCATGTGGTGAAGAAATTTTTCAAAGTGAAAAATCAAAGTGTTTCAATAATATAAGAAGAAAAATACAAGTGAGAATAAATAGCTAAACAAAAGGACTATTGATTAGTAGAAAGATTTTTTGGAAAAATCGTAAAATCAGTGTGATGCACGCGGATTAAAAAGTACATGTGAAACACGTGGCAGAGTGCATGGAAAACCGAGAGACGCCGGAAACGAAGAAAATTAAAGAGGAAGACTCTGAACACGAAGGAACGTTCGAGAATCAACTAGAAATTGAAGAGAATTCTGAAATAGAAGAGAAAATCGAGTTTCAAGGAGACGAAATGGAGAAGAAAGAATTT
>CM053171.1:14288394-14393296 GCA_012977825.3 Pteromalus puparum
AAATGAATAACAAATTGAAAGTTGAGGGATCAAAAGTGGAGTGTTAAATATGTTAGTGCAGCTGTTACTGAATTAGACAATGTAAAAAAGTTTATTGCTGAGATCAACAACAGCTATCGACAGAGTTTTTTAATAATTTAGATAGAAGGTTTTGAATAGTCACAAACTAAAAAATTACGATATGATTTGAAAAAAATTTTGCTGTTGGTTAAAATATATTCAATTTACGATTTTCTCAATCTAATATTTATTCTGTTTTAATGTTAAATAAATGATATAAAAATATCTATAATTATCTATATAATTACATGTATTTCATTATTATTATATATGTATAATTCGATTCCCCAGTATGCTCAGGTAAATACTAGAGAAACAAAATTATATTATAAAAACTTTTTGCACATTGCATATATATGGTAAGATTTACGTGGATCTTACTTAGATGTGCAAGAGTAGAAACGTCGAAATAGTTCCCATTTTTTCTTCTCAGAAATTTTTTAATCATGATGGCGGCAAGGGCAACAGATTATATTCCCATACAAAATCTAAACAAAAATATATTATTTTTTTTCGTTCAAATTGAGTGAGCGACGATTTGTATCATTTTTATTTCTTATTCTGTGGCCATGTGTCGGCGGGACATGGCGAGGTTCAATACGTGGCCCAGTCAGGGCAGTAAGCAGAGGCGGAGGAAGAAGAAGGAATACGGACAGAGGGCGCAGGCAATTGTCAGCAGCAGCAAGGGCCAGACGAGTCAACGAGTGGGTCCGACGTACGTCAGCGCCTGGATAGCAACAGCGCATGCGGCGCGAAATAAAAAGACTATCGGTAATGAAATAAATTGGTTGTTAGATAGTGGATGTTCAGACCACATTATAAATGATGACAGTTATTTCGAAAATTGCATTGTTTTAAAGAAACCGATTAAAATCTATTTAGGAGATAGTAGTGAGTTAGAAGCAACTAAAATTGGGAATGTTGTAAGTTATTTCAGAGCATTTGAGAAAGAAAACAAAGTAGAAATGAAAAATGTTTTATACGTAAAAGAAATGAACACAAATTTAATTAGCTACGCGAAATTGACAGATACGAATACGATTATTTCTAAAGGAAATATATCTAAAATAATTGATGAAAAAGAGAGATTAATAGCAGTAGCGTATAAAGAAAATCGTACATATAAAATTACGAGTAGATTGGAAATTGAACAAAAAATTGTAAACAATGCTCAGTATATTAATGGTAAAATGAGTAAAAAAGAAAAGTGGCATAGAATGCTAGGGCATGTGAATTTTGGCTATTTAAATTTTTTAAGTAGAAAACAATTGGTGACGGGTATTCCAACTGAGTTTGAATCGGAAATATTAAAATGCAAAATTTGCATAGAGAATAAAATGCATAATTTACCGTTTAAAAATAACAGAACAAGAGCGAAAGATATCTTAGAGGTTATACACACTGATGTTTGTGGTAGCTTCAAGACCCCGGGTCCAAAAGGTGAAAAATATTTTGTTTCATTTATCGACGATTACAGCAAAATAGCCAAAATTTACTGCATTAAAACAAAGGATGAAGTATATGATTGTATGATAAAGTATGTAAATGAAGTAGAAAACTTAACAGGAAAAAGAGTAAAAACAATACGATGCGATAATGGTACAGAATACCTAAATAATCGATTTTATAAATTTGCGAAAGAAAAGGGTATTTATATAAACAATTGTCCAGCGTACGTACATGAGTTTAATGGTACTGCTGAAAGATTTAATAGAACAATAATGGATATGGCGCGTTGTTTATTAGATTAGGCACAAGTAGATAAAAAATATTGGCCAGAAATAATTAGTGCTGCAACATATTTGAAAAATCGTACTTTAGCCAACACGATTGAAAAGAAAACTCCATATGAAATATTTTTTAGAAAAAGACCAAATGTTGAAAATCTAAAGTTATACGGTAGTAAAGTCTTTTTTAGAAAACCAGAGCAAAAAAGATCATCCAAATGGGATAAAAAAGCTGAAATGGGAATTTTACTAGGTTACAGTGAAGTAGGTTATAGAGTTTTGTTGAACGGTAGAGTAACAGTTCATAGACATGTTGATGTTGTAGAATCATATCAAAAATGTATTGGTCTTGATTATGACGACGAAAATATTTCTTCCCGTACTCCGACTCTCGAGTCGAGTAAGAGAAGCGAACAAGAGTTCGAAAGCGAAATCGATGATGATGTATTTGATAGCGCAGATGAAAATGAAAATGTAACCGAAAAAGATCAAACAAATGTAAAGAATATCGATAAAAATAGTTTGAAACCAAATACTCCACGTCGATCAACACGTGTGAAAAAGAGTCCGATAAGATATCCGGAAAATAGTACTAATAGAGTATCCGTATATTATTGTAGAGTAGATACACCTTGTACATTTGAGGAGGCGATGAATAGCGATGAATGCGATAGTTGGAAAAATGCTATGGATAAAGAAATGAATAGCTTGTATGAAAATGAAACATGGAAATTAGTTGAGAAACAAAAAGGAAAAGAAGTACTAGACGTAAAATGGGTTTACACAAAAAAGGCTGATGATATATTTAAAGCTAGGTTAGTAGTAAGAGGTTTTCAACAAACGAATGGTATTGATGACATATACGCTCCAGTAGCAAAAACGCAAACATTAAAAATTTTGCTTTCTTATTGTTGTCAATTCGGATTAATTATAGAACAGATGGACGTTGTAACAGCATTCTTAAATGGTAAAGTAAGCTCAGAGGTATACGTCAATCAACCAAAAGGTTACAATGATGGAACAAACAAAGTTTGTAAATTGTTTAAAGCGCTGTATGGACTACGAGAAAGTCCAAGAAAATGGTACGAATGCTTTGATGAATACTTAGCGAAATTAAAATTTAAAAGAAGCAATGCTGATAATTGCTTGTATACCTATGGAAAAGGAGATGATGTTTTATATCTTTTGTTATATGTAGATGACTTATTGATCTGTTGTAAAAGCAAGAAAAAAATTCAAAGTCTGAAGAAAGTGCTAATGAATAAATTTAAAATGAAAGACCTAGGAGAAATAAAAGATTATTTAGGGATAAATATAGAATATGATTATAACGATTGTAAAATGAAACTAAGCCAAACTAAATACATAGAGTCACTAGCATGTAAATATCAAATAGAAAATAGTAAATTATATAGCACTCCTATGGAGACAAACTTGAAACTTGAGAAGTCTGAAAATTGCGAGTCAAATATTAAGTATAGAAACTTGATAGGTGCTTTATTGTATATAAGTTCGAATACGAGACCAGATATAAGTTTTAGCGTAAATTACTTAAGTAGGTATCAGAATTGTTATGACCAGACTCATTGGAAGTATGCTTTAAGAGTACTAAGATATTTGTTTATTTAACGAAAGACATGTTTAAATTATAAAAGGAAAGAAAATTGTAATAATATAATCGACTGCTATGTGGATGCAGATTGGGCTGGTGATATTATTGATAGAAAATCTACGACAGGTTATGTTATAAGAATGTTCGAAAATGTAATTGACTGGAAGTCAAGAAAACAAAAATGTGTAACTAAAGCGTCGACATACGCAGAATATGTAGCCCTATCCGAATCTGTAAGCGAACTAGAATACATCAGAGAGTTGGTAAAGATATTCGAAATAAATATTGCAGAACCGATTAAAATTTATGAAGACAATTCAGGTGCAATAAACATTGCAAATAACGGTAATTTTACGAAAAATTCTAAGCATATTGAGATTCATTCTCATACTGTACATCAAAGCGTGAAAGATAAATTGATTGAAGTTTGTAAAATTGATACTAATGAAAATGTTGTGGACATTTTTACAAAAGCTTTCTGTAGAGGAAAATTTGAAAAATTCAGAAAGTTGTTAAATGTAAAAATATCATGTACAGTACAAATGTAAGGAGGCGTATTGAGAATATAGTACATTTGACTCTATGTATAGTATAGTTCGCGCTAGAATGAGTGAGCGCGTTAACGAGTGTGTGAGGGAGCGCACACATGCAGGTATCCCCTCTCGCGTATGAGTGTGAGTCACATGACTACTTGCGGTGTCGAGACTAGACGAGTCTCGCACATCGCTCTCTTGGTTCCGAGCCGTCGTACAGTACACATGGTGTACACGGCGTTATATAGTAGCTGTACATAGAAGAAGACGAATAAATCCACATTGTTATTAAACATTAATCCTCTGCTTTACCTCATTTATCCAACAAAATCAATAAAGATACTAATTTCTTTCTCTCAAAATATTGGTATATTGCTCTTTTATTGAATGTATAGTTATTAATTATACTTAAAATTACTGTGGTCCAAACTAAATGACGAATATTTTCTATAACTTATCTTTGGATAAACTTATGCGTGAACTCACAATTAAAGAAAAATCTGAATAATAAATGAATCTGAAGCCTAAGTGATATCTTTTTGGAAATCTATCGGGTCGTTCGGCACCTCAGCACGATACGGAGTGGCGAGAGAGCTTGGCTTGGGGACGGTTGGAAGTCTTCCGTACCTACCACGCTGTCGCAAGTTTTACTTCCCCACCGCTACGTCACAACGTCGACGCTTGTTGCACTCATCTTGTATATTACTTCTGCCTTGTCCACATTCACTAAGCTTATCGGTTCGTCAAAGAATTTGCATGTGCCTACTTTGTGAAATAACGGTGTTCAAGTATGTTTAAGATAAATTCGAATCCGCCGAGAAAGCGACAGAGTCGGAGCTAGCCGTTACGTAAGTTTCTGAACGCTGCTGGTCAGCTCGATCAAATAGGGGGTTGCTATGACAACGCTTGAACGCTCTCTCTCTCTCTCTCTCTCTCTCTCTCTCTCTCTCGCTCTCTCTCTCTCGCTATCTCTCGCTCTCTCTCTCTCTCTCTCTCTCGCTCTCTCTCTCTCTCTCGCTCTCTCGCTCTCTCAGCGGTACCTGCTGCCCGACTGTAGTCAGTCGAGCTGTAGAATCGGAGCTGAACACACTGCAGTGTCAGCTACTGGTATCGTTCTCACTTGGAGAACGACCGTTTAGTCAGAATATTTCCACTCATTTTTCCTTATTCTACACAAGTGTAATTACACACTTTTATTAATATATTTTGCTCCTTGCGAGCTTTTATTTGATTATAAATTGAGTTGTTTTCAATCAACACCTCCCTTAGTCCAGAACAAAGATCCACCGTCTACATAGTTCGTAGACGTTAAACAAACGGTGTTATCTGGCTTTTGGGTCCTTGGTATATGACTTTTATGATGTTATCTTGTATTTTCTCCAATCTGATTATGAAGTACTCTCGTTTCTCTTATTTCTTCACTATCTTTTGGTGGTTTCGTCCTCTGACAATTATCAGAGGTGTTTTTCTCGTTTTGTGTTCAGTTTTTGATGGGGTGTTATTGGCTTCTTCGTTTGGGTCCCGATTGGTGTCTGATGAGCTTGCAATGCTGTTCTCGTCTAAGGCGCCTTGAATCTTGAAATTTGCTACGACTGCCGATGTTATATCTTCGTAGTCTACAGAGATGGCCGACAATTCATCTTCCGCGGTCTCAATAACGATCTTGTTGGGTCCATAATTGCTGAGTACTCTTATTGCGGCCGTTCGATCTCCATTATACATTAACTTAATTGTTTTGGGCCGTATATGTTCTATGCCAGAGATTCCTGCCCTTGGTGGTGATTGTGTGCCACTAGGAGTGGGTGTTGGTGAGGCTGGGTTTAGTATCAAATTGACATGGTTTTCTAGCCCCTTAGCCTTGTTTCGTTGTTCTGTTGTTTCGTAACTAACACGTATGGCTCCGTCTCTGGTCGCCGGTCAAAGAATCAATTCACATGGTCCATAACTTTCCAATAATCTTGACGACTTCCTGGCGTTACCTCTGTGCGTTAGATATAGACTGTTCGCGCCTATGGGTGTCACTTTAAGTATAGTGATCGTGTCCAGGATTTCCTGCACCTTCGGATCCATTCTGTAACAATTCAGGTTGGTTTGAATTAAGGGGGCACATCACCTTTAAACTCTGAAAAATAAAATTCTTATAAATAATTACAAAAATAAATTATAATGATTATATAATTTTTATATTAATATTAGGTTATATTACCTGTATTTTCATCATGGTGAATCCATATTAGCACCTATTTACCCATAGTGACTCTCCGTATACTGTTGTGAGCATTTTGGCACTGCCCATAGGATTCCATGTGACCACATGGTTTGATTGGGCTAAAATTTTAGGAGCATGCTTTGTACACTTATCCTTTTGGTATGAATAAAGGGATTTTTGTTTGAATGCTTAGAAAATGTTTAACAATAAAAATACTTAATTTTTTGCCTTTTTTAACCTATTTATGCAACATTTTTTTTCATAAAGGTTTTCTAAGCATTCAAATCAAAATCCCTTTATTCATACCAAAAGTATAAGTGTACAATGCATGCTCCTAAAATTTTAGTCCAATCAAACCATGTGGTCACATGGAATCCTACGGACAGTGTCAAAATGCTAAAATCAAGTGGCGCGGTAGCGCCACGAAGGCGAGTTTGAGAAGCAGACGGAGCCGCGGCGCCCGTGGCACTATTTACTTCTATATTGGTGTTCGGATTTTTCATGATACAGAAAAAAATACTTATTGTTACTGTTCGTGAGTTTTTTTGGCTTATTAGTATCATTTCTAGGCTAAACTATGATTTCCAACGAAAATTTTTGTAAATAAGCCGTTATTTTTAATAATAAACGAGTGTATACATCGCGAATGCTTGGAACAGTTTCTCTAAATTCTCTAGTCTCCAGTGCGTTAGGACCGTGAAGTTGGCTTTCAAAGTGGTAGGAGCATGAAGTTGGCCGCACGAGCTATGTGTACTACAGTTGGGTATCGCTTTCCCACAGTTTTCTATGTGCTGCGCTGAGTAAATGTATTTACATTGTCTGCTGTCTTACGGGGTGGCCGATGGCGAAGTCGAGATGGTGCGCTCTGTGGTTTTTGTGTCTAGGTGTAGAAATAGTTCGAGGGCGGTTTCTAGGTGTACAGGGTGGCCGATGACGACCTCTAGGTGGTGCGCTCCGTGGTTTTTGGTGTCTAGGTAAGAAAATCATACGGAGACGGCGTCTAGGTGTACGGGATGGTCTATGACGAGGTCTAGGTGGTGTGCTTCGTGGTTTTTGGTGTCTAGGTGTAAAAATCATACGAGGACGGGGTCTAGATGTACAGGGTGGCCGATGACGAGGTGTAGGTGGCGCGCTGCGCGGTTTTTTGTGTCTAGGTAGAAAAATCATACGGGGACGGCGTCTAGGTGTACGGGGTGGCCGATGACGAGGTCTAGGTGGTGCGCTTCATGGTTTTTGGTGTCTAGGTGTACAAATCATACGAGGACGGGGCCTAGATGTACAGGGTGGCTGATGAGGAAGTCTAGGTAGTGCATCAGAACAATCAGTGATTTCATGTAAGTGATAAAAATTTTACAAAAACGCCTTATATTTTATTTTTAGGACAAATATTAAATACTCAAAATAATTTACTCAAAAGGACTAAAATCTCTTTAAAAAATTAACTTCAAAAAAAGTAAAAGGTTATAGGCGAGTTTTATATATTCCGCAACGAAATAACAGATAAAAAAGAACTTAGATCAATCAAACAAAGTCAAGTTTATTATATTTACTCATAATGAAGCAACAAAATTATTTTTGTCCAATAAAGGGCTTACTTAAGTTAAAGTTAAGTTATATAATAATCAATTAGGAACAACTCTTAAGATACTTACTTCATAACTTGCCATAACCGTTTCATTTTGTTTATTGGTAAACAACTAAAATTTTCTTTTTATGTATTAGAACGTCATAAAAACATCAAAAGTACAATGAAACGGACATGGCAAGTTACGAAGTAAGTATCTTGAGAGTTGTTCCTAATTGATTATTATATAACTTAACTTTAACTTAAGTAAGCCCTTTATTGACCAAAAATAATTTTGTTGCTTCATTATGATTAAATATAATAAACTTGACTTTGTTTGATTGATCTCAGTTCTTTTTTATCTGTTATTTCGTTGCTGAATATATCAAACTCGCCTATAACCTTTTACTTTTTTTGAAGTTAATTTTTTTAGAGATATAACAATTATAATTTATTTTTGTTATTATTTATAAGAAGTTTATTTTTTCAGAGTTTAAAGGTGGTGTGCCCCCTTAATATGGTCCGGGTATTACAAATTTTGGGGTCGATTATTGTCTAACATGCTTGGTTATGTTATGCTTGCTGGGTCTTAGGGTCCATATCATTAATTTTTTGTTTAGGTTATAGTTCTGTCATGAGGCCCAGATATTTGTTTAAATATGTAAAGACCGTATTTAGTATGAATACGGGCTGCGCGAGTTCTACAAATAATTATTTAATTCGCGGAAGCTAGCATAGGCTCGAGAGCCTTATTGTTTCTGAGGTATGATGAATCTAAGAATCTACGCGGACGCGTGGACGCGTGTCAGTCACAGCGGTGGGACTTGCCCGGACGGTTGTCTGTCCGCTCTTTATGCCTAAGTGGACCGGTCCGTTCCGACGGATGCTATAGTTTGTCCCCTGTCGCGCTGATGTGAATAGCGGACAGTATATAGTCACGCTGCAGGTTCTCGGACTATGTGATGTCTGCGATGATGCTGCTCACTCTTACCTTCTGATCTGCGAGGATGTTGGCAAGCTTACGTTCTTCTTTATACTCTTTTGATGGTTTAGGATGTTTTATGGATATTCTTAATTATAATAATAATTATTATATAGTCTGATAAATTGTTATAGTTTATTTTATCGGAGACAACCCAGATCTCAGCAGATGTTACAATTACTTACAAGATGTTTTGATATTTTTAGCGTTCAAGAGCTTATGTAGATTTGGTATTATTTAAGTTGACGTTACTCTAGTATTTATATACTTTAGGACTTACAAATATAATCGTCCTGCGTACTTTAGATGACGTGGTCTCCTTCTAGTGTAGCAGAAACTGATTGGCTTACAATTTACACGATTGCTCGTGACGAGTTGATTGGACTTATCTAAGCTGTGTTGCCACTAACGCCAGATTTATTGACGGGCCCTTTCCTACTAGACACGGGACTCTCGACTAGCAAGTGAAGAGGTGTACTGTTGAATCGTGTGCAGAGTTTGAGTGTTTTCTACGCACTCAATAGACGATGCTCACAGATGCACAGCCTTCGTATTCTCTTACCAGGTACAGCTCGTGGTAGCAACTTGACTCTACGTAAAAAGGCGCTGCGTGGATCGGCTCCGGGGTTTTTAATGCCTCGGTGCTGATCCAAGCAGTTGTGAAATTAATATGGAAAAGTTCGCGGTAATCCAATCAACATTTGCCACACGAAGGATTGACACGTACGCTTTAGAGACCTGGTTCTCGGGCGAGGAGTGCTGACGCAGAGGTCAAGACACTCGCTCTGATGCGCTCAGTATACTATGTTGCAATGATGCACGGTTCCGATCGATCGGATATTTGTTGTCTGTGTGTGTATCGGGTTGCCATCGCACAGGCGTTATACATATACGTGTTTTAAGTGTATAAACGTGGGACATTACAACAATACTAAGCAACTTTGGAGACACATTAAAGATAAGTTAGGAACAAACTCGCAAAAGGATACAACAATTAATAAATTAGCGATAGATAGAACTTTACAATTAAAGAACCGTAACAAATTGCCAACCACATAAACTCTTACTTTTGTAAAACAGGAAAAGACTAAGGCGAAAAAATTACTAACGCACAGGGTAAAAAATTAAAATTACTTCCCATAAACAATAATACAATCTTTATCGAACCAACAAATAACTCAGAAATACCGCACATTAATAAGAATATGATAATAAAAAATGGTGGAATTGATAATATTTCCTCCAAAGCTCTAAAAGTACTATCACCTCAAATTGTTAATGCATTCACACACATATTTAACCTCTGTATAAAAAAATCAATATGGCCGGATGCCTTGAAAGCAGCGGAGGTAGTTCCTATTTTCGAACCTGGTAGCAAAATGGAGATATCTAACTATAGACAATATCGTTAATATCTAATTTAGCAAAAATATTAGAAAAAATAATATATAATAGATTTCAATCATTCTTTGATAAATTTAATCTACTAGCCCACAATCAATATGGTTTTATAAAAAATAAAGGAGCAAAAGATGCTCTAAGTTATATCACGAACATAATTTACAGTAAGCTAGACAAACGCAAGCCAATAGCAATTACCTTTTCTTATTTATTCAACTGATGATACCTGGACCAAAGTCGAAAATAAAATGAATATGTACCTAGAGGATATATCTACGTGGTTGTTGCTTAATAAATTATCTCCAAATATAAGCAAATCTCTATATATGACAATTGGTATTTAACAGAGCATAGCTCGCAGAGCTACATTACACTCCCTTTTTTACCTAACATCTTATTTACTAACACTTTAAAATAATTTTATTTAACGTAATCTACATAATATTAAAATTCTTTATTTGTTAAATGAACTTTTCCCTAAAGAACCCTTTATCCTGTAATAATATATTGTGAACATGAATTATATTATATCAGTTGTAATCTCCGTATATCAACATATTCATTAAACAAAAAAACTGTAATTTTTTATTATAAATGTTCATAAAAGTTGGTTATAAAGTTAACAATAAAAGCGTACGTACGTACGTACGGACGTACGTACATACGTCGTACATACGTACAGATTTTGCGTATTTTAAGAAATAACATTGAAATAAACAAATAAATATAATTTTTTTATGCACTAATATATATATTATATAATGCGTATAAATATCTAAGATAAAAATTATCATATGTGCTCCATATTAAATGATGCTGAGAAAATAATATTATAAAGTAGATAAATTTATAAATATGAATGCTTAACGAATTCAAATAATGTTTATAGTTTTTTAAGGTATTTCTGGTTCTTATCTGGTGCGTTTCCTTGTAGATAATGTCGCGTCGACCTGGGGGTCATCCTGACACCTGGACATCGTCGACAGGAAGTCAGAAGTATTTTTTGATATATTTCATGTATAATTGTACAGCTGCAACCACAGCCACCGTGCAAGGCTGCCGCGCGCTGTACTCTCCCAGTTTACTGGAATTTTAATCCAGCCCTGTGGTTCGCGCAGGTTGAGGCCGCCTTCGAAGCCAATGGAGTCCAGGCGGACCATTCACGCTACAACCGGGTCGTCTCTCTCCTGACCCAGGACGTCGCGCAGGAGGTGTCTGACATCATCCTACTGCCGCTGGCAGTTAACCGCTACCGGGCCTTTCGAAAATCCGTGCTTCAGCGGCTCGCCGCGTCGGCTTACACATAGCTGCACCAAGTTTTGAACGAGGTCCGCTTGGAGGCCTCACAACTCCTGTGCTACATCAAGTGCCTGGCAAATAATTCCATTTCCGTCGAGGCGCTTAAGGTCAAGTGGCTCGACCTTCTACCACTATATGCCAGCCAGATGAACCGCGTCCTTCAGCCGACGTACCTTGACGAGCTGGCTAGGCTCGCCGACCAGCTGGTCTCTCCATAAATGGCCGTCGACGCCGTTGGTACGCGTCACGCATCAGCGCCGTCGAGTGGTGTTTCTTCAGGCACCGCATCGTCGCTGACCGATCAAGAGCTGTCTCTGCTGCAGGTCAGTATGGGCAACTCCTGGTGGCTGTCCAGAGATAGACCGCCCTCTTGGAGTCCATGGCGAATTTCGGCCAAGCCAACAAAAACAACAACTACGACAGAAGTCGCGCACGCTCGCGCTCGCGCTCTCGATCGGCGCGTCCGGTTCCCACAGGCGTCCTTCACGCTGCCAACTCCGGCCATTGCTGGTACAATAGGAAATTTGGACAAGAGGCATTGCAGTGCAAGCCTCCCTGCACTTATCCCGCTGCGGCTGAAAACTCGCGGCGCCCCTGCTTACGCAAGCTGAAGCGGCCGGCGCGAGCACACACCAACGCTTGCTTTTCTACGCCAGGACCTTAAAGCTTTAGTCCCTCGGCAACAAGCATTATCTTGCTCCTCCATGTTACATAGTGACGACCGAGCAGCAAGCCCCAGCCCAGCCAAGCCATCTTTGCGGCAAGCATCGCAGTGAGGCGCTCGCAAGACGCAGCGCTCACTATTCGCCAGACGAACGCCTCCGAGCTTTCGTTCTGCTAGTCCACACCCTCCACGTCATGGAGGCCTGGAGGGACCACAGCCAGTATTCCAGCTCGCCAGAACAGCCATTCGCTACCAGAACCTGCACGCTCTTCGGCCCGCCCAAGCCTCCCGGATTACCGTGGGACTCCCGTGTCACTGCTTAGCCAAGCTATAGGACTACGACCTGTCGGCCCATGAAGCCTCTTGCGCCTAACGCAGCGGACTTTTAGCCCAGCGGCATCACCGAGAGGTGCCCTCTCGCACATCCGGCCTTCCACAAGCCACCCTCAGCTGTATTTTAGAGGCCGCCACGGAGAGGTGCCTTAGGATTTCCAGGCCCTTCCCTTCGATGTGGCCAACCGGCTGCAGTACGACGCCACGTCATCCACGCAGGCATTTTTCAACACCACGCTATCAGCGTTGGCACCTTCCATCGTCGCTGGCGCCATCCACACTGGCCCTCTCCATCATCGGCCGCGCTGCTAGCGCCGGCCGCACCAGCGCCGGCCTCTCCGTCAGCCTCGCCACCCGCACGAGCATCATCAGCAGTCCGGCCGCGACCACAGGCAATTCCAACGCCCGCGCCATTCGCGCCGGCGTCGCAAGTTTTCGTGCCTATGGCTCAGGCGTTTTCACGCTCACATCGCTGTCACCACTTCTCCTTACCACCTCCCCCCTCAACATGCTCCAAGAAACGTCTCGTTCCTCACGCAATATGCGTTCATCACTGGCGGGGGAGTAGCTGTGGCGATCTGCGCGGAGTACCACCGAGGTTGCCACGCCGATGTACGAGCCTGGGCCCTACGCTGACTGGCCAAGTCGACTATCTTATTCCTTTCTCTAGGTGCTTTCCGGATCCATCACGGCGTGGCGATCAGGAGCGCGCTTGGTTGTCGCCATCATGGGTTTGGCCACCGATCAGTTTAGACGCTTGAATCTTACTTACCATTACACTAAAAAAGTCAGCGAGTCTTATTATATTTTAATCGACCGTGTCTTCTCTACACCTTGTGTTTTCTCTCCCAATCCCAAAGAGCAACTTGGAGTCTGATTAAATACTGGGATAGTACTAAATTCCAAATATGTATGTATACCGTCATGATTCTGGAGCCACGCAAGCGATCGTAATAAAATATGACATGCATATATGTTTTCTGATTCTGAATTTGGGTACATTTTATTTCAAGTTTCTGACTATTTTAAGCCCATTTTATAGTCATTTTATGGCTATTTTACGATTAAAAAAAATATTTTTGCTTTTTTTAATGATATGATTTATATAATATATTCCATAATCGTGTATCTAAAAGAGTAACAAAATTTAAAAAAAAAACTTTAAGAGGTCAAGCCTGGATTGAATCTTGCAAAAAAAAATATATATTCTCATGAGTAAAACTTTCTTTTTATAATGTAATATTGAAAACTGCAGTAAACATTTAGTTCCGCTAAGTGCTCAAAAATGCGAAAAAAAAGTTAGATGTTACATTCCTGTGACCACTTTTTTCTTTATCTTTAGCATTTATGGAACACTGAAAAAGTGATGATCCTATGTAATCCGGCTTGGCACAATGCTTTTTAGACAATTAAAATTATTTTATAAGAAATTTACGTGAGAAATATTAATCAAAACTGGCTACTGCTCAACGACATGTACTAGTACTTGAACTCAACGTCTGTGAGCGCAAACAAAAAATGAATATTAATATGATCAAAGTATGAGATAATATTTTCAATGTTAGCCCTGGTAGATTAAAAATAGTTGCTTAGATTAAAAGTTGTCTACGTCTACGTCTAAAAATGGCGAAAAATCTCGATTTGCTACAAAATTAAGTGAATTCGTCCTTTTTTTGTTCGTATGTATCTTCTAAACCAAACAATTAATTCTGTTACTTCGTTATTTTAGAGATTTCGATCGGATCTTTCTAATTATTTGTAACAAGGTGTTTTCTTTGACAAATGCGGCTTCGCGCTGACCTCGTTTATTAAATAAATATGCATATATGATCGAATTATTTATCAAAGGCGCCAGATAATATGAATTCACGATTCCCGGCTTAGACAAGAACTCTTTCTCCCTGAGGAGATTCAATATTAAGGAAACGCGTGCGCGAGGAAAGAAACAGGGTTGAACACTCCTTTTTCGTAGAACAAACTCTTTATTTTAGGGTTAGATCTCGATACAGCGGAAAGGTGGAATACCGGCGCACAAACCCTATACAGCTTACAATACCTCTTACACTACACCAGATAAACTTCCTTTCTCTCATTTTGATGTTGTCTCGTTCCCTGTAAAAACGTCCGAAAAACTCTCTCGAATAGACTACGAAGAATGTGGTTACGGCTACGGCTCAGATACAAGTGAACGAGTCTCCGCTGTGCGCAGCGTTGCGAGGACTCGCGTCGGTATTAACGCATGCGCAGATATGACTTACAAACTTTACATTAGATTTGCTCTCTTTCTAACAATTGTTTCTGTCTCACACTCGTAATTTATCACTCCTTCGTACCAATGTGCGCACTCTTACAATTATGTTACAGTCGTCGGGAAATTCTCGGTCCGCATACATCTATATTCTTCTATATACGCACATACTGATCACACTATATATATACACACGGCGATGGGACTTGCCCGGACGGTTGTCTGTCCGCTCTTTATGCCTAAGTAGACCGGTCCGTTCCGACGGATGCTATAGTTTGTCCCCTGTCGCGCTGATGTGAATAGCGGACAGTATATAGTCACGCTGCAGGTTCTCGGACGGATGGTGTCAGGCTGCAGATTCTCGGACTATGTGATGTCTGCGATGATGCTGCTCACTCTTACCTTCTGATCTGCGAGGATGTTGGCAAGCTTACGTTCTTCTTTATACTCTTTTTATGGTTTAGGATGTTTTATGGATATTCTTAATTATAATAATAATTATTATAGAGTCTGATAAATTGTTATAGTTTATTTTATCGGAGACAACCCAGAACTCAGCAGATGTTACAATTACTTACAAGATGTTTTGATATTTTTAGCGTTCAAGAGCTTATGTAGATTTGGTATTATTTAAGTTGACTTTACTCTAGTACTTATATATTTTAGGACTTACAATTATAATCGTCCTGCGTACTTTAGATGACGTGGTCTCCTTCTAGTGTAGCAGAAACTGATTGGCTTACAATTTACACGATTGCTCGTGACGAGTTGATTTGACTTATCTAAGCTGTGTTGCCACTAACGCCAGATTTATTGACGGGCCCTTTCCTACTAGACACGGAACTCTCGACTAGCAAGTGAAGAGGTGTACTGTTGAATCGTGTGCAGAGTTTGAGTGTTTTCTACGCACTGAATAGACGATGCTCACGGATGCACAGCCCTCGTATTCTCTCACTAGGTACAGCTCGTGGTAGCAGCTTGACTCTACGTAAAAAGGCACTGCGTGGATCGATCCCGGAGCTTATAAAGCAATTGACATGATTAAATTGAAAAGGCACTACGCGACCAATCAGCATTTGCCACTACGAGGATACACGCATGCAGGTGTTGTAATTAACCGCGCGCGAGCAGTGCTGACTCGCAGATCAAGCACTGCTCCCATTTTCGGCGATCGGTTTCGTAATGTTGCAGTCGGTTTCGGTACACATCGTCTGTGCATGTGCATGGATGCCACCGCACAGGCGTTATACATATACGTATTTCAAGTGTATAAACGTGGGACATTACAAATACATTTCCGGATGCTTGGGTCGCAGGGTACCATTTGCTCTTTTCATTCAATCCATTTTCTTCGGGTGACCTGTTTTTGGTGGCGAAAAGGAAAATTTGTTGTTTTGGTGAGATATCAGTCCTGCTGTATGCTGGTCATCATGTATCTCTAATTTGTTCGTGTAGTGGGGGGTGCCCTATTTAACGAGTCGTAGAACTGCCGAATTGCACCATGGCTGCGAGCCTATTGGTGCGCATGGGTACTACTCAAAAGCTACTGCTGTTCGCGGGTTAACAAAATCTAAACGCGGGAAGTAGTTGTAGCCTAGAAACCAGTGCTGTTCATGGCTTAAGAAAAAAAACCTCACTTGCTAGGGTCATTAGCAAAGCAAACTGTTAGCTTTCATTGAACAGATGGTATATGTGGGGGTAGTGTCTGAATCCATGCTACAAATTCATAAGAGGTGATGTTTTGTATGTAGCATTTGAATGGATTTTACGCAATGGATTTACTAGGTATCAGAAGTGTCTTTCTGTGAGATAGGTTTCAATTGTGAAAATCACGTGTTCTTGGTACGGAGTTTCTGGTCCATTGAAGAAAGTTTTATGGTTTCCACGGCGATATGAGGTTTTTCACATATTAAATCTAGCATTAGATATGGTCATGTGTAATGATGTTTGCTTGAATACGTTGTAAGGGTATTACGAAATCATCTATTCTCTGGTTTGGTGATTTCGATAATAGAAGAATAGGCTTTTATGTTGCTTGTGAGTTAGTTTTTAATAGTGTACTATTTTCTTTGAATATGGAGTTATTATAAACATTTCAGTTTAAGTGGTCCTTTGTGACTCACACTTGTCATCATTAACGTTTTCTTTCCATATTTTCTTTGTAATGGTCCTTTGTCATGTGGTGATAGTGTACTTGTTTTGTTGTGGTGTACTGTGTAAATATTTGGTTTTATGTTATTAAAAATGTAGGGTACAGATACGTTATTGGGGTCGATTAGAGCGAATGAAAAAGGTGGTTATTCATTTGAGGATATGGTTTATTCTAGTCGTACTCATTCATCTACACTCATAACTTCACAGGCATTCTCGGTATCGTCTCTATTCTTTATACAACTCATAAAGTATGTGTTAGTTTGGTCCATTTCTAGGGTCAGATCTTTCTTATCTGTTAAGGGTACATTGTCCGTAGGTTCATGTCCGTTTATTATATTCGGTACGGGTGAATTTGGGGGGTCCTCATGTTCGCTAACTTTTCTTTCCTCCAGGCTTTCCAGGTACGCAAGGGTATTTCTCAGTTCATCCAGGGTTTGTTTCCTGATGACCTGTTGTTTGACTATGGGGTACTTCGTATGGGTCCACATGCTTTGCTTTCTGCAAATTATTTCGTGCAAATTGTAAAGGTTCAGGTCTATTTCTTTCTTGCAAAATGGGTGGAATTTGGTCTCCACTCTATTTTCAAAGCGAGTTAATTTTATTGGTTCTGCAAATGTTGCTTTGTATATGGGGTCACATTTGGTTCTTGCTACTTCAGCATCTTGGTCTCTGGAGTATTGTGCATAGCCATACGACAGACGTCCTTTTTTATCTCGTACTGCCTAATAGTAGTGTAGTACTAACGTACTAATAGGCAGAACAATCTATTTTTGGTTGGATGGTCCTTGTGCTGCTTGTTGGTAACGACATGCACTTCTGATTTTATGGTAGTAGTCCTTTTGGGTGACTTAGGTACATTTTCTCTCATTGGTCCAGACATCAATTTTGCACGTCTCTTGAACTTATTTTGTTTCATGAGCGTGATTTTGAGGTCATTGGTCTTTATGGCTTGTCTTTCGGTGTCAAAGTTTAGAGTGATTTTTCTACTCTTCGGGTCCGTTCTATGGTCCTCCACATGTACGGCATATGGAGTTTATATACAGGGTCCTTTGGATTCAATGGTCGTATTCATTTTTGGGCATGAAGAATAATATGGGTTTACAGATTTTATTAGCCATGAATGCAAGGATGCTGGGTGACTCTATTAGATAAGATGACGAATCTTCGTCTATTCAAGAATTGTATGGGGTCCGAGTTTTCCGTCAGTTTATGGTGCTTTAAGATTGGGATCTTTCTTGTTTCGACAAGATTTACATGGAGATTCATAGTGAATGTGAAACGGTCACGACTTTTCTCGGTCCTGTAGTAATTTAGATTTATGCAAAAAATATGTAATTTAATGATTTTACCAGAGAAAAGCAGCGAATGTTTACTAGTCTGTGTCGTCTTTCTGACAGCAGTCTAAATAGAATGATTTTATTTAATATTTATATTTTTTAGTCAGGCCCGGGATACAAGGTAGTGGAAATTAACGCAATAATAAGATTATAATTTTAACAACATAAATATATTCAAATTATTAATAGAACTGAGAATATTGCATTGATTGTTGCATATATTCAATATCACAAAATGAAATAAATTAATAAATCCGCTTTTGATTTTTACAAACGAAAATATAAACAGATACGCGTTTAATTGCGTTATCTGATTGGATCGCTGATCAAAGTCGTATTTTTACAAAGAGTAGTTTTTCCGCAGATACGCTTAATTTGCGTTATCTAATTGATTCGAAGTTTTACAAATGTTTGATAATTGGTGAATTGTTTAAGTCTAGGACAGATACGCATTAAATTGCGATATCTTGCTTGACTAGAAAATTTTATAAGTCCTTTAAAAGTGAGAAAATATTCTAAGTGTTTTATTTAATGGTTGCTCTTGGTAGGACTAGTGCGCTGATAATTGCGCTGGAGCTAGTGACTGGCCATAGGCCGCGCAGGTCCTTATATAGGCTACGGAGAGAGCGGGACTCGAGCCGCCGAAAAAACGCTTACATACAAATATATACACACACATTCACACCTATATACAAAAACCATTCATACAAGCATACAGAGATGCGCGCGCCGCGCCGCCGCTACGTCATCATCCCAATCTCACGCTGTGTACGCCGCACCGCTCGCTGCGCTACATATATAGATATACGCGCTCGCTGCTACCGCTTGGTATATCTGTAGCGCGCTCGCTGCAGCCGCTGTCGCGTGGTGACTCCCACTTCCGCCGCTACTGCCTGATGGCGCTGCTATTTTTGCTTGTAGCTGGCTGCTCAGCTATGACCCGTAGCTTTGGAAAGAGTGGGAGAGTACGCTTATTTGCGTGTAATAACTAAAAATGAGTCGTGAGACTTTAGTTTTTGAATTTTAAATTGAAAACCCNGTAGTATTTGTTTTTAAAGAAAGGTGTTTTTTCCCACCAAATGGCTCACTTACTAACACAGGTGTGTTATGACTAAACTTGTGATTTTTCCAAGTCAGCTGGATCGTTTTTACATCAACTTTCATTTTTTTGACAGTGCCAATCTTCACTGCAGCACGCTGCTATACAAGTTTAAAATATTTCATTCAAAACACATAATGAATAATTACAATTATATATATGTACATGCATATATAAATTATAAGACGTTCATAAACCTTTTTTATAGCTGGCTGCTTTTGTTTGTTTGAACACTCCCCACTTCGGTATTGTGCCACAATATCGTCATACTGAACTATTTTATTATGACTTAATTTCCTGTCGACACTTGAACCTAAATAGTAATAACAATATTTCATTAATATATATTGTACTAGTTAAGTGGAGAGATAATAACATTTTATCATTACCTTCAGGATATACCACCTCGCATATTTTGACATGGCCTGGAATTTTTAAATGACCACTACTGATTGGAAGATTTACAGGTGATCTTCATTTTTTCTCATAACTTAAACCAGCAGCTCCTGGAAAATATGTTCTTAAACTCTCCAAATCCAGAAGACCATTCTCTAACAAGAATCCTTTTTGTTTCCCATTGAAGTTAACGATAAGCTCCTTCTCTTCTGCACTCATCTGAAATATATTTCAAAATGAAATAAAATAGTGTTCAGGATCATGTCAAGCCTGCAGCTTATGGTTTTGGCTAAAGATTTGTTCAACAATTGAGATTGAAGTCTAAGACAATGAATATAGATATATCGTGCATTTACTTCAAATAGACTAGCATAAAACTGGATTGTTAAATCTCAATCGAATAATCACAACATACAAGCCTTAAAGAAAACAAGAAAATACATATCTTCTTATTTTTTGATATCTGCCCAAACCATTATGCACAGGTCTGAGACTCTTTTAGTAAGCAGAATCTGACCTATCATTTTGAGATCTGCAATATTTTATGTGTTTTTCTACTAATGCTTGTTTTCATACTGATACTTACTACGAATTCTTATTACAATCAAAAGTGATTACGGGAATTTCAGATTCATTTATGCTTACCTTCTTTTATTATATGCTAAAGCTTCCAAAACATGTACTTAAAGTAGCAAACGAAACAGACAAAGAAATTTCCACAACAGTCCACCAGTGTGCAGTAGGTGCACACCAGCGCCACGTCGTTCGGTGGCACTTAGAAGCTTCCGTATTTTTCTTATTAGACATGACAAATTCATGTGGAACAATTGCTTCTATTTCAGATATTAATCCACTATACGCATCAATAATTGTTTTCTCTGTTTCTTTTTCAAACGCTATTCTGATTGGTCGGTAAAATCTATAACTTTGAGGAGTTGGATTCAACCATGATAGGTTTTCTAAATTAAAAATAATAATAAAATGTAAAGGACGAAATTTCATTTTTTTTTATAGGAAAAAGCTTGTAATAAAATATTATAAAAATGTATCACTCAATTATTTGTTAACTAACCATTAGTACTGCTACTTAATTTAGTAATAAGCACAGAAGTAACAAACAAATTTTGATGAGATCCCGTACATTGATTTGTAGTATTTTGATAGGATTGATGTGGGTTTATATGTCCAGCTGAACTATCAAATCCTGATGTCGCAATCAACTGTAAATTACTTAACTCTGATTCATTCCAATCTAAAGCAACGGTTTCGCATAATCTTTTGGCAGTTTTATTAAGTAAATCTTGAAGCGGTACGGTAACTTCAACTTCTGACAATTTACAATTTTTCGTTTGGCACTCTAATTTTGCTTCATACACTTTATCATAACATGGATATATTTTGCAGCCTTTTCAATGACTATCTTTTACTAAAGCTTCGTATTTCTTTTTAGAATAATTATTTTCTAAATAAAATGCAAGAGCTGATTCTTTTGTATGTCGCAAATTATTTTTTTCGTAATCAACACTTTGTTCTACATTATTTTGATTCTCAAATATCCGTATAGCTAATTTCAGTACTGTAATATCATTATTTACAAAATCAAGAACTTCGTGAGCACGTCGATATAACGTAGTTTTTGGATACTACCATCGTCAAGAATAATTCGATTTCTCCCACCGTTGTAACTATGTGCTATTCGTTTATTTGGCCGACCAACTCGACAATTCCGCTTTCGTTTAACCATACTAAAATTATAAATAAAAATACAATACTTAAGTTCAATTCTAAATTGGAAATCCTATCTATTTTTGTACAGGAGAATTTCTCTTCAGCAACGTATTGCCCCTAATAAAAATTATTTTTGTATGTAACTGTTAGTAATTGAAAATAACTGAACGTAACTGTTAATAAATAAAAATAACAAAAATTATCTGTTAGAAAATATTTAAAAAGGTAGACATTTAGACAAAATTAACAGATATTTTCAATTATTTTCAGTTATTTTCAATTAATTACAATTATTTTTAATTATTATTAGTTATTATTAGTTATTAACAGGTATTATCAATTATATAGGCCCATAAAAAAAGAAACTATAATATTTGCATGTATTAAATACAACTGAACCAAATGTGGTCACAGAATTGCTTCAACAAGTCAGGATTTTGAAATAATTGAAAAAATTAAATTTTTCACAAAAATATTTGATGTATTTTATAAAATACTAATAACTAAAAATAACTAAAAATGACTGAAAATCACTAAAAATAAGTGGAAACAACTAAAATAACTAAAATAACTGAAAATTACTGAAAATAATGGAAAATAATTAAAAACTAGCAGCAGATACTTCGCTCGCTTATGCTCGCTCGGTTGTATTTTGATAATGCTTGTGTTTAAAATATATGTTTAAAATAACCATATTTATGATGGATGTTTATAGATTTTGTTTCCTAAATTGAATTTAGTAATTAAACTTAACACTTGTAAAATATTATAAATAAATTATAAATCATATATATCCTAACGCATTAATATATATATATATATATAATGTCAATTACACACACACACACACACACACACACACATATATATATATAATATAATGTCAATTAAATATATTATAATGTCAATTAATCTTTTATTCCAATTGGAGACGAAAAACGGTCTTTTAGCGATTGAAAAAAAGGTAAGTGGATTTTTCTATTTTCACGTTTTTCTGGCACTATATTGCCTATAAAATAATATTGTGAAATATGAACAGTTATATGTTCATGATGATAAATTAGCTACAGCGGAATGCAAAACAAAAAAGAAAAATGCTAATACAAAATTAGAATTATTAGATCAATTAGATACACTATTAAGAGAATGCAATCTTTATGCAAAAACTTTTTGATTTTTTCCAAACCTCTACATTTTACAAAAATTTTAACACTTATTTTTAGTTATTTCTATTATTAGCAGTCTTTTACCAAAGTAATTTCCATTAGGAGTTGTAAAGAAATTCTTTAAATATAAAAAAAAGCAAACAAAAACTTATTTACAACTATACTGAATGCAATATATCATCCGAAAAATAAATATACAATAAAATATAAAATAAAATTTGTCTTATTAAACACTAGTACAATACCTTCTTAATGATTAAAAATTAAATACAAAATTAATATTTCTATAGTTATTTGTATAGCATTATAGTTTTAATATCGTACAGTTTAATTAGCTGAAAAATCGTATCACACTATTTGAAAAAAAACCTGGAAAAAATTACCTGAATGTTTTTAATTTTCTTTTATTATTTGAGTATATACATGTATGTAAATAGAATCAACAGAAGCAACACAGATATAAACTTTGCAAATTACTATAATACGTGCAATTCTTTATTGATGAATCAATTATACATGTGTGTATATATATATATATATATATATATATCAAATATTGTCATATGTTGATAAATAAGTATGTATATGTGTGTGTGTGTGTGTGTGTGTGTGTATATATATATACACATACATACATACTTATTTATCAACATATGACAATATTTCATATTTTCTCGTATACTTACTAATCCATGTAACTTTAAAGAAATTTTTGTATGTTTACATACTCAAAATATTTCTTTACAGCTACCAGAAAAAATACTTTGTTTTGAAAAATTAAACAGCAATATTCTAGTTTTCATGTGTTGGGGACATGTTAGCTGCCCCCATAGACGGGTGGATCCGGGTGGTCGGACACATGCCGGGACGAAGAAAATTGATGTAAATGGATACTATGAACGAACCAGGAAAAGAGGTGCAGGGAAACCTGACAGTTGACACCCTAAAGGTGCCAGCATCGCAAGACGGTGGATACCCAATCCACAAGTCAACCAGCAGCACTAGTATAGCCAGCGCGATGAGTGCCACTGAATACGAAAACAGGACAGTGACAGGGTTATGGCTAAAAGAACACGCCAGCCTGCGAGAAAAGTTACTGGAAATAAGACGAACGAACAGAGAGATGATAAAAACTCTGGATAAGCAGAAGAACGTGAATACGATGATCAAAGAGGGGCTACCGGCAATAGGAGCTACTATGATTGAAGTTTTCACGCTTCTCGACAAGATAGAGGATGGCGTGAAAAAGTTGCCATCTCAACAACCGGGAGAAGACTGTTCGAAATCTTGCAAGTCAAAGAAGAGGGGACGGACATCATCCGACGGAGGAGGCGGTACCCCCGCCAAAAAAGACAAGAAGGAGGATAGATCTGCACCGTCTACGAGCAAAACGCAAGAGGAAGCTGCAGATACACACACACACAAGGGGCTTGGCAGCTAGCTGCAGGAAGAAAAGCAAAGAAGAAAAAACAGAAAAAACAGGAGCAAAGCCAGCCTCAACATGTGAGGAGAGGCGCAGGGAAGGCCTCGCGGCGGAGAGGAGACGCAATCCTCATAAGACCAGAAACGGGAAAGACCTACGCCGAGATCTTGGGAGAGATCAAGGCAAAGGTAAATCCAGAGGAGCTAAATACAGAGATAAAGTACCTCAACAAAACGAAAGACGGTGGCGTACTGGTTGTTGTAAGTAAGAGCGAAGACAAAATGGAATCACTCAAAACAGCCATACAAACCATAATAGGGCATGCAGGCACAGTTAGGGGCAAGATTACCAGAACTACACTGGAGATCAGGGACATTGACGGCCTTACGACAAAGGAGGAAGTCTGCGACGCCATCGCTGTGGCCACGGGGTGCGTCGAACAAGATACCAAAGTGCACCTCTTCGAACCAAACTCGAGAGAGCAGAGGGTGGCAGTGGTCGAAATGGACCAGACCAAGGCCACAGCCCTGCTCAATATAGGTAAGATCCGTATCGGGTGGGTTAACTGCCGGGTGCGGGTTCGAGCGAGCGCCACGCGATGCTACCGGTGCCTCGAGTACGGTCACGTTAAAGCGCAATGTAAGGGTCCCGACAGAAGTACCAGCTGCTGGAAATGTAGTGCGGCTGGGCACAAGGCCAAGCAATGCTCTCTGCCGGCTCAAGAAATGAAGTGTTTCTTGTGTACAGAAACAAAGGTGCCTTGCGATAGGACGGCGCATGCTCCAGGAACCGGAGCGTGCGCGGTCTTCCGCAACGCTCTAAACGCGGCTAGGACCCAAAAATAATGGCGCGAATACTGCAAGGTAATCTGCACAGGAGCAGGCTGGCTCACGATCTCCTACCGCAGTTTATCGCGGAGGAGAGTGTGGATATCCTCCTCATAAGTGAGCAGTATATGGACCGAGATGCACCTGGCTGGGTGTCCAACGGCGCAAAAACTGCCGCTGTTTGGGTGCCCAGGCGGAGAATCGCGGATAAGGTAACCGGAGACGATTACGTGCGGGTGAGGGTGGGTCGCGTCACTTACTTCAGCGTGTATCTGTCACCGAACCTAACTGCAGCCGACTTCGCGACAAGATTGGGGGCACTAGAAGACGCGATAAAAAACGTCCCTGGGGACCTAGTAGTCGGGGGCGACTTTAACGCGCGATCGACAGAGTGGGGCATACCATAGACGAATAGGAGAGGTCGGGCGATACTTGAGATGGCAGCAAGGATAGGACTGGTAGTTGCGAACAAGGGAAATACAACTACCTACCGCAGTCCAGGTTTCGGGGAGTCGATACCGGATGTAACTTTCGCTGGGGAAAGTACGATCCGCAAGATAAGGGGCTGGCACGTTACGGAAGAATTTACTGCTAGCGACCACCAGTACATTCTTTTTAACATCGAGGAAGAACGCGGGGAGAGGCGAAGAAGCGGAAACTGCCGGGAACCACGATGGAACACTCGACGTCTTAATCGGGAGGCGCTTACGGAGGTGATTCGAAGCGCAGAATTACCTTCTAATGGGCTTCCGGACGAACTAGGCGGACGTGAGAAAGCCGAAATCCTAGTAGAACGCTCTACTAGGCTAATCACCGAGATGTGCGACGCAACGATGCCCCGAGTATCCACCGGCCACCTCAGACGTCCAGTTTATTGGTGGACGGACGAAATCGCTGAGCTTAGAAAGCAAAGCCTCCGAGCCAGAAGAAGAGCTCAAAGGGCCCATAACCGCCCAACGGCTCAAGAACTTGCTCGCGGGTACGACGAGGCGAAGAAGAGACTCCGGGACGCAATCAAAGAAAGTAAGCGCCGCTGCTGGTACAAGATCCTAGATGATGTAGAGAACGATCCGTTCGGCGAGGGATACGCGATCGTCACGCGAAAAATAGGAGAAATGGGGCGAATGGAACCGATGGCGGCAGAGGCGATCGAGAAGATAATTGACAAGCTGTTTCCCACCCATCCCACCCGACCTCAATTAGAAATGACGGACGAACTGACGGATGAGATACCCCTTTTTAGCGAAGGCGAACTTATCGCGGCAACTTCTTCCCTGAAGAGCGGTAAGGCTCCGGGACTGGATGGCATTCCCGCGGAAATACTTAAGGCCGTTGCCAAACAACGGCCTGAGCTGCTCCTGGAAATGTACAATCAGTGCCTGGTGCAGGGCGTGTTCAGTCCGCGGTGGAAAAGGGCTAGGCTAGTCTTAATTGAAAAAGCTAAAGGTCAGGCGGGCGCGAAGCCATCGTACAGGCCGTTGAGCCTGCTCGACACTATGGGAAAGACAGGCGAATCGCTAATAAAACCGCGAATATTAAGCGCCGTCAGGGAGGCGGGAGACCTTTCAGACAAGCAATACGGCTTCAGAAAGGGACGCTCAACAATCGGCGCGATCAGAGAAGTAACGGACACGGTCAAGAAAACGGATGAAGCGTGTCATGCGGCCAGGCCATTGGTCTTGCTCGTGACACTAGACGTGAAAAACGCGTTCAATTCGGCTAGATGGGTCGACATTTTGGATTCTCTGCGATCGTTTGGGGTGCCTTGGTACATCATGCGACTCGTAGAGGATTATCTGAGGGAGCGCACGATCGAATACGAAACCGCGGAGGGACGTAAGAGCAGGCCCATAACGGCAGGGGTGGCGCAGGGTTCAATCTTGGGACCGGACTTCTGGGGCATTCTGTACGATGGGTTACTCAGAGTAGAAGTACCGGAGGATGTTAAACTCGTCGGGTACGCGGACGACGTAGCGGCGGTTATAATAGCTAGAAATGTGGAGATCGCGCAGGGCAAATTGAACGCGGTAATGGCCCGGGTGCTAAAATGGATGACCGACCACGGACTACAGCTAGCACTCGAAAAGACGGAGATAGTTCTCTTGACTAGGAAGCGTGTCTCGACCATCATACCGATGCGCGTCGGAGACGTAACAATAACGACGAAGCCGACAGCCAAGTACCTGGGGGTAACCCTAGATACGAAGCTTAACTACGGGGCGCATTTAGACAGCGTATGCGAATAGGCGGCGATTAGGGTGGCGCAGCTTAGCCGTTTAATGGCCAACGTGCGCGGGCCTAGGCCAGCAGTCAGACGACTCTTAATGGTAACCACAAACTCTATTCGTTTTTATACGGAGCGGGGGTGTGGGCCGATGCCATGGAGAAGAAAAAGTATCGTAAGCAGATAACGGCGGTGCAACGTAGAGGGGCGCTTCGGATCGCGTGCTCGTACCGAACGGTATCCGGGGACGCGTCAATGGTTATCGCGGGGGTGATTCCCGTGGATCTGCTTGCAATTGAACGCAAGCGGATCTACGAGAGTCTCCGGGAATCGGCTAGGGTGGAAATCCGAACCGAGGAACGCGATAGGACGATGCGGAAATGGCAGGAGCGATGGAGTGAATGCCGCCATGCGATATGGACAAAATCATTGATTAAGGAGGTAGGCCCGTGGGTAGGCAGAAGATGGGGGGAGGTCAATTTTTATCTCACCCAATTTCTTTCCGGACACGGCTACTTTAGGAGTTACTTGTTCGCGATGAACAAGGTAGCGACACCGGGTTGCAAATACTGCGGTGACGAACGGGACGACGTGAGACACACGTTTTTTGACTGCCCTCGGTGGGCTGATAGGCGTAGAATCTTAGAGGTGACGGTAAGAATATTTACGCCCGACACGGTAGTGAAAACGATGCTTGCTAGCAAGCAGAATTGGGACCACATAACGGCGTTCGTGGAGACGGTTCTCCGCGCGAAAAATAGTGACGAGTGCTTAGCTGACTAGACAACAATAGATGACCTATAGGTCGTAACAAGACAGGCGACCCCCCGAAGGAATGCGAAAGCAGCTACCGGGGGGATTCTCGCGGCCCTATGAGAGGTGGAGTTTTAGTGGGTATGCCTGGCGTCTGTCCCGCGCCAGGAGAGTCCCACACACGGGGAGTCCCGCACGGCTCCTGCCATGGTGCATTAAGCATTTCTCCAACTCTCCGGATAAAGAAAACAAAAAAAAAAAAAAATATTCTAGTTTTACCCTAGCAGAAATAAAAAGTGCAAATAACCGAAGAAAATTGAAGTAAACAGTCATCAACTGTAGACAAATGTCGGAATTGAAACAAAGAGAACAGTTATTTACAGTTTTGTTCCGTTTTCATCTGCTTTTTTATGTTTTTTTTCAGTTCTCACTCAATTTTTTAAACGTTACTCCTTTTGAACTGATTGAAATAATGAATATATCAGATAATAGCTGTTAATAATTGATGACAACTGTATTTTTTCAGTTTGAAACAGTTTTCTTCTTTTAATAACTGTTGCCTTCAGTATGCAACAGTTTTTTTCAGAATATAACTATTATAAACAGTTATTAACAGATTTTTTACACATTCAAAAATTGCGTCTATAATGCGAAAACAATAATACGTTAAAATAACCGTTGATAATAGTTTAAAACTGCAGATAACTTTTAAAAACAGAAGTAAATTGCAAATAATTGTTTCTAAAACTGACTAATTTTTTTTTTTTTAAGTGGCATTTCGAACTCGAAAGTTCATCGCCTCATCTACGCAAGCCTTCCACGTATCCCTATTTTGTGCTAACCCTATCTATTTCGCGCCGTCCTGCCCGATTTCAGTTAAGTCTGCTTTTACATTGTCCTCCCACCTGCGGCTAGGTCTACCTAGAGGTCGCGACGTATTTGGCTTTTCTTTCATTATACTCGCTGCCGTGCGATCATTTCCCATTCTTGCAACGTGCCCTGCCCATCTTAGTCTTCGCGATTTAATTATTCGGTTTATATTCGGTGACGCGTATAAGTTATGTAGCTCGTCGTTGTGCAGTTTCCTCCACTCCCCGGTTTCCTCATCTTTCTTTGGCCCGTATATTTTTCGCAGAACTTTATTTTCGAACACCCTAAAACGGTTTTCCTCTGCTTTAGTGAGCGCCCAAGTTTTGCATCCATACAAGATTACCGGCATTATTATAGCCCTATATATCCTAATTTTTACATTTTTAGACAGCAGTTTTGATTTTAGTAGTTTGTTCACGGCGTAGAAGCAGGCATTACCCGAATGTAGTCTCTTATTAATCTCGGCTTTGATTTCGTTTCGATCATTTATAGTTGTGCCTAAATATCTGAATTCGCTAACCTTTTCGAAAGTAAAATTTCCGACTCTAAGATCCCCCTCTCCTTCGCAAATGCCCAGTTTATCCATAATCATATATTTCGTTTTCGATTCGCTCACCTCTAACCCCGTTTCCTCGGCCGCATTTATGAGTATTTCCGCGTTTCTCGCTACCGTTTCGCCATTATCCCCCACTATGTCCAAATCATCTGCATATCCTAGAATCTGCGTTTTTCCGTTGAGTTTTGCGCCCAGCCCGCTAGTCTGCATTTGTCTAACAACATACTCTAGCGTTAAGTTAAAGAGTACCGTGGAGAGCCCCTCACCTTGTTTCAAACCGTCGTGTATCATGAACGATTCAAATACATTACCGCCAACTCGTACTTTTCCCGTGCTTCCGTTCAGACATATTTGTATTAATTTCACAAGTTTTTTTGGTACGCCGAGGAGCACAAGGATTTGATACATTTTGCTTCGCTTGATAGAATCATACACTTTTTTAAAATCTATGAATAACTGGTGTATTGTCTAAAACTGACTAATGCTGAAAATAATTGTTGTCTTTGCCTAAATTCCAACATTTCTTTACAGTTATTAACTGTTTTTTTTTCAATTTTTGTTCAGATATATCCAGATATTTCCACATATTTACTGTAATCTGCAAACAAATTTTTTAGCTAGGATATTTATATTCTAGTATAGTTCAACAAGAGCAAAAATGTCAAGTCTTGTGACCAAATCCGATATGTAAATTATCAAAAATTAACTCGCATTTTTACAACCAAGAAGTTTAAAAAACTGTTTATCCTGCTAGCACTTTTCTAGCCTGATTTATGATTTATGATTTATTTATGCTATTTTTTAACCGATTTTTTCAATAAATTACACAGATTTGGCCCTTATGATCATACAGACCACCTCAAACATGGCCGGATGACCTTTACGATATTTTTTCTCAAAACAATACAATGCATGATGTAATTTAAAAAAAATGTATCCTGCTAGCACTTTTATACCTTGTATTATGCTATTTTTTAACGAATTTTTTCAGTAAATTACACAGATTTGGCTCTTATGACCATACAGACCACCGGAAACATGTCCGGATGACCTTTCCGATATTTTTTCTCAAAACAATACAATGCAAGATGTAATTTAAACAAAAAATTATCCTGCTAGCACTTTTATAGCCTATATGGTGATATTTTTTAACTAATTTTTTCAGTAAATTACACAGATTTGGCTCGAATGCCCGTATAGACCACCTTGAACCACCTTAAACATGATCCAACGATCTTTTTAATAATTTTCCTCTAATTTGTATGACTCAAACTTGTATTCTGTAAAGTTTCACTCGGCTAGGACTATTCTAGTAAGAGCCGTTGAATTTTGGAACGATTTTTTAAAAATCGCCTACTGTGCGGCGCGGGCCGCGAGTCTCGACGGGCCCGCGCGCGCTCTCGCACGTGTACATTCTTGTTCGGATCGTCGAGTGGCTCGCAGGTTCAACGTTAAGTACGAGTGTTCTTTGCGACTTCGTATTTCGTACTGCGTTTTTGTGAAGGTTCTTTTCAGAGCGAGTATTATTTGCCTCGTGTGTGCTAATTAGTGTTTGCGCGAATTCCCGTAAATTTTTGCGGCCACGTGCGTCGGGTTGTGTGTGTGTGATCGAGGCCTTAGTATTAAGGACTGTTGGCGAAGGTGTCCACGTGTTGGACGTGACATCTTCGAGGCGAGAGAGCAGCGGCAACACCTCTTGTTGCCCGAGTGCCAAGCGTCTGGTTTCTCGAGACGTCGAGGAGCGCTTGGTGCAGGTTGCAGACCAAGTCCTTCTCCCCAGGCCCGGCTTACAATCCTCCCAGGACTTAGCGAGAAGCTGCGGCAGCGTGCGACGAGCGGGCGACTCAGCGTCTTCCTGGTGACAACGTTTTAGGTTGCGGCGATTGCGCAGGCTACGACAGCCCTTTAGGTAAGAGAGATCTCTCTGCGTGCGATAAAGGTACCTCGCGTCATTGCGTGCGCTTTTTTTGTTACGTTTATCCTCTTCTAGAGTCTCTTTCTCTTTCTCTTTCTTTACAGTGTATAATTTATTTTCCTTATTTAAATAAAGTATACGCTTGCTACGGCTTTTCCCTCTGTTTCGTTGTTGAAATATAGTGTACTGTACAGAAAGTGTAGCTAGTAAGGTATAGTGTGTAGCGCGTGAAAATGAGTGAGCGCGCTGACGAGTGTGTGAGGGGATACACCCATGCAAGTATCCTCTCGCGGTATGCGTGTAAGTTACATGACTACTAGCGGTGCCGAGACTAAACGAGTCTCGCACATCGCTCTCTTGGGTTCGAGCCGTCGCATAGTACACATGGTGTACACGGCGTTATACATAGAAGCTGAAGAAGAAGAAGTCTAATAAATACTCAATTATTGTTTATTATAATCCTCTGCTTTACCTCATTTTTTAATATAGTAGCAGACCGTTGGTTTGTATTTTGCTCTATCCCGCATATCCACTTTCGAGTGATATGAGGGATATATAAGTGAGGTTAAAAGCCACGTGGTGAAGAAATTTTTCAAAGTGAAAAATCAAAGTGTTTGAATAATATAAGAAGAAAAATACAAGTGAGAATAAATAGCTAAACAAAAGGACTATTGATTAGTAGAAATATTTTTTGGAAAAATCGTAAAATCAGTGTGATGCACGCGGATTAAAAAGTACATGTGAAACACGTGGCAGAGTGCATGGAAAACCGAGAGACGCCGGAAACGAAGAAAGTTAAGAAAATTAAAGAGGAAGATTCCGAACACGAAGGAACGTTCGAGAACGTAGAAGAAGTTGAAGAAAATTCTGAATTAGAAAAGAAGATTGAAGTTGAAGTAGACGAAATGGAGAAGAAAGAATTTGCTATACCGGTGTTTGATGGAGAGGATTACAACATGTATGTCTAATAAATACTCAATTATTGTTTATTATAATCCTCTGCTTTACCTCATTTTCCAATATTCGTGAGGGTTTTTACGCCATAGCAAGTGCGTTTTTGTTTTACCGCGAAATTGTGTGTTTTATTAAAAAACCCTTCACTCACTCAACCCTTTCCTTGTCGGAACTCACTCTAAGTTTTCCCCTTAATTTTAGATTATTGTTCACATAGACATCCACACAGACGAGTCTGCATGTAAAGTACAACATACCAAAGTGAATTTTGGTCCCCATTCTTGTTTGATTTTCGTTCGATGATGCAATTTTAAGTAGAATAAATCGCAACCGTCTTGGCGGCTTATCTTTTCAAACAATAGAAACAAGTTCATGAACATCAATAAATGACAAACAACAATTGATGAAATAGATTGTTGTTACAACTTTTGAATTATAAAAAGAAATTGTTTCTTGCATTTGAATAATATCGTTATTTTTCATATAGACACTTATATTATCGATTTTTATTTTTCATCGACACGCAAACCCATCCAATAATCCGCTTAGTAGCGACTTCTCCAATTGGTCTGCTAATAATAGCGACCACGCAAATTTCTAAATCCGAGCCTGCTTAGCAGCGACTTTTCCTTGCCGACCTGATTAAGCAGCGGTCATTGAATCCAAATCACATCGCAAATGAAAAATGAAAATGATACCGATTTAACTGAATCAAAACGTGGTCAAAAGAGAAGAGACGGGAAAAAGGCACTTTTGCATCGTTTGACATTTGAAAGAAAACGGTTAATTGAACAAATAAGGAAGATCGACTTGCAATTGTTGAAAATTAATGCCAGTAGAGTCATCA
This sequence comes from Pteromalus puparum, assembly GCA_012977825.3. Classification (NCBI taxonomy): domain Eukaryota; kingdom Metazoa; phylum Arthropoda; class Insecta; order Hymenoptera; family Pteromalidae; genus Pteromalus; species Pteromalus puparum. The sequence goes on from CM053171.1 coordinate 14,321,276, forward strand.
AAGAAAACAAATCTAAATCAAATGAGACAAGTGGGGATAAGCAAAATCAAGTGTCTAACTTTTAACAAGAAATAAATCAAAAATTTGAAAGTCTCTTTGATTTTGCCTGGAGCGAATTAAGGGGACCTAACCACCTTAAATTGTCAAAAAATGAAAAATCGGATTTTATTTTTATATTAGCATTAAATTTTTTAAAAACTGTATTATACAAACATATAAACTTCAAAAAACTATAGAGAACAAGAAATAATTTTTATATGTATAAAATTTTTATGTGTATAAAAATACGTGTCCAACATGGCGGAAGGGCGGTTGCCTCCCGACAAGTGCGTTAGTAATTTGACTTGTCACAAGCTAAAAACAAGTACATCAGTGGTCTGCATTATCTGTGATGCAGTGTATCATCGTAATTGTCTGGCTGAGCAACAAAACGAGTGCGAATTTATTACCAAAAATCTAATAATTTATCCAGAGCATGGCAATAGGATCCTAACCTCAAAAATTGAAGAGGAAAGCTTAAAAAACCCAGTGAGATTGTTGATTGCGCAAATTAAACTAAGCAGATCTAAAGAAATTAGGAACGAACAAAATGCATCAAGTCTAGTACAAGACTCACTCGAGATCGGAGTTGAAGAAAAGTACAAACTAGTCAAGAACGAAAACTCTTTACCAAAGCAATTAGTCAATGAACTAAACGAAAAGAATACGATGCTAAAAGACAAAATTCAAATGAAACAAAACGAGAGTTCACCAGTAAATTTGTCGTACGCAAAGATAACTACTTTTCCAAAGCCACTCCAAAAGAAAGTGCCAAAGATTACAGTCAAAAATGTTGTGACAAACCAGTGGACGTTAAAAATAAAGTGATTCAGTGCTTAACTAGTGAAAAAAAGATACAAACTACAAATATGTTCGTTAATGAAAAGAAAGAACTCGTTATCTCCAGTCTGAATAGTGAGAGTGTTTCGCTGACTGAAGAGATACTGCAACATAACCTCGAAGGTGTATGTGAAGTAAGAAAAGATGAACTGAAAAATCCCATGATCAAAATTGTTGGAATCGACAACTGCAAGAATTTTGAGCAACAAGATATAGAGGGGGACGTTAACGAAAGAAATTTCAGTAGGTTTGAAAACAAAGGTATAGTCGTACATATGTATAAAAATAGTCACAATAATCTGACTACAGTCCTAATGGAGGTTCCTACAGATATACATAAATATATAAAAGAAAACAAAAGTAAGATATTTGTGGGATACCAGAATTGCAAAGTCTACGACCTAATTAACATAAATTTATTAACATATATTAAATTAATTAATTAACATAAAACCCTGCTATAACTGTGGAAAGTTTGGACATAACACCAAAAAATGCAGCAACACTAGTGCATGTTTTAAATGTGCTGAAGACCACAAGACAAGTACTTGCAAAACAAGTACTATGAAATGTCTAAATTGTAAATACACAAACCGTAAATTCAAGATGAATCTGGACATAAAACATGATCCTAGTGATCCTATACAATGCAGCGTTAAAAAAAAATGGCTGTCTTGGGGACAGCCGATAGAAGTGAATACTGAAATAGGTGTGTTGTAGATTTTTATTTTTTTTTTTTTTTAATAGGTGAAATAATAAAAATATGTTTATCGTTATTCGTACATTATTTTATTTCTTACATACTTTATTTACAACTTTACTTATCCATGGTAGAATCACAGGTATCTTCATTTTTTAATTCTATTAAAGAAACAATCAGTTTGTGGTAACTAAATTATGATATAAATGTTTTAGAATCTATTTTATATAAAAATCTTAAAAATACTGCATCTAATGTTGTGCAATACTTGGTAGTTGATTGTTGAGCATCATTATTCATTCCTAATTGAAATTTATTTTTGAGGAATGCAATTAATGGTTGTGCACTTTCGTCTGCAAAGTTAACATTAAAATCTCCTGCCAAAATCAGTGGCATTTCATGGTCATTTGTATCGAGTTCCCGTGCTCCTACTTCAGTGTATGCAAGTAGTGATCTATGGATAAATTTAATTATGTCTGTAATACTTTGATTGGGTGAAATGTAAATCGCAGCCATGATACATATTTGACCGTCTTCTAAAACGCAGTGAGCACAACATATTTCAGCTATTTCTGATTCCTGAACATCTAAGTTTATAGGTCTTCTAATTTGCAATGCTATATGTTTAGTGACGATATTGGTAGTGTCTTGTTTATTTTGAAAACGCCGAGCGCATTGTGTATAGAGAACGCCGCGCCGAGGGGCCCGAAAGCCAGCGGAAAGATACGGAAGGAGAGAGCGGTGAAGGAAGAGGTCAGTGCTGGGGTCACGATTATTCTTATCGGCTCCCAACAGCTAACTTCAAGGGGCATCGCGGTAAAAGTAATCCGCTCTGTCCCCCGAAGTTAGCCATTGAGAGCCCCAGCTCTATAAAGAAGCTACATTCGAATTGTCGGTGACCGCTACGTTCGAACAACAATATCCAAATCTAAAACTCAATTACAAAACTCCCATACCCCAAATCCACTTACTCCATGCGCGAACAGTGGCAAATATAATATTTTAATACTAATGTATCTCAAGCCCTTAATTTCATCTATCCCAGACATAGCGAGATGCAAATCAAAAAACGAAAATCATGCCAAACTAAAATCCCCTAAAATCACCTACACCAGACACAATAAAGGACTAATATAAAACAAAAACGCTAAATCCTAAACACATAAACCCACCTAACCCATAACTATCAAGTTCCAAAGAGTAAATCAATAAATAAGAGTATATATTACTAGTACATACATCGATATACACCTCGACGCTCTCGCTCGATTACCTCCGATGTGCCGATTTATTATTATAAAATAACATTCTCATTTAAACGCGGGGCGCTTTCATTTTAGATTTGTTGCTCGCAGTTGCTCGCCTTCCTCCGATGTGCCAACGTATTTTTTTTACTAAACTCGCTGTCCGTGGGGTAGGTGGGTTTAAGCATTTTGGTTTTAGATTTGCATGCCTTCCTCCGATGTGCCGATTATTATTATTATTACATAAAAACATTCTTTCAACTAAACTCTGGGCCCCTGGGGTACGTAGATTTGAAAGCTTCGCTTTTAGATATAATCCTCGCTCTCGCTCGCCTTCCTCCGATGTGCCAAAATGCATTAAAAAATATATACTCTTATTTATTGATTTACTTTTTGGAATTCGATAGTCATGGGCTAGGTAAGTTTATGTGTTTAGGATTTAGCGTTTTTGTTTTATATTAGTCCTTTATTGTGTCTGGTGTAGGTAGTTTTAGGGGACTTTAGTTTGGCATGATTTTCGTTTTTTGATTCGCATCTCGCTATGTCTGGGATAGATGAGTTTAAGGGCTTGAAAGGCTACATTCGGATTGGCGGTCACCGACAATCCGAATGTAGCTTTTTAGAGCTGGAGCTCTCAATGGCTAACTTCGGGGGACAGAGCGGATTACTTTTACCGCGATGTCCCCTGAAGTTAGCCGTTGGGAGCCGATAAGAATAATCGTGACCCTAGCACTGGAAGAGGTGCGTGTACGTGTTGCGCGGCGACGAGAGCGTGGTGGAGGGGAGCGAGAGAGAGAGAGAGAGAGAGAGAGAGAGAGAGAGAGAGAGAGAGAGTGAGAAGGAGAGCGCGGCGAAGGGAGAGGTGCGCGTATAGTCCGTACGTCTTGTGCGGTGAAGAGAGCGCGGTGGAGGGGGGAGAGTGCTCTTCCCCTGCGGTCGTTCGCTTATTTCCCCTCCTAGCGTTCGCGTGACGGTCGGTTTTTTCTCGATTCACTCCCCGGCAAAAATGTGTACATAACGAGCCTATAGAAGTATTCACTTCAAAAATAAACATGTACGTAGAGTCTATTGATTATCTGGTGAGACCTACTTTACCGAGGTACTCCAAGTTTACCATGAGAAGGAACCTACCAAAGAAGAAGAAAAAGAAATCCAAGGCCCATCCAAGATTAAAAAGACACAAAAACCTAAGCCAACAGAAGAACAATCAAAACCTGCAACGACAACAAAACCTGCAAAGCAACCGCCGCCAGTACAATAAAGAGATTTAAGGTAAAAAAGCAACAAAACTGCATAGTTCGTAAAATATGGATACTATTGATTACCTTGACCTTGTACAAAGAGATTCAGTGAAAAAAGAAAAAATATATAGTGGTATCGATGATATAAATAAGGCAATAAGTAATAAAAATGATCTAGTTATGCATATAATCATAAGAAGTTTAAACGCGAATTTCGACAAAGTTAAAATATTTTTTGAAAGCCTACAGTCACTTACAGTCAAACCTACTGCTATTATTTGCACTGAAACTTTTGAGCAAGCAAATAATAATATATATGAATTGGTAGGCACCAATTATGATTATAAGTCCTACTACAACAATAGTAGGATCAATAGAAATGGCGGAGTAGTTGTCTTTGTAAATAAGAACATAGTACAAAGCACTGAAATTGTGAAACAAGGTAGGATTAAGATTGTAAATACTAGAATTAAGTTAACTAATAGCAACAATATTGAAATCTTCGCTATGTATAGATTGCACGGAATATCCAAGATTTTTCAAATTTTCAAAATTTTTCTATTTTTTTTTTTTTTTTTTATTTGAACCAGTGAAATATTGGAAGTGAAAAACCCCGCCGAGGTAATAAATTACACAACTAGGGGCGAAAGTTGGCTTTTTCAAGCGAGGAGGATGATTGAGCACGAGTGGGAGTCGAGGGCGCTGCAGGCACAAGTAAAAATTAATGAAAGATCAACAAATAAAAATTCATTAAATTGTCCGACATTTTTACACTTAACTTGTTAATAAACACGTTCAATTTAACTACGAATAAACTCAAAGACATTCAATATATATAGACTCGCACTCAATTCAACTACTCGGCTACTCGATTTATAATTTTTGCTCGCGTTACTTGCGTGTAATATACAAAGCATGACAGCAAAAGGAGATTAAACCGCACACCAAATCAGTATCGCGCACACCGCAGTATACCTATATACATCTACCACCATATAATATACGTATATAGGAACAGGCTAGCGCGATAGCGAGAGACGCAAGTGTGTTCTCTCTCGTTTTGTTTTGGTTTGTATATTCGCTTCGGTATCGTTTTCTTCCACGACCAGACCTTACATTCTTTATTTCGCGGCCTCTATACGGGACGCGAAAATTCATTTCGCGGCCTGAGGACAAAAAAAACTTGTTTCTTGTTGATGTTATGTGACAACTTTTCCGTCGCTATTATTCGAGATTTATTTCAAATATGACTTCGAGAAAGTTCCACATAGTAAAAGCATAGCGAACATTCAAGGCTACAAAAGTATCAAGTGGCCAAGAATCTCGCTAAGTTAAACACCTTCCCCGCCAACGGCTACTTGCACGCGTGCGATGCTGCGCTTGCAGTTTCGGCGCTTGACCGTTGCCAGGCCCCGTAAGGCCTAATAAAGTGCAACAAGCACCGACGCTGTGACGTAGCGGCGGGAAAGTAGAGCTTGGGACAGCGTGGGAGGTCCGGAAGACTTCCGATCATCCCCAGGCCACGCTTCTCGGACACTTCGTGTCGAGCCAGGGTGCCGAACGGACCAAAGACTTAGTATAGATTTTCAGATAGATTTTTGGACAGATTTTTACTAGAAACCTTAATCAATAGACTCGAGAGATTTTGAATAGTATTTATTAGAAAATCAGAAGTTTGAAGCAGAGATTGTAAGCGTATCAGTAAGAGAAAGAGAATAAAAGCTTTAACGCAATTGGACCGATATCAAAGCAGTTCTGAGATATTTATTTCACGCACCAATATAATACATCAATTTGAATATTTTGAAAGGAGCTTAGTCCAACTACACTACGTAAATCACAAGGTAAGGAATGATTGATTTATTAATCATCTGATAATATATTGGAACATATAGAAAAGAGAGAGAAATATAGCTTGGTTGGGGAGGAGCAGTTCTGACCAGACTGTCTCCCGTTTCCTGTATAGGAATAGACACACAGACTCACGTATTAATATTTTATGAACGAGAAACCCCTTAGGTTTCTACGTAACAAAATTGGAGGTCTCACCGAGATTGTGTGTCTAGATCAAGTTCGATTTTCTCTCTTGTTTTGTTCAATTTCATTTTAATTGCATGATATAAATAACAAATATATAATTGTAAAAGTTCAGTGAATAATAATATATGATATAGTGCGCGTTAAACAAAGAATCATCAAAGATTAAAATAATACAAAGAATCTAGTGTAAAAGCACGTGGCATTCGAGCACACAGAAAAAAAAGAAAATATCAGGTTGCACTCGGCGTGCATTCAAAATCGGCGTAGTTTCTCGGCGTCGGAATGCCACGCGCGCGCATAGCATCGGTACGGTGGCCATTTTAAATTCGAAATCCACCTCTATCCACGTGTCGATTGATTTGTGAATTTTCAGAAAATCGTTGAAATTAGAGTTAAAATCGGTGTAAACATATTTAAAAATAACAAAATTATATGGTTTAAATTTTTGATGATACAGTTTTTTACAAAAAAAAAAGAACAATTCGGATTTTCACGTCAAATTTGAATTTTAAAATACAAATCTAGATTATTGCACGCTGCTTGATAAATTGAAATTTTTAGACACGGATTTTTAAATGATCAAATGCAGAAGAAAAGAATCGTAAACAAACATAAAATTATAGTTGCATTTTGATGTGGTCATGCAGCTATAATTTATTAAGGAAGTAAGTGTTACGTCCTGACTATCCACACTCGAATATCGACGCCTGAGTGGAATATCGTCCTACCTCGGAAGCCGCTCCGAGAAGGTCCTACCTCGGAAGCCGCTCCGAGAAGGTCCTACCTCGAAGGGCCGCGTCGAGAAGGATCGTACCTCCGAAAACCGCTCGAGGAAGGTCCGAACCTCGAACCGCTCCGAGAAGGTCCTAACCGTCGAAGCCGCTCGAGAAAGGTCCTACCTCCGAAACCGCTTCGAGAAGCGTCGTACCCTCCGAAACCCGGCCCGAGAAGATCCTACCTCGGGAGGCGCGTTTTCTTGTCTCGGAGTTTGAGTGGCAAACCACCCATACAGAAATATTTATATAATCGTTGTTCTGCCAAACAAACGCGGTTAAAAAATTGAAAAAATTTGGAGTCGACTCCAAGCTGTCACCGTCTTATATATTTGAGTAACTAATAAATATCTAACAATACTCAATAGACCGACATTTATTTATATATTATTTAAAACTGATTTAGTTTTGTTCTTTTAAGCTGACACTAGCTGCTATGCGATTAATAGGTAGTATATCTGCTAATAGGGTTACTTGTTTGGTTTGCTTAAAATCAACAAATTTTGTCCGCTCATATATTATAAACTAATAATTATATGATTTTGATATTATTTGATGTATTTTAAATTAATATCATTTTCAACCTGGCGCGCGCTGAGCGGACATTGAGTCACGACACGGGTTTTTTAAGATGGCGGAAAATAGACTCGTCATTGCGGTAAACGTGTCATTAATACGTCACCGTTATGTCACGTGATGTCTTGTCCACAGTCCATTTTCGCCTGACTTATGCGGCTATATCCAGCTGAATGCCGATTGCCGGTAGCTGAGGTCGAACCGAATAGAAATTGCAAGTCCTCAAAATGTAGAAAAATTCAAAATTTTGCAAATGGTACGAAAGATAAACGTTTGAAGAATTTAGCTTCTTATCTTTTTGGAAGAATATTGTGGCACAAAAAGCAACAAGTACAAGTAATCGTGCCACAGAAAGCAAGAAGCAAACAAGTACACCCCTATTAGCAGTATACTACCTATTAATCGCTATACAAGCTAGTGTCAGCTTAAAAAGAACAAAACTAAATCAGTTTTAAATAATATATAAAATAAATGTCGGTCTATTGAGTATTGTTAGATATTTATTAGTTACTCAATATATAACACGCGTGACAGCTTGGAGTGACTCCAAATTTTTTCAAAATTTTTAACGCGCGTTTGTTTGGCAGAAAACGCATTATAAATATTTGCAGGGTTGCCACTACAATAATCCGAGACAAGAAAACCGCTCCCGAGGTAGGACCTCTCGAGCGGTTTCGGAGGTACGACCTTCTCGAAGCGGTTTCCGAGGTAGGACCTTCTCGGAGCGGCTTCCGAGGTAGGACCTCTCGGAGCGGCTTCCGAGGTAGGACCTTCTCTGAGCGGTTTCGGAGGTACGACCTTCTCGAAGCGGTTTCCGAGGTAGGACCTTCTCGGAGCGGCTTCCCGGAGTAGGACCTCCGAGGAGGACCTTCGAGCGGCTCCCGAGTTAGACGAATTTCCATCAGGCGTCGATAAGCAGAGACGTAATGCGATGGTAGTGGTGAGGCTGCGAAACAATGTTAGTACGCGCCTAGTACTCTACCTCTATCGCTGTTAGTATGAATAAATAAAGTACTTATTTTACGATGATCTCCGGAAACTAGACAGGACTCGTTCTACTCCGTATCAGATTAGTAAGGTACTGTGGTTGAAATGGGTTCACTCGCATGGAGAGGAATTCCGCAATAATAAATTGAACATACACGAAATTGAGATAGAAGAATAAGAATTATATTCAGATTCTTCGCGATATAGAATATTGTATGTAAATGAATGTGAATACAGTCGAGCTTTCTAAATAGGCGGATTTAAAGTAATGGAAAATCTTATTCGCGTTGTAGCGAAGTTTCGTTGAATTGACACCGATTGTCGGACCGGCGCGATACGGAGCTCGTGACTGACGACGAAAAAACTAACTGAAGTAGGCCGTGCAAGGCTTATTTAAACCATCGCATGTTTTCGCAAATCGAAGTCATATTGCAAAATTAATTAGTTTGCATTTTGTGAACTCGACTCATAAGCGACAGTGACACACTAAAATATTTTAGCTTGCAATGAATGCTCAAAAATTGAGATTCAGCAGTTTGGTTTAATAAGGATACGTCGTACGACGTAACATAAGAAAGATAATTTTATACTTGCTCCAAAGGTAATATTGAGATAAAAAGGGAATATTTGATACCCATAAAACTAAATATATAAAATTAAAGAGCACAAGCTGACAACAAAAGGGTACCTGTAATAGAGGGAAGGGCCCGATAGGAAAAAGATAATAACACATTTATAATTTACAACATTGTTCACATTTAAACGTGGCATTCCACCTTTAATCTGGTCGACAAATAAAAGTACAAAGTGCTTGTGGCATTTTCCAGTCACTGTCGAATCAGAGCGTAGTACGACGCTGGTGTACAGGTGCTGGGATTCAACTCTCAAAAAGATCTGAGGCTTGTTTCCTTGGACCATTGGCACGCCTAAAATGTGAACTCTGCAAAAAGAAAAGATAAAAATTTTAATATACTGAAATATTTACATTTTATATATTTATTTAATAATTGAATTTTCCCGAGTGTCTGACAAGTTGGTAAAGACACCCAGTTATACGTATTGCACCAAAATAATTATTGGTTTCAAGACTCCTATTCATCTGTTTAATTGAGCATACGCATTTTGAAGCATTCATGCGAAGTCCCATACACACAGTACACACTTATTAAAATCACTCGTACTCCAATTCAAATCTCACTTTCAATTCACGATCTTTATATGCACAAAAGAAAAATTTAACTTGAAACCTTGGTTCTTCTTGCTCAATCTTGAATTTATAAATAAAATCCAGAGTAGAGTTTCAACTCCAAGATATTTTTGTACAAAGTTCTTTGTTTTGAGAAACAGAATTCAGTTATTCGAATCAAAAGTTGAAACTTGAATGCACTACACTTAACCTCACTACTGATACTCACATAAAAGCTGTAATCGTGGAGAATTAGCCCTTGTGTTATTCCTGATTGACACATCTATACCCAAAGTGAGGAAAAAATGTCGATCACTGATCAAAATTGTTGAAATCCTGGTGGTCGGTTTTGAAACTCGACATGCTAAATACATCAAGCACTCGTTAAATGGTTCCCTTGACTCTGAAAAGAACAAACACGGTATAAATACAAGGAATAATAACTTTGGTCGATAGTTTTGCAATCAAGAGATCAATCTAAAGAAATTTGAGGCAATAAAAGCAAGTTCAAAAGTGTTTTTAGAGGTTAAAATCTATGTTTTAGTTAAGTATATAAATAATAATTAATGTATAGAGTCATTTTAAATATTAAAAGTAAAATCCAAGTCATATTAATGCTTTTTCAGTTAAATTGTGAGTAATGGCATGTCAAGCGAATATTGATAGAAAAATACGTGACTTTTAAAGAGCGTCCGTGGCTCAGTTGGCTAAGGCGCACGCCTTAACCGTCCGAAACACGTCCGCTCTAGGGGTCGTGGGTTCGATTCCCGGTGAAGTCACTCGGATTTTTTCTGAGTTATTTTCAACGGGAAAAGTACCCAAGACACCGGCTGTTTCGAGGCAGGTTTTTCCCCGGAATTTTCCTTCAGTATAATTCCGGGTTTTCCTTGCCTCACAGGCGTCAAGCCTGGGCGAATGCGAAACAGTGGTAGGGACCATAGGCAAAGGCAGAAATTAAAAAGGTAGCCAACCCGATGCACTAGGCAGGGAGCGCCGGCCTTACCGACGTGGAGCTGGTCTAATACACGGGACCTTCTCCGGGGAAAGCTACACTGAGAGACGGACCCGATGCCCTCTCGGGGGCAGAGAGTGCTGGCTTAACCAGCAAGGTGTGCGTCTGAAAATATGGTCCTCACCGGAGAAGTCTCTCAGCGTGGAAAAATAATAGGTACAGATACATTGAGGTAAAAAAGTGGAGGATAAATTAGGATTGGGCACTCCACACAGAGGTGGTGGAAGGCCCCCGCCAGCTATGCCTGAAAGGCCGCGGCGGTAAAAAAAAAAAAAAAAAAATAAGTGACTTTTATGCATAATTTGGAAAATTTCATTAAAACTTTTTACAAGTTCCAGAGTCGAAAGTTAAAGTCAACCACAAATCCCAAATACTTTTAAGAGAAAGAAACAGAAACGAGTGAGTCCATTTTTGCATAGTTGGAACGCACAACTTGCAAATAGTCCAAATCATAAACCAAAAGTTACAGTCTTGCTGCACAAACCTGGTTGACGAGGGTAAACGGTTTAAGTTCGATTTCCTGTCCCAATACACCATCCCCTGGACCAATGCAACGTCTGGTGAACGATAGTTTAATGCTGAAAAGTATAAACTAAGTTAATAATTCAGTCAACTGCAGTTTTGTACAACCATTTTCACATTTCAATAATTGCTCAAAGTCTCCAATACATGCAACAAGTCTAGAGAAATGAATTTGCGGATTAAAGTTGAAGTTTTTGCTAAATACAAAGAAAGTTTAAATTAAATATGCAATAAATAGAAGAGTTTGGGACGTTTTGCCTAAAACCATTTCGCCAATAGACACTTCGCCTAAGTCATTTCACCTAAAAGTCTTTTCTCCAGTGAGTCTTTTTGCCAGAAGGACATCTCGCCAGGAGGGACATTTCGCTAGCAGGGACATTTCGCCAGGAGGACAATTCGCCAGTAAGACCTTTCGCCAGTAGGACATTTCGCCAGAAACATGTTTTTTCTACTCCTGAACAATACCTGAAGCGTTGTTCATGGTTTCAGATCGTCCGTTTAACGTATGTTCGTTTGAGCGGACGTTTGGTTGACTAGATACTGAATATCATATTTTTTATTCATATATATTTAATGCAATGCACTTGTGTTACCCTTCACCTGTACGCGAGTTAAGTGGTTATGGTAACTTTGGTTTATTGTGTGTTAGTTTTTATCAATTTAAAAAAAAGTAATTGAAATTGTTAAATCAGTTGCATACATATTAAAAATGTAGCAATAATAAATATTAAAAAAAAATGAAATTAAATTATTTCATATAATCGAGAGACAAAAAATTAACACATTTAATTCATAAATAATATTGTTTTATTTACTATAGTTACTATGTTAATTTAACATAAAATAAATAAATTGTATATTTTATAATGATTTTTATAATTAATTATTTAATTACAACATTTATTTGCTATTTTCAACATATAATACATTTTTTATAATGATTTTCATTTCATTTTATTATAAAATAATAAAATTAAAATAAAATGTTAATAATTAAGGTTTTTACATTGTTAGTGTGTTATAAACATTGTTTTTTTACTTGAAATAAATAAGAATATAAATTAAATACTAAGGTATATTTGTAAGATGTCAATTACAATTACAATTACAACGTTTATAAGGTTAGTAAAGATGCGATTTCCTTTAAGTACTGAATTGACTACTGGTAAGTCGAGAAGCAGTTGTGTCTCTCTCTGCCTTCTTTGCACTTTACTTACATTCTTTCACTCCTCGGAGTGTCTCTTTTACAGCGGAAATACCCTCCAACAGGCTCTTATGCTCGCGCTAAAGAATCACATCCTATTGTGATTTTTATGAGCCTGGAGGGATTTTTTCCGCAGACTAACGACGACATAACCTCACTTTCCATCACATCATTCGAGAGTCTGAAACAGCTGCATTGGCTCTTGTCACTCTGGGAGGACTGCTACTGGACACTGGCGCTTATGTCAACACTGCAACTTCTTCTTTCGCTGCGCTCTACGTTTTCCTCTTCATCTTTATGATGCATCAAGGCTTGAGGTCAGATCTACATACATATATATCTATATACATCGATCCCGTTCAATAAGTGCGCAATCATCGCGGAGATCGATGATTCATTTTATGCCGTAAGAGTGCAACACCATCGCCACTCAAATTTAATCAGCAACGGTTGGCGACACTGATCTGGTCCGTACGCATGCGCAGTCCGGTAGCTCCGCCCACGCGCGATTCTTGAATCTCATTGCGCGCGAAATTCAAATTGATGACTATATCAAGTCACTAGTCACATACTTATTTTATTATTTATTAACTTACTTTGTTTATTTATTTTATTTATTTGTATATTTGACTTATCTTCGACTGCAGTTTACTATAACTTTTCAAAATGGCTCGTTACTCATGTGAGAAATGTAAGAATGTGAAACGTGTAGGTGCTTTAATACGTCATTGTAAAACATGCGCAGCAACATTTCACAATGTTTGCATAAAGTGGTATGTTGCAGACAAAGGCAACTACATATGTCAAACATGTAAAGCCAAAAGAGACAGTTCGATAAAACTGCAACAAAAGACTGTGCCTAAAGCCGACGACGGTAAGAATAAAAATGAAAATAAAAATAAGGATAAGCAAAATGATGTAAATAATACTGTCGATAATACTGATAGGAATACTGTTAAAATTGTAAATAATACTGGCGCTACTGTAAACATTGAAAATAATACTGACGCTACTGATGATAATACTGATACTAATACGAATACTACGACTAATACTGATGAGGACAAGACTGAAGTCTCGCATGCTGATCTCACAAATGTGAATACTTCCCGCAAGGAATATTTTTCTGCTTCGACGCCGGCCGTCGATACTAGCGAAACTGGTGCTATAAAGCGCACTAAGGTTAACTCGCTGGTGGATATGCGTGCGCTTCATCATTGTTCGCTACCATCGTCTATGCTTGACCTGTTCAGCAACCAGTTTGAACTCCTTGAGAGAGCGATGGATGATTTAAAGTCTCTTGTTGTGAGGAGACTTGAAGCCATCGGCCACAGATCGGACCCTGCCCCAGCAGCATCGGTCGTGGTTGACGGGCTGGTGGAGAGGCGTTCTTCACTTGAAGAGCAAATTGTTAAGCAGAATTCTAAGCTGGAAGACCTGCGTGATGATCGTCATCGGCTCTCACAGGAGAATGAGACTCTTAAACGAAAATTGGAGGAGCTTACGCGGGTAATGCTCAAAGTAGAGACTTTTGTAGATGGTGCTCGGTCTGGCGGCGATGATGGTAGTCTTAATGGTAGCCTTAATTCTAGTCTTAGGAATACTCATAGTAGCGATAAGAATAATAACGTATGTAGCTATGACGCCGATGCGTCACGAGTCTTCGTTTCGCTCAGAGATTTAGAATCTGCTGACGTGAATGGTGGCGCAGGCGCCTCTACGTCGATTGATACAGACAGTTTTAAGGTCTGTAAAAGTCGACGTCGTACTCGGAATCGTAAGTGTCGTGGGGAGGGTCGTGATCACTCTGCTGGCGGGCGTTCCTCTCAAACGGATAAGTCGAACAGTGGTGAGTCTACTGCAGAGATAGTCATCTCTAACATCTTTGATGGTTCGCAACAAGATTGTGGGGACGTGGCCCACGCGGTTCTCAGTACTGTTCTGCCGGCCGTAACCAGAGATAATATTGTATCTACGCGGTTGCTTCGTGCAAAGACATCAGCAACGACGACTAACTGCGAGCGCCCTTCGCCATGGGTTGTTCGCCTTTCCAGCAACACCATTCTTAAGGACATAATGCGAGCGAAACACAGAATAACCGGTTTGAACACACGGAAAATTAACGTCTCGCATTTGCGCTCGGAAACGAGTAATAGCCTAGTTCAAAGTAAAATCTTTATAAATGAATTGTTAAGTAGAGAATTGTTTTTGCAATATAAAAGCCTTAAAATTGTTGCCCACGGTCTTGGTTTCAAATACGTTTGGCACAGAGGCGGTCGTTTCCTAGCGAAAATGCGGGACGGGGAGATGTCACATGTGTTTCAAACTGCAGCCGACTTGCAAGCTATCGCGGCTTCGTATGACTGTGCGACGAGTGAAGACAATTCACCGAATAATCTGACAGCGGTACGTAGCGATAATGCGATCACTGTGCCTGCGTCGCGCATAGAATCACAGAAGGCTGATAGTAATGATAAGAAAGACTGACTAAGCGGCGTAAAAGTGAGAGGGGCAGAGTGTGACGGGCTAAGGGCGGGTTTCTTAAACGCTACCTCCCTTAATAAGCATATGGAGATGTTTCGCCAATTTTTGGCGTCTGCTCGTCCTTTTTACCATCTCTTTGGCGTGGCTGAGTCGCGTTTCGGGCCGAGCGTCGATGACGTGTTCGCTCAGGTCAGGGGCTACTCTGTCCTTCGGCAGGATAGGAATACCCATGGAGGAGGTGTAGCATTATACATTCACAACAGCTACAAGGCGACCATTTTGTGCTCCTCGCAAACAACAACGGACGGTGAAAAACCCGGTATACCGGAGTACCTTATGTGTAAAGTCCAGAGGGGCCGCTCGCCTCCTATCTTTGTCGCCGTTATTTATAGACCGCCGGGTATTTCTTTCACGAACAACTCTGATCTAGTCGACAAATTAACATTGTATGCGGAAGATTATGACCATCGAATCATTATGGGGGACCTGAATGCGAATATGTTGTCGATGTCTCAAGATGCGATTTTTATCAGAGATCTAGCCTGTGAGCTGAATCTCAAACTAGTAGATCATGGCGCTACGCACCACGTCGGGGAGTCTCACACATGGATAGACGTAATCTACACTGACGACAATGAAGTAGTGCTGAATGCGAACAACATGATGGCGACCTTTCCGAGTAGACATAACATCATTGATATTACAATTAAGACTCCAAAGTCAAAATCACCTACTCTCACTCCATTCTTTTACCGCGATTTTAAATCAATCAGGCGGGAAGAACTTCTTTCTCTTCTCGAAACCTGTGATTGGTCGGCCATCAGTTGTCCTAACACAAATGTAGACAGCAAATTAGAATCGCTCAGCTGCAACATTATGACAGTCCTCGACAAATTAGCCCCCTTAAAAGAGTTCAAACCCAAAAACAAGAAGGTTTCACCATGGGTCAATGCAGAATTGCAAGATCTATATGATCAACGTGATGCTGTCCGGCGAAGATATCAGCGAACCCGTGACGAGAGGTTCTCGCAGGAGTTCCAGTCTCTTGCGCTTCAAGCAGAAAAATGCACGATTGAGGCGCGAGAGACTTTTATCCAGAATAGAATTTCCGAGACCTTGAACAATAACAAAAACATCTGGAACGAGCTTCGCAATCTGGGACTTTTGTCCGCGACCAAGGAGGAGCTACATGGCTTCTCCCCAGATGAGCTCAACGCTCACTTTGCCGGGGTTTCTGTGTCTGAATCCGAGAGCGAGGTGAACTTGGATGACATCGTGGCGACCGCCAGTGAAGCTGGTTTCACCTTCCGTGAAATCACTTTTTCGGATGTCGTCCTCGCCGTTGCGCACTTCTCTTCACAGGCTAAAGGGGAAGATGGTATCCCTCAAGATGTCATTGCTAAATCCCTTCCAGTCCTGGGTCATCACCTCGCTTCTATTTTTAACTCCTCTCTGTCTTGTGGCGTTTTCCCTGGAGCCTGGAAAAAGGCCTGCTTAGTGCCTCTTAAGAAAACGGCTATTCCATCAGCCGCCTCAGACTTTCGCCCGATCGCTCTGTTGTGTTTTCTTGCCAAGGTTCTGGAGAAGATTGTTCACGATCAGATATCCGAGTACGTAGAGTCAAGGAAACTTCTTGATCCACGCCAAACGGGTTTCAGGCGGTTTCATAGCACGCAAACAGCACTACTGAGTCTGTCAGAAGACATTAGGGCAGGTATTGATAGCAAAAAACAACTGCTTACTATCCTCCTAATGTTTGATTTCAGTAAAGCGTTCGACAAGATCTCGCCCTCCAAACTTCTCCGTAAGCTAATAGGAATGGGATTCTCTAGGTCTGTTGTCCTGTGGATTAAGTCGTATATTACAGGTCGTAACCATCGAGTGGTTACGAAAACAATTGGCAATTCTGATTGGCTCACTACCAATCTCGGCGTTCCACAGGGCTCGGTTCTGGGGCCTCTTCTGTTTAGTCTTTATATTAACGATCTCCGAGACATTTTGTCTACCTTTAAAGGCCCTAGAGGCCCTGAGGGCGAATTATTGGATGGTGTCGAACATTTGCTATATGCTGATGACCTTCAAACCTATACTCAGGTGACAAGGGACGACTTGAGCGGGGGTATCGGTCGTCTGTCCGCTGTTGCACGTTCGGTATCGGCTTGGGCGTCCGAGAACGCGCTTCATCTCAATGTTGGGAAAACTAAAGCTATCATTTTCGGATCTGAATGTAACATTAACAAGGTGCAAAGTCTCCAGCTGCCTGGCATTGAGATTGAGGATAACGTTTTCGTGCCCTTTGTTGATGCTGTAACAAACCTCGGTGTTGTTATGGATTCGAAATTGACATGGATACCGCAGGTGGATGCGATTAGCCGAAAGGTTAACAGAGTTCTTCATGGACTCCGATCGTTTAGATCCTGCACCACCGAGGCGCTGCGTCGGCAGTTGGCTGGCGCTCTCGTTACCCCGCACTTGGATTACTGTTCTCTTGTCTACCTTGATGTATCAGGTCAGCAGAATGCACGACTTCAGAGATTGCAAAACTCATGTGTGAGGTACGTTTGTGGTGTAGGAAAGTACGAGCACATCTCCCCCCATAGGAGGAAAATAGGCTGGGTTCCAGTGCAGGCAAGAAGGGAGTTTTTTGCGGCGGTGATGCTCTACAAAGCAATTGTTATGAGACAACCACCGTACCTTGCTGCCCTTTTTAATAAGAACCAGTCTAGGACCTCAGCTAGGGATCCGCGGGAACTTGTAGTTCCTGGCTCGCGTACCGATGCTGGGCTGCACTCATTCAGGGCCAAAGGTGCACGCCTCTGGAATTCTCTACCGAGCGAAGTGAGAGGTATTCCGTCGCTTAGTAATTTTAAAGCTGCAATCCGCCGGCGTATTCATCAGCGTGAGATTGAATACGCTGACGACTAGAATAAGATATCTGTGATACTTCTGTGATAAATTGTAAGCTATTGTACCGTCCAAATATAAATGTGTAATGTTATTGCGTAAATTTTGTAAATAATGACGTGATAGAATAGTGAGTAAGACATAAAATGTGCATTATTATACCTAATCTGTGATATGACAAACATAATGAAGCATAATGTGATACCTCTGTATTTTTGACTTGTGCAAAATAAATGCTATTCTATTCTATTCTATTCTATAATTCTGTTGTCTCTGTACATATCCGATTCATTGTAATTGCTTACTATTCTCTTTATACGCCTATTAAGATTATAACCTAAAACCCCAACAGCATCAAACTCGAGGTGCTACCGCAGTTCTCAGTTACCGCGATGGTCCTAGTACCGTGTTGGTTGACCCTCTGGGTTATGGGTGTGTCAGGCGCTTCGCGCCCTTCCACACCCAAAACCCAGCGGCTCAACTCGGGCAGAACATGGTTTTTGATTTATCTCACAGTAATATAGGAATAACCTCAAACACCAGCTGTTTCATGGTAACACAGCAAGTGGCTGTATTGCCGGAACCGATTTAATAACGTGTTGGTTAACTCTCCTGGTTACGAATTTCCATTGTTATTAATGGAAATTCGTAACCGGTAACCGTAAATGGTTTTTTTACAAAAAAATTAATTTTTTCGATATTATCGTCATTCGACAAAATGTCACCTCGATCAAAAAGTTTTCGATCAAATCTCCGTTCGAATAAAAAGTTTTCGACCAAAAAGTTTTCGATCAAATCTCTGTTCGATCAAAAAGTTTTCGATCAAATCTCCGTTCGACCATAAAGTTTTCGACAAAAACTCTGTCGACAAAATTTCCTTCAATTAAATCGTTTCGACAAAATATCCAGATACGTTTTCAACGACGGACACTTCATTGGTTCTAGTGCCGAGTTGCTTATGTGGCAGACTCGCATGTTTATAATATAGGAAATCTAAGTGCGCTTCGCGCACCTCATATTATACCATCAATTATATCATTCCAGAATGATTTTAAATTTTGCCGCCTGCTGAGCATCAACAGTTCAAAGCGTTTGTAGATTATGTTGCGTTTCTAATTCGCGTTCCTTAATTCTTGTACCAGGCAATCGGACATCAATTAAATGCTTCACATCACTTTTTTAAGAGAGGATAACCCTACAAGGAGATAAATTCATATGTAAAAATTGCTATACTTTATACTAAAATTTAATATTATTATACTAAATTTTGCTATAAATATATTAAATTTTAGTATAAGTATAGTAATTTTTTGGGAAACTGCGAGTTTGTCTCCCCATTACTTTAAGGTATAGCAATATTTACATATAAATTTTTCTCCGTATTCTAACCCCATTACCGCCATCTTTACTTGGGTTATTGGGTTAAGTGGTTAAGGTAAAAAGGGTTGAGCTAAAATGCACGTGTTGCAGTTGGTACGCAGAAAAACACTATTCGGGACTATCACAAACAAAATTGTGGATATACCCAAATAAGCTATGTTTGTACTATTCCCAAATTTATTTGGGATATACCCTAATAAATTTGGGAAATCCCCGACATCCGCCATTTTTTGTATCTAAGCTATAAGGACGGCGCCTAGGTGTCGAAGGTTCCCGATGTCGAGGTCCAGGTGGTGCGCCATAGTTTTTTGTATCCCGGTGTACACTACGTACCAGGACGATGTCCCAGGGTGGCCAATGACGAGGTCCAGGTAGTGCACTTCATAGTTTTTTGTAACCCGGTGTGCACTATGCACCAGGATAATGGCCAGGTGGTAATGGTAGCAGGTGACGAACTCCAGGTAATGCACTTCGTAGCTACCAACCATCTAGACACCGTCGTGGCACGTAGTGTAGATCTAGGTACAAAAAACTATGAAGTGCACTACCGGGACCTCATCATCGGCCACCCTGGGACATCGTCCTGGTACGTAGTATACACCGGGATACAGAAAACTATGGGGCGCACCACCTAGACCCCGTCATCGGGAACCTTAGACATCTAGGCGCCGTTCTTATAGGTTAGATACAAGAACTGGCGGATGTCGGAGATTTCCCAAATTTATTAGGGTATATCCCAAATAAATTTGGGAATAGTACAAATATAGCTTATTTGGGTATATCTACAATTTTATTTGTGAAAGTCCCGAATAGTGTTTTTCTGTGTACTAGTGCCGTGTTGCTTATGTAGCAGGTTTGCATGTTTAAAATATAATCCTACTAACCCCATTACCGCCATTGGCTTGTGTTACAGTTGATTTTGGTACCGAGTTGCTTTATCCAAGTAAGGATGACGAATGGCTGAAACAGAAAAATCCGCTTCGCGCCCTGTTATTTTCATTTGGATTTTTCAGTTGACTTACCTATCATCTTCTAATGGATTATTGGGTTAGAGAAATTTTAAATAACGACAACTGATTTTAGTGTTAAACGGATCCTCAGACGTACAAAAAACATGTTTCTGGCAAAATGTTCCTACTGGCGAAATGTCCTACTAGCGAAATGTCGTACTGGCAAATTGTCCTACTGGTGAAATGTCCCTGCTGGCGAAATGTCCCTCCTGGCGAAATGTCCTTCTGGCAAAAAGACTCACTGGAGAAAAGTCTTTTAGGTGAAATGACTTTTAGGCGAAGTGTCTATTGGCGAAATAGTTTTAGGTAAAACGTCCGGATACGAAATAGAATCCTTGAGCATTCCAAATTACCCTTTTTGAGTTCTTGTGAAACAAAAGCACAAATGTTTAACTTTTAATACTAAATTCTGCAGGCAACGCGAAAATTGAATTGACATTGACAGTAAAATCACTTGAATTCTCAGCGCATTTTCAGTAAACTTTGGCGCATGAAATCATTAAAGAAAAACAAGTAATATGACTAATTAGTCCAATCTTGAGAACAATATTTGCGTAAATTTGGAGAATCATAACTTGAAATTGGTCCCATTAAGCCCACAGGTCTTGAAGCGAACAAAACACGTAAGCCACTCAGTACCTGGTGTTTGTGAAGGCATAATAAATATTGTGAATTACACACGCGCACAGTTTTGACCGTAATTAAACAACAACAATTGCTCGAGAAATAAGCGACGCAACACGCGCGAGGTTATACACGGCAGCAGTCAACCCCTCGTGTTTGTTCAGAGTGGACACGGGCGCAGACGCTGCACGTGGAACTAGGTGCGGCTAGGGAGTTTTTGAACGCTGCGGGACTAGGCGCGCGGCACTGACGCGGTCAAGTCGAGGTAGAGTCAAGACGCTGAGAGCGCGCGCGGCGGCCATTTTGGATTGGCGCGCAATTCAAATTGGATAAGGAAACTTCGCGTTTAGACAATTATTACACAAGGGAATAATTAGAAAATAATTACATACTAATAAATTATACTAGTACGAGTTAAAATAAATAGTTTGAAACAATAATTATTTTTTTTTTGGGGGGGTGCGGGGGGGGGGATTTTATGGTGTGTGTATATATAATTAAATTTTCTGTTTGTCATAATAAACAGATAAAACTTAATTAAACGATAACAATTGGACCAATTGGTTGAATATTAATACGTTTTCGGTTTATTTGCATTTAATTTTCTACGGACTTTTTATACTTAAATGAATATTTCGTGAAGGGACATTCAGGGTTTACTAGTAGACATAATTAATAATTCTGGGATAAGGAAAATTTGAAACAACACATAATTGGAGGGAATTAATGATTTTTTATTATTCTTATTTTTAATTAAGGCAACACTGCATAAGAGGATATAAGGTTATAATAATTTAGCTCAAATCTTTTGGGGAAAATTCTACGCTTTGCACATTTGAGTTTAATCTTTTTTTTTTTTTTTTGTAATAATTCAATTGATTTAATTGCGAATTACAAAATATTAGCAACTCAGAGGAATTATTAGTAACGGAATAAATTTATATTTTGATATTTTCATGACTATTGGACTTTTATATAGGAGATCTTTAGGATTTAGCATTTAGTTTATTGAAACTTCAACGAGTAAGATAATTATAAATTTTTAAATCATTTATTGCTTTGGTTTTTATTAGAAAGTCTTGGGAATTTTGAGAACACAATTAAACATTCAATTTTTAATTGTTATTGATAAGGGTAAAATTTACTTTGAATCCATCACGTAAATGCTAAAGAATATTAACATTATTTTTTGGTTTTTATAATTTAACAAAGCAAATAATGAATGCTTTTAAAATCTTCTTGAATTTTCAATTTAGTGGTTTCATTTCGGCTTTTTAAATAATCATTACATCGTGATTCTGACACTGATTCTTTCTTCTGTTGATTGTGTTTTATGCCCATCCCAAGTGTGCTTCTTAGCAACTTTTCCTTGGACTTGCTCAGTAGCGGTCACTCTAAATCCTATGGTTTGCTGGCTTTAGCAACCTCATCCCTAGGTTTGCTTGTAACAGCGACCACTCTTTTGACTCCTAAGCCTGATGAGCAGCGGCTTTCCTTAAGACCTGCTTGGTAGCGGTCATTGATTCCAATTCAAAATACAACCAACGAGTAAAGAGGACTGACCGGAAAAAGGAGATTCATTTTATTCGCTATAAAATCATAATTTTGACTAATCTAAATCTTATATCTATTTTAAGACAAAAGAATCTCTCTAATTTAACTTCTTTGCACGTATAAACACGTAACGAGATACTCAACAGTGGGATAAGAGCCATTTAAACAATTTACAGTGTATCAATGAATAATTTCGTTTACTAAACCTACGGTTAAACTATTTATTTTCAATTCTGGAGAAAGTAAAGTCATATTTAGTTGAGGGTATTTAAAATTAATTTGAGCAAACAGCTGGCATTACAAGAATTCAAGTCACTTCTACGTCATTTTTATTATTCACGCAAGGGGTTAAATTCTTAATATAAAACCAATGTTCTTTTTAACCGTTTAGTTTCAAACAGTGTTCTTGAAATTCCACAAATACCACTTTTGTCACAGACTTTAAGCCATAGCTCCTATCTAGAGCTGTGTATGCAAAGTCCAATTATCTTTAAAGCTTATTATCAACTTTTAAGATCACAATCACACACAATACACTTACACGCTTCCAAGCTACAACATTCACACGAAGTACATACAATACAGTGAACTACAGGCAACTCGTCACACTAGTCACGTCAACACTCCTTCAAGTAGAATTCATGTAAAAATGGACACTCATGATGATGAACGAGAAGATTGGAAGCAGAGGATAGGACCACGAGGAGACAATTATTAAAGAACGCAGAATAACAGTAATAAACCTATGCGATACAGTCAATGGAGCGCCTGGAACAACAAAAGGAATCATAAAAATCAAAAGCAGTACTCCAAAAAATCGCAGGCACAATTTCCAAGAGCAAATTACGGAGATGACAAACAAACAAACTGGAGTCCCTGGAACAGTAAAGGGAACAGAGGGTATCTAGACAAGCCCTTCAGTTACCATCGTTATGGTCACTCAGCTTATGACGGAAGAGAAACAGAAGACCATAGCAAATCTATAAACGATCATTTGAACTCCAAAGAGGCTCGTCAAGAACCTGAGATAACGAGCCAAGCAAACAATTAGGGCAAAACACTTTGTTAATTTACGATGGTCATAATATGCCTTTTCATTGGTATGCACGTCGAGCTGAGACTGCAGCCCAAAATGTACCCGATTACAACTATGGAGATTTCTTAGATAATCTTTGGGACAATTTAAGAGGAGAAGCTAAGCAGAGCTTAATGGTTTCCACAACCATTATCGATTATTGGAAATTCTAGAACAGCATTTTTGTTATAACTATAACGTGGATTGTGGTCTAGCAGACAATCATAGATATGGACTTCGAGACGAAGACATTTTATGTTATATTAATGCAAATATTCCACATTACACGGGACACAATATCCCCTTTTGACAAATTGAAAATGCGGTAGAGGCAATGGCACGTGAGGCGCCTCATGCTCTATATGAAAGATTCTTAGATATCATATATAACCACTTGCACGAAGAAACGAGGGACATAATACGTGCTAGCACCTTTGATGATCATGTAGAATTATTAAACATACTAAGGTGTCAACTCAGCAGGGACCGATTAAGAAATGAATTAGAAGAACGAATAGCGAACCAAGAGTGCACAACAAAACTTTTATTCTCTTGTATGGGCCAAATTCTTACGGCAGTGCAGAAGCAATTGTCAGAACCGAATGCAGACAAACAAGGAAGAAGGGAAGAACAAACGAAGGACAAGGCATGTCCAGAAGGTATCCTAAAAGGTGAAAAGTCCAAAAATGAACCAAATAAGAACTATCATGACGCGAAGTTCAATGAATGCACGGACAAAGCAATGGCGCAACCTCACCATCCTGAGCTCATAGATGCAGCATCAATAAATGAAAGTATTCCAGATTATACCCAGACGTTTAAGTGTAACCTGAACAACTTCAGCTATCATGAAAGATTCGTACCAACAATCGTCATCCATGAAGATTCGGGACCAAACACAGCCAAAGCACAGACAAGTCTTAGAGCAAAGATGAATATTAAACCAACTTATGCGCCCGAACTACATGAAGTGTGCAAGATAGAGAAATGTGGAGAACTTGCAAAAGAAAAGGACCCAAGTGATTCAATCGTCCAAGAAGCAAAAAGAATTGGAGTAAGCAAAGAACAAGAATTTGAAGAAAAGGAAACAACGAAAGGGAAAACACAAGAGCGATCCCACACATCGGTACTCACGCTAATCGACATAGGAGAATCCTGCGGCATACTTAAAAATGAAGAGATAAAACCCGCTTACCTGCGACCCATCTACATCGAAGAAACATCACGAAGGAGTCACTGTGAGACTGATTAAGAAATTATGACACATGAACTTCAAGTCACAGAAAAGGTTACTCTACAGCGTCCTACAATTAGCTTACATAATATTACAAGTGTACAGCTGCCAATATTAAAAACTCCAACCAACCACGAACTTTGGTCAAAATCAGCACCTCAAAAACCACAATGTAATGAAATGTCGAGGAATGAACATCCAATTGAGTACAGAAACTTTAAATATAGAAGACGGCAAGGCTAGTTAAGAACATGATGAACCGTCAGACAAACACACATAAAACGATCACAAATTCGCACACACATTTTATACTCACAAGCATCAAACACCTTTACTTTTAGAAAATAAAGTAACAATGAACCCATGGCTAAAACTTTTGCTACGGAACGAGCATAAAGTTCTTATGAAATGCGTAGATTTAATCAAACATATTAAGTATATTTGACAAAAATCAAGCATTTCCCTCTAGAATATAATCATACCAATTAATAACAGTCCAATATTAACATTTCATTTTCTTTATTTTTGTAAAGAGGGTTAAAACATCAAACTTCATAATAATTCAATCGTGCTAAATGACCCGATCATGTGACCCCAAGAATCAACGATCTAACAAGGCCAAATCACATACCCCTATCATCGAAATTAAATCTAATCTAACTCCATCAAGATCAATGCATACCGTTAAACCATGACAAATCAGAACTAACCATAAGACAAGAATTAACCGCCAAATTTCAGAGTTGAGGCCGGACACAACCACCCAAGAACCGTAATGTCGATCGTAAGATCAAATATTAATGAACCAAGGACCATTACCATTATACATCATCCAAGAATAGCGCCATGAAAATTGATGAAAACTTATGAAAAGGTGGACCAAATATCAACCTTTGCCATAGAACTAGATCCACGGAACCCTGACCGTAGTAAAATAACAATAATGTTCGAAGAAAATAACATCTACTATGAGAATGTTCGAACCGCAAACAATTATGATATTGAACTAATTCGAAACCAATTCAATCCAACAACAGTCGGAGATTTAAGACAAAGGGTCTTTCGACCCATAACTGAATTAAAATGCATCATACCGGAATTATACTTAGGAAGAAATAATATAGAGGTCTTGCTAAATCAACATTTTGAACAACTCGGCCAATTAGAAAAGCACCAAGTGTCATACGACAGCTATGGAGAACCAGCGCTAATCTATCTAAAGTACCGAAACGGAGAAAGTGCTAGGAGAGCAAGATTTTGAAGCGATCCAATAAACAGAACCATATGTAATGAGCGATGAAAACCCATTTCGTGATTAACATCTACGGCACAACTGATTCAAAAGAAGAAGAGATAGTAGCAGCAGAAGGAAGTGGGAGCGTCGGTGAAAAGGATCTCGAAATGACAAATAAACAGTCACAAACATGTGACGAACATTCACTATGAATCTCCATGGAAATCTTGTCGAAACAAGAAAGACCCCAATCATAAAGCATCTTAAAATGACGGAACACTCAGACCCGATATGATTCTTGACTAAACGAACATCCATCATGTAATCTAATAGAATCACCCAGTACCCTTGAATTCATGAACAATAAAATCTGTAAATCCATATCATTATTCATGCCCAAAAATAAATGCAACTATTAAACCAAAGGACCCTGTATATAAACCCCATGTACCACTATGTCATTTCAATTGTATCCTGCAAACATAATATCCGTTTACAGCACAAAATAAGATGACCACAAGGACCAGTACGTCAATGTTCTGCGACATTAAGATACCTCTCTGGACCATAATTAGAGAGTTCGAACCTATAGGCACACTATATGCCGTATATGTATAGAACGGACCCGAAGTGTAAAAAAATCACTCTAGCCTTCGAAACCGAAAGACAAGCCATAAAGGCCAATGTCCTCAAAATCACACTCATGAAACAAAATAAGTTCATGAGACGTGCAAAAATGAGGTCTGGACCAATGAGAGAAAATGTACCTAAGTCACCCAAAATGACTACTACCATTAAATCAGAAGTGCATGTCTTCACCAACGCGCAGCACAAGAACCATCCAAATAAAAATAGATTGTTCAGTCTGTTACCTTGGGAAGGCAAGAACAAAGAGAAGGACGAAATGTTCTTTAGACATTTCGCCCAATTTGGACCAATGGTGTATTATGAGACAGTATGAGATAAGAAAGGACGTCTGTCATATAGCTACGCACAGTACTTCAGAGACCAAGACGCTGAAGTAGCAAGAACCAAAAGTGACTCTATATACAAAGCGACATTTGCAGAACCGAAAAAGTTGACACGTTTTGAAAATAGAGTGGAGACCAAATTCCATTCATTTTGCAAAAAGGAAATAGACCTGAACCTCTACAATTTTCACGAAATAACCTGCAAAAAGCAAAGCATGTGGACCCACACGAAGGACCCCAAAGACAGGAAACAAACCCTGCACGAACTGAGAAATACCCTCGCGTACCTGTAAAGCCTGGAGGAAAGAAAAGTTAGCAAACACGAGGACTCGCCAAATTCACCCATACCAGATATAATAAATGAACATGAACCTACGGATAATGTACCCATAAAAAATAAGAAAAAATTGACCTTAGAAATGGACCAAACTAACACATACTTTATAAGTCGTATAAAGAATAGAGACGATACCGAGAATGCCTGTGAAGTTATGAGTGTAGATGAATGAGTACCAGAATAAACCATACCCTTAAATGAATAACCATCTTTTTCATCCGTCCTGATCGACCCCAATAATGTATCTGTACTCTACATTTTCAATAACGTAAATCCAAATGCTTGCACAATACACCACAGCAAAACAAGTACACTATTACCACAAGAAAAAAGATCATTACAAAGAAAAGATGGAAAGAAACGTTAATGATGACAAGTGTGAGTTACAAAAACTACTTAAACTGAAATGTTTCTAATAACTCCATATTCAAAGAAAATGGCACACTATTAAAACCTAACTCACAAACAACATAAAAACCTATTCTTCTATTGTCGAAGTCACAAAACCAGAGAATACATAATTTCGTAATACCCTCACAACATCTAGGTCCAAAGAGTATCTCTTGTACAAGCACTCTCCTTGCACCTCCAATGTACTCTCCCACATTCTGTGAGACATAAAGAATAAATGATCAATTTTGAAGCCTAGTCCATAAAATGGCAGATCCATTAAATGTAACGAATTTTAAATTTAGGAATCACGAGTACTAGATTCACTTCTCATCCATGAATCTTGCACGACCCATCATCTGAACAAAAGTTCGTTCCACACGTGTCTCAACCCCATGACACATTGTTACATATTCAACTTTTCCAAATCTAGGAAAATCATTGGAATTTCCTTCAAAAGATGAGTGTAATGGACAAATTCTCACTGAGTTTGTTGGTTTAAGAAGCAAAATGTACAGTACACGTGTTAATAATCAGGATTCTATGAAAAAAATTAAGGGTTATAGGAGAAAACTTATAGGAGTATTTCCAATCAAGGCTTCTGTTGTTAAGAAAACTATCTAATTCAACGACTATTTGGATTGTCTCAAGAATTCATGCATTCAGAGTCAAGAGCAGTACGCTATAAGATCGAAACTTCATAACGTCCAGACCATTAGACAGAGAAAGGTCGCACTTAGTCCTTACGACGATAAGAGATTCTCTCAAGATAACTTACTTGGGGTCACTACAAAATAACACAAAATGGATAAGTTCAAATTAATACACATGTTTTACACAAAATTAAATGTAGAAACGTTTAATTCCAGCAAAAAGTATGTACGATTTAAGGATAAGCCAACCATTCACATAATGTATACCTAGAAATTCGCATATCAGCAAGCTCGATGTGGTTAGTGGGAGCAAGCAGCACGCGATCGAGATCGTTTCAGACAAAAAATTGTACAAACAAATGAGATTATAATGCCAGTGCTTTTGAAAAAATTCAAGGAAATGTAAAATGAATGTACAATAAACAACATATTTTTCATCAATTTATTTTCGTTTACATATCATTTTTATTTATCCAACTATTGTGAGTATTATCAAAACCTAGCCATTTTACATAAACCTATTGCCACTTTTTTCAAAACCTTCTCAATCAAATAGATATCTGGATAATTGGTCTTGAGAAGTTCTTCCTCATAAAATCCTTCAGCTATCGGCTTGTCTTAATAATCCTTGAGATGCCCTACGCATATCATATGCGTAGGGCATTGTAGGCGAAACTCTCGTTATTGTGAAGACTTCAGTTTACCAATTAGGTGTATATGTGGCGACTCCAAGTTGCCCGCCATCTAGGGCGACGAGAAGGAAGCAGATTCTAATTCCTAGACCGTTATATGAATAATGTAAACAGAGCAATGTTCGTCCGACTAAATAGCCAACGGTCTCCCGCGGCCGTTGTACCTCAGCTGTGGGGGTATATAAGGCGCGGGGATTCATGTAGAGAGACAGAAACGATTCTAGTGCTGATCTCGGAGAGAACTCTACGTTACCGTAATAAAGTTATATTTGTACCCGACTCGGGGAAATTCTTTCTACCCGGCATCTCCGCTCCCGTATTTCCTAAGCACGCGAACTGCGCGATCTCTACATATATCCTTTGTCGAAAATCTCCTTGTTTCTGCTAACACGTACTTTATCGCCAACTTTGAATTTAGCACGTTTAAACATACTGTTTAGTTTTTTGTTAATTCGATCAAGTATACGTTTAACTCTGTCTCTATTCACTTCAGCAGCTTTCATTCCTATTGTATGATGTCGACTATTATTATACTGCAAAGTTAAATCTGGAAAAATATCCAGCCATTTGTAGGTGCCACGTATACTAAATAACTTCCACATCTTGTTTTTTAGAGTGCGATTAAAACGTTCGCAAATTGATGCTTTAAGATTACTGTAGGTAGAGTATAAATGAATTTTATAACTTTTCATTAGTTTGTCGAAATTCTTATTACAAAACTCTTTTCCACGATCTATTTGCAAATTCTTAGGTACTCTTTTTTGCAATAGTATTGATTTCATAGCTTGAGTTACACATTTTTCAGTTTTTTATTTCACTGGCACAGTCCAAGCATACTTTGAGAATACATCGATAACCGTGAGTAGGTACTTGAAACACTTATTCTGCTTAGCATATGGAATCACTTCAACAAGATCTGCCTTCCAAGTTTCATTTAAGTCTTTGACAAGAAAAGAGCGACGTGGATAATTTCATCTAGCAGGTTTATGAAGTTTCTCCACTAGTCCCACTTTCATGCTGATTTACTGCAGAATTCAAGATTTGTAATTGTAAATCTCATAGCGTATTATTTATCCTAGAAAGCTCAGACTCAATGTTTGCAACTTTATTCTTTAACACATTCTCTATTGCCTGGAAATCTTTTTCAGCTTTTTGTTTAATCATCTTTTTCACAGACTTTAAATTCACATCATTATCTTGCTCTGTAGCGCTACCTACATTACACAGTTTTCGATTTTCTAAATCAAAATTTCCATCAGTGGTCAGCTTGAATCCTAGTCCAGGTGGTCCGCGAGATACGTCTGCGTGGTCCGATCTAGATCCAAACACATCCATGCTCATTTTGCTACTGAATCAATAATTTTAGCTTCACGTAGCTCCTTAATGATTGTATTTCGTTTATGTGGTTATTATTGCCAGCAGTTGTTTCAGCTAAAAGTAATCTTAAACTATCCACTAGCTCGTTCGGGTCATCCCAATAAATGTAATCTATATGAGTATTTTTATGAGCGATCTTATATGACATGAGCCCCTTACCATTTTTACTTTGTGGAATCTTGAGAATTTTACTCACGAAATCGGTATATTTCTTACTTGTATTTTCACGAACCTCCCCCACAGGATCATAGTATTTTTTGTGTGCACTTGTAGCCTTCACAATCGTAGCATATTCTTTTTATCACCATCAGTGATTAAAGTATCATCAGGATATTTCTTGAACAATAATTCCACTAGACCTGAAGTTTTTTTATATTCTTTGTCGCCGATAATGATTTTATCTTTTTTAAAACTTATAGGAGTATTTCCAATCATCAGTGAATCGTTACGCATTTTTCGCCCTCCATATATTGTATCTAAGGTTTGTACTTTTTCATTTAGCAACAATTGAACATTTTCATCAACACTATCACTTTTTTCCAAATCATCAGTATCATCTTTAGTATCGGTATCTTCCTGATCCGAAATATATGAATCACCTACAGCTGATTCAAAAGCTGCTTATCCGATATCATCGTCACTGTTACGTCCGAATGAGCGCAATCCACCAATATACTTACTCTATACGAGTTCCTATCTTAATTAGTATTATTTTATTTGGCTTGGAAATGAAGGAAATCCCTTTTGGCTATCGCAGACGCGGTCACTGCCTTCCGGGAAAGGGAGACGGATAACGAAATCGCTTATTCACACGGGGTTAGAATTTCTACAACACTTCTATATTTATGGAATTGAAATAGAGAAAAGTACCTTATTATGGTGTAAGTGTATAAGTGTGTGTGTGTGTGTGTCGGAAGATGCGCGCCAGCAGGAGGTTGCGGCTGTGGATCCTTGGCGCCTGGTCCTTGCGTCGGTGGTTCAGTACGGTCAGGCTGTTGATGGGCCGTCGGCTCTCAGCTTCTCTCCTCAATGGCAAGCAGGTGTGGACAGATGGGCGCCTCGGTGCGTCTGCTTTCTTTTTAGAGACGAGAGGATGATGCGCCTTGACGAACGCGAACACGTGTATTTACTGTTCACTATGGACTGTCGACTTGGGCTAAGTCCCTCGATATTCTTACGAGTGTGTGAACTTTAACTTGTGCACTGCTAACTAGTACTTGTGTTGGTCTGGGGACTGGCAGCGATTCGGTATTGATTGACGTTCGGATACAGACTGACGCTCCTCACCTTTTTCTCCAGGGCTTTATATGCTGGCTTCTAGTATTTTTCCTCATTCCCTTTTTTGGAGAGGCTGATGTGAAATTTCTCGCGACTCTTGCTCTAATGGAAATATGACAGGTCAATTCATAAAAACTGAGTTTTATTGCTTCTAATTTGGGGAATCGAGCTCATAGCTTAGCCCTCTCGCTGCTTTCCGTCGCCTGCGCTCTCTTTGAAGAGCGCGCATGTGAGATCTTCCAGATTTTTTGTATTGGCTCAGTCGTAGATCGGTGCTTCTTTCTTGTCGCTGTTTGCCTTTGCTTGGCCGTAAATCTAAAATCGTCCGCCTATATTCTTTTATTTTCGGCGTATTTTACTTTCACGTATGACAACGTTGCAGCGTTCCGTGATATTTATGAGGTTTGTTCTTTGGGTTGTTTGTTCCATGTTCTGGTCTATGTCTGCCATTTTTACGGGAGTCGGCTTAGATGCGTACTG
The DNA here is from genome assembly GCA_012977825.3 of Pteromalus puparum. Taxonomy (NCBI): domain Eukaryota; kingdom Metazoa; phylum Arthropoda; class Insecta; order Hymenoptera; family Pteromalidae; genus Pteromalus; species Pteromalus puparum. The sequence continues at coordinate 14,353,317 of CM053171.1, forward strand.
GCCGCTGCTTTTTGGTCTATTTTGGTTGGGTGCGACCTCCTTTCTCAGCGGGTGGTTGCTCCGATGGCGGCGTGTCATAAGTATAGATGTGTATTTTTGTGTGTGCGCGTGTAATTACTTGGTTTTTTTATTCTATAATTTTTGTGTGCGTAATGGAATTGATGATTTCATTACAGTCACCATTTTCGTTGTCATCGTCGTCGTCGTCATCGTCTGCGTCGTCATCGTCTTTTTTTCTAATCTACTCCAATTTTCTCTTTTTTCTTTTTTCTTTTTTCAATATTGTCGGTGATAAACTTCTTTCACATTGATGAGCTTTTCTAAAGGTTTCACGATCGGTTTGAACGAGTCATTCAAACTTTTTTCAGCTTCTAATTTATTTAATTTTAATAAATCATACTTTCTTTTTACAGCGTTTTGAGCTTTCTCAACTTCACATAGGACTGCAGTTTCTTTATTAAAATCCGTAGACATCTTGATAGTTTAAAGTCTCACAACTGAATGCTAAATTTCTTCCGTATCCTGTATATTTATTACAAACTGATCAAAGCCTTTTCTGTAGCGACAATCATTGACATGACGATCTTTGTCTATGACGAGAAAACTATGATTACCATCATTCCAGCACATTAAGCAAATATCTTTGAAACATTGATATGCCATATCTGTATTTACATGATCGTTGTAAACATGTTTTGTATTCATATCATCTTATCGAAAAATTACCAATAAATTGATGTTGTCACGCACCAAGAGTTTTGGTACTTGTGCATACGATTGACACAAATAAAAACAATCTACACTTTTATGCCTACCCATGCAGTAAAAAGCTTTGACATTATCCTGCTTTTCACAAGCAATATCATCAAACACAAAAATTGGATTTGGTTGAGCTTCATCGGGTGATACGACAAGATCGTGTTCACCGAAGGGTAAGTACTTGATTCCCTCCAATGGCTCAACAAGTTTCTCCAAAAATTTATATTTTGGCTGATTTAGAGATTTTGAGTATACGTAAATATTTTCAAATGTCAGACCATTAGGATGAATGATTAGAGATAAGAGAGCGTTCGTTTTACCACAATCGGATGGACCGCAAAATACCGCTCTTATACTGCTGGGTAATAATTTTCCGTGACGATTTTGCTGTTTTTTCTGCTGCGTCAAAAGATCAAAATTAATCACTGACAATTTTGCTGACTGCTTCTTATGATCCATCATGCTTCTATTTCATATGAAGACTGAGCTGAGCAACTATAAATGAGAGCATTTATAGTTTTTCTCAGTTCAATAAAATAAATTCAAGTAAATTACACAGGGATCATTTTCACAAAAAAAAAAAAAATATTATTTTCCGTGCATAGACTATCTAATCACGAATTTGTACCATTATAAGGCATTTGTCCCCACTGTGCGCTGCTTACAAGGAACACGACATTGCCTACTCGAAAAATCCTGACAACATTTAAGAGAAAACCGCAGCTGATAAGATTTTAGCAGAGAAGGCGTGGAAAAGAGTAAAATCTAGAGACGCTGGTTTGAAAGAGAGAGTGACAGCTTTTGCCATAGCAAATACTATGAATTTAAGATCGAAGCTCGGTATGGGTGTTGGAGGATGTAGATCTCTCAAATCTAAGAAAAAAATTATACTAAAAAGATTGATCAAATAAGCAGAAAAATCTATTATTCCTGGCAAAGACTCTCGCTCTATGATTAGGTCAGCGCTACAAACTGCTCGTGAGCATGTGAAAAAACTCGGTGGGTAAAGTAAAGTTAGTGTTCCACGCATATTGCCTGTTCCCAGCAAAGTTGGTGGCTTTCTTCCAGCACTTATTCCACTTTTTGCTGGTCTTAGTGCAGTCGGCTCACTTGCAAGAGGAGCTGCAGGAATCGCGAAAGCAATAAATAAGGCAAACACTGCTAAGAAGCAAATGGAAAAGCAAAAAAAGACACAATGAAAAAATGGAAATCCTGACACTTGGTAAAGGACTGTTTCTGAAACCTCATCATAAAAGTTTCGGTATCTTTCTCAAACAAAACAAAAAGAAACAATGTGGAAAGACAAATTTCGATGGAATAAGATTGCAAAAATGTGCACTCACCGACTATGATTTACTCAAGTATGCAAAATTAATGAAAATAACAAATTTTCGTGGAGTTTTTATGCGAAATGCCCTACCTTCAAATGGCTGCCGAGCTGAAGAATCAGCAATCATAAATCTGGATGATGCGAGTGGATCCGGCACGCACTGGGTAGCTTATAGAAAAAATGGTAATAAAGTTACATACTTTGATAGTTTTGGTGATTTACAACCACCTCAAGATCTTATGAATTACTGGAAAGTATCTCAAGTCAAGTACAATTATCAGAGGTATCAGGAATTTTCATCTTTTATCTGTGGTCATCTCTGTCTCAAATTCCTCTGCAATCAACTTAATCGTAAGGGAAATATCTGTCTGTATAAAAAAAAAATCTACAGGAGTGATTTGAATTAGTCTACTCAAAATAGTTGTTGGGTCAATGACTCTTAGCCTTTCCGGCACGTCCTCAAACTTTGAGACACACTATTTTCCTTCCATAGAGCTGGATCCAGATAACAATACAGCGTTGGACTTGTTGAGCTGCTAACTTTCAATTCCATACCAAACGTCGATGTAAAATGCAATAAGTTTTACGTTGGACAATAATTAATTGAACTTCCTACAGGCAGTTATGAGATTAAGGATATTGAACGAACTCTGCAAAGCATCCTCGATACGCGAGGCATAAAGGTTAGTATCAAGCCAAATAATAATACATTGCGTAGTATTATTGAGTGCAGTCATGAAATCAATTTTCGTCCAAGTGACACGATTGCTCGTCTACTGAGATTCACTCCAAGATTCTTAAAACCCTATATAAGTCACGACTCTGATTTACCATTCTCAAAGTGAACGCTCTACGAGTCGAGTGTAATATTACAACAGGAGCATACATAAATCAACAAAAAGTTCATACAATACATGCATTTTTCCCAGCAGTTCCACCAGGTTACAAGATAATCGAGGTTCCTAAACAAATAATATACTTACCGATATCTGTGAAAGTGATTGATCATTTACAACTACGTCTAGTAGATCAAGATGGTAAATTGATCAATCTTCGTCGTGAAATTATTACAATTCGTTTGCATCTGAAAAGCACTTGAAATGGGTATTGTTTTTAATGCTCACAAAAGCTATAATAACAGCTCAGTATGTCATCAGACAGTCAGTCCGCAACAAGCGAGAAAACGATTAGCACATCGGAACAGTTAATTTCTACAAAGTCTCGGTCTCACAGTAAAGCGTGGTAGAAAAAAAATAGGTCAACGAGTGAGAAAAATACAGAAAAAATAACTTGTACATCTATCTGCTGCTGCTGTCAAGATGTCAAGATGGAGGCAGCTCGTAACGTACAATCTCCAGTAATTTTTGATAAATCTGTCTCGCATTATGAAGTTCACGCACTTACATTCAACAATAGTGATGAAATTCGAATAGCGATTCAGCATCAAGATTTATATGTACTACCATCTAAAAGTTCTCTACACATTTGTAAGACTACTAGCAGAATGGTACTGCTTTAGAGCATACTGATTTCATGAACAATGCTATTAGTCATCTTTTTGAGGAAATTCGATACGTGATGAATGCTATAGAAATTGATCGATGCAAAAATGTTGCTGCAACAACCTTGATAAAAGGCTACACTTCTTTTTCACCCAGTCAGCTAAAGTATCTGGAAAATTCCGGCTAGACAGATATAACAGAGTTGGGAACAATAACTGATAATAACGGATACTTTGATGTGACCGTTCCTCTATCATTGATTTTTGATTTTGCTGAGGATTATCAAAAAATCGTTGTGAATGTTAAGCATGAACTGATTCTCACAAGATCGAGAAATGATTTAAACGCTGTTTTACAAGAGCCTACAATGGTAAATGGAAGACCTGTTTATGAATACTTCAAAATTGAGCTCAGTCGTATAGAGTGGCTTATGCCATACCTCGTCCTGTCAGATCGACGAAAAATACAACTATTTAATTACATACAAAAAGATGTGCCTATATCTATGAGTTTTCGTTCATAGGAGTTGTATGAGTATCCAGTAATTCCAAGAACCACGCAACATGGGTGGACAGTGAAAACATTGAATCAGCTACAAAAGCCTCGTTTTATCATTCTCGGCTTTCAAACAGCAAGGAAAGGAGCGAGTAAAAGCAACGCTAGCTACTTTGATCATTGTATTATTAGTAATGTAAAACTTTTCCACAAAACTCTCAGAGCTATCCGTATGGAAATCTGAATCTTGATATTTCAAACAATCAATTTGTCATACTCTATGACATGTATGCAAAATTTTCAAAATGTATACTATTCTGATAGATCCTCTTTTGAGTAAAGAAGAATTTATCCAACATGCACCACTCATAGTCATAGACTGTTCCAAACAAAACGAGTCTCTTAAACAAGAAGCTGTGGATGTACGCTAGAGTTTGAAAGTAAAAATAATATGCCTGCAGGTACGACAGCGTATTGTCTAATTTTACATGATCGCATTGTCAAGTATAATCCTATAAACGGTGATGTTAAGAAACAGGTATAAATAAAGCTTGCTTGACTCAGCAATTAATCAGTATTGTCATAGCATTTGTCAAGATAGCAACAATGAGTCGTAATAGTGCTTCATATACCCCTTTCATTGAGGATAAGAACGCTCGAAAAGTACAAAATGATTAACAGTGTAAGACATATCGAGGAGAGCCTAGCTCTGCACCTAAAAGTAAACAATGGACAAATTATTTCGACAAATATTCCACAAATAAAAATTCCATGCCAGAATATCAAGGTTACAAGAGGTTCTGAGATTTACTTGTATTATTGTTTTTAAATAAAGAAAAAAAATAAAAAATCATATGTTATTTTTTAATTATCAATCCTAACCTTTATTCCTTCCGCCTATTCCTTCATCATCCTACTGGGATCTGATACAGAGGTGTAACTTATATATATACAAATGTGTGGGATTCTATGAATCAGCTATATTGGAAGCCAATCGTGACTCGAGAATCTGTGGGAGCCGCCAGAGGTCAGGTTAAATGTGTAAGATCCCAATATGTTAGTCGATAAAAAAAATGCGCCTACACGAAGAAGGCAATAATCCTCTGTCGGTAGGAGGCTGGCCATATGATAATCCTCTGTCGGCAGGAGGCTGCGTGGCGCATGTGGGACCCGGTCGGTAAAACAAGAATTTACTAATACTAGTTACCTTCGGTCGGTATTTGGTAGCGCAGGACCCGCGGGATCGCAGTATCAGCCCAGCCCCTACTACTTTGTAAATTTTTTAGTTATCTTCCAATAATTATCAACACAATAATTAGTGCATATTATTAAATTAATTTTTAAACTTAACGTAAACAGGCTAAAATGCGCAAAAATATGGCAACGAAATTTCTTCGTAAATTGAAATTTTAAGTCAATATTTAAGCTTTCCTCGATGCGGTATATCAATTTTTAAAAAATTATCCCAGTTGATGCCACCATTGCTAAGAAAATTAAACATTTTCAGCGCAAGCGAATTTGAAGCGCGCTGAACCACTTTCAGATTCCTCGTCCACGACTACTCCCGCCACCGCGCTCACCGCCGCCGCGGCGAAATTCCCGTCGATTCGTGCACTCTCTGTTCTTTTGGAGTGATTGTTAAAAAAGCAAATCAATTATATTGTTATACGAAAATGTAATACTGAAAAGTACGCGTAATGAGCTGTCTGTAAAGATTTGTTAAATGTCGGTACGTCATATAGCTTACCTGTAAATGTTTATCAACCTGAACTGTTGACATCTCCGGACCTAATAAAGATATTTGACTCCACAAACTCTTAAATTGACCGTATTTTCAAGTAGGTTTAGCGTTAAATTTTTTTTTTTCGACATATATTTAGCACGAATATCTTTTTGTTAATTAGAGCGAAAATTTAAAGAAATTATAAAAGGGTTATAAAGATAAAAATATTGCACTATTTGGGTTTCTTTTAGTTTCTACAGTCTTGAAAAGTATGTCAAAAATCCAGGAATTATTTAAAATCGTTTTTATATAAGTTACATTAAATCAAATTTTTACGAATTTTGTTGATTAATTAATGATTATAGACAAAACTATTTGAGGCATGGCAAGCGGGATTTGCATGCTTACTAATCACACTTTGAACTGTTCAATTTCATATTATCATTGATAATTATCATCATTTTCCCTATTTACTGGGTCTTTAAAATAGAGTTTCAGTTTTCTGTGCTTTTCTTCAATTTTTCCATGTAAATATTGCAATTTTTAATTTGTCAACACATTGGCTGAGTAGAAAATTACAAAATAAACAAAAAACAATCGGCGATATTTCGTTGTCCGGAGCATTCTTTTCAAGATACAACGGCTTTTCTGAGCTAAAATCAGTCATTTTGCACTTTTCATTTATTTAAACAAACTTCCGGGGATTTTTTCTACGCAGCAGGTTGATATTCCGATTCGGTACACTTTTCGAACCATTTAAAAGAAAAAGTTGTACATCAGCACACATCCATCCACCTACTTTTTTTAGCTAAAGCTAGAGCTCGAGTAAGGACTCGATCGCGATCTCCTTGAGTTTGACCTCTTATAAGGGTGGCTGGGCTCTCTCTGCGCCGATGTGCTAGGCCTAGAACTTGCACATGTCGATGTGCTAGGCTTCAGACTTGTTGATGTGCTTGGTGTCGCTGTGGGTTGGCTTTCTTGGCGGTAATCACTGGGCGAAGAACTTCCCGGCCTTATAACATCATATAAATGCAGCAAGAGGTAGTAGTGATAAAAAACGAAAAAAAATTGTTTAAATCATTCATTAATTACAAAAATCACAATAATAATTATAATACTCTACTTAAGCGAGTCTATTGCCTCCATGGCCCAGGAGACATACTTCAATAATATTAGAAATGTTGGAGCGTTGGTGACTATCCACTCAATCCTATTCTGCCTTGCTCTGATGCGATTTCTGCTGCAACTCTTCTTCGATGCTATTATTTTTTACATCTCTTTACATCTTTTGAGGTTGAAAAGCCTTGGGATTTGTGAAAAAAATTTCCTCTTCAATTTTGAAATTCTTGTGTCCAGCGCCCTTTTGTACAAAACCCTTTTTTTTTAATCTTGTCTGTGAGGATGCGAGATTTTCCTCTTCTCGCGAAAAGAGATCTTGGGAAAAAAATCTCTTTCACTCTGAATTTACTTAGCTTGTCTAGAAAAAAAATTTCTTGCATATCTGTGCAAGAAACACCTGTGCACACAGTCCGTGGTATATATTGATCAGCCTCCTCGTTCACCTACAAAATCTTCTATTATCTTAAACTAAATTATGCTGGGTTGTCTCTGGAAAGTGTGAGAGATAGTACATGCGAAATCTGAACACGCGGTCGGTGATCTATCTTGTTAGCTTTGTTTATCTCGGACCAAAAAACAGCTGACGCTAGAAGTTGTATGCATCTGCGTGGGATAGTTTGTATACTTATCCGATAGTTATTTACATGCAGTTTGTAGTGTGCATGTCTCCAATACATTGCGTAAAAGCAAAGGAAAATGCTTGTGTGAGGGTCACTGTCGCCACTTGCACGAGGATCACAATAAAATTCTAGCTGCTAATAGGCAAACACAAAATTTTTTCTGAAGGATAAGGGAAGGCTCACCTTTCCCTTTCTTCTCAGAAAAACAAAAGCTACCAATGATCGGTGCAGTTCGCAAGGGAGGTAAAATACCTGCCGGGCTCTGTAAAAGGGGTGATGCAGCAAAAATAGAGACCTATATGAGCACACTACGGTTGCTTGGAAAGAAGCAATACGGAGGAGGGGCATGAACCCACCACCGATTTTTTTTTTTTGGGACACAAAGAAGGGAAGATTGGGCACTTATACGCACAACAGTTACTGGCCCACTTCACGAGTGACGTAAATCCTCAATCGCTTGGAGAGGAAATGAAGGGATTGGAAAATTGCTCTATCTAAAAGACAGACCTTGGTTTCAGGCTAACTTTGAGAGAGAGAGGCAAATTCTTGATCGCTAGAGGATGGAGGGAAGGGATCAACAATCCCTTTATCTAAAATAGACATCTTGGATTCTGGCTATTTTTGGGAGATGAACGGGTGAGCCAGAATCCGTATGAGCCAGTTAGCCTATAGATTATCTACTTCGGTAAGTTCGGTAAATTTTTGAACCATAATATTTTTGTTCTATTCTGATATAGTTTACAACACTTGAAAGATTGTTACATAAGAGCGGACAAAGCGAAATATTTTGAGAGGCTATTTTGATGGGCCACTTAACGTGCATGAAAACTGCAAGAACGGGAGACAAAATCCACACTGCTGAACTCCATATGGAATAACCAACCTATAAACAAGTAGAAGCAGCGATAAGAAAACTAAAAAAACAACAAAGCCACGGAAAATGATTTTATACTAGCTGAAGTATTTAATTATGAGGCACAAAAAACGCTTACATCCAAAATTTTTGAACTAGTATGTGCTATTTGGAAGACTGAAACAATACTGAAAAACTGAAAAGAATCCATGATCGTACCGATTTTCAAAAAGGGAGATAAGACAGACTGCAATAACTACCAGGGAATCTCACTTTTAGCTACCTGCTACTAAGTTCTGTCAAAGACTTCAGATGTTAGAATCGTTCATGATACGTAACAGTTTGAAACAAGGTGACGGGCTCTCCTCGGTACTTTTTAACTTAACGCTAATGTATGTTGTTGAAAAATGCAGGCTAGGTGCAATACTTAACGGAAAACACATATTATAGGATATGCAGATGACTTGGACATAGTAGGAAATAACGGGAAAACGGTGGCGAGAAACGCGGAAATTCTTAATAAATACGGCTGATGATACGGGACTAGAAGTGAGCAAATTGAAAAGCTGAGATTAATAAAAGACTTTATTCGGGTAATGCTGTCTTCTACGCCGTGAATAGATTACTAAAGTCAAAGCTATTGTCAAAAAATGTAAAAATAAGGGTATATAGGACAATAATAATGTTGATGATCTTGTACGGGTGCGAAACTCGGGCGCTCACTAAAGCGAAAGAAAACCATTTCAGCGTGTTCGAAAATAATGTTCTTCAAAAAATATAAGTGCCAAAGAAAGATGAGGAAACCAGGGTGTAGAGGCGAGCATAATGGCGAGCTACATAATTTATACGCGTCACCAAATATAAACAGAATAATAAAATCACGAAGACTAAGGTAAGCAGGGCACATAACAAGAGTGAAAGATGATCATACGGCAGCACGTATAATTAAAGAAAAGCCAAATGCATTAAGACCTCTAGGTAGACCTACACGGAAAAAACAAAGCACTAGCGGCGCTGCTGCGGGTAGCGTCGAGAGAGCGGTGGCGCACGGCGTAGTGGCGGGCGCGGTACCATGTTTTTCTTTTCCGAGCAGTGAGCGCAAGGCATTAATAAAAATATTAAGAGAACATTTTTTGAATTTTATTTTATTAAACAATTTATAATGTATGTCTGATAGCAACAAACAAAGCATCTTCTTCTCCAAATAACAAGCAAGGAATTTTGTTTGCTAATGCATCGTACATAATTGTACGTTCTTCGGAATCTATTTAATTAATACTATATGCAAATAATCAGTATTAATTACCCTACACTAATTAAAACTGAGTATTAAAATATAATTTTATCATCGAAAAAAATTCCGTTGATTTTGCCAATCATTGGCACATCATCTTTGAAGTCCACTACAATAATACTATCTTTTTTATAGCAAAAACTATTTATTATCACGTGTTCGTGTTTATTATCAATTATCACGTGTTTTATCACATTTTTGTTTGAGCTATTTGATACTGTGGGACCGAATGTTACATAATCATATTCATATTTTGAGAATTGTGAGCCCATTTGCGATAATGTATATCTTAAACTTATAGTTTTCAAAATTTGCTGATGTGAAGATGAATGGAATAGAATAAATTTTATTATTCGGTGATACGATTCGAATCTCATTGATGAGGATCTAGAAACTGGTCCATTTTTCAATAATTGTTTGGGATAATGAAAGAGTAGATGGAATTTCGGGTTTAAATTTCCAATCAGTTGAAGGTACGTATCATTTAATTAAATAATTAATCTTTCGATTTGCAATATATGAGCATATCTTTAAGACGGTGCAGTACGAACGTGAATTAATGCTCTTAATTTTTTATACAATTTCCAATATTCGTTGTGCGACGGTACGATGTCCGTCGCATGACCACCTTTGCTCGGGCATGATGATTGTGTCGCAATCGATAACGCGAGTGTTTTCTTTTCTTGTGTGCGAGCGGCGAGGAAGCAGGTGAGAAGCATTCCAGCGGGCAGTGGTACGAGGAACAATGGCTGCTTCAAAGAATCTTCGAGAGAGAGAGGGTTCGAGGAATGTGTGTCGCGAGCGCTAGCCTGTACGCTGCTGCGATAGCGAGCCGACCCATTTACGTGAGAGCGAGAGAGAGAGAAAGAGTGATGAATGCGTTTGGCAACGCGGAGCGAGCCAATCGGCGAATGGGCGTGAGCTGGAGATGTGAAAGAGGGGTGCGCGCCGGGTATCTGGTCTGTTTTCAGACTAAAAACAGACTTGCCGAGCCAGGCGATATTCCGCTCGGGCCGGGAAGACGCGCACTGATTGGCCGAGCAGCGGGAACGGGAGAGCGCGGTCAAGTCGAGACGTGCGCCGGGGAATTGTGCTTCGGACTTCTCGAGAGAACGGACGTGTTTGGGCTTTGGAGAGTTAGTGAGGTTTCTTTGTTCGCGATTTCTTGCGGCGAGCTTCTTTTCCTTTTCTGGCACCGGGCGCCTTTCCGTATCGCTTGCATTACGACATTCGTGAACCTCGAGAGCATCGTCGGCGTGATTGACCAAGCGGGTGTCACTCGCGGATCTTTCGAGTGTGGCGTGTGGTGCAAAGGATCGTGAGGAAGCGGGAGTACGAATACGGAGGAAGAAGACGAGGCGAAACTCCAGTGCATCTTCCAGAACGAGAGAAGGTACAAAAGGCCAGCGGAGGAAGGCGAGGAAGATGACGCGGGTGTTCATTTGGAGAGAGAGGATCGTCGAGAATCGAGAAGGCGGTGTGAACCTGTAAGTAGACGCTTACTCAGGCGCGAAAGCCACGCGAGGTCCGGAGAGCGAAAGCGTTTGGAGAGCGGGAAAAACGTGATGCGAGATTGCGAGATTGATTCGTTGAGTAAGAGAGAGAAAGCACGAGATTTGGAGAAAAAGAGTGAATGTGCGCGAGAAAATTATTGTGTGCGTGAAAGAGAGACGTGCTCTTTCCAGGTCAATTTAGAATCGAGCACCACTCCCAGACTGCGCACAGACGATTGATATTCGACCTGGGCTCCCCTATGTTGATAGAGGTGTTAGCGGCAGTTGGTAAAGCGTTAATGTAGTGGGGGGAACCCCGGACGATCGCCTTTGTTTTAAGAATGTTTAGCTTTAGATGATTTTGTGCAGCCCAACCTGTAATCCTCTCGGCATTAGCTGACATCTTCGCGGAACAAGAGTCGAGCTCCTCAAGATGGCATTGGCTGTAGATTTGCAAGTCATCCGCGTAGATGAGATGAGATACGTCGGGGTCCAGGCAGAAGCTAATGTCGTTGATGTACAGCGAGAATAGCAGAGGACCCAAGACAGATCCCTGCGGTACTCCCGTGTTAAGGGGGCGAAAGGTGCAAAGCTCGCCGTCATCACCAACGACTGCCTGTTTTCTGCCTGTAATGTATGAGGCAACCCAGCGGATAACTTGCTTAGAGAAGCAGAAGTGAGTTAGCTTTCTGAGGAGCTTGACGTGACAATCAGTGTCAAAGGCCTTACTGAAGTCAAAGAGAAGTAGAAGAGTGACCTTCATTTTGTCTATGCCAAGCCTGACATCATCAGTCAACTTGATTAAGCCGGACTGTGTGCTGTTTCCAGTGCGGAAGCCAGTCTGTAGATTGTTAAGAAAAAGTCTTGATTTAAGGTACTCAGAGACTTACCTATGCACTAGCCACTCCAACGCCTTGGATAGAAAACAGAGCAGGGAGATCGGGCGGTAATCAGTCACAGATGTTGGTGAACTGATCATGTTTAGTGCACGCACCAGCGACTTCTTCCAGACAGATGGGAAGCATGACTCGCTCAAGGACAGGTTGAAAATCCTACACAGTATGGGAGCGAGTACTGATATTGCCTTATAAATTACAACCTGTGGAACGCTATCAATGCCTCTAGCCTGTGTGTCGAAGTGCTGCACGGCTGCTAATACATCCGATTCCGTAATAGCTCTGAAATTGAAGTGTTCGGGGAAACTCCGGCTCTCAAGGCATCGCAGATATTCCTCAACCGACGGAGCCAACGGATCGTAGGAGATTGAGCTGAAGTGTTGATTGAGGTCATCCGTGGAGAAGCGAGAAGGTGGAGGTGCCTTGGAGGTGGTGATTCCAAGGTTCTCAAGCTCTCTCCAAATCTCAGCAGGTTCAGTCAAGGTTGACAGGCGTGAATGATAGTAATTCAGCCTGGCTTCCTCAATCTGTCTGTGAGCGTCATCCCTTGCTATTCTATAAGAATATAGATCACAAGGTAAACGAGATCTGCGAAATCTTATATCGACGCCTGAGTGGAATATCGTCCTACCTCGGAAGCCGCTCCGAGAAGGTCCTACCTCGGAAGCCGCTCCGAGAAGGTCCTACCTCGGAAGCGGTTTTCTTGTCTCGGATTTTGTAGTGGCAACCCTGCAAATATTTATAATGCGTTTTCTGCCAAACAAACGCGGTTAAAAATTTTGAAAAAATTTGGAGTCGACTCCAAGCTGTCACGCGTCTTATATATTGAGTAACTAATAAATATCTAACAATACTCAATAGACCGACATTTATTTTATATATTATTTAAAACTGATTTAGTTTTGTTCTTTTTAAGCTGACACTAGCTGCTATGCGATTAATAGGTAGTATACTGCTACTAGGGTGTACTTGTTTGCTTCTTGCTTTCTGTGGCACGAATACTTGTACTTGTTGCTTTTTGATTCCACAATATTCTTCCAAAAAGATAAGAGCTAAATTCTTCAAACGTTTATCTGTACCATTTGCAAAATTTTGAATTTTTTCTACATTTTGAGGACTTGCAATTTCTATTTCGGTTCGACCTCAGCTACCCGGCAATCGGCATTCAGCTGGATATAGCCGCATAAGTCAGGTCGAAAAATGGACTGTGGAACAAGACATCACGTGACATAACGGTGACGGTATAATGACACGTTTACCGCAATGACGAGTCTATTTTACCGCCATCTTAAAAAACCCGTGTCGTGACTCAATGTCCGCGCAGCGCGCGCCAAGTTTGAAAATGAATTAATTTAAAATACATCAAAATAATATCAAAATAATAAATTAATTATTAGTTTATAATATATGAGTGGACAAATTTGTTGATTTTAAGCAAACCAAACAAGTACACCCTATTAGCAGTATACTACCTATTAATCGCATAGCAGCTAGTGTCAGCTTAAAAAGAACAAAACTAAATCAGTTTTAAATAATATATAAAATAAATGTCGGTCTATTGAGTATTGTTAGATATTTATTAGTTACTCAATATATAAGACGCGTGACAGCTTGGAGTCGACTCCAAATTTTTTCAAAATTTTTAACCGCGTTTGTTTGGCAGAAAACGCATTATAAATATTTGCAGGGTTGCCACTACAAAATCCGAGACAAGAAAACCGCTCCCGAGGTAGGACCTTCTCGGAGCGGTTTCGGAGGTACGACCTTCTCGAAGCGGTTTCCGAGGTAGGACCTTCTCGGAGCGGCTTCCGAGGTAGGACCTTCTCGGAGCGGCTTCCGAGTTAGGACCTTCTCGGAGCGGCTTCCGAGGTAGGACCTTCTCGGAGCGGCTTCCAAGGTAGGACGATATTCCACTCAGGCGTCGATATAGAGACGGTCCCGCTCGGACAAAAGGCCACGAAGAGCCGCAGTAAACCATGGGTGGCATTTTGGTCCAGGTGTCACAGTACGCAATGGGGCGAGATGATCTATGGCGTTCGTCAGGTTATTGTTAAGAATGAGAATGCTTTCGTCGAGTGATGACGTTGTGAGTGATGACCAGTCAAACGTGCCGAGCAAGTCTCTTAGCTTCTCGGCACAGATCCCCTTGTAGTTTCTGTATGTGTATGGTTTAGGTACGTAGCATGGAATCTGTACGTCGAGGGTGGCAGTAATCTGGTCATGTCCGTTTATAAAAGGAGTCTCAGTTTTGTAGTACGTTAACAGGCGATCCTGCATATCTATTAAGTATAGGTCGAGCCAGGTTTTTGACTCCTGTTTATGGTGCGTAGCACCATAGGGCACTGAGAGTAAGGAGTTTTCCTCAATGAAGGCTTTAATAAATTTAGCATCTTCGGATGAGGAGAGTTTCGGCGTTAAAATCACCCATAATAACCTTTGTGGAGTAGTTGTGCATATGCGTATTTAGCTGTTCTATAAAGTTATTGTCCTGGATGAAAGGGGCATGAGGTGGACGATACACAACTCCCACAAAGATGGGTGAAACACCTTTGGCTGAGATTTCACAGAGAAGGTACTCTGGTTTACCTGGCCTACCCGACCAGACCCCGTCAGAGGATGAAATAATGACATACAACAGTTGTATCAAAAATAGTCATATACATATATATACAGATATTCATACCATAGTAATAAATTAACACTTAAAATTAAATTGTCAATACATCGTGAAAGCCTACATTTTCGTAGAGTGAGAATACAGAAGCAAAGATAACAAGTATGTATTGCGACTGCGCGACGAGGAGACGCGAGAGTACACGAGCTCACTTATCATCACACATATATACAGCCGCTATAGTACAATACATAAGTAGAACACCGTTTGTGCAGAAATTTGAAATCAAGAGAATATATGCACTGTAAAGAGAAAATTTTAATAGATAATAGTTTTAAATATATTTAATAGTTATAATAGTCACCTACAATTTACACACGAATTACAAAAGAATAACATGATTCCTTTTTAGATATTACATTAACAATAAATAATAATAGTATTATTACAATTTGGTATCAGAAACCCACAAACACTAACAGACTTTTAAACTTTAACTCTAATCATTCCGTACAATTAAAACGTAACATTATTTATAATTTGGTAGATAGAGCCCTTCTTCTCTCTCACGTGGATTTTCATAGTGAAAATTTACTCATAGTTAAAAAAATTCTTATCGACAATAGTTATCCTGAAAAATTTATCGATAGTTGTATGCGTTATCGTACGAGATACCATTCTCTTAGTTTTTCAAGTAGTAAAGACAAAAGTAATGTACCCACGTTTAAAAATATTATATCAATTCCGTTTCATGAAAAATTATTTTTTACATGCAAATCATCGTTTAAAAAATATGGCTTTACTATTGTACCTCTTATGTCAAATAAACTTAATAGTATTATTAAATTAGGAAAGAATAAATTGGATAAATGGTGTGAGACTAATGTAGTATATGAAATTCCTTGCAACGACTGTATGGCTACTTATGTAGGCCAAACTAAAAGAACTTTGAAAAAGAGAATAGATGAACACAAAAAAACTCCTTTAGATAAAATACTTCCAATTCCTACTCATATAAATAATTTTTCACATAGTTTTAACTATGAAAATGTCAAAATCTTAGATAAAGAATCAAATAATTTTAAAAGATTAATATCAGAAANCTTTTTAAAAGATCAATATCAGAAAGTATTATTATTAATATTAATAATAATAACATAAATAAACAGGAAGATTTTAATAATATCAGTAAACAATACCACAAATTAAATAGATATCTAAATAAATATAAATTTTCTCTTTACAGTGCATCTATTCTCTTGATTTCATATTTCTGCACAAACGGTGTTCTACGTATGTATTGTACTATAGCGGCTGTATGTATGTGTGGTAATAAGTGAGCTCGTGTACTCTCGCGTCTCCTCGTCGCGCAGTCGCAATACATACTTGTTATCTTTGCTTCTGTATTCTCACTCTACGAAAATGTAGGATTTCACGATGTATTGACGATTTAATTTTAAGTGTTAATTTATTACTATGGTATGAATATCTGTATATATGTATATGACTATTTTTGATACAACTGTTGATCTCTATAAGAAATGATTTATATATTTTATTGTATATTTTTTAATAAAGGCTTGAGAAGGTCCCCCCCCACCTGGGACGAAACGTCGCCATTTACATATGGAAATATGAGTTGTTGTTAATGTTTCCTGGGTTGTCATCTCACTTTTGACTTGAAAATTTATATATGTTGTTAACATGGAGAGGAATTCAAACTTTCATTCGGATGAAATAATGTTTGCGGTCAGTGAGTGAGAACGTAGAGTGCCACACCTCCACCATTTCTGTTTCTGTCGCGTCTGTAAAGTATGTAGTTTTCCAGTGAAGGGATGGAGGTTACTTTTTCGTCAAGCCAGGTCTCAGTTACAGCTATCACGTGGAAGAAGGGACGAGTTGACAGAAAAAGCCTGACCATCGTAACCGTAACCCGTAAGAGAGTTCGCATTAAAATGGCAGACCCTTAGACCTTCAGACAGATTTACCTTAGGTGTTTGTGAAGATGATTCAGGTGATGATACAGATGATTCAGATGACTGCTGCAGGCAACGAGGAATGAGGTGAGTGTAATTTAGCTGGTTGTGATTGTGCCTAAAAAATTCTTCAAATCCTTATCCATTGTAACTCTCATAGCGTCATCTTCTCTCTGCAGCTTGATGTAGATTCGGCCATCTCTCACAAAAGGGGTGCAGCCGCGCCTCCTTGCGGCCTCCCTGACAGCAACACGAAGTCGATGGATATCAGCCAGCAGCCACTCGTTTATATTGATATACGAGCTGGGGAGAGGTAGCGCGACACGAGCCTTACGCAGCAGGTCACTAGACAGTTGCGTTGTGTGTAGCTTGCGAATTTTAATTTTCGCGGAGATGAGTGATCTCATGAGTGTTCTGTAGAGAGAGACCGAGAGCGACACGCTGGCCGTCTCGGTATCCGCAGAAACCTCTGAAACCTCTGCAGCCTCTCCACGGGGCCATCCTCACCCTTCCTAGAGGGCGCACAGAGATGATGTCCTTCTCTGTCAGCCCTGCATCTAGCGGTTTAAGGACCGCATAAGCAAGCTGCCTCAAAGAAGCTGTTTCGGTGTAGGTCAGCCCCGTGATGACCAACTCCGCCGATAATCTAGCCTGGGAAGTTATAACCCCATCCAGTTGTGCCTGAATTTTCGCGTTGGCCTCACGAAGCTACCTGATGGTGTCGTTGTCTGGAGTCAGCGAGTCCACAGACTGAGGTTGAGAGATGCAGATGGTCAAGCTTAGCTTTGATATTTTCCTGCTCGGCCTTCAGCGCGGCGACGTCCTCCTCCACTACCATCACGCCAGGTTTCTGCTCTCTGCAATCTCGCTCTTCATGGACTTCTGCGACTGTTCTATACTGTCCAGCTTTTTAAATTCATCCAAGATTAAATTGAGCGCAGAATCTTCTTTCGGTGTTGGACTGGAAGAGCGAGATGCTGGCGCAGAGAGCGACTTGCCCTGCTGAGGTCGTCGCTGAGGCCGAGTCGGAGGCTGAGGTTTTGGTTGGGTTGTTGGCAACTACCAGGCAGTCCCTGCAGGCCTGTATGGTCCGCCCACCCTCCAATACGGTAAGTATAGCCATGCATTTAGCATGATAATGCCAGCCGCATTTATCGCATTTCCGAGGGTTGTTTTTTGCAGTAATTCTAGTACATTTCTTGCACGAAGTCGGCACCAGTAATTGCTGCTGTTCCTCCTCCTCGAGATCAGACATAGCGATAATAGGTGATAGTGCGATTCAAATTTCGCGGCAGAAAAACTGATGGTAACTTATCGATTGGGTTGGCTTGGCTCAGTCGATAAGTAGTTATAGGCTATAGTGTGGTAGCGGACGATTCAAAATTTGGCGCGCCTGAGGAACACTGAACTGCACATGCACACGGACCGAGTCAATGATGTCAACTGTTGTTCGTGAAATCTGAGCTGCGTTGGTGTAGCACTCTTGCGGCAAATTATTGATCCTCGATCGCGGCGATGATTTCGCACTTATTGAGCGGGATCAGCTGTATATATAGATATACTGATGTGTGGAGCTAGCTTCAGATATAGCGATGATAAAAAATAGGCACACGGAGGCAGGACGTTGCTGCACTCAATAAAATACACAGTAACACTATTTGACGTAGGTTTCTCAGAGCGACGGGAGCAGGCGATGCGGTTCAAAACTCAGTGACCAAGGCAGCAGAAGTTGGAGGTTATGTTGTCAGATAGTTAGCGGAAAAATTCCCCCCAGGCTCATAAAAAAAGCACCGAAGTTGCAATTTTTTAGCGCGAGCGTGAGAGCCGATTGGGGGGTTCCTTCCGCTGTAATAAGATTCTCCGAGGAGTGTAGAAAATATTAGTAATCTTTGTAACAGTGAAGAGCTAACGGCTAATGATTCAAATCACCAAGAGAGATGACAAGAGAGAGAGAGAGAGAGGAGAGAGAGAGAGAGAGAGAGAGAGAGAGAGAGAGAGAGGAGACGGTACGGTCGGAGAAAATCGTGGGAGAAAACGCAAATCACAAGCGTAGAATTCGGGATTTTGTCGAGTCACAGTCAAAGCTTAGTTCGGTTCTGAGAACTCGGGCCGCTTTGTGTCGCGGGCGCGCGAGAGGAGGGGGGGGGGGTGCGCGGGCGTGTGGAGAGCGCGCGTCAACGAAGCTGTCCGAGCGCAGCAGCGTGAGCGCTGCCTTACCGACTCCTCCGCGCGGGGAGAGAGTGCGGGCATGCGTGCGAGATAGAAAGAGAGAGAGTATAGTAGTGTGTGTGTGAGAGAGATGGCGGCCGGCGCCTCAACGGGCGATTGCCGTATGCGGCGCGAAAGGAGAGACTTGAGTGAGCGGCGCATTGCGCGCGGAGATTGTATTTGTGGAATATTTTAATATAAGACGAGAGTACGGTATTTCAAGTGTTTGTTTCCTTTTAATCACCCCGAAACCCGATTCAGGACTGGTCTAGCGGCATCCCCTCCGAGAATCAACAGAGATTTCGGAAAACGTTCATAAATTATAGTGACGCGAGTTTGGGACTGAAGTGAAGAAAGAGCCAATTCGTCTCTTGGGTGTTTTGCCACGTCACAGTTGTCAGAGTCTATAACGCCGCTGCCTACGATTACACCAAAATAACGCGTGAGAAATAAGCTTTCAGCTGCAGACATTTTCAATCTTTGATTATTTTCAAGATAATCTGAATTAATGAAGGGTGGTAAATTCGACGATTCAAAATCAAAATCCATACAACCTATAGATAATATCGACGCCTGAGTGGAATATGGGCGTATCTCGGAACCCGCTCCGAGAAGGGCATATCTTGGAAACCGGTCCGAGAAGGGCGCATCTCTGAACCCGCTCCGAGAAGGGCGCATCTCGGAACCCGCTTCGAGAAGGGCGCATCTTAGAAACCGATCCGAGAAGGGCGCATCTCGGAAACCGCTCCGAGAAGGGCGCATCTCAGTACCCGGTCCGAGAAGGGCGTATCTCGGGATCCGCTTCGAGACGGGCGTATTTCGGGAGCGGTTTTCTTTCCTCAAATTTTGTAGTGGCAGCCCTGCAAATATTTATAATGCGTTTTCTGCCAAATAACGCAGTTAAAAATTCCGAAAAAATTTGGAGCCGACTCCAAGCTGTCACGCGTCGTATATATTGAGTAACTATAATAAATGTCAAACAATACTCAATAGACCGACAGTTATTTTATATATTATTTAAAACGATATTTTTGTAATATAAAACTCACCTGCACCTGTTTGGGCGATGGCTCTCCCTACTGAAAAAATTGCGCGAAAATCGAGCGATTTTTTTCAGTAGGGCTACCAGCTCACGATACATTAGTAGATACATTAGGTTTAAGGGTATCATTTTGGATAATTTCATAAAAAAATATTGTACAAGACAAATATAGAAAGAAGAAAAAAAAAATATATATATATATATATATATATGTATTATATTGAATAATTTTATGTACAAACAAATAATAATATTTATAACATGAGAAGAAAACAAAATAATACAATTTTTTTTAATTTAATTATTATAATTAAAAAAATATTTATAAAAATTCAGGGATGGCAACAAAATGAACTTATTTCATTACTAATTCATAAAATGAAATTCTTTAGGAATCACTTTGTCAACGTAGCACATTTTTCGTAAATCATTTCTTTTCTCCTTGTCGAGTGAGATTTTACTTTTGCTTACTTGTGTCAAAGGATATAACTTTCCGATGCATTTATTCGTCACAATTAAAATCGACTTTGGTTGTTCGGCATATTCGTATTTGACCAATACATTGGTTTCATCTTTGGAGACAACAATTTCTCGCAAAATGCTAATTTTAACTGCCTTCCAATTTTGATCATTGGCCAGCAAGCGGAAGTTTAAAATATCCTTTAGCGACAACTCGTTGACAATATAAAAGGGCTCGTTTTTTTAGCACTTCTCATAATTTCACACCACTGATTTGGAGTAAAAACTGACTTATTTCGGCACGAATTTTCTATAGTGGCGTGCATTGAATCGCCTATTATAATAATATTTGCAGGGCTGCCACTACAAAATTTGAGGAAAGAAAACCGCTCCCGAAATACGCCCGTCTCGAAGCGGATCCCGAGATACGCCCTTCTCGGACCGGGTACTGAGATGCGCCCTTCTCGAAGCGGGTTCCGAGATGCGCCCTTCTTGGAGCGGGTTCAGAGATGCGCCCTTCTCGGACCGGTTTCCAAGATACGCCCATATTCCACTCAGGTGTCGATATAGTCCTAATTAAGTAATTTACCTTCTACTGCGAGCTTCAATAAAATTTCCGACATGACGTAATTACAAACTCCCTCATATGTATCGTGCATAAGGTCTACACTTGCATTTTCAATTATATTAAAATCTTGAACGGCGTTAAAAATACATTTTTTTTTTAATACCGCTGTCAGAAAAACATTTTTTTTTTCATCCTTTACATATTTATGAGCAGTCCGCAATAAACTTTCATCCTCGTACACTAAACTATGCATAGCGTCTGCATTTACGTAGCGAATTCGGCACCAGCAAGTTTTCGAGAAAGACGATGTGAATTCAAAGATACTATTGATTCAAGATTGCCACTAAGTATGAGACTAATTATAAAATATAAATATACTTCGGGATTCGTTTTTCTCTTTTATAACCAACTTAATTCCATTTTCGCGTAAATCGTTCAGTTTGTCGATAAATCGCTTAAAAATGGCACCGTTACCAAATTTTTTTCTATCTTTTGTATAAAATATATCAGATAAATAAAGGCAAGATGGAGGCATTGAGTGCAGGCTCGGTGACTCCGCAGACAGCAATTTTCTATAAATGTCATCCAAAAGTGAAAGTAAAAACGGTTATCTGCATAGTATGTGAAGAGGCTTATCATACTAATCATTTTGCGAAATTACATGGGGCAGTGAAAATTAGTGGTGTTCCAGGATTATGTCCGGAACATAACCAAGGAGAAATAACCTCAAAAGTGAATCCAAACCTGCTGATTAATGGAGCTAAAACAATCATTGCTCAAATTAAACTAGCTCACAAGCTTAGACCAAGTGATCAATTGAGTGTTTCTGGAGACTATAGTGATGACGATGTGAATAGTGTATTTTTTTTTTTTTAAGTCGAAAGTTCATCGCCTCATCTACGCAAACCTTCCACGTATCCCTTTTTTGTGCCAACTCCATCCATTTCGCACCCTCCCGCCCGATTTTATTTAAGTCCGTTTTTACGTTGTCCCCTCACCTACGTCTAGGTCTACCTAGAGGTCGCGGTGTGCTTGGTTTTCCTTTCATTATACGCGCTGCCGTGCGATCTTCTCCCATTCTTGCCACTTGCCCTGCCCATCTTAGTGTACGCGATTTAATTATTCTGTTTATATTCGGTGACGCGTATAAATTGTGTAGCTCGTCATTGTGCAGTTTCCTCCACTCCCCGGTTTTTTCATCTTTCTTTGGCTCGTATATTTTCCGCAGAATCCTATTTTCGAATACCCTAAAACGGTTTTCTTCCGCTTTAGTAAGAGCCCAAGTTTCGCACCCGTACAGGATTACCGGCATTATTATAGTCCTGTATATCCTTACTTTTACATTTCTAGACAACCATTTTGATTCACGGCGTAGAAGTAAGCATTACCCGAATGAAGTCTCTTGTTAATCTCGGCTCTAATTTCTTTTCGATCATTTACTAAGATCACCCTCACCTTCGCAAATGCCCAATTTGTCCATGATCATATATTTCGTTTTCGATTCGCCCACCTCTAACCCCGTGTCCTTAGCCGCATTTATGAGAATTTACGCGTTTCTCGCTATCGCTGCACCGTTATCTCCTAGTATGTCCAAGTCATCCGCATATCCTAGAATTTGTGTTTTTCCGTTAAGGGTAGCACCTAGCTCGCTAGTCTGCATTTTTCTAACAACATATTCTAGCGTTAAGTTAAAGAGTACCGTAGCGAGACCGTCACCTTGTTTCAAACCGTCGCGTATCATGAATGATTCGGATACGTTACCGCCTACTCGGACCTTTCCCGTGCTTCCGTTCAGACATATTTGAATTAATTTCACGATTTTTTTTTGGTACTCCGAGGAGCCCAAGGATTTGATACATTTTGCTTCGTTTGATAGAGTCGTACGCTTTTTAAAGTCTATAAATAGCTGAGTTTCCGACCTCTCCCGTAAAAATTTTCAGTGACTATCCGGTCATTGAATGCGCAAAAATTTTAATGGTCGAGAAAATAAAGCAATGAACCATATTTTTTGAGTAGTAAGATCGGATGCGGTTATTTGCGTTCGATTCGTGAAAGCATCCACAAACATTGTGAAGTAAATTTATTAATTACTTTTAAAAAAATGCATTTTTGCATAAAAATATGCATTTTGAAAAGACATAAAAAAAAACTTAGTAAATATTGATGGAAACTGGTCCAGTCTACCCAGAGGTTTTTGAGGTCGCTAAACACGAATATCGCGACGGCAACGGTCTCCAAGGTACCTGGTGCCCAGGGTAGACGGTATGAACGTCGTCTTCTTGAGTTTTACTGAAAATTATAACATAATTAGCCGCAACTTGTTAGTCGGTGGTTTTTGAGATCGCTGGACACGAATATCGCGACAACAGCGGTCTCCGAGGTACCTGGTGCCCGGGGTAGATAGTAACAACGTCGTCTCCTCGAGGTTTATTGAAATTTGTAACATTAATAGTCGAAACTTGGTACTCGGGGGTTTTTGAGGCCGCTGAGCACGAATATCGCAACGGCAACAGTTTCCAAGGTACCTGGTGCCCAGGATGGACAGTATCAACATCATCTTCAGGAATTATCTTGAATATTAAATATTTGTACTGTTGATACCGTATAATGTAATACATGTATAGTCTCTTTAAAAGTGATAAAATCTCATATAAAAAAAAACCTTTCTAAAAGGTAAATTATTGGCGAGTAAAAGCTTCTTTACAAAAGTAGTGAAATCAACAAAACAAACGTAACTGATGTACTGATGTCAAGTAATTGTTTTTCATATTTTTTAGGTATACGAATGCAGGTACATCATTTCATTGAATAAAATCTACATCTCCCTTAGCATCTCTAAAAACATATTCAATCATATACTTTTAATCCAGGTTCAGAAATTATTAGAAAAATTTATAGAATATTTAAAGTTTGGGTCGTATATATGTTCCAGTATTGTGTGGTTTCAATTTTTCAAATAACTTCCGAACTATGGATTAAAAGTATATGATTGAATATGTTTTTAGAAATGCTAAGGAAAATGTAGATGTTACTCAATGAAATGATGTACCTGCATTCGTATACCTAAAAAATATGAAAAACAATTACTTGACATCAGTTATGTTTGTTTTGTTGATTTTACTACTTTTGTAAAGAAACTTTTACTCGTCAATAATTCACCTTTTAGAAAGGTTTTTTTACTTATTTCATTTATTTCTAGTAATACTAGATAGTTGAGGTATTGCGTTTTGAGCTCATTGTAGTACATCTTTAAGGCCTCTAGAGTAAACAATTGTTCGAGATATAGGGGATTTTTTTATGTGACAAAATTATTCTTGTTTAGAATTTTTAGAATTTTGCTTCTTTCCTAAGGAAACCTTGTAATAGTAATTTTTTGAGTTTGTGTAAAAACATGTAGGAAGTGTGTTTTAATGCATTTTTAGTCGAAAAATAGCGTTTTTAGAAAATGTCCGTATGGATGCGTGCGTGTGCGCGCACGCGTGTGTGTGTGTGTGTTCATTCGTCGACATCTGTATCTCAGCTTCTACTCAGTGGATTTCCACCAACTCTAATTTTCTTCGTTTTTACTATTGCATGACGGGGAAACAGTCCGTTTTACATTTTGTAGGCTTGTTTTTTTTTATAGCGATTTTGCTTCCTCCTCAAGTGGAAGCTTTGTAATAGTAAAATTTTCAGTTTTGCTAATACTTCGTGGAAACGCATTTGGAGGTGTTTGGAGTACGAATCATACGTTTTTAGAAAATGTCCGTGCGGATGGCTGTGTGTGTGTGTGTGCGTATACCGCCATAATTTTGGAACCATGCGACGGATCGTAATAAAATTTGACATGCATATATTTTTTCTAATTCTGAATTTAGGTCATTTTTTGTTTTATGATTCTGACCATTTTATGGCCATATTATAGCCATTTTTCTATTTTTGAAAAAATATTTTTGCTTTTTTATAATGATATGATTTATACAATATATTCAACAATAGTGTATCTAAAAGAACATAAATTTGTCTACTTTTTCCCGCAAGATTTTCTAGATTGACTGATCTGTTCATTTTTTATGATATAAAAGGTAATTTTTCGATAAACATATATAACTCAAAAAATAAATAGTTAAATGTTTTGAAAAAATTCATGACAATAAAAAACAACGATATCTACTAGTTGTAAAAATTTTAAGCAATTTTGGCGACTAGTTTTTGAGATAAAAATCAAAAACTAAAAAAAATGGTTTTTTTATGTCGTACGATTACGGGAGTAAAAAGGTTTAAATTGAGTTGAAATTTTAGGAAAAGATTGATCTTTTGATCACTTCGGCTAGGTTCTTTTTGTAGCTTATGAAACCTTTTAGTTTAAAAGATATTAAGATTCAAATTCTTCAACTCTCACCCTGTATACTCTGTGTGACTGAACATTATTATTTTTGTTAAACCATATAATTTGATAATTAAAGCTTAGTATATTTTGAGAGTTTTCATGGTTTTATAAAATGTCCGTGCAGATGGTTTTGTCTGTGTGTGTGTGTGCGTGCGTACGTATACTGTTATAATTCTGGAACTATGTGATCGATCGTAATAAGATTGGACGTGCATATATGTTTTCTGATTCTGAATTCGAGTAAACCTATCCTTTTAGTATCGAATAGTAGCGAATATTTAAATCAAAGAATGAGTTGATTGTCCCATGTAATTATCTTCCACTAGCAGAATAGGAGGAAGCTAAGTTCCAATGACTTGGCAGCGGTTTTTAGTTATGATATTTCAGTTTTTTCCAATAAAGTTATTGAAAAAGTTAATAAAAGTAAATTGCTTAATATGCACATGAAAGAGAATAAAATTAAATAAATTTAATAAAATTATAATTAAAATTAGCTATCTTTTTACCGCGGAGAATTTATATTATCTTTCGTCGTTCTTTTATTATACACCATAAAGTGCAATTTTTTGAAACCGTTATAACTCGAAAACTAAATGTCGAACCTTTCTAAAAAAATATATGATTATTGAAGGTAATTAGAACTATATACTACTTTAATTTTAAGTAAGTTTATCGGAGAAAAACATCAAAAACTGAAAAAAGTCGTTTGTCTATGGGATGCGATAATTGGAGTAAAAAGGCATTAATCAAGTTCAAATTTTGAATTGAATTAGCATTACATATCACTTCGATCCCTTTCTTTGGGTTGTTTACGATACCAGTGAGTTTCGAAGATATGAGAGAGGAAGAGAGAGAGAGAGAGAGAGAGAGAGAGAGAGAGAGAGAGAGAGAGAGAGAGAGAGAGAGAGCTTTAATTATATATATATATATGTAATTGATTCAAAATAACTGTATCCATCAAACAAACAAAAAATTGATAGATTTATATATGAAGTAAAAACAATTATGATATTAAGCAATACATAATGTTGAAGGAAGCTACGTGCCAAAGAATTGGCAGCGGTTTTTTTATATTTTTTGGAGGACGCCGCACACAGAAAAAGATTTCTGTTTTACCGTCATTTTACCCGGTTTTGTAATTCAAAGTTTTCTTAAAAACTACTAAAGCAATCAACTTGAAACTTTAGGAAGTTATTTGTAGTAAGGAAATGAAGGGGGGGGGGCAGCTTTTATTTTGACGAAATAAGCTAAAAATATTATTTCTGTATTTTCGTCGGTTACCGACCGCGCATTCAGTATGCACCGAGCCCACGGTGCCTTCCTTTTCCAGCATTTTTATAAACATTGGAGACCTTTTTGAGCTAAATCCGTACTTGTCCCCGCTCACTTACGTAATAAAGAACATTCACAAAGTAATAAAACACATATTATCATAGTAAAATCGACGAAAACCTTGAATTACTTGGCGATGCCGAAGCGCTGTGTCAAAGCATTGGCAAGCAGACGACGACAAGCTTGGTTTCATCATTTCGTCCGGCATATGAAAACCACTGATTTTCGTGCATTTCGGGGAGTTTTCCCCTCTCACTGTTACACTAAATAATCATCTAAATCACATTTTGGCACTGAAGTATCAGTAAATTTCCCGAAAACTTTGAACTACTCTGCGAGGTGACACGAGCCCGAGATGAGAGGTGGCGGCCATATTAGGTACTGATTTATAACGCCATCGAGAGAGGGCGTTTGCGTAACCTTCCGCAACTTACTTGGCTGCGTTGAATGGTTCTTCGCAACTACAAGTGATCGTAATTTCGATACAAATACGTTGTTCTAACAGAAGTTGATTTAACAAAATTAATAAACAATATTTTAGAATCGTTTTTAGAGAGTAAAAGTTTTTGGTTCCAATTCGGCAAAAATACATTTGGTTATCATTAGTAGCTTTTACACAATTGATAAACAATAGATCAGAATTGTTAAATACTGTTTATCGAGAGTAAAAGAGGAATTGGACGGTTTTTTTACCGTCTTCCTCCCTAGGTCTCTCGCAGCGCCGGACCGAATTTATCAAACAATAACGCCATTATTTCGTAAAATTATGGCCCAAATAAGTTACGTTAGGATTAGTAGCTTTTAGAGAATTGATAAACAATAGATCAGAAGTGTTAAATATTTTTTATCGAGCGTTAAAGAGGAATTAGACGGTTTTTTTACCATCTTCCTCCCTAGGTCTGTGGCGCTGGCAGACTGCTATTATGAGACCATAACGCCACTTTTTTTGTTCCAATTCGGCAAAAATACATTTCGTTATCATTAGTAGCTTTTACACAATTAATAAACAATAGATCAGAATTGTTAAATACTGTTTATCGAGAGTAAAAGAGGAATTGGACGGTTTTTTACCGTCTTCCTCCCTAGGTTTGTCGCGCCGACAGACTGCTATTATTATGAGACCATAACGCCACTTTTTTGTTCAAATTCCGCTCAAATACGTTACGTCAGCATTAGTAGCTTTTACAGATTCGATTAACAATAGCTCAGAACGGTTAAATACTGTTTATCGAGAGTAAAAAAGTGATTGGGCGGTTTTTGTACCATCTTCCTCCCTAGGTCTGTGTCGTTCACGGACTGCAATTAGGAGGCTATAACGAACTTCTTTTGTTCGAATTCCGCACAAATACGTTACATTATCGCGCCGACAGACTGATATTATGAGACCATAACGCCTTTTTTTCGTTAAAATTCGGCAAAAGTACGTGGCGCTAGCAATGATGACTTGTACAGAATTGACCAACAATAATTCAGTTTCGTTAAATTATTTAGGTAGGTGGACGCCATTTAACCTCCACCCCGCCTTACTAAAGGTTTGCTATGACTCGTTTGGAGCAAGACCTTCCCTGAACCGAGAATGCTCTGATTGGCGTTTGGCGCTGATTCTGCACCTACTGGTACAGATTCTGCGTTCTGCGCGGACGGTTTTCCCGTGTGTGACAAAAAATTGCTGATTCGAATAGGCACTGGGTATTCTTACTTTCTGTTTTTTCTTAAGTTTCAGTTTTTAAGGTTATTTTTTAATGCTTATGTGAAATATTTCCCAATTTTATCAATTACTAATCATTTCTCAGTTTTGTGTAAACATCTAACCGACCAATAAACGCAGATTACGATTTATTAAACGAGTCGATCACTAAATTGTGATTACAAAAATCGAGCAAGCAACTTTTGCAGTTAATCTAATGCATAATATGAATCAGTTCTCACCATACTTTGGGTGCATGAGTATAGTTACGCTTTATGTAGGCATCACCGGTCATCAGAGAACTTTCTATTCTTGAACCGTAAGTATCGAAGTTGGTGGATACCTCCGTAATTTGAAGAAGATATATCGTACCTGAGAAGCAACAAAATGTTAGTTAAAATAAAAATCCATTACCAAATAGTGTTGAAGAAAAAATAATTTATCGACTGCTGATAAACATTCATACCTACATTTCAAACGGAAGGACGACTTCAGTGATGATGACGAAAGTGATGTTGGCATTGAAGGCCGGCTTCTTCTTCTTCTAATTGCTTCGACGGAGACTTGCAAATATATTTTTTGATATATTGATTAGGTGTCTTTAAAAGCTTCTTTGCGATTGCACGCTTGCTCTATAGACAATTAACTTCAGATAACATACATAGCGTATATGCATTTCCGAATCGATATTTTCGTACATTTTAAAAGAGCTCCTGCCACGCTCCTTTACGCGAGACGCAACCAACTTTTATTTAAGCATATTCGTCCCCCCGTTTGGCAACTATTGCTTCCTCCTCAAGAGGAAGCCTTGTAATAGTAAAATTTTCAGTTTTGCTAATACTTCGTGGAAACGCAGTTGGAGGTGTTTGGAGTACGAATTACACGTTTTTAGAAAATCTCCGTGCGGATGGCTGTGTGTGTGTGTGTGAGTGTGAGTGTGTGTGTGTGTGTGTATTTACGTATACCGCCATAATTTTGGAACCATGCGACGGATCGTAATAAAATTTGACATGCATATATTTTTTCTAATTCTGAATTTAGGTCATTTTTTGTTTTATGATTCTGACCATTTTATGGCCATATTATAGCCATTTTTCTATTTTTGAAAAAATATTTTTGCTTTTTACGGGTGTAAAGATGCAAATATACTGACCCCCCATAATTTAGAGAGCGTGCGAATGCACGACTGTTGTGACGGCTCGTCACATTATACTTGAACTGTAAAGAATGTTTTCGTACATAGCGCAACTGTGGGCCATGTGCATTGCAAGCGGCGTGGTCTGGTTTCGAGACAGAACGACGGGGTTTAAAGATGCATACCGACACCTCTGCATAAAGCATTTAGCCCTAGTGACCGACATATTTTTCGCAAATGTGCGCATTTGCGATCAATCGTGAGCGTCAAGATGTTGAGAGAAAGCTCGCTCAACGAGTTGGCCGCGGGGGATGCTGTTTTTTCAGGAAAATGCGAGGTCGTCTGCGCGATCCGCGAGTGGGTGTCGTGAGAGAGTGTTGGGCCTCTTTGTGGTATTCTTTTGAAATAGTGGGTGGAAGCTCGAAAAGGGGGACGAGTAGGCCCTGGAACGCGCCATATAAAAGCTCTGGACCCAGGCGCATTGTTATTCAGTCTACTCTGCAGTCTCGCGCAGGATTCTTCGTGTTTAGAAGTATAGAAAAACGTAGGAAGATAGTCGCAATGGCTCGTTGTCAAGAACACGCTCGTATCGCGAAGTCGGTGGAGTGCAGAGAACTAGTCGAGCGTTTCCGTACTACAGTGTTTCAATGTGTGTCTTTAGCGTGTATACAGCAAACACGTTTAAGAGAGGGTAGATTTAACAACGATTTCTGGAGTAGATTACCGCTTATGCCAATGCACGACTTTGCTCATATGCCCTAGCACTGAGCGATTTGCAATACGTGTTTCAACTTTACGACCTGTGTATACATGAGAACGTGTTGGCTACGTACATCGCGGGGCGATATTTAACAGGTAGCGGCAGACTCATGCCTGCCCAGCACGCCCACCCTCTTATTGAGAGGTATCACGTGTTGCGTAAGTACTTCTCTTATTTATTATTAGTCCGCAGTATAAAATGAATATGTTTTATAATTTTCATATTTTTACAGGGAGAATGCGTGATTTGGGCATGCAGCACAATGATTCGAAGAGTCTCGTAAAGATTGTCAGACGCGGGTTGTCGAGACAGCTTGACGAAGTTTTTGAGACTAGTCAGACCGTTACTAGCTCGGACGATGAAATTGATGATGATGATGATGATGATGATGATGATGATGATGTGGAAGTACATAACGGTAAGAAGTTGAAATTATTTGTATTTTTTAATATTTTGTTGTCATTTGACACTTAAAAGTTTTTCGATTAATTCTTTTTAATTAATGCTGACTGTTTTTTGTGTTTATTCCAGACGACAACGCACAGAAAAAAGGCGGTTAGAAGACGAAGCCGTGGCGATCGATATAAGAGAAGATCAGCAACAGCATCAGCAAAAAAGACATCGTCTGGAGTTGGATAATGTGTCAGAGGCGGTGGCGAGCACTTCAGTAGCAACGAACAATAGAGGTGTGGTGAGTGCCGATTGGGACATTGTGTCCATTGCGCCCAGTGAAGATGGTGTAAACGAGCCGTCAACGCCGAACAGTCAACAGCAGCAGTCGTCGGCGCAGGTAGCCGTACCGCCAGAACCCAAGAAAGCCACTGAGGGATCAACGACCCAAGGAGGAAGCGGGCTTCGCGACGAGGGTGTGATGCACGCCGTACTGAGTGGGGGTAATTTAAAAGCCGATAAATATTTTAAACGAATACGATAGAATGAGTGAAAGATTGAAAGTCAATGAGCATGCGACGAGATTTAAAATAGTCGCTAGGCCCGCGGATAAAGATTCGGAAACTTGGACCAGTCTGGCATTCCGGCAAATAACGGAAAAAATAAAAGAAAAGCGTAAACCAGTAGATTTGATTAATATAACTGTTAGTTGCGATCAATTTGTAGATGGCAAAATATGGATGCCCGCTATTACCATTGAAGAATTAGACTACAAACCCGTACTCGAAATGTTTAGAAAAATTCAACAAAGCAAAAGGATAGTTGATATAAACGATACATTTACATTGATAGCTACGTATATCGACATGCCAGAT
The DNA here is from genome assembly GCA_012977825.3 of Pteromalus puparum. Lineage (NCBI taxonomy): Eukaryota > Metazoa > Arthropoda > Insecta > Hymenoptera > Pteromalidae > Pteromalus > Pteromalus puparum. Next base: position 14,384,816 of record CM053171.1, read on the forward strand.
GCGGGCGAGTGGGAGAAGGCATTTGAGGGGCTGGGTGGAACGACGACTGTAGAGAGCATGCTCGACAAACGGAGCATATTAAACATTAAAAACGAGGATAATTTATGTTTACCGCGCGGGTTAGCTTGCCGGTTAGTGTAAGTAAATAAAAACGCGAGTAGGGAGTGGGGGAAAGAGTGGCACGACAGGGGGATGCGCGGGAACCCGTCTTTTTAGAAGGCCCGGGCCTCAGAATTAATGCGCGAAGCGGGTGTAGTGCTCGAAAATGGTAGGGGGTGCGGCATTCAAGAGTTTGAAAAATTTCAGCGCTTTCTCGTAGAGAAAAAAATTGCCATTCGCGCGTATGTAAACAAAATGTGGGAGGAAAGACGAGCCCTTATTTTTTGACGGTTCAAAGGTTGTGTGTGGGGAATATGAAAAAACCATAAATATTATGGTTTATCGCGAGCAAAGGCACTACGATTTAATTTTAAACCTCGTTGGCGTGCGAAGTGGTATGTACTTTTGCGAGCCATGTAATTATGCTTATTCCGCGATTAACCAACATACATGTGCGGCCTTATGTGATGTGTGTTTCAGTACACCAAGATGTAGTCAGCAACCGGAAAACCCGATTAGCTGTAACGATTGCAAGCGGGATTTTTATAACGAAAACTGTTTGCTCAAGCTCCGAAAACTTGGATCGGTATCGCGAAATAAAGAGCGTATTCATCCGGGAGCAAAACGATCGGTATGCAGTATCTACCGTTTATGCGAAACGTGTGACTGGATCGTTAATCACGGTAAAAGAAAACACGAGTGTGGCAAGTTGTTTTGTCAAAAAAGTCGTGGAAAACACTCGCCAAACGAATTATGTAAGATGCGCTGTGTAAACGTAAATAAAAAACAAAGAAGTCATCCGGAAAACTGTTACGTGTTTTACGATTTTGAGACTCGAGAAGAGAAAATTTTGGGAATGAGACCTCGCTTAATTTATTAAATCCGGTATTGTGTGTTGCACAGCTATGTTGTGATGCCTGTTACAACGTTAAAACGTTAAATCATTGCTCTTTTTGTGGGATCCGAAAACACATATTTAAGGGTGTGGATTGTGTGGGTAATTTTTTTAAATTCATTGACCGTAAAAAGGCAAAGGGTTTTTCCAATTTTATTTGTATAGCGCACAATGCTAAAGCTTTTAAAGCACAATTTATTTTAAAATATATATATTTTAAAATATATTTAAAATATATATATTTAGTCGATAACGGCGAACAACCAGTAGTAATTTTAAACGGTCGTAATATCATAAAATTAAAAGTTGGAATAACACTGTTTATTGATTCTTTAAATTATATACCGTCTAAATTGTCTGCTTTGCCAAAAACGTTTGGTCTTGACACAGACGTTAAAAAAGGATATTTTCCTCATCGGTTCAACACGACAGCAAACGCCGACTACATAGGGCCATATCCGTCTACAGAAATGTATTCTCCAGACAGTATGACTGTTCAGGAACATGCCAACTTTTATAACTGGTACGCGGCAATACCTGCTGATTCTGTATTAGATTTGAATAAAGAATTAGTAGAGTATTGTCAGCAAGATGTTACAGTCTTGCGAGAAGGGGCTATGCGTTTTAGAAAAATTTTCTTAGATGTCGCAAATGTCGATCCGTTTGCAGAGAGTGTGACTCTTGTCAGCGCATGTTCCCGCGTATTTCGAAAAAATTTTGTAAAAGAGGATACAATTGGTCTTATACCGACACAGGAGGCAAAGGCAGGGTTTATCAGTTTCACGGCTGTTATTGGCATGGAAGTCCGCGTTGTTATTTAAAAGATCGCGACCGTCTTCTGTCAGATAAAACGACATTTGGACAGCTATATGAAACCACAATTATAATGTCGAAAAGAATAAAATCGTACGGTTACGAGTTAATTAAACTCTGGGAGTGCGATTTCGAGAAAAATTATCGTGGTAATGACGCGTTTAAAAACTGTATTAGTCAGTATCCGTTAGCAAAGAATGTCTTATTGAAGCCGCGCGATGCTTTTTTCGGGGGTCGCACGGGAAACGTTGTAACTTTAGCTAGAGCCAAAGCTGGCGAGCAGATACGATATCTCGATGAGTGTTCGCTATATCCTTATATTTGTAAAACAGGTGTTTTTCCGATCGGTCACCCGAAAATTTATGTCGGAAATATGTGTCGCGAGTTAGTCGAAGATAATTTTGAACTTTTTAGCGAAAACGTCGAGGGTCTTGTGCAGTGCGAGATTCTTCCGCCGCGCAATTTATTTCATCCGGTATTGCCTTTTAAAATGCACAATCGACTACTCTTTCCACTGTGTCGGTCCTGCTGCGAAACGATGAATCAGGACGACTGCGATCACAATAACGAGAAAGATTGTATTTCGTCGGGGACATGGGTCGCGGTAGAAATAAAGAAGGCATTAGAATATGGTTATTCATTCAATGCGATAAGTGTTATTTGGCAGTACGAGGTTACAAAATACGATCCCGTCACGCGTACCGGTGGGTTATTCGTCGGCTATATTGATACTTTTTTAAAAATTAAGCAGGAGAGTTCGGGCTTTCCTGTAGGTGTTGTAACTGAAGCGGAAAAGCGCGCATATATTGAGAATTACGAGCGTGCAGAGGGTATAAAATAAGATTAAGATAAAATTAGCAAAAACTCTGGTTTACGCTCTGTAGCTAAATTGTGCCTAAATACGCTATGGGACAAGTTCGGGCAAAGAGGCAATCTACCGCGAACACATGTAACTAAATCGCGAAAAGAAATGTTAAAATTTGTTATGAATCCTGATATAGTTATCGAAAATTTTCTGCCGGCAAATGATACGGTTATGTATCATACATGGAGGTATAGAGAGGAGATTGAATCCAACTCGCCTAATACTAATGTCGTCATCGCTGCGTACATGACAGGCCAGGCCCGTCTAACGCTCTTAGATTATTTAATTAAATTGGATAGGCGTGTGTTATACTATGATACGGACTCTGTTATATATAAAACTAAAATCGACAAGCCGGCTGGTTATTATGAACCACCTACAGGGCCGTATTTGGGACAGCTTACGGATGAGTTGGAAGAATACGGGCCTGGGGCGTACATAGAATGTTTTGCCTCCGCGGGGCCTAAATTACGAAAGAGCGATGGAAGCTTTAAAGATATTAGTAAAGTAAAAGGTTTTAGACAAAACTATGAAAATGGTGAAAAAATGAATTTCGCCAGTATAGTTAAAATGATCGAAAAGCATCATGATGTAAATGCTGAAGATGCCGAGGATTTAGGTAGTAATACTATAAGTGTAACAAATAATGTATTGCGCCGGACTGCTATACACGAGGTGGTGTCTGTAAATTAAGAAAAAACTTGTTCTGTCGTGTTGAAAAAGAAACGTTTTGTTGATCCGACAATATCCTACCCCTACGGTTATAAAAAAAGTAAATTGTTTTAATAACTTTTTAGCTTGTCGAGCGTATTTGGCGTTTTGCGGTGCAGAGAGCGCGTGTGAGTGTCACGCAAATAACTGTGCTATACCGCAGTGCAAGCACTATCCGGAATATAAGAAGAGTTTAACGGGTCTTGTATGGCACAGCCTTCTTCACAGCTTAGTTAAGGCAAAATACATGATGCGAAAGCGTTACTATAACGAATCAATGGCTGTGATAAATTTATTTAAATATAATAAAAATGTTACAATGACGGTATATATGAAAGGCTTATTTAGGAGAAATATATGCAGCGATTGTAAGTCTGCAAAACGTTGGCAGCCTTCTTGCGCTAGATTACGTGTAGAGATGAAAATGGTTGAGGAAAATCTATTGTACAGAGATGCACACGTGTCGGACGTGGTGCATATTATAGAAAAAAACGTGATAAAGTCTATAAGGTTTGTTTGGTTGTTCAAATATTCTCGGAAATTATAAATCTGTAAGGCAGGACGCAAGCTTTAAATGTACCGCGCACCAATATATTGTATAAATGTATAAAAAATGATTTTTGTATAAATAAATGTATTCGTAATCTGGATTTCTGTGTAAATTATTTCAAGATGTCTTTACGCGAATGTACGTGACTCACGACGTTTGGCAGACACATGGTGTCTTTATTTGCATGGGTTCAAAGACGTAGAAATATTTCGGGTGCTTGCGCATAATTTATTGTAAGGCTGCAGATTAGATTTCAGGTAGCAAAGGTATCCGTACAAACGGGGGTGGAAAAATCGGAGGAGGGAAGAGAGATGGACAGAGCTTGGTATATATACCAAAGGTGTCGCGACTGAGATGCACACTAGCCAGCAAACTGCCCTTGCAGCAACAGCAGCAAAGTCTAACGACTTAGTTTCTGACAGGGATTTGAGTGTCGGGCAGCATATACCAGCAGTAGGAGCATCATCAATACCACTGCCGTCCACAGTAGTAGACAACTGTCACTACACCCCACCACCACCACCAACAGCAGTCAGCGCAGCAAACTATAAGGTATTTATTTTAAACAAAAGTTCTTTTGTAAAAATTTTTAATCATTAGATTTTTAATGTTGAAAATATTTTCTTATTATTGCAGAAAAATGCGTGTAGCAAATAATACGGTCGAGGCTATCCTCAACTGAGACAGCATGCTGCTTAATCGGGCGGGATATCACACAGTGGAATGGAGTGTGTATACGCCCGCACCGTCGCCTCCAGCCGTTTGGGGTCCCGAGTGGATTGACATTGAGGACTATGGTCGAATTTATGGGCCAGTTCCACACCGCCCCAGAATCAACCCAATTACTGGGCTGATTTTGACGATACTGAGGAGTGGGCAGATGACGACTCGGCGTATCATTCGCAAGAGTCGATGACCGACGCATCATCGACGGAGGGGCCGATTTACGACTGCTGGTCACCGCTGCACCGAGACCTATCGCCTCTACGTTTTGGGCCACCAGCATCGCCAAGTCCCCCGCCGAGAGATCCGTCGCCTCTGCGTTTTGGGCAGCCGGCATCGCCAAGCCCTCCGCCACGACAGCCGTCGTCTTTACGTTTCGGACTGCCGGCTTCGGCGAGCGTTATAACGCTGGACGATGACGACGATGATGATGAGCCTATGATTGTGTGCGAGTGTACGTACGAGTCAAATGACCCGTAGAAATAATGTATGAATGTACAAATATAGCGTAGCGTCTAGAATACTCTATCCTATTGTAAAAATATAAAATAAATATTGTGTATTCTTAGTTATAAGTTTAAATAAATTTTCAATGAAAATCAAAATAAAATTATATTTTTTTGTGTCCTTATTACAAGTCTTTATTCAAATATTTATAATCATTATAACAATATGGAAAATTACATGTTTTTTTCATAAATAGTAGTTTGCGGTTGTTTTATAACTTTACCGGGTTTGTCGTACATTAATATCGGATGTCTTAGTCCCGACTCTGCATACGCCGCGACGTTAAAAAATACGAGTTCCGTATTAACATGAATTACATTATCTTTAGGCCCGAAACTCTTGAGATAGACATAGGCCGAGTTTTTCAGAAGACCCTTGTTTGTAAAATTTACGCGGATATTGCAGCCTAACGTCTGGAGTCTAAAATAGCTACACGCCATTTTTGTCCAACTAGGAAAATCGACCGCGCTTCGCGCGAATAATATCGTTACGCAATTCTTTCTTTACATTCTAAACAGAATCCAAATGTTAACATTTTCCTCACNGCCCGGCGTACCGATTTTCCGTAACGACGTATCGTGTGCGCTTCCGTCGCTCAAACAGAGAAATGACTGTGCCTGGCTGTAATAAAAAAAATGAAATTAGTTTTACATACATCATGTTTTTACAAAAAATTATTGTTTTCAGTATTACCTGTAGCTCCTTTAGAAGTAATTTTGTGCCAGAAGCTGTTTTATAATAATCCAACATGCCTTTTTCGAGCTGCTTGTATAAAACATCCTCCTCAACTAGTTGTACATAAAACGATAAAGGGGTGTTGAAGCGGGTGATGCGTAAATCTTTGGTTTGCGATAGGAGCGCATCGATCATCATGGATACTCGTGGACACATCCTTGGACAAGCATGATATGCGGACCAACATCGTGTGGAAAATCTTCGTTTCTAAAGCGCTTTTTAGGCACGACCGCGACACGGAAGTGCCTTATAGTTTAGTGTGCGAATTTTCGACCGATCGGGCTGAAAATTTAGGAGGTCTCCTTTCGCAAAAGCCAAAAATCTTTTTTTTTTATCCCGATCCTCTACGTCGTTTTGAAATGCGGGCACAATTTGTTTAGATTTTATGGATTTTTACGTGTATTTCCAATAAAAATTTTGGTGTTACACGATTAACTTTGAGAGGTTTAAGTCAATCGGGCTAAAAATTTGTGTGTGAACTCCTCTTATAATAGTTAGCTGACAGTTCTATTTTGGGCTTGATGCTGCATGTATACGCAGAATGCGGTCACCCCCAAAAATCGCTAAAAACGGTTTTTTGGCTCTAACTCGAATTCTAAGCATTCTACAAAAAAAAGTTAAAGGGAAAAGTTGTAGATCTTTGAAAAATACAACTTTTTCACATCAACATCAAATCATGAAAATGCTTATAACTCGAGTTTACAGCCCAAAATCGCCTTTTTACAGCTAAAAAACCAATTATTTGCCATAGAACTTTGCGGATATACGTTTTACATGAAAATATTAAATATAAAAGTTGTAAACATTTTCAAGATACAACTTTCTCCTGTAGCAAACATTATTTTTAACACTTTTTGACATACAACAACTCTAGAAACGATTTTTTAAACATCAAAACGCGCTATGTAAATCTTGGCTACGCTAATTAATAACATTCTTCTGTTTCAAAATAATAATATTCTCTTCAAAGTATAATTTCTTGCTGCAACTACTTGGCATTGTTTTGTTTTATATTTTACGTACAAAAAAGAATAAAATTAAAACCAAAAAAACATCTGCACCTAAATAATATTTAAAGTAAAACTATTTATGATCTGCATCTTAGAAGCACGGCATCTGCAAAAATATAAATTACATCAATTACATGAAATCATTCAAATTATATAGAAAATATTGTACCTGAAAGTTACACAGTAGGAGACATCAGAATTACAACACAATGGTTCAACTCTAAAAACAGATCACACAATCACATAGTCACTGATTCCACTGCACATAACACAATAAATATCTGTTTTCAAAATAATGAACACAAGAACACAGCAATACTTTTTATGGAACTGTTCGATGCTAAATCGTCACCTAGACAATATTTGACAAGAAATATACAGGAGTAAATGACAGGAGTAGTCACAAAAACAAAAGATAACCTCCAAACAAAAATTCAAGTTTTTTGTTGGAGCTACATGTCTTTCTATACTGTAGCACTCCTTGATGAACTGACACTCACACATTGCATCGTCAGTGCCATTGTGGGTGCATCACTTACTTTTTGCACCGTCTTACAAAACACTAATTGCGAGCAGCTGATCCACGCGCGGGATCGTGGTGAGCAGAGGTTCCTTGTAAACACATATAGGCACCATAGTAGCACTTCTGTTCTGATTTTAAAACTACATATATCACTGCTGCATCGCGTCCTCGTTTCCGTTTTTCACTACGCACTCACTTATATCGCCGAAAAGTTAAACAGAGCAAAACATTACGGTTAGCAGAGGCCAGGAGGCTATATCAAAACGTCAAAACACACATCAGAAGGCTGCAGCGTGTGCATGTCGGTTGCCAGATCGATGCGTAGAATGTATGCGCAGTGGTCGAGCTCGCTGCCTTGCTTCGACAGAGCCAACGAACAGCTGTTCGGCTTTGCTTAGCTAATAATAAAACTAATACTTTTTCTGCTTAAATTATGCAATAAACTATCTTTGCCCAAAATTCATAACTTGAGGAACAGGATGGAATTCGGTTTGTTAAGCGTGACGTCACAGATTACATGTAAACCAATGCATTTTCCACCAATAGGATAGTTCCGAATTTGGCCACTTTATGGAATTTCACGTGTATAATGTTAATTAAAGAACTATAAAAAGATAATTTTGCTTCCTCTTCAAGAGGAAGCTTTGTAATAGTAAAATTTTCAGTTTTGCTAATACTTCGTGGACACGCATTTGGAGGTGTTTGAAGTACGAATCACACGTTTTTAGAAAATGTCCGTGCGGATGGCTGTGTGTGTGTGTGTGTGTGTGTGTGTGTGTGCGTATACCGCCATAATTTTGGAACCATGCGACGGATCGTAATAAAATTTGACATGCATATATTTTTTCTAATTCTGAATTTAGGCCATTTTTTGTTTTATGATTCTGACCATTTTATGGCCATATTATAGCCATTTTTCTATTTTTGAAAAAATATTTTTGCTTTTTTATAATGATATGATTTATACAATATATTCAACAATAGTGTATCTAAAAGAACATAAATTTGTCTACTTTTTCCCGCAAGATTTTCTAGATTGACTGATCTGTT
>CM053171.1:14393715-14410016 GCA_012977825.3 Pteromalus puparum
GTGATCGATCGTAATAAGATTGGACGTGCATATATGTTTTCTGATTCTGAATTCGAGTAAACCTATCCTTTTAGTATCGAATAGTAGCGAATATTTAAATCAAAGAATGAGTTGATTGTCCCATGTAATTATCTTCCACTAGCAGAATAGGAGGAAGCTAAGTACCAATGACTTGGCAGCGGTTTTTTTTAATCTTACGAAATAATAATGGATTTTCAATTATATTTAAAATAAATATCGTTGCGATAAAAGAATACACGTTAAAATTTGTATATCAATGTCTATATTCCAAAATCAACAATATTGAAAATCATGAGTCAAAAACTAAAATAATTATAAAACTTTCAAGTTATTCACGCCCAAAACATTTTCAATTGTTTACGAAAAAGATACAAAATATGTTTTTTCAGACAGTGAGCGCGCAGCGTGAGTACTGGTGGGCATGGCGCGCGCGGAGCGCGAGCGCCGGGGAGTATGGCGAGCGCGAAGCGCGAGCGTCGGCGGTCGTGCCTTATGCGCAAAACGCGAAGCGCGCTAGTTACATTTTATCGGTGAAATGGCAGATGTGACATTTGACCGAATCTTATTTTATTACGCCGAGTGGCAGGATGGCTACAAAAGTAAGAAATTGCTAAGAAACGGCAAGACTATAAAGTTTCGAGAAGGTTTGCTTAAAGTCGAGGATTACTCAAACGATCCGCAACTGAAAAAACTCTTGATAATCGACGATATGATGCGCGAAGCCTCGAATCACGTTATTGTCGATCTCTTCACTAAAGGCTCACACCACAAGAACATATCTATCTTTTTCATCACACAAAATCTGTTCCACAAAGGCGCATATTCTCGAGACATTAGTCTCAATGCATCGTATATTGTCTTATTCAAAAATCCACGCGATCGTGCACAGATTCAACATCTAGCCCGACAAGTCTATCCTGAAGATCCAAAATTTGTCAAAGAGGCGTATCAGGATGCTACAACAAAACCGTTTGGCTACTTGATGATTGACTGTAAACAGAGCACAGCGGATGAGTTCAGATTTAGAACGTGTATTTTTCCACACGATGAATATCAATATATTTACTTGCCAAAGTACACCACCAGCGCTTTGGAACACTCTATGTAATAAGCTCGTGGCTTTCGTCGTCGTCGTCGTCGGTTAAAAAGAAGAACGCTGCTCTGGTATTCTTTAGTCGCCCGTCAGCCATGCCGAAGCACGCATCAGCTGGCTCGGATAGCACGAGTCGGAAAAAACTGCCGTTTGAAAAAAAAAATATATCGCTCTCTTGGATGCTCTTAGACATTCTGACAAAAATCAGCGTATAGCTCTCTTAAAATCGGCTGACGAAAAATTAATCAAGTATATTTGCGAGTGCGCGTTAAACGTCCTTTACGGAACAGTCTCGTTAAAAAACCATCAAAAGAAGAAGCTTAAAAAACATAAACAAATTTTAAGAAAATTGGCTGCAAAGAGTCGTAAAAATTCTTGGAAAAGTAAAAAACGTGTCATTGTTCAAAAAGGCGGAAGTTTTCTACCGTTTCTTCTACAACCCATACTGGAGGGTGTATTATTAATTTTACGCTGAAAAAAAAATGTCAAGCATAAAAAAAATGGTTCTTATATCCAAAGATCAGCTAGATAGCATGCAACAAGAGCCACAACCAGCTACGAGCAGCAGCAGCAGTAATGCTGTGACAAGAGGCCTCGACAGTGCACCAAATACACCAAGCCTTGGGGCTAGCCAAACTATCGGTGACAATCTTAGTCGTCTGGATGATGAGATGAAACAAATTCTCGACTCAACAACATATACAAATGATCAAGATCGTTTAACACAGTACCTTGGTGCTTTGCGTCGATACTTATTCTTTATGGAAGAACAACGTAAACCACAGACAACATCTAGTGAAAAAAATTCTCTACACTTGGAACCCATGCAAGACGATTTAATTGTACAAAGCGTTCCAAAACTTTTCAAAAAAAGCACACAGCTACTATTAAACCATTTAAAATCACACACTGTGCGTATATTTTGGGATGCTCGCGGTACAGTATACATTGACGGTGAAAAAATTCACAATTCAAACATTATAGATTTGGTCAACGAAGCCGCACGATCTAGAAAAAAATACAAAGCCACTGGAAGAAAAGAATTTGCAAGATTGCTCCGTGCTCTCAACGTGCCTAAAGAGTTTATTGGCAATACGGAACTCTGGAGCATCGGTGGTGCTGCATCTACGAGTAAAGACTGGAGTAAATTAGACAGTTACAGTAATCAAACAATCTTATTATTATAAATATTTATTATTATATTTATTTAATTTATTAATGATATTTAAAATCATAATAAAATCACTTTATTTGGCCTGCCGTCACAATTACGACGCAGAGCAGTAAATGTGCACGACTTTTATAAATAAAAATCAATAACTTTTATTTCAATAGAAGCACCCAGGACCAAGAAAAGTCGTGACCGTTTCAATATAGAGGCCCGAAAATTCGACTTTGGAACCACCGTCGTGAAAAATTTTGCGCCAGTTCACTATGTGCCTATGCTCGTAAATAGATTTCAAACAATCGACATAGATATAAGAGATCAACTCGGCAAACCCATACCATTCGAGTTTAGAATGCTCACTATAGCGCTGCATTTTAAGAGAGCAGACTAAGTGATTTTTCTACAAAATGAGTTTTTACATCGTTTACGATTTTCAAACGGGCCATGGGGCCGTAGTGTCAATCACGTCTACGTCGGCTCGCCTCGGATGCGTGGTCATGGTTTTGGCTCATGGTTTTCTGGAATATTCCGCAGTGCTTTTTCGTTTCTTGCAAAAGACCCTCGAGCCGTTGGTAAGGCATAATTGTCGACAACAAAGCCAGGAATGATCCTCTTGGGTAATTGGCCGAGTTTGACATTTTCTAAAGAATCTCCGATTATGCCGCTGTGCATGGTGAAGGTTTTACTTCTTCACGCGTGATGGGGTATTTGGCTGTGGCCGTTGACAATGTCTTGGCGTGTACTATGAAAACGGCTGGTGAAACTTTTACACGGCGTATGAGGAGTGTGGCTTCGGCTATATGCACAGAATACTCTGTGGTTGATGCGTTCATGAGACAGAATGTGTCTTTCGACCGTACGAGTCTAAGGCGAACTTCGACACCGTTTATAAGAAATCTATCTTGATTCATTATATCGCAGTGAAGATGTCCGAGAAGATCATATTGTTTACCGCCTGTCTTTCCATGAGGCCTGTATTTTTCTTATTATCACCGCCAGGCTGTTCGTCCATAGAGCCCGCCACATCGGCCGCCCATAGCGCGGTGGTTAGATGAGAATTTTTGGCAGCGGGGCCGTAATTAAGAAGAGTTTCCAAGTATGCTCTATAGGGGTATGCGTTATTGGGCGGTGAGACAAGTTTTTTATTTAAATAAACATCAACCTGGTTGAATATCGAGTGCAAAAAGTTGTTTACTGGAGCCACAAATTTGTTGGTCGCCTCTGTCAGCGGTGTTATTTGCACATTGACTTTTATCATAGTATGTGCGAGATCTAAATAATCCTCGTTTTGAGAATTTATGCAAAACTCTATGGGACTCTCGTCGCTCAACGACGACACGGGTTTGTAAGATACCTATCTGCTTGATTCTATGGCCGTTTGTGTAGGAGGTAGGGAAAACAAGTCGAGCTCTGTTTTGAGGCTCGCTTCCGAGTGGCTGTGCAAAAACGACATTTTAACGTTAGAATGTTAGCCGAAAATATCTCGTGTTTTTTTACTTTTTCTTGTCTTCTTCTTAAGGCATGAACGAAGGCAACGATATCGACCTCAAAGAATACGCCGACGGCTATTGTGTTTTTGCATTCGATCTCACACCTGATCTATCAGCTCATTACGCTGGACACTGGAATCTCGTGAAAAACGGATCCATGAGAATCGAAGTTCGCTTCGAAAAAGCATTAACTAAAACTATAAACTGCATACTATATTCAGAATTTGACAACGTTTTAGAAATAGATGCAGCAAGGCAAGTCGTCATAGACTATAACTCGTAAACTCACTCACACACACATAAACACACAGCGGCACCCAAGAAAGAGGGAGAGGGAGATAGCCCTCGAAAGAGAGAGAGAGAGAGAGAAGTGGAAAAAGCGGAAGGGGCTGCAGCCTCCGCAATACCATACGACAGTCCGCTCGCAACTCTCGCCCTCAGCGCACTCGCACTCTAGTCATCATGGAGAAAACAGACTATGTAATAGATAAACAAGCATTTCACGACAAAAACGGGAGCTTTCTACCCGTATTGGGAATTGACTGCAATTTCATCTCACACTGGATCATAAAACCACCTTCATACGATTGTGACATTATGCAAAAAGGCATACTCGCCACAACCACATATCTGTCGTGCTACCACCATGCATCGGATGGTTCGACGGTGAGGCGGAGATGGATCGTGTATACAAAGTGCTTCGTGAAGTGGTTAGTAATGCGCTACGAATATATGTGCGTGGTGCTAAAAAACAAAAGCTACTAGAAAACGTTCTCGGCCGACATATAATCAACTTGGAAGATTTTAGCTGCCCATCTTTCAAAAATCTACCACGCGTAAACGAACACTACTGCTTCTTTCACGGAAAAAAACGGGAATATTTCACTTGTGCTCTCGGCTACGTATACAAACTACGGCTGTGGATCATGAAGACTGTGCATGTCCCCGTCGAAGTTCATACCAATACTCAAAAGACATTCCAGATAGTAAAAAGAAATACACGGGCATAGATGAAGTAGACGAAGCTTGTGAAAAATTAAAAACTCTAAACATATCCGGTGAATCCACGGCAGCAGTATCCCCCGCCACCACGACTGTCAGCTGCGCTAGTAGTGGGGATACAGACCAGCTGAGGAGAATCACTATGACAACGTCAGCGATGAATTCTCTGCAGATTCTACGCGCACTCAAAAACCTACCAGCGACGACAGTGGGTGTTTTCCCAGTAGACCAAATCCCATTCGTCCTGGAGAAGCCCTGTGCAATTGTGGTTAACACAGATAACAGCACAAAGCCTGACTCACATTGGGTTGCGATTTTCGTCGACACCACAGGACAAGGAGATTACTTTGACAGCAATGGACTACCACCCTCACACCCGGATCACATCGATCGACTTAGACGAAATTGCAGTCTCTACGATTGGAACATCCAACAACTGCAGAGCCTCGATTCTGACGTCTGCGGTCATTATTGCATTAGTTTTTTGTTTCATCTTTCTCGGGGTAGTTCTCTTTCTAATTTTCTTGCAATATTTTCAACAGATACCATCCTCAATGACATTCTAATTGTAAATATTACCAACGAATTCAAAAAACGCAAACATAATAACAAACATGTAAATAAAAGAATTATCTGTACCAACTGCGAACAAACCTGTAAACCGAGAAACCGACATTGTAAATAAAATATCAAATGCGTGTGCGCGACTTATATATCTTTTTACTTATATATATATATATATATATATATATATATATAATCATGTGTACACTTTTCTTATACTATATTCATGTAATCCTATATATCTGTCTCAGAATAAAAAAACACTTATCGAAACACGTGTTTCTTTATTTACAACAGACACCCGGTCCTCCACTATTAAAAAAAAACATCCTTATGCACTTAAAAAATGCATCATCTCCTTCCGTCTCCTCCAGGTGCGCATCTCTCTCGGCATTTTTTTCTCACGGAAACTTGTGTCAACCTCTCTCTTCACAGCGGGACACTAACACGACCCGAACGCTCTCCCTATACACAACTCCGGAAACCCACTCCAAAAATTTACAACTTTCGACAAATAAATTATTATAAATTATTATAAATAAACATTCAATTGTTCATAACGACTTCCTTAGAAAAAAACACAATCTCTTTCACTTTCCATATTTCACCATTATTTATTTATTTATTTATTTATTTAGACCATATACATATGTCTTATAAAAAGACATCCTATAGAGACAAACTTAGTTGTCTGTACATAGGGATGGTACATAAAAAAAAAAACTTAGAATCTAAACTAAGAATCTAAAAAAACTAAATAAGTACAGGAAGATGTCGAGCCAATCTTCCTGACAACAGTTTAAATATTAACGCAAAAGTTAAGTAACAGTACAAAATAAATCTCTCTTTGATCAATCAATATTTCTCTCTTATAAATACTTTTAGTTTCTTCTTAATCGCGACTTTGCTAATCACAAGTGCTTTCAGATCATTTGTTAGCAAGTTGAAAATATTTAACGCAACAAAGTAGCTATTTTTTTTGCTTATAGCTTTATCAATTATTGGCAATTGAAGACTCTTATTTCTAGTATTGCTTTTGCTATTTATATAAGTCTATTATTTTGCTATATATAATAGCGCTCCGTTACTACTGGCCCAATATGTATAAGGATACAGCCCACTTCGTAAGAAATTGCCACATTTGTCAGCAAGTCAAAGCAGAGCAACTCGCTCCTGCAGGGCTTATGGGCAAACACGTGGTTACACGACCCTGGAAGATAGTCGCTGGCGACACTATGGGACCTTTTCCGAGGTCAACCCAGGGACACGAACATCTACTTATTTTTATCGACTTATTTACGAGATGGATCGAATGCATCCCTATAAGGAAGGCCAATGCAAAAACTATCAAGCGAGAACTGAATCTGCGAATTTTCTTAAGATTTGGTATCCCCGATCGGTTCTTATCAGATAATGGTACTCCTTTTAAAAATAAACTTGTCGATAACTTTTTAGAAGCACATGGAGTTTATCACGGCACCATTGCCCCTTATTCGCCTAAATCGAATCCGACCGAGCGAGTTAATCGCACTATCAAGACAATGATTGCCGCTTTCATTGAAACCAAGCATACTACTTGGGATGAGCACATTCCGGAATTCGCTTTTGCATACAACACTGCTATCCATGAAGCAACACGCTCTAGTCCGGCGTTTCTCAACTATGGAAGAAATCCAGAGCCGCCAGGTACTACTCGAAGAGAAGTAGAGCAAGCTGCCCAGCAAAGCTTAGAACAAGCTGCGCAAGAAGATTGGCATGCTCGCATGGAAAAATTAGACGACTTCCGGGCAACTGCTCAAGAAAATACTAAAATCGCTCAAGATCGGCAAGCCAAGTACTATAATGCGAAACACCGCGATGTCGAATATCAGGTGGGTGATAAAGTATGGGCGAAGAACCGTATACTTTCCTCTGCAGCTCAAGCTATCGCAGCCAAACTAAGCCCGAAGTACGCTGGGCCATTTATCGTTACGGCTCGCATAGGGATGAACTCCTATGAGCTTGAGACAGAACAAGGAGTTAGCATAGGAAAAGTAGCCGTATGTGACTTAAAACCATGTCGTGACGAAGAACAGTTCCCAGTAGAGGAGCAAGAAGACCAAGGGGTGGATAGCACGACACAAGGCCTGCCGACTCCGCCAAGGAGAAACAGCGAGCCCTCACCTATTGTGCTCCCCGCACCGGTGACTGAAGTAGCTGATGACTCTCCAGCGCAAATTATAACTCCCATAGTACCGAAGCGCAGGGGTAGACCGCGAGGTTCCAAGAAAACAGCGACGGTCCCAGCAGAAACTTCGCCTCGCCGCTTGCGCCCCAGAAATGGAAAATAATTAGAATTCCTTCCTGCGCTTTTGTCTGCTTGCATCTCTCTCGAATCTTGTAGATCTTCCTTCTGCTTAATCTCTTCCTCGTCGCCTGTGGACAGGAGCTCAAATCTAACTACCTTTACGATCTCTATTTTAGAAACATGCTGCCCGCCAAGGAGCCCAAGCCGATCATCGAGATCTCGCCGGAACTGCTGAGAAGAGTCAGTCTGCTCGTGAGTCAGCTGATTGTGGGACAGGACAGCGAAATATCACCGTCGCTCGGCGATCCAACCACACTGTTGGACCTCCTGCGGTCCTTAGGAG
This sequence comes from Pteromalus puparum, assembly GCA_012977825.3. Lineage (NCBI taxonomy): Eukaryota > Metazoa > Arthropoda > Insecta > Hymenoptera > Pteromalidae > Pteromalus > Pteromalus puparum. Next base: position 14,401,684 of record CM053171.1, read on the forward strand.
ACACCGTTAGGACAACAACGGCCCCGCCAGCTCCACGAGCAGCTATCCTGCTCGCTCCGGTTCCAGACCGACAGGACGCTCCTCGCAAGGCACTACCAGGGCCGTCGACAGAAAAGCCCCGCGGCATAGAAGCTCCGCAGCCACCACCGCTCGAAGAGAAGGCTGCTCCATCTCCGCCTCCAGGCACCACGCCCAATCCTTCAGACACTGCAACACTGCAGGAAAAGTGGGCCAGGATCGAGGCCAATGCTCGGGCCTGCCGCCGAGATCGCAAGGCGGCCCTTCTCAAGGAAAGAGCAGCCTACAAGGAGGTGCTCGCTTTCGCCGAACGCGAAGACATCAGAGGTAAAGACTTGCTGGACTTCGTAGGTCGAGATACAGGCCTATCTCGACCGAGCAGAGGCCCAATGGTACGAGAACCAGAAACAGGAGGAGAAGAGAAAAGCTCTGAAGCTGGAGCAGTTGAAAAAGCTCCAAGAGCTAGAGGAGATACGCGAGCAACTCCACAACCTGGAAGTGGCTCACGCAAGCCAAGCTAGCGCTCCAAAAACTAGCGAGATGCCCCCAAGGGAGCCTGGACCAACGGCTATGGCCTACAAAGACGCTAAAAAGCCCTGCGGCCCTTTGGAAGGCCCTCTCACTGATCTGCGGTATGTCAGGTACTGCCAGGTCTGTAACTTGACAGGAGTTGCGAGGACCAAGAACTGTCCCAACTACTACCTCCACAGCAAGTTCCAGAGCGGCGATTTTCCACGCTACCGCTACTAAGCATACCTACACGGAGATCTTCGCCTCTCGTCAAGCTTCGCAGCATTCAAGATCATCAGAAGAGATCAAGCGTTTTTCGTTTCTTTTATTTATTTTTGCTGTATAGAAGCGTATTATTTAACTTAGTATCTGGCATCGACGCCCTCGTTTTTTGTTTTTATTTTTGATACTACCTTATGTAATCGTAAGAGAGACGAAGAGACTGATAGTTACTAATATTGCTCTTATATTAATCGTTTATTATCTTTCTCATTGAATAAATCTGAATATTTCATTACATTCTAATTTTCACCTTTCATTTCTTATAGTCGAGAGAGACAGTTGATCGAGCTGGTACCCCGTGCTACCAGCGTCTGGGGGTGGGGAATATAACGAGTTGCCTTGTGTGCACTCGTTACGTCCCTCTCTCCCCTATATTATATGATCACGATATAATAAACATTATCTCTGTAAATATTCTTGTGTATAACATTCCTTTTCAGCAGCAGGTAAGTGAGCGGAGCAGACAGCCATAACACACACAGGGAGAGAGCCGCGCGCTGTGTGTATGTGTGTGTGGCGCCGTCTGAGAGAGCGAGAGAGAGAGAGAGAGAGAGAGAGAGAGAGAGAGAGAGAGAGAGAAACTTGACTATTCACGCGGTCGCGTCTCGCGCCGCGACACTTAGAAGCTTACCGCCGTACAGTGCAGTCGTGCCGATACTGCCTCCTCGTTTCCGTGCTTCATAGATCCGTGCGTGCGTTCATCGTCCAGAGGACTGCTGCTGCGTCCGTGACCAGAATCCCCGTGTGTCGCTGGAATTATCCTGCTGCTGTTCAGCACCGCGTGCCCTTTGGTTTGCCGTTCGACTTCCTGCTGCACCCGGCCACACACGAGGCTTTGAGGCTTCCGTCCTGCTTTCCAGCGTCGAGCCCTGGTCTTCCGTCCTGCGCCGCTCCGGTCCAAGCCACGAGGCCTGCGTCCAGTTTCATGAAGCACCACTGTAAGTAACTGCCCGATCGCAATACTCTCTCTCTCGGTATTATTCGCTCTGCTCCGTCTCTCTTACTCCGCGCTGCTTTTGTACTGATCTTTGAGTCTTTACATAAAGAGAAACTTTACTATTACTCGGCTTGTGTCACTTTGTTCCTGACTCTGTCCATTCCCACGCGATTCACTCATAATCTATCTCGCGAACTAGCTACGTAGCCCAATCACTCACGACGCCGCCGCGGGCTCACGTGCACGAGGACGTGCACGTATAGCAAACTGCGCTACGGGCCAGGCTTCGTACAGCCTACAAGAAGCCTGCAACTAGCTGCTATATTTTTCCTCTCGCTTATTTGTCGATCAGTGGATGCGCCACTGATCGTTTATATTCGGATGCAGACCACGTCATTCTTTAGGATCCCGGTCTAACAACACCGTTATATATGGCGCCCTAACGTTACGGGTTAATTATTAATCTGTTAAACAATTTATACAGCTATAAATTGCTGCGTAGTTTTCGCGAGCGCGAGAGGAATTTTCCGAGCGAACGCGTATGTTTACCAGGTCCGAATTCCAAGCGCCCGCAGTAGTACATACGTGCGCGCGCGACCTACCGTATTTACCCTTGAGTCAGGCAGCGGCGAAACGTAAACAAAGTGCACACTTTCTAGCGCTCTAAAATTTTATCATTGAGACGATTTACGCGTTAGAATTCTCGAATATTTCGACTCGAATTTTCGACGCTGATTACGTCACGGAATATTCTGCGAGAGACTATATACTATATTGCCGTCGTATGCGATATACTTCTAAGTCAATCGAAGCGTGCTACAGAGCATAATTGTTCTGATATTATAATTTTTTTTTTCTCGTATATTTAATTTATTGTAATAATTTATTTCGTATATTTATTCGATTATAATTTTATTTCTTCTCGAATTTTGAATTTATTTTTGTGCGTTGCGTTCTGAAATACGTAAGTGTACGTTCGACAAATAAATTCAGTCTTGTTTTTTTTGATATTATAAAATAAATTAAAACAATTCAAAAATGGCAACCAACTGGTCTGTAACCGATCTTACAATTTTCAAAGAAGGCGTAAATGCTAGATTGAGAGGCTGGATTAAAAATTTGTCGAGCGTAGAAGTCAACGATGCGTTAAATCAATTAGAACTGCAAACGAACGGTACTCTATTCGAGCGAGCGAACAGATTACTACGAAGACTGCATGGCAATTATACAGCCGAAGACTTTGTACAAGATAGTAATACGGAAGAAGATGTCGAAAGGCGAGACCAATTGTGCTTGACCTTTGTACAGTCACCCGCTTTTCCAGAAGATTTAAGAGAAGACGTCCTCACAGTAATCGAGGCTGAAGAAACGCTTGAGGACGGCATGCATCCGGAGATGAAGCTACCGTCCAGCTCGCCACACGACCATCGAAAACTGGAGGATATGTCACTCACTATGCCAGTGGGCTCGAGGCAAGAAATAACAGACTCTCAAAACAACGTAAACTGTGACGCACCACAGCAACCGTCGCTCCATACGACGAGCACACCCAGCCTCGCGGCACCGCTTGCTGCTACTATAGTAGTAACGACTACAACAGTCTCACTACCGACTTGCGTGCATCTGATCAGATCACCAAGCGCGCAAGCTACAGTAACAACAACAACGCCGCAAAGCATACCAGCAGTAAAGCAGAGGTGGAATAGGCCTATGGTGCACACGGTTATGCCCAGTGGAGAGATTGAGTTCGTCCCGGCATCAGTGGCTGCAGAATTAGAAAGAGGCTGGACAGCGATGCGTGACTTACATCGACACTTCGCAGGAAAAACCGAAGAAAACCAGAGTTTATCGTCGAAAATCGCCGAATTAGAAAATATAGTTAAAGACCTCCGAGTACAACTGAGTAATGTAGTATTATACTCGCAACAACAAGCAGCGGAAGACGCACGTCAGAAAATTAACCGCAGCACAAAAAGTGTTCAGTTCCAGGATACGTTCGACTTAAATTATTACGACATGCCGAATCAACATAATAATCTGCATTCGAACGAGAAAAAAGTTTTAAACGCACAAGCTCCGATATTCCACTCCACGACTAAAGCTAGTCAGCCGAGTGCTTGTACAGGAATACCGGCCACCGTGCCGAGTTCTTGGCGTGCAGACGCCCCGCAGCATCCTAACCTCTGCTGGCCGGCCGTGACCGTTCACAATCAGCCCGTATGCTCGAGCTACGACGGGGGGATTTGGCCTCAAACAGCTGTGAATTCGCCCTCGCAACCGAGTCCTCAAGTGACAAATCAAATTGCTCGAGTTACGCCAAGCAGCACCAGGAACACTCTGGACAACTCTCGTCCGAGAACGAAGCATCTCGGGAGGACAGTTAGAGAATGGAAATTAAAATTCTCTGGCGACAAGGGCACCAGCATTGAAGAATTCTTAGCGCAAATCGAGGCAAATCAGCGATTAGAGGATATATCCGACGATGAACTCCTTGACTCCTTGTTTCCCATGCTAGAGAAACCTGCGCTGTTTTGGTATCGTGCCTTGAGGCCCTCGTGGAAAACGTACCAAGACCTCAAGAGGGCAGCTCTCAATAATTACAGCAAGTGTAGAAGGAATAAGCGGAGTCTGGTAGTCGAGGCTCATCTACGCACACAAGGAGCTGACGAGCCTGTAATAGACTATATCGTCTCTCTCCTCATGATATTGAATCGCTTTGAAAACCCATGGAGCCAGCAAGAACAATTTTAATCTGGTCATCGATAACATGCTTCCGAAGGTTAAAAAGAGGATGAAGAAATACTATGGGATTTTAACGAATACTCAGGAACTCCTCGACAGAGCCCAAGAAGTAGAAGATGATGAGGATGGTCAGTGGAGGCCACCGCCCCCAGCCGACCAAACAGTGCTACCAGAAACGGCATATAAGCTTGGCAAAAAACTTAAGAGTAAGCAGATCAGCATCTCCTTGGTGAACTCGAATGCGCTGTTTATGTCAGAGGCAGAATTGGAGAGGCACTTCGAGAAGTTCATTAAGAAGAGGTCCATAGACCCCGACTCTCTTAATCGCACCAAGTCTGGTTCAGGAAAGAACTTATCAACGAAAAAGACCTCTTCCAGAGAAGCAGAAATATCGCCGAAAAAGGAGAAGGACGACAGCGATCAAGCTTCACCTCGCGGTGGCGGCCGAGGTCGCGGAGGAAGTGGACGAGGGGGCTGGCGACAGGGAGGTAACCGCTCAGAAGAGATTACCCCCAAGTCGGATAGAAATAAAGATAAAAATCCAGGTCCAGACGGCGACAAAGTACTCTGCTGGAATTGCAGTTGGCCTGGTTATACCAAGTTTACCAGCCCAGAATGCGCCTCTTCGCAACCCTCGGAAAACGCGGAATAGGGCGAATAGACAAGGTCCCTATCGCTCTAGAATATCCGCGGACCTTCGACACTGAAAGCGTAACAGGAGTAGCGCAAACACTTCACGGCATGGCGAGCGACTCACCACTAGCAACAAGTAGCTCGACCGATGTGGAGACGTTCTGCGATGGAGGTACTGTTGCCAGCGCTTTGGTAGAGGAGTATCCACGGTGGTGGCTAGCCATGGAGGTTGGCTTATATAAATTGAGAGGATTCTACGATGCTGGAGCTTTTTGCACTGTCCTCGGCCCCATAGGCATATGCCTCGCAGCCTCATTGACTAGGCGCGTCCGACCTCATGTGGGCCTCGGTGCTTGAACAGTCGACGGTCACTAAGTTCCTGTATTTGGTAGCGTTAAATTGCCCTTCACTGTAGGAGGGATAACCCATTCGATCTTCTTATTCGATGTTCTCATTTTGGGTGAAGTCAATACTATTCAGTTGATGCATTCGCACCTGGAGGTGCAGGCTTCGCTCGCGCAGTTTCGGCGATGCTTGATCCAGTAGCAAGAAGCTACTGCTCGAAGGCACAGACGTTGAGATATCGGCCGTCCTCTCGTCTATGCGTGCTGAAGAGCTTTTATCGCTCGCCTCCCTCGGAATTGAAGCAATTACCGAGAAATAGCGCACGGAAATCAACAATCAGATGGAAGAACTGCTACCAGAGCCCTCAGATGAACAGCTAGGCTGCGTTGAGTTGATTTATCAGGACATCGACGTCGGCGGTGCTCGCCCCATCAAACAGCGCTATTACCCTGTTTCGACAATTTTAGAGGACAAGATGCATGAGCATTTGACTTTCGTTTTTCTTTTCTTCGCGTTACTACCTCGTATGTAATTGTAAGAGAGAGACGAAGAGGCTAATAGTTTCTAATCATTTATTACCTTTTTTATTGAGCAAATCTAGTAGTATTTTTCTATGAAATGAATCTAAACATTTTTCCACATTCTAATTTTCACCTTTCATTTCTTATAGTCGAGAGATACAGTTGATCGAGCTGGTACCCCGTGCTACCAGCGTCTGGGGGTGGGGAATATAACGAGTTGCCTTGTGTGCACTCGTTACGTCCCTCTCTCCCCTATATTATATGATCATACTATAATAAATATTATATCTATAAATATTCTGGTGTTTAACATTTCTTTCAGCAGCAGGTAAGTGAGAGGAGCAGACAGCCGTAACACACACAGAGAGAGCCGCGCGTAGTGCGTATGTGCGTGTGGCGCTGTCTGAGAGAGAGAGAGTGAGAGAGAGAGAGAGAGAGAGAGAGTACACTGTTCACGCGGTCGCGTCTCGCGCCGCGACACTTAGAAGCTTACCGCCGTACAGTGCAGTCGTGCCGATACTGCCTCCTCGTTTCCGTGCTTCTTAGATCCGTGCGTGCGTTCATCGTCCAGAGGACTGCTGCTGCGTCCGTGACCAGAATCCCCGTGTGTCGCTGGAATTATCCTGCTGCTGTTCAGCACCGCGTGCCCTTTGGTTTGCCGTTCGACTTCCTGCTGCACCCGGCCACACACGAGGCTTTGAGGCTTCCGTCCTGCTTTCCAGCGTCGAGCCCTGGTCTTCCGTCCTGCGCCGCTCCGGTCCAAGCCACGAGGCCTGTGTCCAGCTTCACGAAGCACCACTGTAAGTACCTGCCCGATCGCAATACTCTCTCTCTCTCTCTCGGTATTATTCGCTCTGCTCCGTCTCTCTTACTCCGCGCTGCCTTTGTACTGATCTTTGAGTCTTTACATAAAGAGAAACTTTACTATTACTCGACTAGTGTCACTTTGTTCCTGACTCTGTCCATTCCCGTGCGATTCACTCATAATCCATCTCGCGAACTAGCTACGTAGCCCAATCACTCACGACCCCGCCGCGGGCTCACGTGCACGAGGACGTGCACGTATAGCAAACTGCGCTACGGGCCAGGCTTCGTACAGCCTACAAGAAGCCTGCAACTAGCTGCTACATATTTTTCCTCTCGCTTATTTGTCGATCAGTGGATGCGCCGCTGATCATTTATATTCGGATGCAGACCACGTCATTCTTTAGGATCCCGGTCTAACAACACCGTTATAATATATTTATTTCTTAACGTAGCATAATGATAAGATATAGCTTCTAAATGGAATAATTACTTTACTGTAAGTGGAGGGTCTTGACGCTGAAAATTATTTTTGTTTATAATTTTCAATATTTTCCTCTGAATACCCTGTATTAGATAAACACAATTATTGTACGCTCCACCCCAAGAAATTATGCCATAATTTACTAAACTTTGGTAAAAAGCATAGTATATAATAGTTAAAGTTTTATAGTCCATTATATTCCTAATTTTGGCAAAGATAAAAACTAAGTATTTTGTTTTTTTAAGGGGGAACTCCACTGATTTTTAATCAAAAACTCGAAAAAATTTTTATTATATATTTTAGTTGCTAATAGTTTTATGAACATTTTGAAACCAACCCGATGTAAAAGCTTAAAGTTATACCAATGTTATGGGCAGTTGAGTAAAATATTTTACATTAGATAGCATACAAAAATTAAACTTTGAACGCGTTTTTCTCGTAACTTGTTCGTTAGACTTCAAAAAGTTCCTTGCGCAAGGCATTTCTATTAATCCTTTTGAAAATTTTTACGCGTATTCTTTAGAACATTTGGAACAAAACTTAATATTTTAAGTTAAGGTATCTGTTTTAGAAAAATTTGTTTTATTATAAATATTAGTAAATTATAGAGTTTTTTCATAGATTTAGTTGTTTAATAAATTCTTGATTTATTACAGATGAACTATGAGAGTTCCCGTAATAAAAAATATTAACTTTTGTTAAGTACGGGTCAAAATGTATGTCCAAATTTTTTGGATTAATTTAGTCGAAGCCCTGTGCGCAAGCAACTTTTTGAAAAACCTTTAATTTTAATGATTATTTTTGGTTTTTATATCATAACTTGAGTATATGTGTATAAAAATGGCCCAAAATTGCTATGTAACCTTCTTTTATCACCACAATCAAACCCCTAAAATCTGACAATGGATGGGGCAAAAGGTAAGAAAAATTAAAAATCAGTGGAGTTCCACCTTAAATTTCACTCAATTCATCTTCACCATTATTTATTAGCGTGGTTCAATCTTTTAGTATTCTATATCGTAATGAATCTAATAATACGTATCTCTCTAATCCTTGC
>CM053171.1:14410248-14427723 GCA_012977825.3 Pteromalus puparum
GCAAGGATTAGAGAGATACGTATTATTAGATTCATTACGATATAGAATACTAAAAGATTGAACCACGCTAATAAATAATGGTGAAGATGAATTGAGTGAAATTAAATAGGAACTATGTCAGGTTGTTTTAGTGCAGATGGCCAGGAGGCTTGTTGTATAGACGTATTAAAAAGATGTTCTAATGGTTTATCTATATAGTTAACTAGGAATTTGATCGTTTTTGCATTGATATTATCAACACCTCCAGTTTTTTTTTTCAATGTATCTATAGTTTTTCGAATCTCAACACAATTAGTAGGATATATAAAGATTGATTTGCTATTTTTATCTGGTAATTTAGGTTGATCTGTATCTGTATTGGGGATTTGTTTACTCAAGTCTAATCCTATTTTGCAAAAATAATCTTTCATGTGGTTAGCTATAAATAATTCGTCTTCAATTTTTTGGCTGTTTATAACTAAGTAATCAGGTGACTTGTTTTGTTGCATATTTTTATTAAGTTTAGTATTAATAGTATTCCATAGCTGTCTTGGATTGTTACTAATTTTTTTTATTTCATTATTCTCAAATTTGTATTTGTCATCTTTAATGACTTTATTTAAAATTTTTTCGTAATTTTTATATTCATTTTTTAATTCCAAATTAGTTGGGTTCAATTTCCACAATTTATATAAATTTTCTTTAGTTTGACACGAGACTTGGATTGCTTTAGCTATCCACTTTTTTCTTGGTAGTGCTTCTTTATTTTTTTTCTTTAATTTTTTGGAATATGTAGCTAACTCAAGACAACTATGTATCATTTGAATAAGCTCATTTACTGCATCATTTGGATCCTGTTTTGTCAGTACTATCTGCCAGTCAAAATTTTCAGCTATGTTTTTTAACTTTTTATAGTTTATGCATTTGTTAACTGTTTCACTTGCTTTGTGTATCTTAATCTGATCTATATTTATGAATAACGGGTAGTGATCGTTAAACGGTGTATTTAATTTAAAAGATTCAATTTCTATATTCTTAGTTCTAGCGAAACAGTTATCAATGCACGTTCCCTTCTCATTATTTAAGGATGGCCGCGTAATTCCTCTGAAGTACGGTACATATTCACGTTCAAGATAATTAATTACAAATTCCTGACTAATTGATTTGTCGCTAGTTTCTAGATTTGCTACATTATTTTCTAGTATATCAATATTGAAATCTCCAAATATACAGTGATTTTTAACATTCCTATGTCTTACCAAGAATTTTTTTACACTATTGACAAATTCAGACTTTGGTATGTCATGACATCTGTACATAGCAGAAATTCTAATGGATTCACCTGTCATAAGTTTTATATCAGTACTTACAATACTCAATCTATCAACAACCTCAATTTTATCATTACTATATATGTTATTTTTTATATAAACTAAGACGCCATCAGCCTTATTAATTTTACTTTCATTATAACAAGTTTTGTAGCCTTGCAGTTGATAATATTGAGTGTATTGTAAGTTCCAAGTTTCAGTACATACAATTATACACGGCTTTCTTTCTAGAGACTCAATAAACACTTCTAGTTTTACAAAATTTGCATTTAAGCTTCTTATGTTTACGCATAAAATAAAGTTCTTCTTTGTCATTAATGACTTATTGAGTTCTTTTAGATTTTCGACTTCACATTCAAACTTGCCTATGTCCTCAGTGCTGATATCTTGATCCATTGTTATGTCTTACTCCTTAGTCTGTCTGCTATATTATTATTCAATGACTGAAGTGACATTGCCGAAATACCAGAAGCTTTAGCTACCATACCTTTCGCTGACGTTCCTACTTTGCCGATATATCTTGGCAAAGTAGGTTTCATCGTATAGTCGGTATAATCAATATACTTCCTTATCTTGGATTGCAAAATTCCGCATTCTTGGCTATCCATTGCCACATGTTCTATATTGTACTTTGTTTTATATTTTTCATTACTGTAAGCACAGTTTGCACATTTGACCTTATTTGCTTGACAATCTACTGTTTTATGATCACCAGCACACTTTAGGCAAACAGCTTTATTTGTACACTTCCTACCGTTGTGGCCAAATCTGCTACAGTTAAAGCATGGTTTAACATTACAATAATCATACACTCTGCAGTTCTGATATCCTACAAAAAGTCTATTCTTGTTTTCTCTAATGTGTTGGTATAACTCAGCAGGAACTTCCAATATCACAGACTGCGATCCAGTTTTACTGTTCTCATAGGAATTCAAAACAACACATTTTTTTTGAAAGCACCAAAGTTCCTTTCATTGATGTCTAGTTCAATACTAGCATTGTCCATTTTTTCCAGGTTATTTAATCCTACAACTTTAACTTTAGGATGTATAACTTGTTCTTTATTTACATCACATACCTCAGCAAGTTTACTTTTTAATAATTTATGTGCTTTGGTGACACTTTCCTCATTCAATAAGTTTATGACTATTTCATCTTTTTTCTTGATAACCTTCTTCGTTTGTATTGATTTATCCTTTANATTTTTTTGATAACCTTTTTCGTTTGTATTGATTTATCCTTTATCAAATAGTGAGATACCTTTTTGTTTAATTCATCAATACTCTCATCATCTTTTTTTTTAATATAATATTAGGAACACGTTTTGTCTTTAGGATAGTTTTGGTACTTGATATAGCTTCAGCAAGAGCAAAAGTTTTAATCGTCGGTATTTCATTTCTATTCTTATCTAATAACTCCTTTAATAATTGATTTTTATCTCTTAATTCTGTATTTATCTCCTTTAAAAAGGCATTTTCAAGTTTCAAGTTGGTATCCAAAGATTCACTATTACTTTCTGTTAGAACATTTTGAAAATCTTCTAGTATCTGTTTCCTAATTTCTTGTTTTTCAAAGTGCTTTACTTGAGCAATTACAATCCTCGCATCATTACTCAGCAATTTATTATCTACTTTTGAGGTTAGGTCTAGGTCCTCGTGTTCATGACAGATTCCTAGAACTTCACTCAATAGCACTGCTTTGTCATTTCTCACAAAATCACTAGTATAGTATACTTCTTCACAAATAATACACACTACTACTTTAACTTTTTTATTTGGATGATTTTTATAAGTTTTGGTAGGATCACCACGCGGCAAGCCTCCGCTCGCCACGGCCATCTTGGCCACGATTTACAATAAATTGTTCAACAAATTTACACAAAGGGCGATACCGGGCCTCCGCCGAAAATCCCAGTCCCCGAGCTCAACCTCTCCCAGTCTGGCGATACCGCGCTGCACCCGAAAATCCCCTCCACAAACCCCCGAGCTCAACCTCCCCCCCGCCCCCAGTCTGGCCGAATTTTTCGCCGCAGCTAAATTCCCCGCCACAGACGTCTGGCGCCAAGACCTTCCCCCAGAATTGAGCGATAACGTGCCTCAACTACTTTAGCATCAAATGTTTTCCGAGAAGATTCGTTACTTCCTGTTTGCTCGTGGCCTCCTGGGCGGGTTTTAGTCGGGAATATGACCAGAACGGGGGAATGTTACTGTTCCTAGAAGGCTTGCCGAAACGGTGTACACTAGCCGAGTCCCATGCTAGGTTAGAAATCTGGCTCAGCGCTTCCTTGATGGTGATAAGGTCAGAGAGGTTCGGGACAGGCGGGACGTTATAAAGCATGACGTTTTGTGAGCGCCGTCCTCTCTCCTGCAGCTCAGCAGCCCAAGCATGAAAAGAGCAAGCAGGAGCACCGCTGTCAGCGCTCTTACTAGCAGAGGATGTTCCAGGAGTAAATGAGGCCTCCAGTCTCTCCAGTCTCTCCCTGAACGATGTCATGTCATCCCGGATCTCGGCTATCTGGGCACTATTTCTCTCCGAACGAGCATTGTGTTCGTCTAGCGATACTTAAATGGCGCCGAGTCTATCCTCGAGCTTTTTAGTGGGCTCATCCATGATCGACTTCAAGATTACACAGCATACTCGCGGTTCACCATAGGAGAGAGAGAGAGAGAGAGACAGATAGAAGACGACGCCGCGCTCCGGCGTGACGCAGCAGACTACACGGATGGAGGTTAGAAGTCGACCTTTGATTTCCAGGAGAAGAGACGAGATACACTGTCCAGCCACTGACTCCACGCACCGGAGACACATGAAGAAGCATGAACACCAGCGAGAGCAGCATCCAGGGTAGATGACGATGACGACGACTCAAAAATCGACGGCGATGCGGAGAGCGTGCGAACACGAGATCCTGGTACGGCAGAACGCAGCGAGGAAAATCCGTTCGATCACCACCCACAGAGCCAAAATTTGTATGCACCTCGTAGCAGGATAATTACAGGGAACATACAGCACTGTATTTTCAAAAACTAAGCCTTATTAACGTGAAAAAGGCGAAAGAATTACGGAGTGAGGCTCCAACGCATGTATTTGTACTTTTTGCTAAAACTTTACAGGTTTATGAAGTATAATCTAACGAGGAACTAATTATATTTTAGAGTTGTTTGACTGAAGTAAAGTGTGTGTTTTTTTTATTTTTTTCTTAAATATGAAAAATAGCATATTTTGCCCGAAAATGGTTACCATGATCAATCTCGAACGCACTCGTATTTTTCGCTAAAACTTTACAGGTTTATCAACTATATCCTAACAAAGGACTGATCAGATTCTTTAGCTAATCAATAAAAATGACGTGTTTTTTTTTTAATTTCTTTCAAACATTAAAAATTGAAAAATAATGGTTCTTATTAATCATTGTCAGTTATGTAGGAACTATACCCTATTGAAAAATCTCAGACGAGAATCAGATGAGAATCAGATGTGATTTTGGCGTGATTTTTAGATGAGAGTCAAGTGAGTCTCATTTGATTCACACCTGATTCGCATATTCTCATCTGATTCTCATCTGATTCTCATCTGATTTTTATTTGATTCTCATCTGATCGACGGCAAATGTTATTTTTTCAAATTTTAATTTAGATTTGTCTCTTACCAACCTTACAAATCCTCACAAATGTCTTACAAATCTAAATCAAAATTTGACAAAATAACATTTGACTTTGGACAGATGAGAATCAAATAAGAATCAGATGAGAATCATATGAGAATCAGATGAGAATATGAGAATCAGGTGAGAATCAAATGAGACTCACTTGACTGTCATCTGAAAATCATGCCAAAATCACATTTGATTCTCATCTGATTCTCATCTGAGGTTTTTAAACTATCCCTAGTTTTTTTTTAATTGCACTTATCAGGGCTCTCGACTTAAAAAACTAATCAATCGGGTTGCGTAATTTTAATAACGTATGCAGTTATCTTTTAAAACGTTCGTTGTTATCTTCGCATCGTGTGTCGATTTACGCATTCTAATTTTATGAGCATGGTGGTCATCAACAAAATCCTATAATAAGTATGTTTTAAGTCTTTAATATATGTATTTATAAGCTTCGTATCATTTAAGAAAAACGATTTTTTCAATCATCACATCTCTTGGAGAAAGCATACTGTTAATGAAGTTGACAGCGGCTTTTTCCAATACATAGATACAAAAAGATCGATCATCAACATATATTAGAGGTCCCAGGTATATTTAACAACGCTAAAAAGATGCAATAGCTATTATGAGAAAACGTTATAGCGAAACAAATTTATTCATACCGTAACATGTAGTCCATAATGGGTAAAATCAAAATTAACTTTGAAAAAAATTTCCAAAAAATTATACTCTTTAAAAAACGTTTTTTACAAGTAAATGCCTTGACAAGAAGAAGATTAATAAAATTAGTGAAATCTCTAATTGTAAAAATGTCAAGTGGCTATTTTTTTTTTTTTTCAATACGCATTAAAATATCATTATTTGGGAAAACTAATTTTAACTTTAATTTTATGCTTATTGTTCGCTCCGTGCGAAGCTTGACCCGCCATCTACCGGACCGAGTACCGCAATAAAATAAGACTTCTCGTACTGGCTTATACAGCACATATAAAAAAATATATTTTTATTAAATTAAAAAACGCATTTGAAGGAATGCATACACACATGTTGTGTTACTCAGCTCGTTGCTGATCAATTTACAAAAATTCTCATTTATTTTCAATCGGTAGAAGTCGAGAAAATGCGATTTGAAAACTCGTATCTATCCGCAGCACCGAGCGTATGGAGGTTAGAGTACCATATATAACCAAGCGCCACCGTACCAGCACCGTAAGCACAATTTTGCGTGAGATCTTTCCGCAAATCGCGGCGAATGAGCTTTCCCGGCTAGCTCTCCTTTCTTTTATAAAAAATCTAATTTTATTTAGCCGCTCACCGTGACACCATCGGGCAGAGCTGATTACCAGCGCCAAAGCCACAACTGTCCGCGAGATTATTCCGAAAACATAAGCGAATGAGCTTTCCCGGCTGGCTCTCGTTTCTTTTATAAAAAATCTGATGTTATGAAGACGTACACCTTGACCCATTGGGCAGAGCTGATTACCAGCGCCAAAGCCACAACTGTCCGCGACATCCTTCCGAAAACATAAGCGAATGAGCTTTCCCGGCTGGCTCTCGTTTGTTTTATAAAAAAGCTGATGTTACGTAGACGCACACATTGACACCATCGAGCGGAGCTGATTACCAGCACAATAGGCACCATTTTGCGTGAGATCATTCCGGAAATTCAGGCTAATGAGCTTTCTCGGCTGGCTCTCGTTTCTTTTATAAAAAAGCTGATGTTATGTAGACGCACACCTTGACACAATCAAGCAGAGCTGATTACCAGCACCGTAGGCACCATTTTGCGTGAGATCATTCCGGAATTTCAGGCTAATGAGCTTTCTCGGCTGGCTCTCGTTTCTTTTATAAAAAAGCTGATGCTATGTAGACGCACACCTTGACCCCATTGGGCAGAGCTGATTACCAGCACAATTGGCACCATATTGAGTGCGATCATTCCGGAAATTCAGGCTAATGAGCTTTCCCGGCTGGCTCCCGTTTAATTTACAAAAAATCTGATGTTATGTAGACGCACACCTTGACACAATCATGCAGAGCTGATTACCAGCACCGTAGGCACCATTTTGCGTGAGATCATTCCGGAAATTCAGGCTAATGAGCTTTCTCGGCTGGCTCTCGTTTCTTTTATAAAAAAGCTGATGTTATGTAGACGCACACCTTGACACCATTGGGCAGAGCTGATTACCAGCACAATTGGCACCATATTGAGTGCGATCATTCCGGAAATTCAGGCTAATGAGCTTTCCCAGCTGGCTCTCGATTCTTTTATAAAAAATCAGATGTTATGTAAACGCACACCTTGACCCCATTGGGCAGAGCTGATTACCAGCACAATAGGCACCATTTTGCGTGAGATCATTCCGGAAATTCAGGCTAATGAGCTTTCCCGGCTGGCTCTCGATTCTTTTATAAAAAATCTGATGTTATGTAGACGCACACCTTGACCCCATCGGGCAGAGCTGATTACCAGCACCGTAGGCACCATTTTGCGTGAGATTCTTCCGAAAACAGCAACGAGGGTGCTTTCCCGGCTGGCTCTCGTTTCTTTTATAAAAAATATAATTTTATTCAGCCGCTCACCGTGACACCATCGGGCGGAGCTGATTACCAGCACCGTAGGCACCATTTTGCGTGAGATCTTTCCGGAAATTCAGGCTAATGAGCTTTCCCGGCTGGCTCTCGATTCTTTTATAAAAAATCTGATGTTATGTAGACGCACACCTTGACCCCATCGGGCAGAGCTGATTACCAGCGCCAAAGCCACAACTGTCCGCGTGATTCTTCCGAAAACATAAGCGAATGAGCTTTCCCGGCTGGCTCTCGATTCTTTTATAAAAAATCTGATGTTATGTAGGCGCACACCTTGACACCATCGGGCAGAGCTGATTACCAGCACCGTAGGCACCATTTTGCGTGAGATCATTCCGGAAATTCAGGCTAATGAGTTTTCCCGGCTGGCTCTCGTTTAATTTACAAAAAATCTGATGTTATGTAGACGCACACCTTGACACAATCGGGCAGAGCTGATTACCAGCACAATAGGCACCATTTTGAGTGAGATCATTCCGGAAATTCAGGCTAATGAGCTTTCCCGACTGGCTCGTGTTTAATTTACAAAAAATCTGATGTTATGTAGACGCACACCTTGACACAATCGGGCAGAGCTGATTACCAGCACAATAGGCACCATTTTGAGTGAGATCATTCCGGAAATTCAGGCTAATGAGCTTTCCCGACTGGCTCGTGTTTAATTTACAAAAAATCTGATGTTATGTAGACGCACACCTTGACACAATCGGGCAGAGCTGATTACCAGCACAATAGGCACCATTTTGAGTGAGATCATTCCGGAAATTCAGGCTAATGAGCTTTCCCGACTGGCTCGTGTTTAATTTACAAAAAATCTGATGTTATGTAGACGCACACCTTGACACAATCGGGCAGAGCTGATTACCAGCACAATAGGCACCATATTGAGTGCGATCATTCCGGAAATTCAGGCTAATGAGCTTTCCCGGCTGGCTCTCGATTCTTTTATAAAAAATCAGATGTTATGTAGACGCACACCTTGACCCCATCAGGCAGAGCTGATTACCAGCGCCAAAGCCACAACTGTCTGCGAGATCCTTCTGAAAACAGCAACGAGGGAGCTTTCCCGGCTGGCTCTCGTTTCTTTTATAAAAAGCCTGATGTTACGTAGTCGCACACCTTGACACCATCGGGCAGAGCTGATTACCAGCACCGTAGGCACAATTTTGCGTGAGATCTTTCTGGAAATTCAGGCTAATGAGCTTTCCCGGCTGTCTTTCGTTTCTTCTATCAAAAATTTAATTTTAAAGTGAATGTGATCAAAATACTTAGTTATTAAGAGTGTTGTTTAAATAAATGTTGGACAAATATACATTTTTTCATTTGTGTTTCTAATAATTTTAGTTTATAATGCACGTCTACGGAATCTTATGCTTTTATATCTCGAATATTATGCTTTTGTGCTTAGCTGGGGAGAATGTATGCTATATCGCTCTTGAAAATACACGTATAATTTTTAGAATACTGTCAATCAAGCGTAGATGTAGTAATTTTTAATATATGCATGCAAAGTCGATGATTGAACACTCGCGCTTAGTTTTAGAGCGGTGAAGGACGCAGTCTCAAAACACATGTGATTAGAATATCCATTTTTATATTGTTAATTCGAAGGAGAAGCTGGACACCAGAAATTTTTAAAAGACCGTGAGCTCCGAGATTCCAGATGTGATTCCTTGACGCGTTTGCCTTACTAAATTCATTCTGCATTTACACCTTCTCTAAAATGAAAGATAGATACGAGAATAAATACTTTTTCAAATCATCATAAAATTTTGTGTTTATTAAATACTTACATAAATACATACTGATTCCTAAAACATTCAATTTCCAATTCCTTTGCATTGTGCAAAAGAACAGCATTGCCGAAAAGTACTTCAATTTTTTTCGCTATGAATAAAATAAATAATTATTTGATTTTTAAATTATGATTTACTTGTTTATAGAGTTCATTAACTAATCCTTTACTGTGGCCTACAGGCAAAACGAAATAAGTCCACTGTTCCAAAAACAACAAATAATGGATCTAAATTTGGTAAATACTAAGGGAAGAAAACCAAAAATGGTCTTATGTCCTTTAATTTTACAGTTATGAACTTGTAAACTGAAGTAGAATTGTGGAATTTTTTAAAGAACTTATCCGAGTAACTTTGTGTTCTGGTGTGCCGATTGCCTCGCAATAAGTATTGTAATGCGCGTTTTGCGGGCGAGAACCGAAGTGTGAATAGGTCTAGAGCTTCCGACATAAAGACATAGGTTACTCGATTCTTTTTTGACATCGCACGAAGCATTAAACGTTTAACCTGGTCATACTGGCACGTGAATATGTACACTAAATTTGTGATCTAACCTGTACCGTATCGCGCCCCGTCTCGTTTGCTCAGATCTTACATATATGTCTAAACATTGAAACCGCTTTTTTTCAAAAACACGAAAAAAAGGACTTATGTCAATTTGCCTGTCAGCCACAGAATAAATATAGAAAATTTACTTACGCGCTACTATCAAATTGTGATGTTTTTTCAACCTCTCGCTACAAAGCCAAGCGTTCATCCTAAACGTGCGACTGGGAATTGTATCAAGTGGCTGCAAGTCATCGAGATAGTAGACATCGCTGAGAATAGACGCCATGTCGTCAATAATCAATTTTTGATTTTCGATATGCTCCTCCAAATAAAGCTTCGCCCAATTGACTCTTCTAAAAAGGAACTCCATTTTCGGTTTCCGTCACAGCAGCAGTCGTCAAAGCAAGCAACTTCGTCTTTGCTCTTGAGTTTACAAGAAGAGTTTAAAATCGTCTCACGCAAGATGAAAAAAGTTTCGAAGTTGTCAAAAACCCAGAGATCTGATTGAAGTTAACTGATTTCTGCTCGAACGTAATCATTTTGTTTTTGCGAGATATCGTCAGGTTCGATCGAACCCCTGCGGCTCGATCGAACGAAGCATTCCCGGAGAAATGTAAATCATTTATCTCGGTCTCGATGGCACTGAAAATGAAAGGCTGCTCGCGAAGCCGGAATATTTGAGCGACAGGGGTGAAATCTCGCGTGTAGCAGACTGGACGTCGAGCAGGAAAATTTTTACGAACGGGGCGAGGGAGAGAGAGAAGAAAAAGCTTATTTCTCGGAAGGGACGAGCTTTTTCTCACGGTTCAGCGACGGGTTCGCTCGTGCCATAATAACCATCCCGCAGTCTTTACATCACATTAATTTCATAACGGCGACTGTATAATATATGCGCACGCGAGCATATCCTCAGCTGGACGCAAGATCTTTTAAAGTAGTGCCCCGAATATAAACGTCCCCGGCGGTTTCTCGGTTCTTTAGCCAAAAACAAAAGGAGCTACGCAGAGCGGCGAGAACATAGGCGCCTCCCGCAAAATCCTCCTCGGAAAGTAAACCACAATACACATTAGGTACACTGAACGCACATCCCAGTCACACGAGTTATTTTGTCCGGTGACTGTAAATGAATACGCACCCGCGTGTAACGTGCAATATCATTGCGTTATTTATTTAACCTGCTTTCGTATTATATTTATTGCGAGAAGTAGAGAAGGTTGCTCGTTGCAGCTAATGACTCATGAGAGTGCTTGCAAGTTGAATGAGTCTCGATGCAACCGGACACGCGTAGACCTCGGAAGACTCGATTAATTACGTCGCGTCGCGAGTCTACTCTGAAATCTGCAGCTCTAGGTAAGCTTTGCGCTTGCATCACCCATAATGAGAGGCTGCAATTCCTTCGTATAGAAAAAAAATCTCTGCCAGCGCTGTAACTCTAGGTACATGTTTGCGCGCGCGCGCGCGCGCGCAAGAGAGAGAGAGAGAGAGAGAGAGAGAGTAGTAGTAATGGAGCATAGAGAGAAAAATACAGTGTTTCGAGAGCGTAAATGCAAGCTCGGAAGCTTTGCATACAATTTATTTTAATGTAACAGCGTTAGGCATATGAGTACTTGGTACTCTAAGCAAAACAAGTACAATACATAAAACTACGTATGTACATACTCGAAACCGATACCAAAAATAATAATTCGTAATTAATGATAGTATTATGTACAAAAATTAAGTAAAAATGAACTAAATCGCTGTCGCTGAGAGCATTGAAAACTGCGGTCCGCGGGCACTTCATTGGCAGTTTAAAGGGATTCAGTCACCGCGCTAACCAAATACAATGAATTAAGGTCCAAAATTCAATCCTTGCAAGCGAGCGAAAAATTCCATTCATTCACCCTTTATTAGCCATTCCTATATTTCATACGATGCTGGAAGTGGCCACCCTCTTGTCGAATGCACATGCGAAATCTCTGGCGCAATTGCAATCGTGCTCTTCTTAATTCGCCAGGACGAATTCCAGCACATGCATTCCGTATGCGTCGCCTCATATCATCTGCCGTTGTAGTTGGCTAAAAAGTAAATAAATTATGTGATATAATATAAACAAAACCATTATGAAAATAATGAAAAGCTTATTATAGCCGATAACTGCGAGAAACCTTACCTCCCTGTAGCAGATTCTCTTTAAATTACCGAAAAGGTAATAATCTAGAATTGTTAAGTCAGGAGAACGTGGTGGAAACCTTACGTGTGGTGAGTTTAATCCAATCCACCTTTCTGGAAATAATTCTTCTAAATGGTCAGCGACCATGGCAGCATTGTGCGCTGGAGCTCCATCCATTTGCCACCACATTCTATCAAGGGGAACTGGATTATTATCGAAGCGGCGATTAATATTCCGCAAAAGGTTTCGGTATCCTCTGGCTGTCAAATTTTGATTGTAAAAAATCGGGCCAACAATTCGATCTCCGACAATCCCGACCCAGACGTTCACTTTCCACCTTGATAAATATACGAATAATTGTAAATATTGCAATTCAATAATGAACAAAAGATTATTAACCTGTGTTGCCTATCATTCTCTATAAACCAATGAGGATTTTCTTCGGCCCACATTCTCGTTGTCTGCTTATGTATGGTCCCGTTATTGGTGAAAGTAGATTCGTCTGTAAAGCAGACACTTCGGATGAAATGTGGGTTCCTTGCCAACTGTTGTAAACCCCATTCGCAGAATTCCCTGCGCCTTTCAAAATCGGTCCTGATGATCTTGTGGACCTTTGTGGGCTTGTACGGGCGAGTTGAAGCTCTCAAAATCCTTCGTACCGAATCCTTTGAAGTGTCTACATTTTAAAAAAATCTTTAAAAGAGCGTTGCGACATAACAAGTTATTTCCGGCTAAAAGTAATAAATAATCCCCATAGATAGTGTAACTATAATTGCTGTATTCATTAATTCATATTGCAATAACATACTAAATCGTCGTGCCAAGATTCTCAAACTCAAACGTGGATTAGCTCTTGAAGCCCGGGTAATCTGATCTCTGAGATTACCGTCCTGAACAGGTCGTACACGGGCACGACGTTCTACCTTGATCAAACCATGTTGACGTACTCTCTGAAGAAGTCTGCAATATCATTGAAAATTAACTCTACACTAAAAACATAACACATATTACATCGTCGCTTTTACGGAAATATCGTGTGAAAACTCTGCTATAGTCGTCGCGTCAAGGGTGAAATGTACTAGTCATCATCACAAAAATGCCGAAATTGTTATTTTTCGTCGCGAGATTTATCGTTAAAAGCGACAGCATAACCCAATTCTTTAAATAGGGATAGAACAGTTGCAAGTGATACGTTTAAAAATTATTGTTACCCACCTATAGTAGGAAGCTCGAGCTGGCTGAGGTTGAACATCTGGATATCGTTCTTCGAACAAATCGCGAGCCCTAATGACATTATCATTGTTCGCACTTAGGCAACGTAACATTGCTGTGTGAATTTGTTCACGATTCATGACGAATCGTGTTTCTCGTTGGTCTTGGATTAACGCAATTAACACAATTCTCAACAAAATACAATTATTAGAAGCAAAAAATTATTGACATTCTCAAGACAAGACTGATTAGCGTTTCAAAGAAGTTGAGTACGAAGTGCGCTAATTAATTGTATAGTAACCAACAAAAAAAAAGAAAAACACAATCGAACGTTCGGAGAATAGATGCATCGGTACGTGTAGTCGCTACATATTCTAAAGTACATAATTCTTTAAAATCAAAGATACTAGCTCTTGCATCTGTGTGAGAGCTTGCGGTGATAGAAGCTTGCGCGCGCGTATACCCACGTTTAATTAACGACCTTTTTTGCAAGGAATCGAATGCCAATGGTTAGAACAGGGACACGCGGCACAAGGCGCGCAAGCTCTAAAGCTCGCGTTTGTGCCACTACTCCACTTATGTCGTTAGAGATCTTCTCTTATGTGTTTTAACGGAAACGTGCGAATTTTTGTTCTATGTGAAAACACGGTTGGTCTCAAGGGTAAACTCGGTAAAGCTTTACTATTATACCGATTTCGAAACACAATAATGGTAATAATGAGTCAAGCCTTACATTACACGCACTCAAAGTTATCGAAGGAGGCATCGGCGAAAATCAAAAGCCAAACCTGTTTCGCCCTCTGACCGGAAGCTAGCACTACCCGGCACAGCGAGCAACCCCCTGGGCGAAGAAAACAATCGTCGACACCTTCGATACGGGAAACGAGCCCGACAAACATAATGTAAAAGATTTTTTGAAAATCAAAATATTGCAGCTTCACGTAATCGGACTGGATAGATCACTTTGCGCTCGATTCGAGTAACACACTAGGCCTAGTAAATTGTGTTTCTCGCAAGGAATCAAATGCCAGTGGTTATAACAGGGAGCCTCGATCAGTTTGTACGCGGTAAAGGATTTTCTGAAAGTCAAAATTTTGCGGCTTTGCGTAATCGGGCTGGATGCGCAGAGCACAGTGTCTCTACTCTGAAAAGGAGCTCGTACGTGCGCCGAAAGTTTCACTGCTATGTGGTGAGGAGAGCTCAAGGTGATGCTTCGAGCGACAACTCGATGAAAATTTTTCCACTCGTGCGTCAAAGCGAGAAAGTGCCGATTAGATATAGGCCTTTTCAGCGGCGATTATACGTGCCCGATATCCGAGTATCGAGAGTGATATATCTAGTAAGTGCGGCATCTAGCTCATACTGTATCGAAGAGCATGCAAGCTCTAAGTGCAACCGAAGCGGAATCAAAAAGGACTAGTGAGTTGATCGAGCGCAGGGAGCTCTCCAGATGCTACTATCGGCGATGACCTGATGCATCTTGGAGACGACGTAGGCGAGTAGCGGGGCCAAGGATAAAAAATATTAATTTAAACTTAAAATGGAAATCACACGTATAACGTAATGTCTGCGTTTACAATGACAGAGGTGTACCTGCTATTTAAAGAACATGTATATTACTTACCTTTAATAAATATGTAACTTTGTAAAAAATTTGCAAAGTGTCTACAGTACAATTAAAAACAATGTGACGTTTCATATTTAAAAAGAATTAGGAAAACAATGAAGTGTATTGAAGATGCGATATCTGCCTTTATCTCTTTCTTATTTTATTGCGGTTTTAAAGAGAGCAGCTCGACGTATTAAAAGCTAGCTTTGGATCGCTGCTGGAGGTATACCTAAATCGTGAGATCGCGAAGCTTTCAAGGAACGCTTTAGAACTTTATGCATTTGAACCAGTTCCATTAAACTTCACTCATACGCCGTTTACCTGCGTGTAATAATAACTCAATATAACGACGCTTTACGAAAAACGCCTTAAAAAATCTTAAGTATTTTTCCATATATCGATTGGGACAAGCGCTAATAAAGTTTTATGCAACACAATAATCGATGGACCACGATAACTGGCTTTGAGCGAGTGCAGGGACGGGCTCTCCAGGTGCTACTCTCGACGACGAACGGGTGCATCTTGGAGATGACGAAGGTGAGCAGCAAAGTCCAGAGGTTGGTCAGCGAGACGGTCAGACCTTTGAAGTTGGTGGAAAAAAGCTCGCCAAGCATCATGTAGGCCAGAGGGCCGTCGAGCCCGAGAAAGAATACGAGCTCGTATCCGATGATCGAAGCAACGAGGACGAAGCCGTAGCCGCGCGTATCCAGCCCGAGGCTCAGCTTCAGCAGGTAGAAAAGCTCGCTGTCACTGAGGGCCAGGCCACGGCGCCGATGCTGCAGCCATTCCGAGCGATTATGTAGAAAACAGATCGAGGATTAAATAATCAATAAGCGATTATTTCCTGACGATGGACCTGCTGACGTCGGACTAGAGCCTGGATGCCGCGATTGGCGTGTCCGCTCTGCTGCTGGGACTCTACTTGTGCGTCATGAGGAATAACGACTACTGAAGAAAGCGAAGCGTGAAGTACGTGAAGCCGAAGTTTCTCTTGAAGAACGTGTTGCCCTGCATGCTCTGTCCGATGGTGTCTTTATTGGAGAACCGTGCGCCAGCCGGGAAACTTCATTCGCTGCTGTTTTCGGAAGGATCACGCGGACAGCTGTGGCTTTGACGCTGGTAATTAGCTCTGCCTGATAGTGTCGAGGTGTGCGTCTACATAACATCAGATTTTTCATAAAAGAAACGAAAGCCAGACGGAAAAGCTCATTCGCCACAGTTTCCGGAAAGATCTCACGCAAAATTGTCCCTACGATGCTGGTAATCAGCTCGGCCCGATGGTGTCAAGGTGTGCGTCTACATAACATTAGATTTTTTATGAAAGAAACGAGAGCTAGCCGGGAAAGCTCATTCGCTTATGTTTTCGGAAGGATCTCGCGGACAGTTGTGGCTTTGGTGCTGGTAATCAGCTCTGCCCGATGGGGTCAAGGTGTGCGTCTACATAACATCAGATTTTTTATAAAAGAAACGAGAGCCAGCCGGGAAAGCTCATTAGCCTGAATTTCTGGAAAGACCTCACGATAAATTGTGCCTATTGTGCTGGTAATCAGCTCTGCCCGATGGTGTCAAGGCGTGCGGCTAAATAAAATTAGATTTTTTATAAAAGGAACGACAGCCTGTCGAGAAAGCTCATTCGCCGCGATTTCCGGAAAGATCTCACGCAAAATTGTGCCTACAGTGCTGGTAATCAGCTCTGCCCGATGGTTTCGAGGTGTGCATCTACATAACATCTGATTTTTTATTAAAGAAGCGAGAGCCAGTCGGAAAAGCTCATTAGTCACAGTTTTCAGACAGATCTCGCGCAAAATTGTGCCTAAGATGTCCGTCCTTCTACATGCCTTTTGGCGTGTTCAGCCTGAGGCGCAGCTTTAGCAAGAAGAAATGTCACTAAGGGCCAGGCCCGCGAGGAACGTCGTACAGACGAGAAGCGACTGCCAGCTAATGTACTCGACCAGCACCACCGCGCCGAGGCTCGCCTCGAGCTGCAGCACTCTCAGCAGGATGACGGCCAGGGCTGGTGCTAGTGTGCATTAGGAACTTCATTGTATTACAGTTATTAGAATAATTTTGCTAGAAAGTACGTTGAAGTATTCGAGTTCTATGAAGCAATCGTAAAAGTGAGGTGTGAAAAACCTGATCTATTGTAATCGGCGTAAATGATCTTACAAAATTCTCACTATTGATGTCTCTAACAATTTATCAAATAAAATCATTAGAATAATCCATAAAATTATTCTACAGGTTGATACATATTTATTAGATAAATATGAAAACATAAGTAATGCGCTATCATTCGTGAAAAAGGGATTTTCACATTTGAGATTCACAAAGTAATATTAATTTCTAACTCTGAATATCATTTAGATTTAGTAACGTAAGNTGCATCAAAATCAAGATACAACTTTAAAATGCAATAATAAAATATAATTAAGGTAGTAAAACTTCATTTTCTAATCATACGTTTATTTAAAGTGTGCCACTTTGTCTGCCCAGATAGTCATTAAAATCTCCGACATTCTTCAGCGTAATTCATCGGCTATGAAACTTTGCCCTTGCCTAAAAGACCGCAGAAACGACGACTGCGTCTTCTATTTTCAGTACGC
>CM053171.1:14429637-14470224 GCA_012977825.3 Pteromalus puparum
GCAGGCAGCTGTAGCCGAGCGCCGTGCAGCTGACGAACGGGCACTCCGCGAGGGCGTAAAGCTCGCCGAAGGTCACCATGAGCTTGATGAAGTGCCAACAGCTGCTCCAGTAGCAGTGAGGCAATGCCGTTTCGGTGGTAAGCTCTCCTTACACCGAAACTAAGTACACCGTGAGCTTGGCGTATAGCTTGATTTCCACGAAGATCAGGCCCATGATGACTCCGCCGTAAACCGCTACCAGCGCGTAGAAGCGCGACGAGCTCGATATGTCCTCGTACCACGAATAGGGATAATCTGCAATAGCCGAATTCGATAAACACATTATAATAAGACAAGGAGTTTTTTCAAGTTTGTAAGAGACTGAAAACAACTTATCGATGGGAAACCAGTCTTGACGTAGTGCACTGATCTCCTCCAGGTCGTCGGGGCAGAGGAAGCGAAGCTGCACCTCGCCGAGGACGCAGAGGGGAATCGTGGGTGGCGAGCTTGCGTTGCTCGGATTGCCGACGTCCTCGTTGTCGTGAGGAAGGTATCCGTTGGGTCCGTAGGGTCTGTCGCCGAACTCGTGAGTCTCATCGTCCTCGGGCCGGACGGCGGCGTTCTCGTCCTCCTTCAGCCAGACTGTCTCGTAGCAGTCAAATGAGACGGCGATCATCGCGACTCTCTTTTCACATCTTACCGATTATCGGCTAATGCCTCCCGTTCTGCAGCTGCTCCAAAACGAAGGCGACTGCCGTCACGTCGCGGCTACTGCTGCTGCTTTATGATGCCGAGTGCTTCGTATCTCGAAATCTTCTGCCAGGTCTTCCGCTCATCTTGGATTGCGGCTATTCCGAGACATCGAGCTGTATCAGAACCCCAACGCGCTCGTTCACTTGAATTCGCTGAGAGGCTCCACGACGGACACGATCGCCAGAATCGAAATTTATAATTATCGTGATAAAATAATTTAAGCTATAACTATTCTAAAGAATCAGATTTGCATTTTTAAATAACAACGAATTTTGATAAATTTCGGTCGAGTAAAATTGCGGCGAGCCATCAGTTCACACGTTGTGTGTACACATAGCAGACGAACTAACCTCAGATGACAACATAAACAATAGGCTAGGGAGAAACTCAGTATAATTCCGCTCCGTTCCGCGTTCCGCTGTGGTCGCCATTTATAGCTCCCGCGGACTAATTCATTTCATACAAAATCAATATTCTTGATTTTTTTTATACGTGATAAAAATTAAATTCACAATAAAGATATCGTTTTATCGCGGTTTTAACCATTATTGGCCATGGCCTACTCAATGGAAGAGCCAACGACATTCTGCCAAACTTTTTTTTCCAACATATTTTATTCAGCCTCTCGCCACTTTTTAACAATATATCCTATCAAAAATAGCAAACGCTAAAAAGATAGAGCTCAGTTTACTCTATCAGCCCAAAAAAAAAAATTTGTTTGCTCCTCCAATATTTTTTCGCAAATTGCGAAAACAAGATTATGTCCGCTTTATCTGCGACATACTACATATAGGGTTATATAGGGTTATCCTCCCACTACTGCACTGTACAAAAGTTATTGTTAAAATATGAAGAGGAATGATAATATTCTTAAAGTATATAGGGTTGCCCTGACATCAAACCAAACTTTTTCTTGCCAGCGCGGCACTATGGTATCCCTTGATCTAAATAATGTACCTAAGACTTCAGGTAAAACTGCTGCTAACGAATTAGCAGTATGCTTTCTCAAAGATTGGGTAATGTAGATAATCGGTAATTGTAAAAAAAAATTATTAAATTTTATAATTGTTTGATAAAGCAAATTTTAATTATACCCCTATTGAAATTTTTTTGCAAGATCTGAGATAAGATCTTTCATAAGATCTGGTACAAGCTCTTATCATCTATTTTCAATCACGAACTTACGTAAGATCTTACATAGGATCACTTACAAGATCTTACGATCATGATAAGAAAAATAATATATACATTCTTATGTAAGAACTAATGTTTCACATAAAAAAAAATTTTTTGTTGATAATTTACTCAAGATCTTACATAAGATCTTGAGTAAATAATCAATAAAATGGTTTTACTTTAAGTGTTGCAACAGATCTTATGTAAGAACTTATATAAGATCTTATATGATACATAAAGAAAAACGTCTTTATTAATAATTTACTGAAGATCTTCTGTAAGATTTTGTGTAAAATCTTGAGATAATTATTATCAAAAGAGTTTTTTTTTAGTGGAACATACCTACTTACATAAGACTTTATATAAGATTTGATAAAATAACTTGTAAACGATCTTACATAATATCTTATGTAAAATCTTGTACGCGATCTTGCGTAAGATCGTGAATAAATTTGATAAAAATTTGATAAAAATAAATGTTCTTATAGTAAACATAAGATCTTGTATAAAATCTAACGTAAGATCGTACGTAGATTCATGGTTGAAAATTGATGATAGGATCTTGTGTATGATCTTGGACAAGATCTGATACTGGATCTTATGTAAGATCTTTTGTAAGATCTTATCCCAGATCTTGCAAACAAATTTTAATAGGGAAATTATTTTTTATATATTCCTGAAGCTAGTTGTTTTGTGAAAAAGCAAAATGTGTGTTTTTTTTTTTAAATCAGACATATCAATGAAATCGAAGCGACTTATTCATACAACACCTAAATTCAATCAGTTGTAAATTAGGACATAGTCGAATCAACATATTGATCTGTTCCAAAGTTCTGGTGGGAACGAAATCTGAAAAAAAATTATTTTTCCAAAATCAGACATTATAATAAAATCAAAAGGAGTCAATCATTTGACTCCAAAATTTATTCAGTTCTAAGTTAGGGTATAGACGGGTTGCATATACAATTTTAGCTCATCATATAAATCCATCCGTGAGTTATGTTGGATTCACAATTTAAGAAAGAAAATGCGCCTTTTTTTTCATCAAACATGTCATAAATTCAGAGTGTGTCGGCCAATTATCCTCAAAATTTACTGGGTTCTAATTAATAGCATATTTAAATAGCATGCTAAATTCAGCTTATAATATCAATCCATCCCAGAGTTATAATGGGAAAAAAATTTAGTAAATGGATACGTACATACATACATACGTACGTACATGCATCCACACATGCATCCATTCGTAAAGGGAGGAAGTTCGCTTCCTACGGGGGTTGGCGTACCCGGACTGCCCGTTACGTACTCATGTGCGACTGGAGGACTGTCTCTGCGTCTTTAGGGGGATGAGTGCCGTAGACTTTGGTCTGCACGCTCCACAGGAATTGCGATCCTGAGGTGCCCAAGCTACGGTGCGCCGTGTGAGCGGGCGGTCTGACTGCCGTCTCTCTTGGCCGCTTGCACCCCGTGCAGTCTCCCGGGCTGGGCTCTTAAGCCTGAGCACAAACTGTACAGCTCGATACCTGGGTTGCTGGCGCTCCCAGGCTGCCGGATAGTACAGGGCCCGGTCCATCTACCAACAGACCTGGCTAGCCCAAGTAACCAGAAAAAATCTTCTTTCGGCCCGTAGTAGTGCGGGATTAGCGTTTGGACAGCGCTCCGGCTGCGGGGGGAGGGTTTGTCGAGGCCACCGTGACTAGTTAAGGATGCCCACGATGGGATGCGAGGCAGGGGACAAGGCAGGTGGCCGAGAAGGGGCGGAACGGCTTAAACGGCGCATGTGCGTAGGGGAGGCAAGGAGAAAAAGGAAATGAAAGCGAATAATAAGCAGGACCTACTAAAATTGCCAGAACCAACGACATCGGGGTTCCCAACCCATAAACCAGGACAACAAGATGACCACTTAGCGGCCCTGAAGGATACAATCAGGGAAACAATCGAGTACGCCCAGGGTAGATTAAAACGGGCCTCGCGAAGGCGTTGGAAGAGCTAGAAAAGACAGACAAAAAAAGTAAGTCCTTTTTAAAGGTGCCGGAGAATCTCTGGGATCAAGAACAACCAGTATGGAGAGTTTAGCGAGCATTGCCAGTGCTAGGAGCATGGACAGCACCTCGTCAATGGCACAAATAGCAGATTACAAAAAAGCTCGACAAGAAGCCATAGAAGTTCGCAAGGAAGAAAAGGACTATATAAAAAAGCTAGAAAAGAAAGTAGATGAGCTAATCGAGGAATGTCAGTCAGCACTAAAGCACGTAAAACGCACCTCAGAACGTGCTAAACAACTTAAAGGTCTACTGATATAGTTAAGGAAAAAGCACGAGGAAGGAAAAAGATATTAAAAGATCTTTATTAAAAGATAGACGCTATGAAGGTGACGTGGACTACTACCAAATATGGCACGTAACACGAGAGAATGCAAGAAGAGGCGCACGAGGACGGCTCCTTAAGGACGCGGTCTTAGCTAGTGCCGGAAACAAAAGGTCAAGGGGAAGCCCGACTAATAGCCCTGAAGAAAAGAGCGAGGAAAAGCAAGCCAGGACTCTTCTACAACGACAGGAGAAAGCGGTGATGGAACGTGAGCCTCTCGCCCCGAGAGCCTGTCACAATGCGTCAAAGCCACTGGCGAAAACCAGGCCCAACAAAAACAAGCGTTCGGAAGGACTACTAGTTAAAGTGGGGCAAAATAAGACGTATGCGGAAGTCCTGGGGAAAATCCGAAAGGAAGTAAATTTGGACACGACTGGAACGATGGTGCTGGGAGTTGAACAAACAAGAAGTGGAGATGTCCTCCTTAAGCTAGGGAAAGGGTCTGACAGGACAGCGTTTACTGCAGAAGTAGAAAAAGCAGTGCTGGACCTTGCAATGGACAGGTAAAAAAGAAAGAACGGAAGTCCACCCTAGAAATAAGGGACATGGACTCGCAACGAAAGAAGAGGTGAGAGCAGCAATAGGAGGAGCCCTCAGAAAACCGGACACCGGCAGGAGGGTGATTCTACTAAATCCCAACACGAGTGGCCTTAGAATGGCCATAGTGATACTCAGCGAGAGAGAGGCCGAGGAGCTCCTAGAAATAGGACACATCCGCGTGGGCATTGTAAGTTGCAGAATTAGGAAACGAGTAAAGGTAGTGCGGTGCCACAAGTGCTTAGGCTTTGGACATTAGAAGGATGAGTGTAATGGAGTAGATAGATCGACTCTCTGCTATAAGTGTGGAGAAGCTGATCATCGCATGGCGCAATGCCAGTTGGAAGCGAGCTGTTTTCTCTGCAAAGAAGATGGACAAAAGGAAGAAGGCTGCAATCATGTAGCTGGCTCCGGTGGCTGAAACGTATTCAGGCACGCCTTGGACGCGGCGAAGAAAAAGGAACGAAGATTCTAGGAAGATCAAAGAGCAGGTGAAAGGATGACGACCGCATCGAATAGAAGAGGGCTAAAGCCATTGGCCCCCCGCGAAGCAATGCGTAACGGTCTCACCGCGGGGATCTGGGGCACAGAAGATGGAACTAGATGCTCCTTTACTAAGGGTCGGTAAAGGCAAAGGAGGGTGTTTCCTCTCACGGATGAGTATTTTTTCACCTGGCCGTAAGAGGGATGGGTTTAGTCGGTGCGAATCCGACACATGACTGGCGGAGGGGATTGGGTCGTTCCGACGACTCCATCAACTAAGCCAGCCATGGTCTTTCTAAGATTTTCCCTAATACCTCTTTCTCCAAAAGAAAAAAAAACCTACATACATCCTGTAACGTCCCGCACCAGCTCCGCTGTGTGTTAAATAATTACCAAAAAACTAAAGTCTTTCAACTTGTTTTTTAGCCAAATTACACGCAAAAAAGCGTACTCTCCCACTCTCCAAAGCTACGGGTCACAGCTGAGCAGCCAGCTACAAGCAACAACAGCAGCGCCATTAGGCAGTAGCGGCGGCAGCGGGAGTCACCACGCGGCAGCGGCAGCAGCGAGCGCGCTATAGGTATACCACGCGGCAGCGGGGAGCGCGTATATCTATATATGAAGCGCAGCGAGCGATGCGGCCTGCACAGCGTGAGAGTGGGATGATGACGCAGCAGCGGCGCGGCGCGCGCATCTCCGTATGCTTGTATGAATGGTTTTTGTATATAGGTGTGAATGTGTATGTATATATTTGTATGTGAGAGTTTTTTCGGCGGCTCGAGCCCCGCTCTCTCCGTAGCCTTTATAAGGACCTGCGCGGCCTATGGCTAGCCACTAGCGCCAGCGCAATTTAAGCGAGGACTAGTATTTGCCAAGAGCCTTGGTAGATAAAACACTTAGAATATTTTCTCACTTTTGAAGGACTTATAAAATTTTCAAGTTAGGCACGATATCGCAACTTCAACTGGATCAGTCCTAGACTTAGAAAAATTTCAGTTCCTTTCAAAAGACTGAGAGAAATTTTCGAATAATATTATACTTATAAAAATTTCTAGTCAGACATGATAACGCAAATTAAGCGTATAGGTCTAAAACTTATAAAGACTTACAATCATTCTCTAAAAAACATTGCGAATCATGATAAAACTTGTATAATTGGTGTATCCGATCAGATAACGCAATTTAAGCTTATCTGTATAAAATGTATTTATTTGTAACACTACTACTTTGATTAGATAACGCCATATAAACGCGTATTTAATTTTAATTGTAAAAATTAATGCGGAGTTATTAATTTATTTCATTTTGTGATATTGAATATATGCAACAATCAAAGCAATATTCTCATTCCTATCAATAATATGAATATATCTATTTTGTTATAAATTAGAATCTTATCATTGTGTTAAAATTCCACTACCTGGTATCCCGGACCTATCTTATTATTATTACTTATACCTAAATAAATATTAAAAATATTTGAAAACAATATAAACTCATTATATTTGGCCTGCCGTCAGAATCACGACGCAGAGCAGTAAATGTTCACTACTTTTCTAAATTAAAATCAATAATTATTTATTATCTAAAAGCACTTAGGACCAAGAAAAGTCGTGACCGTTTCAATCCATACATCCATACATACATCCATTCATTCATACACACATTAAATAGCATTGTTGAACAACTAAAACAACTCAGAGTTATGACGACGGAGTTACAGGACTTGCACTGGAAAAGAGATATAAAAGAGAAGAGGCTAAGAGGAAGCCTATCTAACAGCCTAGAAGAGAAGAGCGCAAGAAAGCAAGACAGAAAGAGACAACGACAGGAGAAAGCGGTGATGCAACGTGATGCACACACAAAAACACTAAAAAGGTCTTTCGCCTCAGTAAAATAGTACATTATGAAAAAAGAAGCGAAAGTAGCAGATTTTTTCCGCGGGTGGGTTTACTGCCTGAGCGAGTAGATCTTTAAGGGCAGCATCAGCTGAGGGAAAAATATTCTCGCAAGGGCAGTAATCAGCCGTGGCAAAATCTACGTTCGTCC
Organism: Pteromalus puparum; assembly: GCA_012977825.3. Classification (NCBI taxonomy): domain Eukaryota; kingdom Metazoa; phylum Arthropoda; class Insecta; order Hymenoptera; family Pteromalidae; genus Pteromalus; species Pteromalus puparum. The sequence continues at coordinate 14,436,982 of CM053171.1, forward strand.
CGTGTTGCATATAGTATTTTATTTCATTTTTTTTATCGCAAGGCCACTATTTGAGCTTAAAAAGCGAGGTCAAAACCAAATTTGTTTTAAAATTTTCAAATAATTTCAAAATTTTTCAAAAATTTTCAAAATCCTTCAAGAATTCTTACAAGTTTTTAACCATTCCAAAATTTTTCAGAAATGCTAAAAATTCCGAAGTTTTTATAATTTGAACATCTTTTAAAAAATCTTATCTTTCTTATTACATTTTTAAAGCTATTTTCGCATCTTGTTATGAATTAGAAAACAAATTTTGTATTGTTTATAAGCAAAAACAGTTTTTAATAAGCATCTTTAGTTTTTTAATAATGTTTGTCATGTATCTTGTACCTAAAAGCTGTACATTAAGATCGCACAGTTTCGCTACCATAAAATTTGAAAAAAAACTTGTTGAAGATAGGGCGGTTTTCAAGTCGACGCCGAGATAGGGTGTTCTTCTACTCAGCTGTCGATTAATTTTTTACTCGATGACAATTTCATTATATTGTACTGGATCCTACTAAACATTGGAAACGAGATACAGACCAAGTAGAAACAGATTTTGTACCAACGTGTGCCCAAGTGTGCCAAAGTGGTGCTCGCTTCGTCGTGCAGTAAATGCATCCTCTGGAAAAATATTCTCGTTCGGGCAGTAAACTCACCCGCGGGAAAAATCTTCTACTTCTGCCCCTTGTTGCATAATGTACTATTAATAACGCATAAGATATTTATTTCAGGCGGTTAGGATTGACTGGCACGCCGAAGACCCGGGTTGGATCATACCCCAGGTACTTTTTTTTAATTTTCAATTTATTCTTTAGTCTGCTACACTGTGTGCCAAAATGTGCCACAAAATTTTTATTTACAAGTGGGTATTCGCTCGCTGTGCTATTGTGTATCATAGTATGTCAAAGTGTGGCAAAGTGTGCCATACTGTTTAATTTATCCGAATTAAACCACTTTGACAGACTTTGGCACACTTTGGCACACCTATTTATTTCCACCAGGGAGGCAATTTATTTTAATATTCTCCAGATATTTATACGTGCAGTCAGCACAATTATATGGCAATTTATTGATTCTATATAATTTTTGAGGAGGTTTCAAATTATATTCTCTTACTTAAAGATTGATTATAGTTCTAGTGTTAGGGTGCTGAAGCGCGAAATTTATACTCCTAGGACGATGTCTTTGCACAATTCAAGAATCTGTATAAATAGTTGGAATGAAATAAGGTTTACAAAAGAGGTAATCCTAGAAAAAAATGCGACCCCGGAGAACTAAAGCAACTGATACCGGGAAAATCGGAGAAAGCCAAAATTGGCCTCACTTTAATATACTGAAGAACTTCCTTAAAAATAATGTATTTATGCAAGCTCTCTCATTACACATACCATTACACATACATTACGATACGAGTGCGCAAAGTAGGGATGATCCTCGCGCGCACGAGTATCGTATACTATTTTTCCTACTGATGTGCCCAATGTTCAATTTTGCAGACGCATACGCGTGAAAAGTGTCACTATCCCAGACGCTAAGAAAAACATGGGTGAAAGCAGCCGAGCGTGCAGGGAAGTAGCTGAGCGTGGGGAAGTCAAACGAGTGTGCGCGCTGCGCGAGCGAAGCGAGTGGTACAAAGGAGCCGCGCATGCGCGCACACTCGTTTTTCATTCCCGCACGCTCAACTACTTTCCGGCAAGCTCAGCTACTTTCCCGCACGCTCATCTCAGCATATGGGAAAGTTGCACTTTGCACACGCCAATGCGATCGCAAAATCGAACTTTGCGCACGTAAGTAGGAAAATGTATTATTTTGTATAACTATTAGAGGAACTGTAGTCAGCTCCTTACATGCAGTCTCATGGTGACTGCCTAAATGCTACAGAGTTGGCTTTTACCTGCAGCACTATCATCGAAACGGTTATTTACTAATACAAGAATTTTGGGTTCAAGCTTAGGTCTTTGCAATTTTTTTCAAATAAATGAAGATACAAAATGAACTTCTATCTATATCTATATGCAATAAATATAAAATATTTGTTACGAACAAATAAAAAAACCGCTGCCAATTCATTGGCACGTAGCTTCCTCCAACTAAATTTACAGGTCCAATAAATAAAATTATTATACAGTATATTTATGCTTTTGTTGACGTGCAACGGCACCTCTATAAGAGGAAGCAAAATTTTTGAGAAAAATCGGTTTTTACATTTTAGTACTTTACTTGAGAACCGCTCAACAAAATCATTTAAAATTTTAACAACAGATAGCTTTCTTTATGGTAAATTACTAAATAAAATTTTGAAGCATTTGACTACATTGTTTTAGAGATATAAGGAATCAAAAAAATTTCAAAAAAAATTCAAATCTTGATATCTTAAGAACCATACGGGTTTCAAAGCTCCGCAACGAACTTAGCCAAAACACATAAAATATCTACCTTTTCTCAAAATCTCAAGTGTAATAAAGCCTTTTGACGCCCGTAATCGTGGCACAAAATGAACGTATTGATAATGAGTGAGGTAGACGGGAGGATTGTTAATAATATGGTTTATTATTCTGGATATATACAAAGAGAGCATGTCTAGCATGCGTGTGCTCTCCAAGAGCGTACAGCAACGAGTGGACTCAGTCGTAGTCGCACATTGACTATATATCGTACGACTCACGTACATAGTACTGGTGGGGAGTCGCACATGTGTGTGTCTATCCTATACTCTATGCTATCTACGGTGCGCAACGAGACGAGACTCATTGTCGAGTAGTTGCGCACAGCGCTTCTGCGCATCCTATCTACAGATGCTATGATATAGTGTACAGACAAATGTACTATGCATATTCTAACAAAATGTATTTTTTTCAGTTTTCGATTTATTACTGGAAAAATAAGAAGTCAAATCACTTAAAATTTTAATGGGATATAGTTTGACACGTGACCCATCAACTTGATTTCTTGAAGTGGATAATTCTATAGGCCCTTTGGGTACATTTTGCTAGGGAGTGAATCGGCGAGCGGCGAGCGTCACGGCGGCGCAACAGATAAATTCGTCACGAAAGCAGCGGCAGCTCTCTCCCCCCATTACGCACTCTTCGCCGCGCATATTAGCGTGCTCGCACAGCTCAGCTCTCCCCTTACATATCAGCCGTACTTATTTACACATACACTGCAAGCGGCTATCGGGTATTGTCGGTTCTTCCCGCTAGATTTTGGGCCCCTCGACGCGCTAATATAGCAGCGCCTTTTCATGGCGCTTTAAATTTTTTGCGTAAACTAGACGACGAGACTTTTTTAATATGCGCGAAAACTTTGCAGGTTAATATTATTGACTAGCGATAAACATTATTACTTTATGACACGCCGTGGCGTAAACCTCGATTTACCGCACGCTCGTGCAAAATGCACTTAAATTTTGCTAAATTTTGGTTTACGCACGTTGTGTCATAAAATATCGTGACATGCTACTATTGTTATTATATTTTCTTTATTCGTATTATATTCGGCCTATCCTAAATTTACTAGTTGATCATGATTACCTAAGATTTCACTTCATCTAAGATTTTCTACATCTTCTGTCAAAGTTGCGATTAAGTTGGAAAAATAAGAAAACGGCGACTATTTATGCACCATAATCACTGAATCAAAAGATTATCAAAATTTATCAAAAAAGTCACAATTTAATTTATCCTTATAGATTATATTACTACTTTGCACACAACAAAGATGCATTTGAATTCGCGTCAAAGACTACTTCATTTCAGTTTTGCCGGGAAGACTGTAGTATATATATTTTAAACTCTTGCGTCAAAGATATACATATAGTACATTTGCAGTCCCGCTGCGAAGACTAAGTAGTACATTTCTCACTTCGTATACATTTGATTCTCTGGCAATGAAACTATTGTCACAGACGCAACGTCTGCAACGCGAGCCGCGAGACGAGTCAGCGATTAGAGTCGAGCAGCTGAGTCGTACTACGATTCAGCGCATCCGAATGTATCGTAGACGTTAGGTCAGTGGTTAGAGCACAGGCTACGCAACCTCGGGTCCGTGAGTTCGAGTCCCGTCGTCTACTCTTTTTCGCTTTCCGACTCGTTCTTCTACTCGTTCGTAACACTATTTAAAATTTTCCAAAATTCCACTCCATCTATTAAAGTATTTACTTCTATCGGCTGTCCCCGTGACAGCCACATTTTTCACGAGGTTATGATGTCTAGTTTCAGAGATATGGGTGATTCTGCCGTAACTGGCTGATTCTGCGCGCCTGCTTCCCAGGCGTTTACACATTTGAAAAAAAATCGCACAAGCGGTTTTATGTATGTCTGGCATAACTAACTATATTTACCAATAGTTAAAACCGAGTATGCAGGCTTATATTCAAAACTACGCAATATAATAGGCCTCAAATGTCAGTTCCGTAACCTGTCTCCAACACGGATTTCAATCTAAATGGTCGATGCGGATAAAAGTACGACATGTAAAAAAAATTCCATCATATATAGTATGAACTATAGACCTATTACAATATATTTTTCATGGTTTTGGGATTAAAATTAATTATTTAATATTAAAGCTGGGCGCTTACTCTTTGACGCCCGTTTTTGCATTAAAAAGGTACCCTCTACATTACCTTATGTTAAAAGCGTTCTAGTGTGTCATATAGCGCCGCCTATCGGTAGAATTTCAAACTATATACTACTATTTATGAAATCCAACCGTAGCATGGTTCCAAAATTCAAAATTGTGGAAGTGAGAGCTGATTTTTCATCAGAAATTTCGAAAAAAAGCACAACCTGTCAGTTCCGTAACGCTAGTAAACTACTACTTAGCAACAATGTATTTAAACATATAGGGCGTTTTTCTCGCGTAAATAGTAAGTATCTTCGAATATATGTGCAAAGAATTGTTTATAATAATTACGCTAGGCTATGCGAGCTGATAAACGCCTAAATGTCAATTCCGTAACCGTCAGTTCCGTAACACATAATAGTAGAGAGGGGCAAGCTTAGGCAAACAGGGGGCGTGGCCTAGTGGCGCCAGTGACGTCATGGCTCAGGGCAACTCTAGTCGCTCGGGTCTGAGATGTAGGGGCCTGATAAGAACAAGTCCCGTGATGATGAGCCCTGTAGGGGGTCTTTTCTTTTACAATACCAGCTACAGAAGCGAGGAATGTATGAAAAAAATAGCGCCTTACAGGATAAGCGGAAAGGTAGACCCTTTTTTTTTTTGGCAAGGTGAAAGCTGTGAACATGAGATTTAGAGGAAAGATGCGAGAAATGGTTTGCTATTATGTAAGTTTCATGGAGTAATCTACAAAGAACTAAAGGCTTTTCTTTTACAAATGACTAGTTGTAGGACCGTTAAAAGCAAGAAGTTTAAAATGAATTTAGTTTGTACTAAACATTGGCATGTGCATTGAATTTTTATATAATTTAAATGATAATAATAATAATAATAATCGAGGACTTGTGAGGAGGTTGGTGTAGGTAAAATAATATTAAAGTAAAATTATGTGAATGAAATTTTTATTTATTTATATATTTTGAGCATTGTGATTACAGAAAATATTGTAAACTTCATCGTGAAAAACGTCACTATGAAGTACTATCATTTCGGTGAAAATCATTTCAAAATAATTATCAAAAAAACAAGAATTTTTCGATGAGATTTTTTTAAAAATATTTGCTCTTAAATATTTTCTCTTTTCAATAACTATGTTTTTAATAGTATCGTAACTTCTTTCCCCCTATAGCACCCGATAATTTGGCAACATTGCCTCAACATTGCATTGCAAGACTGGCTAGATTCGGCAATATTGCTAGCGCATAAAACAACATTGCTGCAACCATTAGGCAATGTTGTTCTACGCGCTAGCAATATTGCCGAATCTAGCCAGTCTTGCAATGCAATGTTGAGGCAATGTTGCCAAATTATCGGGTGCTATAGGGGTTATTATTATGGTAGTCATACAAAGTTGAAATTTCAACAAGTTCGTCGCGTAACAAATTTTTGCACTCGTTAATTTCATTTAATACACGTTCTAAGCGACGATAACGCTCGTTTAAACACACTACAATATTTTTTAATCCATCAAATGTCCGCTTCTGCATGGTTATGGATGGCATCAAGGCCCTCTTCTTCTTTGGGATGTAAAGCGATTCTTGAGTTTGTTGTAGGTGTTGTTGGAGCACGAACATCACCGACTTTAGCCCGTATAAAGTAGTTAGAATAATGTCAATTTTTTTCCATTTAATGCGTTCTTGTTGCTGAATACATAAAGCAGCACTGTTTGATTTAAAATACGTTGAAATATCCTCTAGTTTATTTTCTAGTTCAATCCAGCTTTCCATATCGATTCTGAGCCCTCTGGAATATTGAGTATTCTTCAGTTCGATAATCGGCTGGTATTTTTGCGTGAAATCATCGTATTCCAAGCCGATGTAAAGTTTTTTCGAACCCGAGTTGTTTAGAAGATACGTAGAGGCAAACAGTAGCGGACGATTATAATTTTTCACTCTTTCACTGTTGAATTCTTCGTCGGTAACAACATCTTGCTTTTCCTGGTTTGCAAGTAATATAGCTTCAGCCATATTGTTGTTGTTGTTGTTTTGTTGAAGTTAATAAACACTAATAATAAAGTACTGTACTGCGATGCGTAAAGTAAAAATCAAGAGTTTTACAGTTAGACCGACAAGGGGTAAAACAATTCCCCAAAGATCCAGTAACTAAATAGATCGAGAGGTGAGATGTATATGGATGCTTACGGTCAAGCGTATCCTTTTTTATTGAGGTTCGGTGTCACTCCGAGAAAATCACAGCCGGTGGTGGTGGCTGTAAACGCTGCAGAGTGGTGGGGGGAGCGTGCGGCCCAATGCAAGAGCTGGGACTTGACTCGGCGCGAGAGTGGTGGTGGTGGTGTAGGTGAGGTACAGGTCCAGAAGTGGGGATACTCGGAGCATCCCTAAACTATGTAAAAAAAAAAGGTCATTGATGCACCTGTATAGTGAAAACTATCGAAAAAAAATGTCAAGTGTTCTTACGAGGGTAGGTGAGATGCTGGAAAAATCTAGCCATCACTCTGAGTTTTACTCGCGCAGTGCAAACTTCGATTTTCATCCTCGTTTCAAAATGTCTCTTCGTCAAATCGTCTGGTGTGTTGTCCACTATTTAGTGGACAATAATTACGATGTGGGACGATTATTTGTGAGGAATCCATGGCATAAGTGCGTGGATAGAGCAAACGAGCGAGGCTTGTTCAAACTTTTTGAAAAAGTTTTGCGTCATGCACGTCCGCGAGAAATAGGACAGTGCTACGCTACGTTCAAAAAAAATGAAAAACTTGTGCGATTAGCTGGACAAGTGTGTGAAGCTAGGCATCACCGGGACTACACACGCAATTAGGGACCACTACGACAGCTTGCAGAGCAAAACCGTAAGTACTCGATCCTTATATTGAATAAATTTTTTTTTTATAGCACTGAGTGGCCTAAATCCGCGTTAGGTTACGCAATTCCATGGCCTAAGTAGGCCTTTCTGGCACCGTGTATATCGTGTGTATGTTAACCTCGCGCTGCCAGAAAGAACTGCATACGCCACGGATTTGCGTGACTTGGCGGATTTAGCCAAGCAGTGCTTTAAAATATTGTACGATACTCGAGTCGTACGAGGCACATTCTGGCACGGCGTAAGCACCCTCGCTACGCTAGGGCGCTTAACCTCACCGTGCCAGAATGTGCCTCATAGGATACTTGTATCGTAATGTATTATTATTATTATTATTATTTAACGTATGCTATATTCTCTCACTTTAAACCAAAAAAAGTCATGTTTTGAGTGATACAAAAAGCATACACGACGTACGTGTTAGATTTATTTTCGAATATTTTTTAAAAAACATTTGAAATTTACAGGTCGTGTTGCACCGCCAGCAGCAGCAGCACCAACAGCACCAGCAGCGGCAGCAGCAGCACCACCACCACCAGCACCAGCAGCAGCAATGGCGTCTGTACTATTTGCAGCGCCAGCGCCTGTATTATTACCACTGCCAGCAGCAACAGCCGTTGAGGCGTCGATAGAGCTGATGGGGACTAATGCCGATGATTGGGTTGATTGGGATGGAGAACCCTGCGCATCACAATCGTCACAAGTCCCTGTAGCAGATAGGACGATAACGAGCGAGGAGAGAGAAGTCAGACTGAGGGTACAAGGAACGACGGATGCATGGTCCGAATGGGGCGACAACATAGCCCAGATGCCGACAACAACAACGACGACGAGGCCCTATGTATACCCCCTAGTACCATCGTTGTCGTCATTTTTGCAAGCGTCACTGTCTCCTCCGTCTCCTGCACCGGTCTCGGAAATAGAAAATGGTAAGTTATACAAATCAATGTATACGTTTATATATATATATATATATACATATATATATATATACCGTAGTAATAATGTAATATAAAATAATAATATTTTTATTTATATTTTCAGTCTCATGGGTAAACCAAGATGATGATGATTTCGCCTACGAGTACTATAATGACGTGATAATCCTCTCCGGTCAAGAGGCTTTTCTCGAGCTTGGAAATATCACTCTTGATGGGGTGATATTCGATGCTGCCGAGATGTTTGATGCGGGGTCAGCTGCGTACGATGATATCCTCAACGTAGGACCAGAACCGGCCCTAACACAAGCAGAGGTGTCGCGTCCTCTCTACGAGGATATCAGCGACATTGAGGAAGCCGGAATCGAGTTGAATGACCTCGTTGGCTCTCAAGCGGTGGCTGATGAGAGTATCAGCTGGATCGAGGCTGCTGCTGCTGATGCAGCTGCTGTTGCGGGCCCATCGAGACTAACGTGTCTCGAAGTCCAAGGTGTGTGTGTGTGTGAATTTAAAAATATATAAATATATTTCTGTAAAGTTTTCATGTTATAATAAATAAATAAACAAAAAAATCAAAATAATTAAAAACTCTTATTTTTTAAAAGATATGGACATTTCCGACGTCGATGATGACGAACCTAACTCCCGCAGCCAAGCTTCTCCACCTCCAGCATCACCTCCAGTATCGCTTCAGGTACATGAAACTGATGCACTGTACCGGTACAGTGTATCAGTTTCATGGATGTTATTTTCATGGCTGTCCGCTCTGCTACCCAACGAGGCGCGATTCAGCTCTTCTAGATCGGACTACACTGAATCAAAAGTATGAGAATACTCTAGCAATTTCAGCTTAAATAAAATCAAATGGTTTTGTTCTAGTTGAAATGTGGGAACATGAGCTTAACGCTAATATAGACCTCTCTTGACGCTTTTAAGCGATTGATTGAAAATCATCCCATCGCGCAAAATGAAATTTTAAATCCGCGAGATGCTTTTTACGGTGGTCGCACGGGCAACATTGCGACATTATATAAAGTCGCACCGGGTGAAAAAATTCGTTACGTTGATGTTTGTTCGTTGTACACCTTTGTTTGTAAAACGGGCAAGTTTCCAATAAAACACCCGCGCGTATATAACAGCACCGACTGTCTCGAGCTGACTGGGCCTAATTTCGAATATTTTGATCGTGTTGAGGGCTTGGTTAAACCCTCCGACGATTCTACCACCGCGCAAACTTTTTCATCCAGTGCTAACGTATCGTCTGCACAATCGACTTCTTTTTCCCTTATGCCGAACTTGTCGTGAAACTCTAAGCAAAGTCACATGTACTCATGTAACTCCGGAAGCTCGTGCGTTAAGTGGTACGTGGGTATCTGATGAGATTAAAAAAAGTTTACAGTTAGGCTATAAAATCATTAGCATCAGCGTTATCTGGCAATACGAGATAACGCAATACGACCCCAAAGCCCTTCATCAAGACGATACCACACGCGGGTTGTTTGCCGATTACATTAATTTATTTTTGAAGTTAAAACAAGAGAGCTCGGGTTGGCCACGTACTTGTACAGATGAGGCTAGTAAAGCCGCATATATCGCGTATTATAAAGAAAACGAGGGTATAGACCTAGATCCGAAAAAAATAGAAAAAAATCCAGGCATGCGATCGGTTGCGAAACTTTGTTTAAATAGTTTATGGGGAAAATTCGGTCAACGGGGTAATTTACCAAATACCGAGATTATTAATTCGAGCGAACAGATTTTACAATTATTAACTAATCCGGAAAAGGAAGTAGGTCGAATAGTCTTAGTAAATGAAAATGTAATTTACGCAGCTAGTAAACTAAAAACCGAAATAGCTACATCGGCGCGAAATACCAATGTAGTGATAGCTGCGTATACGTCTGCGCAAGGACGTTTAAAATTATACGAATATCTTGAAAATCTAGGCGAGCGGGTCCTGTATTATGACACCGATTCAGTCATATATGTATCAAAGGGCGAGCACGACGAGTACGAACCAGAGACCGGGACTCTGTTAGGTCAATTAACAGATGAACTAGAGGAGTACGGTGAAGGCTCCTACATCGAGACGTTCGTTTCGGGTGGTCCGAAATTTTACGCATATAGAGTGCGTTCACCAAACGGCGAAACTTTCGATACATGTAAGGTTAAAGGTATTCGGCTCAACTATGAAAATAGTCAACGAATAAATTTTGACTCGGTTTTAGAGTTGATGGAGAATCACGAGTTTGACAAAATATTGCCCGATATGGAAGGTGAAGAGGAGGAGGAGGAGGAGAAAGAGGAGGCGAATGAGAATGAGAATCGGGGCGCGAATAATTGTATATATGTTAGGAATTTGCATATAGGTCGAACGTCGATTAATAATATCATTAGTTTTAAGCAAACGAAAAAATGTCGTGCTGTTTTGAAAAAACGACAATTTGTAAATCATCGATACTCTGTACCATATGGTTATATGTATGAATTAAAAAATGAATAAATAAAAATCATATTTAATGTTATTTACTAAATCCTTAAATCCTGTATAGTTATAGTATTAATAGAGCCCTCAGGCGACGGCGGCGGGGTAACCTGCTGATCAACGGGGTCTGGACCCCCGGCACGCGCTCTATTAGGCTAATAGCGAGAGCGCGTGCGCGCGCTCGGGTGAAAATGGACCTAGCAGCGCCGCTGGGTGGTAAGAGGCTTTTCCTCGTCGCGCAGGTAGAAGATTTCGAGCCCCGCACAGGTAAAATGATTAGCGGTGTTGCGGTTCACCTATATATTTACGGGAAGTACCTGTAATGGCGCTGTAAGTTATACACACAGTAAAGATATTATATTATATAAGATAGATATTACACACACACACACACACACACACACACACACACACACACACACACACACACACACACACACACACACACACATCAAGAGCAACACTACAATGTAAGGGAGAGGGGAGAACAAACTAAGGATGCAGAAAAATCTCTTTTACGCAGATGGTTTGTAGCAGCAGTAGCGGCAGCAACACCACCAGCATTATGAATCCTTGTGGAGTTCTTGCACGGGACATGGATCCTTTAATACACACGGTTCATGAAGTCAGATTGTCTGCATTTAAAACACCGTCTTGTTTTCATGTGCAATTACTGAAAGAAGATGCCGAGTACGTGAAATTAGAATCAGAAATTTTTAATTATTATAGTACACACTCGGTTTTATATTTTTGCGAAGAAACTTTTACAGTTTCATTGGAAAAATCTGGTTCACCGATGTTATATAAGCTAAAACTCCACGAGTTAGAGGTAAGAAGAAGAAGAAGAATAAGAATAAGAAATATAAATTTTTACTCAATTATACTAACACAAAATTTTTTTTCTATTTTTCAGGGAAATATGATAATTGCAGTTAAAATAATGGGAAGATGGTTACGAGGAGTAACAGAAGAAGAATGCCCGCAACGCTGTCGTCTAATAGATTATGGCACATGTGTGACTCTGATTGAGTCAAACGAGGAAAGTGGCATCTATCTGTTGGAAGGCCAATTTCTTGTTTTACCTCCACGAGCAATTTTAGCTGGACTCGGTTTTGTCATGCCCATTTCAACAAATGGTCTTCACTGGTCACCTCGTTCTGCTGAAATCTTTCATATGGTCACCGCAAATCGAATTCTAAGATGTGTTTTTGCCGAAAAAGGACTATTTGATAATTCAGCTTACGTCTTTCTGAGCTGTGTTGGGAAGGAAGGTGGTGGTGGTATGATACACGTAAATCCAATGCTTGTTGCATTTGACACAGCAATGACTGATCTCACCGGAATGCATAGCCCAATCTGGCCATCAGATACACTACACTAATAGTATGTATATAAAATATAAATTTCATATAATAATAAAGTAAATAAATAAAAACTATCAAAGTTGTTTCTTTCTTTCTTTCTTTCTTTCTTTCATTTAACCTTTTTCTTTAATAATAATAATAAATGTAAGAGGAAATAAATAAATACATGCGTTTCGAGTAAAAATAATTTGAAACACACAACTACAAATTTTTTCTTTTTTTTTTCAAAAAATTTATTGAATAAGTTGATTGAATAAAAAAAATACATTTTACAAAATACGGAATTCATGAAAAAAAATTCTTAAATCTAGAATAAATGCGATTACATAATTGAGAAAATTCACATATACATCTGGAATACGTAGCAATTTAAAATAACAAAAGTCACATTCTTTATTTCTTCTTACAAGATTCGCATTTACAAGATTGAATGCAATAAGCACACGAGTTTGATACACTTTAAAATTTTTTCTTTTTTATACTTTTTATAATTTTTTGGAAAATTACCATGCATAACTTGTCGTTACTCCTTGTGTCGCCATTAAAGAGTTTAGAAAAATCCATAGCACAATTATAGCGACACATATAATACAAAAAATCCACACAATAATTGCCGCACACGTCGGAATTGAAACTCTGCAACCGACTTATAGACCACGTGAATAGTGTACAATTTCGTCGCAATCCATCAAGGTGATACGACACGGTTGGTTGTATACCGTAGGAGTCGAAATATACGTCATGACCGTTTTTGTCGACAAAAATTGCTATCCAGTGAGCAGGTAGATGGTGTTCTTGAGTATTAGCAATAATAGCGACCGGTCTCGTCCACACCCTGGGTAACCGATCTGCTGGGAACACTCCGACGGTCTGTGCTGATTAGCCTCCCAGAACCTGCTGAATCTGTAGTGAGTTCATCGTAAGGTTTCGAGTAGTAGGGCTCTTCTGCTTTTCCCTCTCTCTTGCTGTTTACCCCACTACCACCACAACTGCTACCACGAACACGACTAGTAGTGCAGCAGCAGCAACAGCTTCTTCTTCTTCAACAATGACAGCAAAACAAGATTCGATAACCTCTGCAGGTGTGGCCGTAGCAGAAGTCGTAATTTTGGTTTTACAGTTGTTGACACTGATTTTACGAGGTGCTACTGACGATCCCGATGACGACGACGACGATGACGCTGACGCTGACGATGTGCCTCCATCGACAAGTGCTCTTCGAGGAGGTTTTTCAATTGGGCTTTTCTTCTTTCTCTTCTCGTTCATGTCAATTTCCGTATGACCGTATAAGGCCTTTCTTAACCATGCTCGCACTCTGAATGTGTACGCCAATGCACACGTATGGTGTTCAGATTTTCCTCCATGATACATGCAAATATGATCGTCCAGGTTGGATAAGTTTTTGAAAGACGGACAGCTGTATTCTTCAAGGTTCGTAATCTGTCTTCCTAAAATACGCTCTAGTAGATTAGCTTTCTGGTAGCCACGTGTGTAAATGCTGTGTGCATCTCTGGCAATATAGCGTAATGACGGGTAAATGTCCTCCAACGTGGCCTCACCATCGTACCATTCTATACCACGATGATAACACGAAAGATAATAATTAGTTGAAATTATTCCCTTAGGTAATTCACTGTGATCACACGGTGGTTTCACAATCCAATGCGCAATAAAATTGCGGTCAGCTCCAATTACAGCAATCTCCTTGGGTAAAAATAACCCTTCTTTATCGTGAAAAGCTTGGATATCGATGATAAAATCCATTGCAGCTATCGACTGTTTCTTTCTCAAAATCTAGAGATGAACTAACATCCACCAAAATCCGGAGAGGTTATATAGGCAGACCTCTCCCTTCTTTACGGTTCCTCCCTCCCTCCCTTCCTCCAATGTAGAACTTTAGCGAAATAGAGGGAGGAGGCTGAGTGCTGTGATTCGTTCTTACTGTCACAAAAACACACGCGCGCACATCTTATGAGTTGTAATCTAAAATAACTTGACGCATAGAATCGATCTCTAAAACATTGTCATATTCAGCATAAACAATACAATTTACAGTGTGTGTTAATGGTTTATCGAAACGTACTTCGATACGCACATTTCCGTTACGAACTAAAGACCAATGCGTACCGCAATGAGCAGACATGTCAGGAGTAAGATCAAATGCAAACAAACAAAAACCCTCGGGATAATCTGTTCTGTCGATATCATTTCCTTCGTTTAAAAAGTGTATTCCAGTACCAGAGTAAAGAGTGTGATAACAGTCTACGTAAAGAGGTGTAGTCGCAGCGAAGCTTGGCTGTAGCGGTTTACTCGGCACTTGTTGACCGTCGATATAAAGCGATAAATAGTTAATACCGAAATTTTGAAAGTTGAAAGGATTCAATAATCTATCGCCGTTAAAGGCTTTATTATTGACAAATCCTATGATGAGTCTTTTCGGTAATTGTCCGAGAATTACATTATCCAAACACTCGCCGAGTATACCATTATGCATACTGAATGCTTTAACCTCGACGCGAGTCAGAGGGTACTTTGCAGTTGTTGTCGCTAATGTTTTAGCGTGTGCTACTAAAACACCAGGGTTAATTTTTGCTCGTCGCACAAGTAAACTAGCTTCTTTTATATGTAAACTATAATTTTTATCGGATGCGTCCATTAAACAAAAAGCGTCCTTTGCACGTACCAAGCGGACTCTCATTTCTACACCATTTAAAAGAAATCTATCTTGCTTTACATACGTCAATATGCAATAGTCCTCAAGATCAACGACTTTTCCAGGCATACGTAAATTTTTGACGGTTCAAAAGACCTTTATTGTAGCAATTAGCCGGCCAGGCTATCTCATCATTTCCCTGCTGTATCCGTTGCCAATTAATGATGTCGAAGATGGCGATAGTTTTTTGCTATCAGGCCCGGTAATTCAACAAAGTTCATACATGCTTCTATAAAGGACACAGTGTATTAGACGTGTTGTTGTCCCAAAGTTTTGATTGAAACAAACGCTGCCACCTTGAACTAAACATTGAGTGCCAGAATGATTGTTCACAGGGCCACACTTGCATCCGTGTCCGCGTTGTGAGGTTTATTTGAACATTCGTTTGATCATGCGTATGAACAGAATCTAATATTCTTGCGCCTGCTTTGCGGCGACTAAAAATTCTAAAATTCTAAAGGTGCTTGATCGAGAGAGTGATGAAACAGGCTTGGTATTCCACACATGATGATGATTCGATCAGTGTTCTGGGTAATTGGCAATGAACCAAATCAAGCTCCGTTTTAAGCACTCGCCAAACTTGAATGATGAAGAAAGCATTTTTAATTTTTATTTAATCAAAATATCCAATAACTTTTATTTCTTTTAGTTGTTTTGACAACTTTCCCGTGGCTATTATTCGAGATTCTATTTCAAATATAGCTTCGAGAAAGTTCCACATACAAAAAGCATAGCGAGTATTCAAGGCCACTAAAATATCAAGTGACCAAGAATCTCGCTGAGCTAAACCTTCCCCGCCGATGGCTACTTGCGCGCGTGCGATGCTGCGATTGCAGTTTCGGCGCTTGACCGTTGCCAGGCCCCGTAAGGCCTAATGAGTGCAACAAGCGTCGACGCTGTGACGTAGCGGCGGGGAAATAAAGCTTGGGACAGCGTGGGAGGTCCGGAAGACTTTCGAGCATCCCCAAGCCAAGCTTCTCGTCACACCGTGATCGGGCATTGAAGCCGGTGGACCCATAGATTTTGTAATAGATTTCACTACAGATTTCAAGTTCAGATTCGAGTTATAAATCCATTGTTTAGATAAATAAGAGCGCTTAATTCTTTCTTGTTTGGATGTTATTGATTTCATTTAAATAAAGATTTGGACCAGATAAATATAAGAGTACATTCAATTGTCGACGTTGTACAACAACCGAATTTTCCCGAAGCAAGACTTTTTCATCTTCATTTGAGGGAGGTTTATTGATTGGAAAACAGGATAAAATCGAGGTAAGAATTTTTACTATTAAAAATATATGATAAAAGGAGAAAGAGAAAATTCGAGTTTAGTGTGCGGATATTCAAAGGTTAGACCAACTTTGAAAAGCGTTTCCCTGTACAGGGGAATTGATGCGCAAACTCTCTAACAAAAATCAATATTTTAATCAACGGAAAAACCCCTCGGGTTTTTCACGTAACAAAAATTGGAGGTCTCACCGATATATTGTGCGTCTCGATTAAGCTCGACTTTCTCTCTCTCCATAATTATAAAAATATTCAATGTGTATGAAAGATTTTTTATAAATGAGGAAATCATAATATTAATGAGTGATAATACAAAAATAGTGCGCGTGAAATTATAAAACTCAATTCAATTCAAGACAAAGTGCATTTTAAAACGCGTCGAAACAAAGAGCGGTGTCGCATTTCAACTCCACGCGCGCAGAGTACTTGAGCGGTGGTGGCGTCGCAACGCCAATGCGCAGTTGTTCGAGCGGTAGACATTTTTTCTTTCAAATTTAGTTTCGACCACGTGTTGGTTAATTCGTATTAAAAATCAGTGTAAATCATATTTTCGGTCCAAAATATTCGGAAAGACAATTGAAATTTCCGTGTCGCGTCTGAATTTTCGAATCATAGAACATCTAATAAATTAATCATTGAACGCGCTATTGAGTGTATTACCGAAAGAGTAGAGCAAAAAAAAAAAGGGGAAATAATTGAGGTAAAGGAATAGAATGATTTTGAAGTTGCATTTTGAAGAATTCATGCAACTGTAGTTTAATTGAAAATACATTGAATAATTACAGCACAAGCCGACAACAAGTAGGTAAGGCTGTGCTGCTGATAGAGGGAAGGGCCCGTTAGGAAAATATTAATATATAACCCTTTCATGATCTTCATTTTTTATATTCAAATCTTGGTGTCTCCTTGAAAATCTGGTCGACGTACAAAGCACAGAGTGCTGGTGGTATTTCCCAACCACTGTCGAACCAAGGCGTTGTCCTACGCTTGTGTCCAGGTGCTGGGATCCGAATCTCAAAACACTGAGACTTGTTTCTCTGGACCATTGACACGTCAAGAGACGACCCTGTAAAAAGCAAAAGGAAAACCTTTAATATACTGGATACCATATGATATATATGCATTAGTTAAAAAAAAATGGAAATTTTCTGAGTGTCCGACAACAAATTGGTAAAGACACTCATTTATGATCATTAATAATTATCATTACACAAAAGATTCGTATTACACACAATTATAACATTGCATTTTGAAGAATTCATGCAATTCCCTTTTTCATGCACACACATTTAAAATACTATGCTCTGGTTCTAATTTGAGCGTAGTTCATAATCGGTTACAAGCATTAAGAGGAAAATTTAATTTAAAATATTGTTCTCTTGTACTCGCATGCATAAAATTTGAAAGTAATAACAGTAAAAGCAAATACAAAGTAAGCAAGCTTGCAATTTTAACGTACAATCTTAAAAATTTCACTGAATCTACTCACAAGTTTGAAAATTAAAGGTTAGAATCAATCACCTGTGGCAAACACTTGTAGAATAAACGAATACATGCTAGCAAATCCATACCTGTTTAATTAAAACACACAAATTGAATGTTGATCCAAGTTATTTGCCAAAAGTCCCAAGATCTGTAGCGCAGCGCTGGTCGACGAGGTCGAAAATCTTGAAAATCGGCTTCCTGGACCAATACAACGTGTACCAGATCAGTTTGTTGCTCCTAGAATCAATAAATATTATATGAGAATAGTTGACAACGGTTTCACTTAACTATTTTGATGATTCAAAACAAAATTTTGGAGTTTGGACGGTAATATAGGCTTATATACAAAGTGATTCAAAATCAAAGCCAAAGTGTTATTCAAAGTGAAATAAGATTTGCAGTATCTTTAGAGTCGAGTATTTGCAATTTAAAATATAGAGTCAACATTGTGCAATAGAATAATTATCTAGGATTCAAACAAGTTGAACAATTGTCGCAAAATTTTTATTCAAAAGTTGCTAGTAAACTTCTAGTATGCTAATTGGCCAGATGCTATTACATTGAAAGCACAAAGCAAAGAGAGAAATCAATGTGAAAGATCACTTTGTACTTAAGCAAAAGTCTTGAATAATAGAAAGAATCGAAAGTCAACAATTATACACATAACCCTAAACTACTCCAAGAAGAGTCGAACAAAACCAATAGAAATCATCTTGTTCAAATCAAAAGTATAATTGATGATAATTAAAATTTGTGTGCTCGTACCTTTGTCGTAAAATGCACAAACCAGTCTGGTAGTGCGCAAAGCAGCCCTGGGTGTACATTTCATTCATGAGTTGTAGTCTCGCTCCCTTTCAATATTGAACTTTTTCAACTGGAGTCACTGAAAATAAAAAGAGAAAACACAAATTACACAATCAACAGGCTCTTGTGTCACACAAGCAAATCATTTAAGGAAATTATTGCAAAATAGAACTTATCTGATAGCAGCAGCAACAGATTGTACAGCAGCTGGGTGACGAGTCCTGGGCCCTCACTGTTTACTCCTTTCACAATTGTCGAAATCGCCTGAGTTGCACCTC
The DNA here is from genome assembly GCA_012977825.3 of Pteromalus puparum. NCBI lineage: Eukaryota > Metazoa > Arthropoda > Insecta > Hymenoptera > Pteromalidae > Pteromalus > Pteromalus puparum. The sequence goes on from CM053171.1 coordinate 14,455,797, forward strand.
ACTGTGTAGAGCACGCACCCACGAACACGACAATTATACGTACGCACAATTTTTACCGTGATTTAGCAATAATAATTAGTCGAGAAAATAAGCGACGCGACGCGCGCGAGGTTAAGCACGGCAGCAGTCGACGCCTCGTGTTTGTTCAGAGCGGACACAGGCATAGACGCTACACGTGGAACTAGGCGTGGCTAGGAAGTTTTTGAGCGCTGCGACACTAGAGGCGCGGCACTGACGTGGTCGAGTCAAGCTATAGTCCAGACGCCGAGAGAGCGCGCGGCGGCCATTTTGTGATCGGCGCGAAATTCAAACGCAGTAAAGAGACTTAGTGCATTGGACCATTATTAAACAGAGGATTAGTTATAGAATAATTCTTTATCAATAAATTGCAACTTTGTGTATTGAAATAAACAATTTAGAATAATAATTAATTTTTTTTTGGGAATTCTACGGTATATTTATAATTGAACCTTCTGTCTTATTTAACTAATTAAATAATAATAATTAAATTAATTGGTTGAATATTAGGGCATTTTCGATTTACTTACATTTAACTCTTTGTAGTTTTTTTTCTTATAATTAATGAACATTACGTGAAAGGATATTTACAAATTATTGCTAGTAAACATTGTTATTAATTTTGGGATAATTATAGTCAAAGCACTATATATTTAAATAAAATTAAATAAAAAGGTAACTTACCTTTTATTGTTTTCATCGATATTTAATGATTTTCTTTTATCATTTTCATTTAACTAATAGTAAATAAGGGATAATATATCTATTGACTTAGTTTAAGCTCTTTGGGGAATATTTAAGCTTTGTGAGTAAATTTTCTTTTCCTACATTTATTATTAACTTAGCACGAAATCGTAATTTTAGCAAATCACGCGAGTTGTTAACCTTAAATAGTTCTACACTTTAACACAAAAAAAAAAAAAAAAAAAAAAAATTTATAANAATTTTTGGATTTAAATTATCTATTGAATTAATTATTGAATTGAATTGTTTATTAGTTTAATTTACACCAGAACTTTTCTAGAATTTTAAGGAACCGCAAACCTAGTTTCAAACACAATTTTAATTCCAAATTTAAGTCGAATATAAATATAACGTAGATTTTCAAGTGGTAATTAAAGCTGAGGTTGAGAAAATTTTACAATACGCATTCAACGAAATAAATAAAGATAAGAAGAAATAAGGGATTTTAAGGGATTATTGAGATTAATGGTTAATTTAGCTTATTTAATCAATCAATTTTCTTTTTCTGGTTGTACGCTTCGTTTTAGGTTATAGTTTATAGAGGTAGTTTGAAGATAACTCCTACCGTAATTTAGGATTTAACTCAAACAATTAAAAATTAATTTGTTTTGATTTTGAACCCTGTTTTAACCTTGTCACTTTTACGTTTTTCCACAAATTTTTAATTTTTACGAGTTTAAATAAAACAATAATAAGCGTGGCGACAAGAGAATTGGAGATAGTGACGATTGGAAAGAGACATCCGTCAGAATTTTCAAAGCCATAAAACGTAGACTGACAAAGAAGAGGGAGAAGATTCCTATAAAGAAAATATTCAGTGATTTAAGAAAATTGGAAGAGGACGATCTCAACGCTTTTAAATACTTGGACTACTTCGAAGAAGGACGACATATATTCAACATGACAGGTCTCGGTAATGGCTCTCAAAATGATAACAACACAAGTGATACTACAACTGGTGGTACAACTGGTGGTACAACTGGTGTCACGGCTGATGTTACGTCCCAATTAATGTCCACAATGGCCAACAGTTTCACGTTGATGAATTGCATTAGCGGAATACCAACCTTCGATGGCCGAAAGAATTTACGGGAATATATCCACGATTTGAGGAATGCGGCTTCCCTAGCCGGACCCAACATACAAGCGGAATTTCTACAAAATGCTTTACATAAAATTACCGGACCAGCCAAAAAGAGCCTAATCAACAAAACAGTGACTAGCGTCGAAGAGCTCATCAAACATCTAAAGCAGAGATTTGGACCAGGCAGAAATTTCAGTTATTATAATAACAAAATTCAAAATGTAAGAATGAGAGAGCAGGACACTGTAGGTGATTTCTACGATGAGATAAACGTACTACTTGGTAGCGCAAAAAACACTCTCAAAGAAGAGAAGGGCAATGACTACAATGATGATATGATGGCGCCTCTTCAATCCCTTGCAGTTGATATATTTATCAAAGGACTACCTGCAAATCTAGCTGAAAGAGTTGATTATAGCAGACCAGCAGATCTACGAGCTGCTTATGAAGAAGCAGAAAGATTGGATACAAGGATGGAAGCCAAAATAATTCCTGATTCCAGACCTTATAGAGGACGAAACAAGAATTATAATAATCAAAGTTATTACCAAGGATCCGATGATAGAGGTCATTACAAAAATAATGGCGGATACCATGATGGCAACAGATATCAAAATTACGAACCACAAGATCCACATTATGTAGGCTATGTGGAAGACAGAACATATAATGGGCCATCTAATAATTACACTAATGATGACCAACGTAATTATCCTGACAACCATCAACAACGACCATACCCACAAAACAATTACCGGGGTAATTATAGGGGAAGTAATTATCGAGGAAATAGTTATCGAGGCCGTGGATACCACAATCAGTATAATGGACAGCATAATGGACGAGGGTCTTATAACCAGAATTATGGCGACAATCGACAAAATGGGAATTGGCGAGCATGGAATAGTGACGGCAATCGCGGATACCAAAGAGTGTTTGATCATCACACCGGTCGATATGAAGACGTCCAACAACGTCCGGATCGGAGAGAAGGCAACAATTGGAGAAATGAAGCAGCAGGATATGATAACCAACCTCATAGGGGTAATTTAAACTCCCAAGGGGCTCGTCACGACCCGAGGATGGCGAGCCAAGGCTACAACAACCATCATCAGAACCAGCCAGGTCAAACTCAACAAAATCCACAGAATACAAGAAATGTGGATCAGCAGAATTACCAGCAACAGATTCAAAGATACAACCAGAATCGCAGTCAGGATCAAACGAATCCGAGCAGCGATCAAGTGAAAACTCCAGTGATGGCGATTTTAACCAGACCCGAGAAATTGCAAGGATGTGTTCCACGAACTGTAGAGGAACTGAGAACTATGATTGGGAGGATGGAGAAGCAACAGCAGTAAGGATCAGAGTACCTGTTGGAACCAAACGACCATATCTAGACTTCATGATAGATAATGGTGCGACAGTCAACTTAATCAAAATTGGACTTCTGGAAGGCCAGTTACCCATAAGTGTAGATGATGCAAGAGAACTGGGAGGTATAACAGACCAAACTGTATTCACTGCCGGATCAGTGTACCTAGACATAAGAGGGACGCCAGTAAAGTTTCAAATTGTACACGACGACTTTCCAATTAAGCAAGATGGAATGTTAGGAAGGAATTATCTCAAGAAAGAGGAAGCTGTAATTTCTTACCATAAAAACGCTTTAATGATAAGCGGTGACGTCATGCATCCTATACCCTTCATAGGACATGAGGAAGAACATAATCCTAGAAACTTAAAAAGAGGATACAAGTGTAAACAAGCCAATGAAGTGCTTAAAGTAGATTCCAAAAGTGATGAGAAAGTTGAACCAGTGGACCGAGAAGTGAACCATGAAGAAGATACTGTGTCAGACAAAGTGAAACACATAGTCAAAGCCAGGACCAGACAAGTGGTTCAAATTAACTTGATTAAGAGTAATTTGAAAGAGGGATATATTCCAAGAATAGACGTGGGTAACAAAGATCTATTTTTAGGAGAAGGAGTAGTGACCAATGTAAGGAACACTTGCAAGATGATGGCCATAAATACCAGTGAACAAGATATCACCATAGAGGTAGATCCAAGAGAACTAATACCTTTTGATACTGGACCAGACTTCTTACAAGAGACTGATAGTGAGTTTGATGGTGACGCGATCGTGGACCAAATCAAGAGATTAGAAGAAGTAAAGAAAATGATCAGAAGAAGTCATCTCAACAGAGAGGAATTAGAAATCGTGGACCATATAATAGAGGATTATTTGGACCGATTCCTGTTACCAGGAGATAGACTCCCATGTACGGACATGATTGAACATCACATACATCTAGAAAATGATGTGCCAATAAACACGAAGCAGTACCGACATCCTCCACAACACAAACAAGTTGTGAGAGACAGTGTAGCAAAGAAGCTCAGAGATAAAATCATAAGAGAATCGAATTCTCCTTGTAATTCACCTATCTGGATTGTCCCCAAGAAGCCAGATAGTCATGGTAACCCCAGATGGCGAATGGTGATTGACTTCAGAGAACTGAATAAAAAAACAATAAGAGATGCCTACCCACTACCGAATATTGCTGATATAATGGACCAATTGGGAGGTGCAACCTATTTTTCCATTTTTGACCTCGCCAGTGGCTTCCAACAAATACCCATGGCGCCAGAAGATTGTTACAAGACGGCATTTACCACCATAAATGGACACTACGAGTATACCAGAATGCCGGAGGGTTTAAAAAACGCCACAGCAACTTTTCAACGACTGATGGAAAAGGTCCTCAGAGGCCTACAAAACATTGAAATGTTGGTATACCTAGACGATATAATCGTGTACAGCAAGGACCTAAAAGAGCACGAAATTAGAATTCGAAATCTCATGGAAAGACTGAGAGACGCCAAATTAGTGCTTCAGCCGGACAAAGTGGAATTTTTCAGGAAAGAAGTTGGATTCCTAGGTCATATAATTAGTGCAAAAGGAGTGGAACCAAATCCAGAAAAGGTAGCAGCCATAGCGAAGCTAGCAACACCCAAATGTGCTAAAAATATAAGAGAGGTACTTGGAATGTTTGGCTACTATCGTAAATATATCAAAGACTTCGCCAAGATAGCAAAACCTTTGAATGATCTATTGAAGAAGAATGTCAAATTTGAGTGGACCACAAAATGTGAAGAAAGTTTCGAGAAACTCAAACAGTGTCTCATGGAAGAGCCCATCTTACAATTTCCAGACTTCGACAAAGAGTTTACTCTAACAACGGATGCTTCAGACTATGCGATCGGAGCCGTTCTTAGTCAAGAAAAGGATGGATTTGATCATCCTATTCAGTACCTATCAAGAGCATTGAATAAAGCGGAGAGAAATTACTCTACAACCGAAAAAGAGTGTCTTGCAGTGTTGTACGCTTTGCACCAATTCAGACCATACTTGCTGTGCCGCAAATTTACCTTAGTGAGTGACCATGAACCATTAAATTGGATGCACAGTAGAAAGGACCCTGGGCAAAGATTAATGAGGTGGATGTTCCGCTTCACGGGATATGAATACACTTTCAAATACAAGCCAGGAAAGTTAAATAAAAATGCCGACGCCTTGTCAAGAAATCCGCCAGAATCGACAGAAAAGGAGATGACCGAAAAGGAGATAAACGAGAATTTACCAAGAATCAAAGTCATGATCATCGGAGAAAAGCAGAAATCCGAGCAAGAGAAAGCAAAGAGCAAGGCACCGACAGAGAGAACAAACATTCGAGATAGAATAAAGTCAGCTTCCGATAAGCCAACTGGACCAAGAGGAAGAGGTAGACCAATGGGAGCAAAGACAAACAAAGAGGCTCCTAAGTTGGACCACAGTGTCATAGCTCATAGGACTCGGGGAAAAGCCAACAAAGTGGAGAGTCCCATCGCTCAATATATTAAACAAGATGCCATACCGAAGGCACCAAAAGCAATAAAGGGTACTAAGGCAAGTGAAAAGCCTCTACTAACATTACCAAAATCAAAGCCAGACACACTTGTAACCAGTGAAGATGAAAGCACCAAAGACACTCAAAGCAATACTGGATCAGAGGTATCACTAAGCAGTAAATTTTCGCCGACACGTAGATCGTGGCTATCATCGACAGCCTTAGCTGGCAGTGATATAGAAAAACCACCTTTACCAGATCCCAGATACAGTGGTCTGAGAATCGATGACCACGAGAGCGAAAATGCGAATTCAGACGATGACGCATCTTCCACGGACAGCCAAAATAGAACCATCAGCAATATAGAGGTGAATGTAACGGCAATAGAGCCATCAACCTCGGAAGTGAGCACAGACGATGACTCAGTAAAAGAATCTTCCATCAAGACCACTCTTAGTAAAGAAGAAGTAGAGAAGGCAAGTAAAAAGTTCGAAGAAAACATGAAGAGATATGAAGAGAAGACCATGAATCAAGAAGAAATTGAGGCAGTCGCTAAAGAAGAGCTTGAAGTCCCGTCATGCTTCTCAGAAGGAGAAGAATTAACTCCAGAAATGCGGTTCCGAATTCACGAATTGAATCCACACTACGGAACGGAGCATATGGACCAAGTTTTAGGAGACAGAGTAAGAGAATTAATTGAAGACACTCAAATGAAACTCCAAAGGAGAATGGAGAATAATCATAATTACCCAAATTATGAATCGGACATGAGTAGCGATGAGATGATAATACCTGGTGAAGGAAGAATCTCTGACACATCAAAAATAAAGAACTGTCCACCCATTGCGAACAGCACCCGAAACAAGAAGAGAATTAAAGGTATATTGACAGAAATCGAAGAAAATGAAGACCAAGAAATCGACATCAGGTATTCCAAACCACCACAAGGAGTCATACCTTTCATTTGGCCAATACCTGGAACATTAGAGCCAATAAATAAAAGATATGGACCAGCAGCAACTAGCGTGAAAACTAATCGTGGGTCCATGAGCGGGAAAAGTGAAATTTGCGCACCAACACGAGACAATATAACCAGTGTGAGAGAATGTCTAACCTACAAGAAAGACAACATTGTACATTTCGTGTCAAAAGACTGTGAATGCACCAGCTCCATAAGCAAATTATTAAAGGAAATTGGAGCCATTGACCCTTTCAACTTGAAGAGCAAGAAGCCGAAAATTGGACAAATCTTGGTAACCCCTTACAAGAAACACGAAATTTTCTCCATAGTATTGAAAGACAAATACTTTCACACCATAAAAATTGAAGATTTGAACGAAGCGTTACTGAATTTGAGAAAAATCATGATCGATCGAGAGATTAGGAGCTTCAGAATATCGAGACGTGGAGACCTCACGGATGAACTGGAACCTGGACTCATGAGTGAATTAATAATCAAAACGTTCATTAATACGCCAATAAAAATAACTATCTGCTATGGAAAAGTTCAACTACCCAATGAATCCGAAAGAAAAGGAATAATAGCTACTCTACATGACACCTTGACCGGAGGACACAAGGGTGTCAACCAGACTTACCAGAAGATAAGAGAAAGATATTATTGGCCCGGAATAAGGAACGACATATTAAATTATATAAGGAGGTGCGACAGCTGTCAAGAAAAAAAGATTAAAAGGTTCAAAACCCGAGAACCCATGCTAATAACTGATACACCCATAGAAGCGTTCGATAAAGTATCAATCGACACAGTCGGCAAACTCAGGCTGACTCCAAGCGGAAATTGTCATTTGCTAACCATGCAGTGCAATTTGACCAAATACCTCATTGCCATACCGATCAAAAATTTGAATGCCACCACTATAGCAGATGCTTTGGTTAGACATTTAATATGCCAATTTGGTGCCCCAAGGGCAATACTATCTGACCGTGGGACAAGTTTCCTTTCTAACATCGTCCAATGCATGCTAAAGCTATTCAAAGTGAACCAATTAACAACCTCAGGTTACAGGCCTCAAACCAATGGTTCGCTGGAAAGAAGTCATGCTCCGCTTGTCGAATTCATCAGAATTTACTCTGAAAAATATGATGACTGGGACAAGTTAGCACCTTTTGCGACCTTTACTCCTTTACTTATAATACTAGTGTACATTCTGCCACTAACTTCACACCCTTTGAATTGGTTTACGGCAGAATTGCACGTTTTCCAATCAAAATACCCTCTGATGAGAAATTAAGAACCTATAATACTTATATAAGGGACCTCATACTGCGACTCGATGAGATGAAATTAATGGCGGGAGAAAACCAAATCATCAATAAGAACAAATCCAAAGAAACCTATGATAAAAAAGTTAGGAAATTCAAGGGAAAAGTGGGAGGTTATGCACGTTTAATTAATGAACCTCGTACCGGAAAATTTGATGGTTACAGAAACAAACCTTTAAAAATTATCGAGTTCATTGGCAGAAAAAATGTCATTCTCGAGTACTCCAATGGGAAGAAGGTCAGGAAACACATTGACAAATTAAAACATGTCGAAGAAAATTCTGACCTGAATTCCGAATAATGTATCTTATTACTCATATTTTCAATCTTACGTGAACCCCAAATTAATTGACTTAATTTTGCAGGATGCATATTCAAAACTTAATCATTTTTACAATTTTAAATATCATAATTATGACCCAATGCGGACCCCTGTACCAAATAGACCCTTTGACTCCGAACCCCGGAATATATTTTGAGAAACTGGACCCAATAAAAATCAAGAAGGCTGACTGGAAGATACAAATCTACATCAACGTGGATGAATTCATACAAATGCATGGACCATTGAACTCCTATAAGACCGTTTACAACAAATGCATAACAAAGATTGAAGAGACAAAATGCAAGAATGCCCTAGGACTGGACCTGATAGAACTCAAGCATCAAACCTTGAACAGCATCCAAAAGGACATCAATGAAACCATAAGAACTATGGGACATTATAGTCTCCCAGCAGTAAGAAATCCTAGAAGCATCCGCATGAAAAGACTAGCACCCCTAGGCATAGTAGGCACCTTAAGCAAAAGTCTGTTTGGACTAGTAACCACAGATGACGTAGAAGACATCAACAAAAACATCGATAATCTATTTCAAGATCAAGCAAAGATGGTACAAATAATAGACAAGAATGCACACATTGTCTCCGCTCAATTTGAGGAGCTGTACAATATAACCAAGAACCATCAAAAAGCCATCCAAAATTTTGAAGGAGCCATGACCAAAACAATTACCACAGTCTTAAAAGAAGAAGAAAAGTTAAGATACTTAATAGAAATAACCGCTTACATGAGACATCTAGAATCAACTCTAGATCACCTGATAAGAGGAAATGAAAAGATTCTGAAGGTACTAAGACAATTGAAGGAAGGAAAAGTGCATCCTGATCTTCTAACAACAAACATTTTGCATCAAATTACAACTGATGTAAAAAGGACAAGCGGAAAATTAGACTTCGCTATACCATTAGAACACCTGAGGGTTGAAGAAGTCACCAAAATATCGAAAGTTGACGCCATCCATGAAAATGGGAGAACGATAGCTGTAATACAAGTACCTCTGGTCGAGAGAGATCCGTATCAAATATATAAATTACACGCTTTGGCAGTACCACAACATAAAGCCAATGGAACCACCGGAGTCGCCTTCATAGAACCGTCACATAAATATATTGCCATAAGTTCTGATGAAGAGAAGTACATAAAATTTGATGAAAATCCTGCAACCAAATGCATGAAAACCCATTATGGACATATCTGTCCTATGCTAGGACCCCTTCGAAGCATACCAACTGTGCAAGACTGTGAAGCAACTATGTTACTGAACCCCAACACTCAGACCTTGAGAAGTTGCGATATCAAATACAAAATTGGCACCAAGACCCAATGGAAGTACCTAGAGAATGACCAATCTTGGCTCTATTCCACAATGAACCCCGAACAACTAAAACTCTCATGCCAAGGTCAAAAAGATACCAAAATTACCCTAAAAGATGCTGGAATCATACGCATTTCACCGACATGCGTAGGAAGAACAGCAGATACCATAATCATTGGCCAAGAGAGCAAATCCAGCCAAACCACGTACCTATATAAGCCTGAAATCGACCTAAAAATNCTTAACCGAAAGAGACCCAAATCTAGATAACGTCATGCCCCAAAACATTGAAGTACTCGGACCAAAATTAGGTTTTACCCAAGCAAAACCCTTGGACCAAATGATCAATGAATTGAATGAAATTAAAGAGCATAAGAGGCGAGATTACCACACAAATAGTATATTGTATGGTGGTCTAACCTTTCAGCTAATAATGATAGTAAGAATAATAGCACTCATTATGGGGATGAAGTGTGGGATGATGTTACCTTGTCCAAAAAAGAAAACACGAACCTATAATGTGGATCAATCCATCGAAATGACTAATGATAACCCTATCCCCATTCAAAACCGAACAACCCATAACAAGTCCCCAGGAAACTCTAACAAATCCAAATCAAAAAAGAATAGAATTAGAGAACCCTTGCCAAATTGTTCAAATATCCAATTCGATAATGCCGCAGAAGGCGATTATTAAATCTAAGGACCCTGTATATACAACCTATGTACCACCATGTAACTTCAATCGTATCCTGTAAACATAATATTCATTCACAGCACAAAATAAGATGACCACAAGGACCAGTACATCAATGTTCTGCGACATTGAAATACCTCTATGGACCATAATAAGAGAATTCGAACCCATAGGCACACCAAATGCCGTACATGTGGAGGACCATAGAACGGACCCAAAGAGTAGAAAAATCACTCTAACCTTCGACACTGAAAGACAAGCCATAAAGGCCAATGACCTTAAAGTCGCGCTCATGAAACAAAATAAGTTCAAGAGACGTGCAAAATTGATGCTTGGACCAACAAGGGAAACCATACCTAAGTCACCCAAAAAGACTAATATCATAAAATCAGAAGTGCATGTCGTTATCAACACGCAGCACAAGGACCATCTGAGTAAGAATAATCTGCCTGTTACCCTGGGAAGGCAAAGACAAAGAAAAAGACGAAATGTTCTTTAGACATTCCGCCCAATTTGGATCAATGATATATTATGAGACAGTACGAGATAAGAGAGGACGTCTGTCATATGGCTACGTACAATACTTCAAAGACAAAGATGCCGAAGTAGCAAGGACCGAAAGTAACCCTATATACAAAGCGACCATTGCAGAACCAAGGAAGTTAACTCGCTTCGAAAATGGACTGGAGACCAAATTCCATCCATTTTGTAAGAAAGAAGTAGATCTGACCCTCTACAATCTACATGACACAACATGCAAGAAACAGAGCATGTGGACCAACACCAAAAACCCCGAATTTGAGTACCAGAACATCCGAACACCAACTTTGGATGAACTAAAAAACACTCTTGCGTACCTAGAAAGCTTAGAAGAAACAAAGTCAAACCAGAAAAAGGAGCCCAAAACCGAATATGGACCAATCACACAGGACCCAGATACAGCAAGCGCGATCACTGATGACCAGAAAGAATTGACCCTGGAAATGGACCAAACTAATACATATTTTATAACTCGTATACAAAATAGAGGTGACACCGAAGACACCTGCGAAAGTATGAGTGTAGATGAATGAGTATGATCGAATAAACCATATCCTAAATGAAAAACCACCTTTTTCACATGTCTTCATCAACTCCAACGCCGCACCTGTACCCCAACATCTTCAATAATACACACCCAAACACTCACACAATACACCACAACAAAACAAGTACACCATCACCATAAAACAAAAAGATCATTGCAAAGAAAACATGGAAAGAAACGTTAATGATGACAAGTGTGAGTCACAAAAGACTACTTAAGCTGAAATGTTTCTAATAACATATTAAAACTTAACCCATAAACAACAAAAGACACACTCTTCTATATTATAATGGTAGTGCCATTACAATATCTGGTTCGACAAACCATTCTCTAAAGCACCACTCTCCATGTGAACATAGCACCTAGTTACAAAGTTCCTCTTTAATGCATCTTTGTGCACTCTGTGAGACACTATTAAACCCAAATTAAACCATTTAACCCTCATCATTGAAACCTACCTCACAAAAGGACATTACTACATCTAGTGGGTCCATTGCGCATAAGTCCATTTGTATGCTATTTGCAAATCATCACTCCTCATGAATTTGCAGCATACATTTGGATAATGCCACCACAAATATCACCAGCCTTACGAAGCTACCAGTTTCATTAAACCATTAACAGCAGTAGCTTCTGGACATGAACAGCAATAGCTTTCGGGTAGTACCCACAATAAACTCTCGACCCGTTAAATAGGGCATTACACTATACAAAAACTAAAGATAAATGATGACCAGCACACGGCTGGACTGATATCTTAACATAACAACAAAGTTTTTTTTCTTCTGAATGAAAGAATGAATGGTACCCAACAGCTTACGCGCATCGAACCACGTTTAATCAACTACCTGAACCCCATGACAAAACGAAACCCAAACGAAAACCAATATAATGAACCCTAAGGACCCAATGAACATAACATAACCAAACATGTTAAACAATAAGCAATCCCAAAATTTGCAATACTCGGACTATATTAATTCAAACCAACTTGAATTGTTACAGAATGGACCCCCAAATAATGGACCTGTTGAGCAGCATCACGCTGCTGCTATTCACTCAAGTAGGGACCACTCACCTACTGGTGCAGTTTAGAGAAAATGTGCGAAAGATCAAACGAATCTTTCAAAGCATAGGACCATGCAGCATCACTCAGAAAACTGATCTAGAGGATGCGCAATTAGTTGCAATAAACTATCAAAAGGCTGAAGACACAAAGAAGGCTTTAGAACTATAAAAGTTCGTAAGGACCCCTGAAAACAACAAGACGTGCACCATCATGCAAAAGAATGATCCAGAGGACAGGCAATTAGTCACACTACAGTACCAGGAGGCTGAACACACCAAGAAGGTTTCAGATCTAGAAAAATTTGTAAGGACCTCTGAAAACAACAAAACACCCATCAACGGTACATCTCACACAACACATACCACCCAAGAAAAAAAAAGGAAATAAAAGGATCAATCCTAGGAGAAGGACCATTTAAAGTAACGAGAGTGACTTATCAACCGGATCGCAGAGTGTGCGTGCAATACCAGGGCGATACGGAAATGACAAAGAGCCATTTCAGGGGTATAGGACCAGCAAAGATAATAGCAGATGATGCAGACAAATTCACGATCGAATACCAAATGATGAGGCATGTACAAAAGGCACTAATGGTCGTGAGCACGCCCATACATGTCAAATATGAAGAAGATAACACGGACACCCAAAAAATCACGAAGGCACCAAGAAATGAAAAAGCCACAGGACCAGATCAAAAGAAACCACCGACAAGGGAGCCCTTCATACCCCCAAAACCAAAAACTCACAGGACCCAAAAGAGCCCAAACAACAACGAACTACAACGAAACGTAATGACCAGGCTACAACTAGTTGACGAAAAAACACTAGTGGTGAATTATACTGGACCGAGTCACAAGTTGGCACCATACTTCCACAAAATAGGACCCTGTACATTTGAGGAGACATCAAACACATCAGGCCTAGCAGAGGCAGAAATAACATACAGGACAACAAAGGAAGCGGAAAAAGCCCTGGAGATAAAAGATTATAAGTTCTACCAACCGAACTTCCTGATCCCAAAATCAAACATAAGGACCAACCCACCAGAACAGTCAAGACCACAAGCTCCCAATAAAAACCAGCGACACGATGATACAGCAGGACTGAGAATATGTGTACAAATACCCCTAGAAATCACACATGATGAATACATCAATGAATTCACACAATTTGGACCCATTGAATGTATAACTGCTGTGCCAATGAAAGACCAAAAGGACGAGGAAAATCCAAAGTATATGGGTTTCATAACATTCTTCACAGAAGAGGATGCCAAAAAAGCCATGAAAGGCTGTGACATGAGGTATGGACCAACATGGGCTACTCCAACAAGACTAAGAGAAGGGATGGACCAACAAAGACGAGAACACGATGTCTGCAGGAGAAATGTAGATATTAGATGGTGGAAGGAACACCTGAAAATATGTAGGATTCAAAACGGGGACTTCAAAATTGAACACAAACTATGCAGGAACTTAATTGAATATAGAAACTGGGACCTACATCTCACGTTCTGCCAAAAAGGGACCACAGCAGGAAAATTGGAGAAAACAGAGGAAGCAAAAACAGATGAAAAGGATCAAGAAGAACAAGAACCAGCATCATTATTGGACCAATCCATAGTTGGCAACGAACATTTAATTGACCCCTTGATATCTATGGACCCAAAAGAAGAAGATGACGACACTTTCGACAGGCTAAGCCAAGTTAGCCTGTCCACCAATGCAAGCTTTTAAATTAAGATCAAAATCATTCTCTTCATGTCGATAGACAAATTTTTTTTTATTAAAGGACCAATCATGTAACAAAGGACCAAAACTATGAACCATAATAAATATATTTTTGTAATTTTATAAATGGACCCGGACCTTCTATCATGGACCCATCCTCACAT
>CM053171.1:14473407-14554704 GCA_012977825.3 Pteromalus puparum
GACTCTTCCGTATAACCTGCCGTTTTAAAGATTTTTCCAACATATTTTTTCTCGCTTCCTGAGCATTGTAAATTGTCACAGCAGCAGGTTTCATTTTTATCGTTGAATGTATACTATTGTTATAACTCTGAACTATTGCTTGCAATACATCAATATAACGTTTTGTATTTTTATAGGTAAAATAACGAAACATTCGCTCCTTTAGCGTTCTGTTAAATCTTTCTACGACGGCAGCTTTTACATCAGGATTACGCGCTACACGAAATTTTATACCCGTTTCACTTAAAAACTTTTGAAATTCTTTACCAACAAATTCTTTTCCCGCATCCGTTTGTAACATGTGAGGACAGCGATTTTTATGTTTACTTAGAATTTGTTTAAATGCTTTAGTCATTTCTTTTACGGTTTTGTCGCGCAACGGTTCGACAAAACTATATTTACTTAAAACATCAATCACTACTAGCAAATATGAATAATTATCGTTGTGACTCTTTAGAGATGATAGAACGATAAGATCAGCTTCCCATACGTGATCCAATCCCAAAACGTCGTAGTATAAGCGTGGAAATTTTTTTCGTATAGGTTTGTGAAGCGTATAAGTGTCATGTCTTGTCAAGCAGTCCTTGATTCGTGATGCTGGTATCTTTTTCTTATTCACACTTATTAAATTTCTCGCTCCTGTGAAGCCAGCCTCATGTCCCGGATCAAAATATTGTTTTTCAATGTCTTGCATTATTATTATGTCATTTAAACTGCAATTCGTTCCAACGTTTAGCTATAGGGGTAGATGTTCGAGTGCTTTTGCGTATTTCAGGGGTTTTTTTGCTTTTTTTTGCTACAATTGTGTCCGTCATTAACGAAGAATCACTTTTATTTTTTAGAAAAACGTCCATTTCCTCTTCGTTCTCGTTGTCCTCGTCGTCGTCGTCGTCGTCTCTTCTTCGACTTCTTTTTTTCCAACTTTTCTCGAGTCCATTTACAAAACTACTGCGAGATAGAGAACCATTGAGATTGAAAAATTCACTATTTCCAATAAACTCTCTCGGAATCTGTGTTTCAAAAAGTAATTCACCAAACTGTTTTCGACCTACGGCTTTAATATTTTTGCGTGCTCTAGCTACATCATTTACTAAGTCAATTATGTTTGAATTTTTTATTTTTTCTCCATCAATTTTTACAACACCAGTTGCACTCCAACTTATCCGGTTATTATTATTTTTTAAATGGTTTAATAAAAGTTTTGTTTTATTTTTGTATAATTTTGGTACACTTTCAATGATGTACTCATCGCTCATTTGATCTTTTTCATCACTTTTAGCATCTGCAGAATTTTTTTTATCGTCAAACCGGCGTTTTTCATCGACAAAAAATAGATATCTCTGTAAAACTTGTAGAAAATCTCTATACTTGTCACTGTCAGACGTATATTTCCCTGAATCCAAGATTTGTCTCATTTCACTATCAAGTCGTGAAAATTTATCTCCCTGTGTTTGTACAGTTTCACTCATTAATTTTTTCTCCTGTTCCGGAGTTACTTCTCTGGCAGCTGCTGTTGTTAAACTATTTATTGGTGCTGATTTTACACTTGCTTGCATTTTATGTAAACTTTCTTGAGGAATCAAAACCATTTTTCGTGCTCTTTCCATTTTTATGCATTTAGAAAAAGATCCAAAATAGGCGGTAACAAAAAGCCTAGAAAATTTCCGCCTTTTTGTACAATTATACGCTTCTTGCTTTTCCAGCAACTTTTTTTTCGTTTTGTAACTTTTGTTAAATTACGCAGAATAGTTTTATACTTTCTCANGTACAATTATAAGCTTCTTGCTTTTCCAACAACTTTTTTTTCGTTTTGTAACTTTTGTTAAATTACGCAGAATAGTTTTATACTTTCTCAGCTTCTTTTTTTCCGTGACGTTTAAACATACAATACCTTTTAATACGTTCAAGGCACACTCACAAATGTACTTTACAAGTTTTTCATCGGCAGTACGCAATAACGCGAGTCGTTGTTCTTTATTAGAATGTCTCAATGCCTGTAGCAACACAAAATATTTTTCTTCAAAAGGTGATGCATTATTCTTCTTCATCAACGCGCGACTCTCACGAGATGCTCGCTTCGCCATTGTCGGATTATAACTGAATCGATTTTTTTTTTTTTTGCTCTAAACAATATTTAACTTGCTGTACTGACTCGACGAATACTTACGAATATAGACGTATTGATATTCATCATCAGGAAATATACAACTACGGAAACGTAATTCCTCAGGTGTACTCTGCTTCAAGTCAATAACTAAATAAGAATGTGCTTTTAGAGTACTATCATAATAAGCTTCTTGCAAAAACTTGGAATCCTCGGGGTATAGTTGACGAGCCAAATGCTGAATCTGTGCACGGTCTCGAGGATTCTTAAATAAAACCATATAATTCGCATTCAACGATATGTCACGCTGCCCTTTGTGAAATATATTCTGACATATGTAAATCACCGATGCATTACGATGATGACTTCCCTTGCTAAACAAATCTATTATTGTACCATTATTCGCTGACTCACGCATCAAGTCATCTATTATTATCAATTTTCGTTTTTCCGGATCGTTCGAATAGTCCTCGTTATGCGGTAATCCTTCACGAAATTCAATCTCTACATTCTCCCCTCTATAACTCTCCTGCCATTCACTATAATAAAATAGTATTCTGTCAAACTTCACATTAGCCAACACATCAAGATGCTTTAAGAATCTCTGCACAAACACTGTTTTACCTGCCGAGGTAGGGCCAGCACAAATCATAGTCCACGGATGCATAAATCGAGTATCCATTTTAACATATAAAGGTACACTAACAAAAAAAAACAATACAATACCTGACCCTTCTTGCTCGAGACGCTCCCCACCACGGGGGGCCCCATCTGGACTTGCCCGCTCTTACGTCCATTCCATCTCAGGCACCCCCTCTACCCGAGCGACTAGACTTGCACCAAGCCATGCCTCGAAATTCGAAGCTGTATTCATTTAACACATACAACTTCTGAAAAGATGCCGACACTGTTAACAATGCAACACTTAACGAACACCGGTATAAAAATGTCACCACCCTGACCCAGATATTTATCTAAAGATAAAATCTTGACACGCGCTACTCCCAAAGTCACCGCGACCCCCACTATAAGGCCCCACACCTGCAGAGCGACTAGACTTGCCCTGAGCCATGACGTCACTGGCGCCACTAGGCCACGCCCCCTGTCTGCCTAGGCTTGCCCCTCTCTACTCATAATACAGTAAGTATCATTAATACATTAACAATGTACTAATAATTGCTTTTTTAGTATTTAAATGGCTCCAGTTACAAGGAAATGTCTAATAAGAGTCTAATTTTTTTTTCATAATTCGTCATTTAACGATATTGCGATCTTCGTGAATAGACGAACAGGCTGTCAAATATTGAGTGAATATACATATATATACAAATGTGTATATACAAACGTGAATATACATATATAAAAATTAAATCGTCTAAGATATATATATATATATATTATATATATATCTTAGACGATTTAATTTTTATTTTTTTACCAAGTTAAATTAAAATTTACTGGAGTTTTAGTAGCGCGAATTACAAAAATGTCAGTTCCGTAACCTAGTCAAATATGGATTCTTCACATAACTTTTTATAAAAGTAATATGTTGTGGTTTAGCTTTAGGGACTTGTTTTGTATGTAATTCCAGTTAGAATAACCGTCCGGCAAGTTAAAAATAGTCGATTTTAGTATAGAACATTTGTGTGCCCGTTTTGAGCCAGTTACGGCAGAATCACCCATATACATTTTAAAAAAAGCACCTTTTTTATTTTATCTGCCGAACGGAGCAGTCGATCCGAGGACCAAACGGGAAAAAGTAGATAATTTTATTATCTTTCAAATGCAATTCAACTGAATTGTTTTTAACAGTCGAAGGATTGAAACAAACGCAAAATAGTGTTTTTCAAAAATCAAAAAATGGCCATAAAAAGAAAAATAGATAAGAAAATAAAAAAATAACTGTTTTTCACAAATTTAGAATCCAAAAATAGATACGTATGTCAAATTTGATTGATATTCACGGAGTTGTTTCAGAAATATTACGACACACACACACACACACACACACACACACACATACACACACACGCACGCACACACACACATACACACACACACACACACATCCATACGGACATTTTCTAAAAACACGTTATTCGAACTTCAAACATCTCAAAACATGTTTATATGAAGTTTTAGCGAAACTGAAAATTTTACTATCACAAAGCTTCCTCTAGGAGGAAGCAAAATAACTAATAATAATGATAAATAATGACAAATCTCACTCATCAGTATCAATTTCTGATACAAAGGTATCAAATATAAATTAACAATAATAATATAATACTTAACTCAAAAAATAATTATTTATTTATCTGACTAATTTTATTTAACATTAATTATTTATATGTTATTTCATTTAACATTATGGCTTGGTGTTTATAAATATCTTCCATTATTTTTTGCAATTAAAAAAGACGTCAGAAATCTTGTTTTATATTATGATTGAAAGTTTATTTTAATAGGAAATCCATAACCATACATCTAGTGTAAAGTATAGATGAACGTAACAAATTTTAGATCTTTATTATGTCCTCATAATTTATTATAGACATACAATACATAAGGTATAAATAAATAAACAAAAATTTACAAACAAAAAAACATAAGGTATAAATAAATAACAACAAATATTTTAATACTATTTAATCTATTCTTATTATTAGACTGTGATAATTGCTTGCAGATAAGCATGCATACATAAGTGTTTTCACTAATATAATGGAATATCGATTTACTTTTGTTCAATATATAGCATAGTAGCTATGTTGTGCTTGGTCAACAAATAAAATGAAACTGTATGGCAGAGAATATAATGTGATTTACAACAGCGAAAAGACAATGGCTGAAACCCCAAACGATAATGTATGCGGATAGCGTAGACTGGCACTGGAATACCAACTTCTGATTGGTTGTTTACTGATGCCAGCGTTACAACACAAAGCGATAAATAACTTAAGAGCAAACCTTTCTTTCTGTAAATACTTAAACTGAAAGGGAATGCAATGCTCCCGAAACATATGGTATGGCATATTAGAATGCTTTTCCTATATTTAAAGTAGTATAAATTGCATGCTATTGAGTAATCAATTAATGTAATTTATAGTCTTATAATTTTACTATCACTATGATTTAAATTATAAATTAAGTCTTTACAGCAAAAGTAAATTGTAATAACTGGAAATTTTTAATTCGCAGTAATCTTGTTGAGATATAATATAAACAATTAATATATACCAGCACAAAAACGCTTGCTTCACTCACAAATAACATATATTGTTTATTATTTTTCGTTGTGGAGTATAGCCACTTTTGACCCAACAATACAAAAAAATTAATCGCCCGTCTATTACATAACATGTACAAGCTCTGTTACACTGTTCCAAGAATATCAAGTAAATTTCTTTAATTTAGTGTGTTAAGGTAGCTCACTCAAAAAATCGATTTTCACACAGAACGCTGCAATTTTGTATATGTGTAAATATGTTAAGTGCTATTAAGTGTCCTCTATAACTTGGTATAATGTTTACCCCCACCCTCCCCGCTCCCCCTGAGTAGTATGATTTTTAAAGATATCGGGTCTTGAAATTGTGTGTTTTAACATGGAAAGCATATACCAAGTCTAAATTTAGTGTACATTCTATTAAATTACGTAGAAAATATATCATGCATCTATTCGAAAAGTTAGGTTATTACGTGAAATCATAATTCGAATCAAAAAGATAAAAATTTGATAAAGCAATCGGTGTTTTTTAAAAGTTACAACAAATGAAAGTTTCAATTACATACTATCAGTATATCTATATATGTGCGCAGTGTTTTTCACTTTTTTAAGTTTGGAGGATATTTGAAACTCTAAACACTTTCTATCCATATTTTGATATACAATACTAAATATTCTAGAGTTTTCACACGTGATAACACGGCATAATATTTAAACAAATTAATTTTCTGATTCAACCTCGAATTAAGCACCACAGATGGGCCGAGTAAATTATTTTAAATCCTTGTTTTT
Organism: Pteromalus puparum; assembly: GCA_012977825.3. NCBI lineage: Eukaryota > Metazoa > Arthropoda > Insecta > Hymenoptera > Pteromalidae > Pteromalus > Pteromalus puparum. Next base: position 14,479,569 of record CM053171.1, read on the forward strand.
CAGTTTGTTTATTAAATTTTTAAAAAGTAGAACGCGCATGTAGTTTTTACGAATCTAACTAAGAATTTAGGAAAAGTTTTTTGAACGTGTTACAAATAAAAACTATTTATCAGATTTTTCCATAATTTTCATGTATCTAGTTTACCCTTGGTGTATGGGCATTTTTGAATATTAATAATACAAAATTAACCTATGTCTTATGAAAATATATAGAATTGGTTGAAATAAATTCTGTCAAATGTTTCTCTTGTTTTTGGGTCAACAAATACTCAAAAAAATTTTCAGACTTCTACATTGCGATGGTATGCATTTCCAGACAGTACATAATGTATCTTATAAGGAATATTTAGGAAGTATTTAGGAAGTATTTAGGAAGCTGTATATAAGATATTGGCTCAGGTGGTAAGGCGTTTGACTAGCACGCCGGAGACCCGGGTTTGATCCTACCGCTGGTCAGTTTTTTTATTTTAAATGAATCCTTTAGTGTGCCAATGCGTGCCAAAAAATGTGAGAAACCATGAAAAATGTTTTTATAAATGTGCAACAACATGAAATAAAGTGTAATATATTCTGTAAATCAATTTGTCTTCTTGTTCCAAAACTTACTTAATGCTTTTTCTTATTTTTTCACAATTGTACACATTTACGTTAAGGGGGCACACCACCTTCAAACTCTGAAAAATAAACTTCTTATAAATAACAACAAAAATAAATTATAATTGTTAGATAATTTTTATACTAATATTAGGTTATATTACCTGTATTTTTACCATAGTAAATCCATATTAGCGTAAAATTATTTTTTAAAGCAATTCATATTGAAAATATATAGAATTCGTATTTATCAAGTGGCGCGGTAGCGAAGGCTAGTTTGAGAAGCAGATGATGCCGCGGCGCCCATGACATACTTACTTCTATATTGCTGTTCAGATTTTTCATTATACAAAAAAAAAAAAAAAATACTTATCATTACTGTTAGTAAGTTTTTTTGGCTTATTAGCATGCTTTCTGAGCTAAACTGATTTCCAACAAAAATATTAGTGAAAAAGCTGCCTATTTTTATAAGTGAGTATATAATCCAAAAATGCTGAAATCAGGTATTTATTCTTCAGTCCGAAATGTGGTAGGACCGTGAAGTTGGCTGCAGAAGGTGAATATACATGTATATATCAATTAGCGCGGTAACAATTTCTGTTGGAAAACGTAGTTTTAGAATAGAAATTTCGGAGATAAAACTTTATATATACAATATGATAATAAAATTAACAAGTATATTAATTATTATATTGTAATACCCCGTACACGTTTCCGAGGATTTTGATAAAAAAAGAAAACATTAACATTAAAAGAAACTAAAGTCATTCGACTTTAGAAAATCTTTTTTTTTAGAAAATCTCAGCAGTTCCCCTGCTCCTTCGCCGAACAGCAACCAGCACCAGTAGACCGGCACAGCGAGCAAGAACGCACAGCAGAGCGGCGCAGCGAGCGCACATGAGTGTGAGTGAGAAGCGAGCGAGTATGCATGTGTGAGTATGAAAGCGAACAGTGACGTAGCGACGGTGACGGCGACGGCGCGCGCACCTAAGTATGAATGTATTGTAATGAGATATGGATGTATGAATGTGATAGTTTTCTCGGCGGCTCGAGTCCCGCTCGCCGGCGCTACCTTTATAAGGGCCCGTGCAGCCTACAATTAAGCACTAGCCTCAGCGCAATTTAAGCGCCTAGTCTCTACTTTAGAGCAATTTACGCCTTGAGTAGAAAATATACTTATAAAATCTTCGAAATGATTATAGATTAGGGAATTTTCAAAGATATATGATAACGCAATGTTAAGCGTATTATATAAAATTATACTTAGAAAAATTATGAATTTTGATTATACTTATAAAATTTAGGATATAGATAGATAACGCAAAACCAAGCGTATTTATCCAAAAATCAATTGTAATGAACCAAAGCGGGTTTAACAAAAACGAATACGTATAATTGAATATATGCAACAAGTTATGCAATATTCTTACTTAAATATTTAATTTCATGAATATAATTCTTTTGTTATTTGAACATAAATCAAACTTCTTTTTTTTATTATAATGAAAACATTCCACTACCTGGTATCCCGGACCTGAAATATTATTATTAACATTTATGCGACGATTAAAAATAAATAAAATCAATATAAAGAATTATTCTTTCGGCCTGTTGTCAGAATTAAGACGCAGAGCCGTAAACAATCACGACTTTTATGAAATAGAATCATACATTTTCTTTTTATCTAAAAGCGCCCAGTGCAAGTAAGAGTCGTGACCGTTATATGAAACGAAACGAAATGTTTCAACGTCTTTCCTTCTACATTATCATGAAATCAGCCGATCTGAATGTCAGAGGACAGTGAACTTAGCCGCATATGGCCCATAGTCATTTGGGTATTGCTTTATCATATATCATGTTGCCGGCGCATACTCTGCGTTCCGGAGCGGTAACAGTAACTAGGTAGCCAGGGTAGCCGATGCCGAGGTCTAGGTGGTGCGCACCGTAACTTTTTGTGTTTAGGTGGAAAAATCATTCGAGGGCGGTGTCTAGGTGTACAGGGTGACCGATGACGAAGTCTAGGTGGTGCGCACCGTAGTTTTTTTTTTTGTGTCTAGATGTAAAAATAATTCGGGGGGGGGGTGTCTAGGTGTACAGGGTGGCCGATGACGAAATCTAGGTGGTGCGCACTGTAGCTTTTTGTGTCTAGGTGTAAAAATCATTCGAGGGCGGTATCTTGGTGTACGGGGTGGCCCATGACGAGGTCTAGATGGTGCGGTTCGAGGTGTTTGTGTCTAGGTGTAGAAAAATTTCGAGGGCGGCGTATCAGAACAACCAGTGATTACATGCTAGTGATAAAAATGTTACGATAAAGCCAGATTCGTTAAAGATGCTTATATTTTATTTTCAGAACAAATATAGAATACTAAAAAAAAATTACTAAAAAGGACTGAAATCTCTTTAAAAAATTAACTTTTAAAAAATTAAAAGGTTAGGCGAGTTTGATTTATTCTGTAACGAAATCACAGATAAAAAAGAACCGAGATCAATCAAACAAAGTCAAGTTTATTATATTTAATTATAATAAAGAAAAAGAATTGTTTTTTTCGATCAAGGGCTTATACTTAACTTAAAGTTAAGTTATATAATGATCAATTAGGAACAACTCTCAATATACTTACTACGTAACTTGACATGCCCGTTTCATTTTGTTTATTGATGAACAACTAAAATTTTCTTTTTACGTATTAGAACGCCATAAAAACACCGTAAGTATACAATGAGACGGGCATGGCAAGTTACGTAGTAAGTATTGTCACAGACGCACACGTCTGCAACGCGAGCTGCGAGACGAGTCAGCGATAAGAGCTGGCCGAGCTGCACTTCGATGCATGCATGTGCATGCATCGTAGGCGGTAGCTCAGTGGTAGAGCTCCAGGCGTCGCAATCTCGGGGTCCCGGGTTCGATCCTACCCACCGTCTACTCTTTTTCGCTTTCCGACTCGTCTCCTCTCCGTCCGTTACAGTATCTTGAAAGTTGTTCCTAATTGATCATTTAATAACTTAACTTTCAGTTAAGTAAGCCCTTCATTGAAAAACAAAAATTTTATTGCTTCATTATGATTAAATATAATAATCTTGACTTTGTTTGATTGATCTCAGTTCTTTTTTATCTGTGATTTCGTTACAGAATAGATTAAACTCGCCTAACCTTTTACTTTTTTAAAAGTTAATTTTTTTAAGAGATACCATTTTCTTGAAGATCACTTATAATTTCTAGTTTGGTTCCTTTTTCAATATTGACATTCAAACTATCGCCTATATTTATTGATACATCTAATTTGTATCGTCCATCTGTAATGGCTCCAAAGTATTCAAATTCATTGTTTTTATTTTTTTGAATAAAATTATTACGCAAATATCCCTGAATTTCTAGAATCATTACAAAAGTATTCGAGTATCAGTACAAAAATGAGTTATAATATAACTTTAAAAAAAGATTGTTTTTATTCACTTACTCACAAATCCTTTTTTTGTCGTTATTTCAGAAAATTTGATTTTCAAAGGTCTATTTTTCAATAAATTAAATTCTCCTAATGTAGATATAGATGAATAATGTTGTAAATTAAGATGATAAAATGTATTTGCATTTGAATATTTTTTACCTTTGTGACAGTTACACTTTCTAATAAAATTTTCTACAAAATAATATTATTATTGATTAAAAATAAAAACTAAATGAAAAAAAAAATCGAGATAAATAGAATTTAGTTTACCTCATTATTTTTTAACTCGAGAGCAAACTTTGAAATTATTTCATCATACATATTACATTGAATTCTTACACCATTATTGTTGTTCAAAATAAACTTGAAAATTTTTAATTCTTCATTTTTTTGCTATTAATAAAAGTTTTTTCGCCAATGATTTCGTCTATGTAGCCAATTACAAAACTGCAATAAATAGATTTATTTGAATCTTAAATAATTATACTTTTATAGTAAAATGTAATTGTATAATTACGCTGATTTATCTCCTATTTGAATTTTTTTCTTTAAAAATTCTGATGATGCTAATGCGATCGTTCTTCTTTTTTTTCTCCTACGTCAATATTTTCTGAAGCTTTCCTTTTGTTTGCCATATCAATACTATTTCTAAATAGAAAATATTTAACGTATATAAAAAGTATTCATCTAAAATACATTAATATTAATTCACAAGGATTTTTACTTTAATATGCTTTCTAAGATGTCTGTTATAGTTATTTGTTCTATAAAACTTTTTTCCACATTGTATACATATTTTATTTTTATTTTGATGCAACAATAAATGACGTTTCAAATGATAATGTCTTATAAAAAATTTTCCACATTTTACACAAAAAAAATTTCTTATACGTGTGCGCTCATTCAAATGTCTTGCCTGAGAGAATCTTATTTTGAGCTTAATAATTTTCGCAACAAGAAATAAGATTCGTGAGTTCGATTTTTATTTATATTTATAATTGTTGATCAATTATTTAGAGACTTGTGGCGCAGATATAATTTGGAGTAGGTGAGGAGTAGCGGGTCAAATAAATAGTAGACATACTTATATTTATCGAAATGGTTGTGGCTAGCAGTCTTTATTCACTTTATTTATTACCATGGACTCATTCGAAAAGATTATCAAAAGCACCGATTAGCTAGAATTGAAATAACCAACATCAGAGAAAATAGCCACCTCGAAAATAGCCGAAACAAAATTAACAATAATTACGGAGACTCGAAATATCAAATTTTTACAAACGAAGATAAAATATTATTCGGTGATATAAAAGTATCCACTGCTTTCATGAGAAACAAGCTGAACCTATAAGGCAAGAAAAATATCGTTTACGGCGAATATTAGTTGTATGAAAATGAGTTATTGGATGGAATGTGACGAAATGAATTGATGTTATGCAGAAACAAAATGTCGATTGTGAATTTAAGCAATTAGATTTGTTGTTGATATTATAAGACGCGAACACTATTACAATTTTTTGAATATGTAGTTAATTAATTACGTTAATTACGTTGAAAAAAATCAATTATGTAAAGATGACTTATTTGCCATCACCGTGTATCCAGATGCGAGATCCGACGTTCGACGGATTAATTACACGGGAAACATGTCTCGTTGACGATTCAAGAATTAGCGTATTTAAGGTGAGGTTCTTGTGTTTAGACATTTATTTTTCCTTTAGATCTAGTCAGCTGAGATTTTGGCATCATTATATACATAAAAAAAATATGATTTTATACAAATTTTCAGCCTTATTTATCTAATATTTACTGAGATAATGCATATAAAGCAGAATTGTTTATTATAAAATAGCTATATTCAGTCGATGAAAAAGAATGATAGTGATTAGATTTTAAAATTGATTTTGTCATCTCTCTAAATAAATATGTAATCTAAACATATAAAATTTATAGCAATATTAGTTAATTCACAATAAATGTTGACGTACCTGTATTTGCCACTGATATTATATCTGACTAAAATAAAAATGTAATCACCATGAATTGTTATACTAACAAGGAATTCACCCAATTTTTTTGGAATCATGAAATTAAAATGTGTTGCGCAGGATACATTTTCTATATTTCAAAACATAAAGCTGAGTAAATGAGGTTTTTGTAAAAAAAGTACTGCTTTTCATATCATCGTATAAATAATCTAATTCTCTGTACATAAATCATTATAAACAATTTCAATATGATCCGTACTGTCTTGAATGATAACATTTTAAGAATTTATGCACTAGAATGCGCACATTTCGAAATACATAAAAAATCGCAAAAAACGCAGTTTTTTGCTAAAACTTCTATAACTTATTTTTCCATGAAAAAAAATTTAGCGACAAAAAAGAAACTTTGACCCCTATTCTACGTACGCATAAGGGCATTTTTAAGGAAAAAATTTTTTTCGATTTTTCGGTCGAAAAACACAAGAACCCCACCTTAATGAAAAAAAAAATGAATAATATTATTGAAAAAAAAGCACTAAAATATATCACGAGGTGAAAATCGTACAATCGTTTAATGAATGACCTGAAAATTCTTATACATAAAGACTAAAATGATGAAAGGCGTAATCCTCGTAATCCTTGTTTTATTATTTTGTTAGCTTTACGAGGGGTTATGATAATGATATTAGTTTTCGAACAATTCGCGGTATGCGACCATAGACAACCAACTGGGACGTGATATAATCACCACCAGCCGGACAGCTAAAGCTGTCTCTTTTACGTCTATCGGTGGCAATGTTAATTTGTGAAATTATATGCTGAGTCTTTTCCGAAGGAATAGACTCCCCGGATCAGTCTGGCGTGGAAATCCCCGGGTGCAAGAAACAAATATCAATACAATGGTTAGTTTGTTAAATTAAAAGATTAAAATTTAGAATACATAATCCCCAACAGCAAGCAGGAATGTGCGCCGTAGCTGGCTGGATCAGGCTTTCTCTCGAACACTCGGCCACGTGGTTTCGTCTCGTGAAAATTGTCGTGTACAAAGTGCGTGTAGTATGTTAAGCTAAAGGAGTAGAACTGAATCCCGCTGCACGCGAGCTGGTCAGCTACGCAGTAAGCGCCTCGTGGATGCTAGGAGAGGGGTATGCGCAGCGGACATGTTATCGTTTACGGCGTAGTTCTGCCGCGCCGGTGGCTTCATCGCGATTAATACTCTTACGGGAGCCGTATAAGCGCAAGAGAGAGAGAACGATGCAGTGCCGTACATATACAACACGGCGCACAGTGACGTGTTTTGGGATTTCTGTGACAAAATCAAACATCTACCAAACGAAATGAGCTAGGATAATGAAATTTGGTATGCTATAAGATGAAGTATTCTAGAATATGGGAAAAATAGTCCCGATATTCAAATGTTGTTACATAACCTCAAAAATGGTGCCCAAACATGGAAATTATCGATAAAAATGTATTAATTGCCATGCGAAGCCTAGAAAAAATGGAGAAAATTAATTTCTGCACATGTTTTTTAATGTATTTTTTCACGCTGAATCGAATGCTCGGTGGCAGTTATTTAGGCTTTGGAACTACTTTCATTCGACTTCTACACATATTTTTTAATGTATTTTTTCACGCTGAATCGAAATCCATTGGTTAAATTGCCGTAGGATGCCCCCCTTAAGATAAAAAACACAAATTATCAGCTTTTCCTTGATTTAAACTACTTAAAATCCTCATTTGCGGTCATTTGGGATTCGAAACTATTTTTATTTATAAAAAATCCATATATTGTCACGTTTTATCATATATAATACTTAATTATCATTCAAGATGAAATCAGTTATGACAATTTAAATAACGGTTCATACTATCGTCCAATTTTTGGTGCACTAATTTGAAATGAAAAACTATTACATATATTTACATAGAAAAAGAAAAGAAGTATTAGAACAAATTGAGAAAAAAAAATTATTGATTATCGACCAATAATTTGGTATTTTCCTCATATCTTTAATTTTTCCAGTAAATGTGGTATTTGATATTGATTTAAAATCTGAACTTTCTTCAAGAACAGTAGCTAATCGACTGTTAATGCGTCCATTTTTCCAGTAAATGTGGTATTTGATATTGATTTAAAATCTGAACTTTCTTCAAGAACAGTGACTAATAGACTGTTAATGCGGCCATATTTTCCTATTCTTCGTAGTGAAAATATGACGGTCTCAAGCCCGATAACGCAGACATAAGTCTTTTTAGCACAGTAAAAATAAATTTTACTTGTTTAACATTAGTATGATGAATTTTAATAGTACATGTTAAGTATGTTAAACATACCAAATTCGTGTTATTTTTGTGTGGGGGGTAGGTGGGGGGTTGTGTGTGCGGGGAGCATCGCCAAAATAACTATATAATATAGGAAGATATATGTAATAGTTTTTCATTTCAAATTAGTGCACCAAAAATTGGACGATAGTATGAACCGTTATTTAAATTGTCATAACTGATTTCATCTTGAATGATAATTAAGTATTATATATGATAAAACGTGACAATATATGGATTTTTTATAAATAAAAATAGTTTTGAATCCCAAATGACCGCAAATGAGGATTTTAAGTAGTTTAAATCAAGGAAAAGCTGATAATTTGCGTTTTTTCTCTTAAGGAGGGCATCCTACGGCAATTTAACCAATGGATTTCGATTCAGCGTGAAAAAATACATTAAAAAATATGTGTAGAAGTCGAATGAAAGTAGTTCCAAAGCCTAAATAACTGCCACCGAGCATTTTAAATCTGAAAAATACGATTTTAAGCAATAAAGCGCGTTTTTCTCTTAAGGGGGCAATTCTACGGCAATTTAACCAATGGATTTCGATTCAGCGTGAAAAAATACATTAAAAAACATGTGCAGAAACTAATTTTCTCCATTTTTTCTAGGCTTCGCATGGCAATTAATACATTTTTATCGATAATTTCCATGTTTGGGCACCATTTTTGAGGTTATGTAACAACATTTGAATATCGGGACTATTTTTCCCATATTCTAGAATACTTCATCTTATAGCATACCAAATTTCATTATCCTAGCTCATTTCGTTTGGTAGATGTTTGATTTTGTCACAGAAATCCCAAAACACGTCACTGTGCGGCGCCTGGCCGAATATTTCAGGACCGTACCTACACCGGCCTGAAATATGGTCGTTGCACCACACCTCCATCCGGGGAAAACTATTTTATCTCTAAACGGGCAATAGTTTGACCAGATCGCAGCTCTGCTTCCCAGGAACTCGCTGAAAGAATAGGCCTATAACAGAAACATACCCGACCCATGCGGTGCTGAAATAATAATAAGCCCTGGCCATAAAAAAGAGTTGACAACGAAGTACGCAGGTTGGGATGTAGTATTTTACATTCTTAATTCTTTCTTTTTTCTTTGTTATATTAGAAGTCTAAATGCATTTAAATGATTATATATGAGTACAAGTTTAAAACTAAGGTTAGCTAGTTTGAGAGGGGCATAGGGTCTAGACGCTTTTCCAATCCAGGCTAGGAGCTATGACTAGAACATCGGGCTCGTCTTGTGCACTACTGGGCTCAGCAGGTTGACGCCGTTTAATGCGGGCCTAGTATTTGGCTATGAAGGCCTGTCGTCGCTCCTCCCTCTCTTCCGGTGTTGACTCGTCCGGTGCTGAGCGCGGAGGAATCTCTCTTACGCGCGGAGGGCTTCGAGGGTGCTCTGGAAGGGATGGGAAAGAGGGGATATCGGGAGGTACTGATGAGCAAACAGGTGTAGGGCGTGCGTACTTTTGGGGTTGCAGTGCGTTGTGTTCCTGAGGGTGGTAAAGTGCAAGAAGCTCTGCAGCCCTTTCCTTTTCTGCTACCATAGCCCAAGAACCGGCCATATAAAAATGGTCGTGATAAGGTGCAAGGCTGTTCTCTTTTGATATCAATTCGATATGTATCGTAGAGTCGATAGCCCGCTCGGCAGAAGTCGTAGTGGGGTATGTATGCGTGGGCGTGCAATCAAACAGGTAAATTTTACGAACCACGGTCGTCATCGAATGCAAGCTTGAAAATTTACATAAACATTCCTTGAAACAAAAGAAAGTCGAAAAAAAAATTGACAGAAGCGTAGGTAGGGAACAAAATGGCGGCAGAAGTGCCGTAAGTTGCAAAATATTTATGCAAAGTGACATCATAAGGTGCACTTCTGCCATGTTGGCTAGGGGTTCCTTACATGATTAATAAGCAGCAAACAAAATGGTAGAAGTCTAGGTGGGGGACAAGTATTGAAAAAATTAACCTAAAGTTGCTGAATTTCGCGAATGATCCGACTGGTATTGTCTGCATTTCTTTTTATTTTTCATCGATTTCTAATCCACCTCGATTCAATGCATTATGCAATTTTATGAAAGCATTGTTTATAGTTATAAGAAATTAAAAAAATTATTGCAAAACCGTAGGTGGAAAACAAAATGGCGGCGGAAGCACTAAATAATTTTGCAAAACTACGCATATGACGTCGTGGTGAAACATAAAGATCTGAAGCTATTGTATTTATTATTTGTATTGATAATAGTAATAATAATAATAATAATAATTATAATTATTATAATTATTATTATTATTATTATTATTATTATTATTATTTTTTTTTGTTATCCGGAGAGTTGGACAAATGCTTAATGCACCATGGCAGGAGCCGTGCGGGACTCCCCGTGTGTGGGACTCTCCTGGCGCGGGACAAACGCCAGGCATACCCACTAAAACTCCACCTCTCATAGGGCCGCGAGAATCCCCCCCGGTAGCCGCTTTCGAATTCCTTCGGGGGGTCACCTGTCTTGTTACGACCTATAGGTCATCTATCGTCGTCTAGTCAGCTAAGCACCCGTCACTATTTTTCGCGCGGAGAACCGTCTCCACGAACGCCGTTATGTCGTCCCAATTCTGCTTGCTAGCAAGCATCGTTTTCACTACCGTGTCGGGCGTAAATGCCCCTACCGTCACCTCTAAGATTCTACGCCTATCAGCCCACCGAGGGCAGTCAAAAAACGTGTGTCTCACGTCGTCCCGTTCGTCACCGCAGTATTTGCAACCCGGTGTCCCTACCTTATTCATCGCGAACAGGTAACTCCTAAAGTAGCCGTGTCCAGAAAGAAATTGGGTGAGATAAAAATTGACCTCCCCCCATCTTCTGCCTACCCACGGGCCTACCTCCTTAATCAATGATTTCGTCCATTTCGCATGGCGGCATTCACTCCATCGCTCCTGCCATTTCCGCATCGTCCTATCGCGTTCCTCGGTTCGGATTTCCACCCTAGCCGATTCCCGGAGACTCTCGTAGATCCGCTTGCGTTCAATTGCGAGCAGATCCACGGGAGTCACCCCCGCGATAGCCATTGTCGCGTCCCCGGATACCGTTCGATACGAGCACGCGATTCGAAGCGCCCCTCTTCGTTGCACCGCCGTTATCTGCTTACGATACTTTTTCTTCTGCATGGCATCGGCCCACACCTCCGCTCCGTATAAAAGAATAGAGTTTGTGGTTGCCATTAAGAGTCGTCTGACTGCCGGCATAGGCCCGCGCACGTTGACCATCGGCTAAGCTGCGCCACCCTAATCGCCGCCTTTTCGCATACGCTGTCTAAATGCACCCCGTAGTTCAGCTTCGTATCTAGGGTTACCCCCAGGTACTTGGCTGTCGGCTTCGTCGTTATTGTTACGTCTCCGACGCGCATCGGTATGATGGTCGAGACACGCTTCCTAGTCAAGAGAACTATCTCCGTCTTTTCGAGTGCTAGCTGTAGTCCGTGGTCGGTCATCCATTTTAGCACCCGGGCCATTACCGCGTTCAATTTGCCCTGCGCGATCTCCACATTTCTAGCTATTATAACCGCCGCTACGTCGTCCGCGTACCCGACGAGTTTAACATCCTCCGGTACTTCTACTCTGAGTAACCCATCGTACAGAATGCCCCAGAAGTCCGGTCCCAAGATTGAACCCTGCGCCACCCCTGCCGTTATGGGCCTGCTCTTACGTCCCTCCGCGGTTTCGTATTCGATCGTGCGCTCCCTCAGATAATCCTCTACGAGTCGCATGATGTACCAAGGCACCCCAAACGATCGCAGAGAATCCAAAATGTCGACCCATCTAGCCGAATTGAACGCGTTTTTCACGTCTAGTGTCACGAGCAAGACCAATGGCCTGGCCGCATGACACGCTTCATCCGTTTTCTTGACCGTGTCCGTTACTTCTCTGATCGCGCCGATTGTTGAGCGTCCCTTTCTGAAGCCGTATTGCTTGTCTGAAAGGTCTCCCGCCTCCCTGACGGCGCTTAATATTCGCGGTTTTATTAGCGATTCGCCTGTCTTTCCCATAGTGTCGAGCAGGCTCAACGGCCTGTACGATGGCTTCGCGCCCGCCTGACCTTTAGCTTTTTCAATTAAGACTAGCCTAGCCCTTTTCCACCGCGGACTGAACACGCCCTGCACCAGGCACTGATTGTACATTTCCAGGAGCAGCTCAGGCCGTTGTTTGGCAACGGCCTTAAGTATTTCCGCGGGAATGCCATCCAGTCCCGGAGCCTTACCGCTCTTCAGGGAAGAAGTTGCCGCGATAAGTTCGCCCTCGCTAAAAAGGGGTATCTCATCCGTCAGTTCGTCCGTCATTTCTAATTGAGGTCGGGTGGGATGGGTGGGAAACAGCTTGTCAATTATCTTCTCGATCGCCTCTGCCGCCATCGGTTCCATTCGCCCCATTTCTCCTATTTTTCGCGTGACGATCGCGTATCCCTCGCCGAACCGATCGTTCTCCACATCATCTAGGATCTTGTACCAGCAGCGGCGCTTACTTTCTTTGATTGCGTCCCGAAGTCTCTTCTTCGCCTCGTCGTACCCGCGAGCAAGTTCTTGAGCCGTTGGGCGGTTATGGGCCCTTTGAGCTCTTCTTCTGGCTCGGAGGCTTTGCTTTCTAAGCTCAGCGATTTCGTCCGTCCACAAATAAACCAGACGTCTGAGGTGGCCGGTGGATACTCGGGGCATCGTTGCATCGCACATCTCGGTGATTAGCCTAGTAGTGCGTTCTACTAGGATATCGGCTTTCTCACATCCGCCTAGTTCGTCCGGAAGCCCATTAGAAGGTAATTCTGCGCTTCGAATCACCTCCGTAAGTTCCTCCCGATTAAGACGTCGAGTGTTCCATCGTGGTTCCCGGCTGTTTAATCTTTTTCCAAGTCTGACACTTTCTTCCTTGGCAGAAAGTCACGCTCAGCAATCTTATTGAGTGTAGAGAGATCCATTCTAAAAAAAAAATTAGAATTCAGGTTAGAGAAATTTTCACAATGACAAGACTGGAGAAAGATAGAAATAAAACTTACTTATAAGGTTAGATGAGTTTTGGTTTCTTTCCACAAGGTGCTGGCTGTTCTCGATCTCTTCGATTGCTCGAATGTGCTCTAAGACATGCTGCGTCTGTTGATATAGCGCATTCCCCACCACAATTTTTACCCCTTCCGTAGCCTCTTGTAATATACCCCTCTCTCCTGTTCAGGATGTATCTTTTCCAATGGTGAATCCCAGTCTTGCATGATCTCTTCTATCATTCGTTTTCATACTTTTCATAATTTTTCGTCATACTTTTTGATACTTTCTCATACTTTTCGATACTTTTTTTTATACTTTTCGATACTTTTTTGATACTTTTTTTTGATACTTTTTGATACTATTTGATACTATTTGATACTATTTGATACTATTTGATACTTTTTGATACTATTCGATACTATTTGATACTATTTGATACTTTTTGATCTATTTGATACTTTTTGATATGCGTGTTGACCGTCTAAGTACTTGAGATAGTCGAGATGGAAGTGTTAGTGGTGGAGATGGAGATCGAGGTGAGTCCATCTACTCTAGACAAGGACACGGTTGGCCCCAGAGATCGAGACCAAAATTGACCAGCATTGGCTTCTATTGACTTATACACTTCTCTTACTCAGTCGAATCTTAAGAAAAAAATATAACTGTGAAGGTGTGAGATTTTTTCCCCGTATAATTTATAGATTTTTGTTCTTGCATAGAAAATAAAACAGAGAGAAGATCTCCCCACATCTTGCAATGCATTGACCGCTGAAAAAGACTGTTTCTCGTGGGGGCGCCTAAGAATCTTCGGTCAGTGCGTCTATTAATATAAGCATCAGTTCACAAGCGCATACCCACCTATGTTTTCATAGTCATTGGTGTGACTATTGTCTATTTTTCGTTGGCTCGTAGCTTTCTTTCGTTGGCTTTCTCGTTCTTCCTGGAAAAACTTCACTATCTCTTCCTCGATAGTCTCTTGCAGTTGGGCGTCTTCTGGGCCTCTGATCCTCGTGCCGAACAGCAGTTCGAAGGGTGAGGTCCTAATGGAGCGATGATAGGTGCCGTTTATCGCTCGTTGTACGCGACTGAGGTGGCGGTACCAACTGAGCGGTTCATCGGCGCTGATCTTCGTCGTGACGGCTTCGACTATGGCGTTCACACGCTCCACTTGACCATTTCCTCTCGGTACTCCTGCGGCGATGACTAAGTGTTGCACCCCTTCTGCTTCGCAAAACGCGTTAAACGGTTGAGACGTGAACGCCGTTCCGCGATCTGTCACTATCCTTTTCGGGTTTCCAAAATGCTGCTGCAGTACCTTGAGTTTCTGCAGCGTTTCCTCTGTTCCTACGGACTTTGTGGCGAAAATCCACGTGTACTTGGTGAATCCGTCCACGATTATAAGCACGTACTTGAATTTTCGGCTGGTGGAAGGCAAGGGTCCTACATGGTCCATATGTAGCGTGTGGAGAGGCGTGTCGTCCTTCGGGATGGGGTTAAGGTAACCCTTGGCCTTTCCCTGCTTCCGTGCTCCTAAGATGCAGTGCAGACAGTTATCGATGTAACTCTCTATCCTCTCGTTCATCTTGCTCATCCAATATTCTTGACTGAGCAGTTCGGCTGTCTTTTTCACTCCGAAATGTCCGATTTCGTGTGCTCTTCTTATTAACTCTTGCTGCAGGCCCTTCGGTACTACTAATTTCTGTAGGCCTTCTTCGCCCTTGTATACTAGACCGTGTCTCATGCTGCGATTTTATCGTCTCGATCCTGTGCTCTTGCTAGCCTATCTAGTAGAGCATCTCGCACGACGTTGATTGACGAGAATCGGCTAAGCGCGTCGACGTGTTTCATGCGCTCTCCGGCACGGTGTTCCACGGTGTAGTCGAACTATTCTACGAACATAACCCAGCGTCCTACTCTAGGCGCGAGTTCTCGTTTGTTCATGGTCTAAGAACTCGAGCTCTCACTACGGCTAAGAACTCGAGCTCGTAGCTGCTATAGTTCTGCTCCGCTGGCGTCGTCTTTCTACTCATACAGTAGACTGGATGTAACAGTTGATCGTCCGGGTATTTCTGTAGAAGCATAGCACCGTATCCCCATTTAGACCCGTCGGTGTGCAATTCTGTTTCTCAGTGTTGGTTATAGATTTTCAACACTGGCGCTTCTACTAATGCTTGCTTCAGCTTAATGAATGCTCTGCGGTGATCCTCGTTGAAATGGAACTTCGCGTCTTTTTCGTGAGATCCGTCAGCACTTTCGCTATCTTCGCGTAGTCTCTTATAAATTTGCGAAAGTAGGCCGCTAACCCTAAGAATCGTAGTAGCTGTTTGTGTATCCTTGGCTCTGGACAATTCACGAGAGCTGCCGTCTTTCCAGGCGACGGGGATATCTTTCCGCCTTCTACTAGGTGTCCCAGAAATTCCACTTTCGTTTGTAACAGCTGGCACTTCTTCCAATTAATCTTTAGGCCAAACTTTGCTGCGGTCTTTAATACTTTCTCAAGGTTCTCGATAGCCTCCTCGAACGTTTTCGCCTTGATAATGCCGTCGTCCATGAATACGACGATAATCTTCTTTCGGATCAACTCAGCGAACACGTACATCACGAATCTTGTGAAAACGGCCGGCGATGTGCTGAGTCCGAACGGGACTCGGCAGAACTCGTACTGGCCCTCGGGCGTGACAAAAACGGTGTATTTGCGGCTGGCTTCGTCCACTTCAACATGGAAAAACCCATTCTTCAGATCGATTGTCGAAAACACGACCGGTTTCGACAGGCTGTCTAGTACGTCCTCCACGAGCGGCATCGGCGTCTGCTCCTTCTCCATTTCCTGGTTAATTTTCTGGTATGCGATGCACACTCTTTTACTGCCGTCCTTCTTAGGTACGACGACCACTTGGCTGGCATACTCCGAGCAGCTGTCACGGATTATGCCCTCCTTGTGCCACTCATGCACTTGGTTTCTCACAATCTCAGCTCTTGAGGCGAGAGTCGTCTCGGTCGGCAGCTAATCGGAATTTTGTTTCGCATAACGATGCGCATCTTGATCAGCGTTGTCTGCTTACCCTCCGGCTTGTACGCGGCTGTCTTGTCTTGATGGCTGCGTATTTTGTTTAGGTAGTCGGCTGGAACAGCGGCGACGACTTGCTCCACTTCGCTCAATCACATACTCGGTTCCCAGTAGAGCTACGACCGTGGCTCGGTCTGGGTTGAATATGAGACGTGCCATCTTGCAGAGCGGGTCTCCGAGTAGCACTCGCTCTTCGACAGCCTCTTCTGGCACGATGAAGTATTGCAGACTGTACTCTGTACCATCGACGAGCGTAGGTAGAGTCACTAGACCATGCGGCTTTACCACACCGCCTCCAAAACCCCTAAGCTTACCGAGATACTCTGTCACCTCGGGCGTTGGATTTGCCGTCTGCTTTATGCGATCCCATTGGTCCTCTCGCAAGATGTTTCGCGGTGGTGATTTTTCAAGAGCGGCCCTGCCGCTCGGCCCCAGCTGACCCTCCCCCGCCGAGCTACCCTCACCCCCCTCGAACTGCCGAGAGGGCTGAGGCGTCGCATCTAGCGGCAGAGAGGACAGTCCCAGCGTGACCTCGAATGAGTGAAGAGCCCTAGACACCAGCGAGCCTTAAACTGTCATATCCGATTCTTAAAGCATATTCTATTCCTAAAGTGCATCTATTTCAATGTTTCTACTTCAATATAATACTTATATCTTCAGTCTTTTATTTTATTTAAATCCTGCAATACCACGAATCTCACATTATTCAAGATGGACTCTTTTGTTAAATTTGACCAAAATATCGAAATAAATTTTATTGCTTTAAAAATGTATCATTTAATAATTTACTAAATTTCGTAAAATCAGGATTCAGAAAATAAACAATAAGAAACCTTTCAAGATGGTGCTGGTGTCGGGGGTACCGGCGCGATGCAGCTTCTCATAACTTGCGCCAGGGTGGACGCCCAAGCTGGCATGTTCTCAATGCCTCCGTCGTTTTGCGCATCTTCACCCTGCGGTGCACCTGGTAGCGACTGGTCGTTTGGCGCGGGTGCATGTGATCCTGGCGACAGTAGTGACCGAACGTCTATCGCGGGCATCCCCGCGGTTCGAGCCTCGATCAACTGCTGCTCCAGTTCACGCATTATCGCGCGCATTTCCTCCACTGCCTGTGCTGCCGCGGCTTGCTCTCGTTGTAAGGCCTCGGATCTGGCCCTCTCTTCCGCTAGCGCGTTCCGGAGTTCGTCAGCCATCTTCGTGCTCTGAGATGGTAGAACTTTCTTGGCTCCTTCTGTACGGTCTTGCCCTCTCCTTCTGTAGTCGCTTGACGCTGTTTTTCACAGCTCTCGGCGGCTGATCCCTTCTCGGAGGGACTTGCTGAGGATCGGCCGGCTGCTCCGCTGGCTCCAACCCACGTGCAGTCGAATCTTTCTCCAGCGTGTTTTATGGCGTTACCTGCCTCGGCTGCCTACGTTCTCATCTGCGCGTTGGGCCTTCTCGTTCGGCGTCCCTTTTTTATGGCCCCGCGTCGGCTCGGTCCGGCGCGGTACTTCGGGCACTGCTGGCTGCCAGAAGTTGATTTTATTGCGCTTACTCACAGATTTTCTCCTCGTGCTGTTGGCGTCGTTTCTCCGCTTTCCCAACCGTCGATGCTGGCGTCGTTTTTGATGGCGTCGTTTGCCGCGTCTTTCTCGGCGTCTTCATGGCGTTGCTTACGGCGTCTTCCTCTTGGTGTCGTTCACAACTTCTCTTATATTGCTCTTGAACTCGTGGCGGCTCACCTCTTGTTTGCCTCTCTTTGACCTGGACGTCTTCTCTGCGACATTGGTCTTGTTTCCTACGCGCGTGGCTTGTAGCGTCTGGTCCTCGGTATCAGAGAATCTGCGTCCTTCCTCTGTGCTGACGGCCCTCCTGGTTCCGTACACCTCCGTAGCTTAGGCCTGCTGCTGCGTCTTCTTTCGTTTTTGAGTCCCCGCTGCTCACTGCGTCTTCTCTGCGATGGATCACTCGTCTTGAGCACTGAGCACTGATGTCATATTTTACTCGTTTGTTTGCAAAGCTTTTATTCTAACAAAGAGCCTGTCATCCCGGACTGGGCCCCCAATTGTGAGATTCGTGGTATTACAGGATTTAAATAAAATAAAAGACTGAAGATATAAGTAATATATTGAAGTAGAAACACTAAAATAGATACACTTTAGGAATAGAATATGCTTTAAGAATCGGATATGACAGTTTAAGGCTCGCTGGTGTCTAGGGCTCTTCACTTACTAGATGCGACGCCTCATCCCTCTCGGCAGTTCGCTCATCTTCTCATCGCCTCATCTTCTCTTTCTCTCTCTCTCTACGTTCTCTCTCACGCACACGCACTTACATTCGCTCTCGAACGCACACACGCTTACGCACACACTCCCACAATAATATATAAATATTTAAGCAAAATGTTACATAACATTTTTGGAAATTGAAAATGTGTACTTTTTTGTAAACCTATATCCCATTCCTAACTAATTTTATCAATCCTCTAGTAAATATTTGTCTAGTATATTTTAAAACTTTAGTACATAAAAGTCGTATGTGATATTTGTGTAGGTAGAGAGCCGCAATTCATCTTAAACTCAAAATATTATCTTCGTAGTATTTTCTTATATATGTACACATGTATAATCAGCAGTAATGTATTTGTGCTAAACGCTTTATAATGGCGCAATCTCATTTGCTGATTTTGCCCGTCAATACAGTTTGATTGGGTCATATTAAAATTAACAGCAGTATGCTGTATATACTTTATGATTAAGTACATACACATACACATAAATCGTATCTATTGCGTAATACCACAAAGAAAAGAAATATGAAAACGCCACGTGTAACATTATATTATATACTTTGTGATAAGAATTAGATTATACATATAATAAAAGTAATTATTGTTTACAAAAATAGAATGATTTAAAATATAATATATTTTAAAATGATTTCCGAATAGATATTTGTTAATTAAATATTTGTATAAATATGATTTGTGATAAGAATTAGGTTATGTATAATAATAATAATTCTTGATCATAAAAATTTTATTTTTTAAACAGACATATATATATTTCTATTAATAAATAAATATATATGGGTAGTTCTCTGTCAAATCGAAGATGAAAAAATTTTTTTTGTTCGAACTTTATATATATGTTCTATAGGATGCCCATGGCTCTCAAAAAAATTTTCAGCGCAATCCCTTTACTTGGCTTCAGGTTATAGCTGGTCAAAGTTGGTGTTTTAAGCGATTTTTGCATTTTTTGCCTATTTTCAACGATTTGTAGCTCATAATGGATGCATTTTTAACTAAAACTACCCTGATACTTTTTTTTTGTTAAATTTCCTGAATTTTTCAATAAAAATACTTTTAAAGTCTATAACGGTGTTTTAGACCGGGATATTAATGAATGACGGGGCCCGCATCCATATATAAACGATCAGTGGCGCATCCACTGATCGATGAACAAGCGAGAGGAAAAGTATGTAGCAGCTAGCTGCAGGCTTCTTGAAGGCTGTACGAAGCCTGGCCCGTAGCGCAGTTTGCTGTACGTGCACGTCCTCGTGCACGTGAGCCCGCGGAGGCGTCGTGAGTGATTTGGCTACGTAGCTAGTTCGCGAGATAAATCAAGAGTGAATTGCATGGGAATGGACAGAGTCAGGAACAAAGTGACACAAGCCGAGTAATAGCAAAGTTTCTCTTTATGTAAAGACTCAAAAATCAGTACAAATGCAGCGCGGAGTAAGAGAGACGGAGCAGAGCGAATAATGCCGAGAGAGAGAGAGAGAGAGAGAGAGAGAGAGAGAGAGAGAGAGAGAGTATGGCGATCGGGCAGGTACTTACAAATGTGCTTCGTGGAGCTCGACAAATGCCTCGTGGCTTGGACCGGAGCGGCACAGGACGGACGACCAGGGCCCGACGCTGGACAGCAGGACGGACGCCTCAAAGCCTCATGTGTGGCCAAGTGCAGCAAGAAGTCGAGCGGCAGACCAATGGACAGGCGGTGCTGAACAGCAGCAGGATGATTCCAGCGTCACACGAAGTTCCTGGTCAAGGACGTTGCAGCAGTCCTCTCGAAGACGAACGCACGCACGCACGAATCGATCTAGCATAGAAGTAAGCGTAGCCGCGGGAACAAGGAGACAGTATCGGCACGACTGTACTGTACGGCGGTAAACTCCTAAGTGTCGCGGCGCGAGACGCGACCGCGTGAACAGTGCAATCTCTCTCCCTCTCTCTCTCTCTCTCTCTCTCTCTGGGGTAAGTGCGACACGTGCTGACGACGCCTTGTTCTTGCGGTTGCTTTTGCTAACGGAATTCTGCACTTGGTGCAAGCAATTTTGATTTGCAGGCAAAGTAGAGCCCATTGGCTTCAACTGGATATCATTTTTACGGCATCAATTTGTCGCTGAGCCAAGGATCTACATTTTTGCCTGCGTAAAATATTTGAGGTTAGAAGTATATTTCCAACGCTCCTGCCCGCTCTCGCCGTACCGACCGTTGACCGTTAGCAGCTTCGTTATCCGCACTGTCAGAATCTTCTGCAGACTCCATCACACCTTCAGCCAACGACCGCTACGTTCGACGCAGACGAATCGCAGTCTACAGCAGTCTCCCAACATCTGTCCGGTGAAGTTTCAGTGATCCGTTATTACCGTGTCAGACTGGCAGTGATCTGTGCGTTGTTTTAGCGGCTGTGTATGAGTGTGTGACGTCCGAGTGTTGCCTGCGACCTTATTTAAAGTGCGAAGTAGAAGTTCAGTGTGTAGAAGTTGATTGTGAGAGTTGAGATCTCTATTAGTTTTAAGCTAAAACATAATATCAGAGCACGTGGTGAATGTGTGCGTTCACAAGTCTATTAGAATTTGCCAATCAATACAGTCTCGCCCGTATAACTCGACTGTACAGTACACATAGTGTGTTCGAAAAATCACCGAATAATGTTGGCGCGAATTATTGAATTTTCAAAAATTCCGTTATATGTCACTGTTAGAAATGAGGTAAGGCAGAGAGGATTATTGTTTAAATATAAATGTGGATTTATTCGTCTTCTTCTATGTATAGCTATGCGTCGCACACACCCTGTGTATTCGGCGACGGCTCGTTCCCAAGAGAGCGATGTGCGAGACTCGTCTAGTTTCGACACCGCAAGTAGTCATGTGACTCACACTCATACGCGAGAGGGGATACCTGCATGTGCGCGCTCCCTCACACACTCGTTAACGTGCTCACTCATTCTAGCGCGCTCTGTACTATACATACAGTCAAATGTACTATATTCTCAATACACCTCCTTACATTTGTACTGTACATTATATTTTTACATTTAACAACTTTCTGAATTTTTCAAATTTTTCTCTACAGAGAGCTTTTGTAAAAATGTCCGCAACATTTTCATTAGTATCAATTTTACAAACTTCAATCAATTTATCTTTCACGCTTTGATGTACACTATGATAATGAATTTCAATATGCTTAGAATTTTTCGTAAAATTACCGTTATTTGCAATGTTTATTGCACCTGAATTGTCTTCATAAATTTTAATCGGTTCTGCAATATTTATTTCGAATATCTTTACCAACTCTCTGATGTATTCTAGTTCGCTTACAGATTCGGATAGGGCTACATATTCTGCGTATGTCGACGCTTTAGTTACACATTTTTGTTTTCTTGACTTCCAGTCAATTACATTTTCGAACATTCTTATAACATAACCTGTCGTAGATTTTCTATCAATAATATCACCAGCCCAATCTGCATCCACATAGCAGTCGATTATATTATTACCATTTTCTTTCCTTTTATAATTTAAACATAAGTCTTTCGTTAAATACAAATATCTTAGTACTCTTAAAGCATACTTCCAATGAGTCTGGTCATAACAATTCTGATACCTACTTAAGTAATTTACGCTAAAACTTATATCTGGTCTCGTATTCGAACTTATATACAATAAAGCACCTATCAAGTTTCTATACTTAATATTTGACTCGCAATTTTCAGACTTCTCAAGTTTCAAGTTTGTCTCCATAGGAGTGCTATATAATTTACTATTTTCTATTTGATATTTACATGCTAGTGACTCTATGTATTTAGTTTGGCTTAGTTTCATTTTACAATCGTTATAATCATATTCTATATTTATCCCTAAATAATCTTTTATTTCTCCTAGGTCTTTCATTTTAAATTTATTCATTAGCACTTTCTTCAGACTTTGAATTTTTTTCTTGCTTTTACAACAGATCAATAAGTCATCTACATATAACAAAAGATATAAAACATCATCTCCTTTTCCATAGGTATACAAGCAATTATCAGCATTGCTTCTTTTAAATTTTAATTTCGCTAAGTATTCATCAAAGCATTCGTACCATTTTCTTGGACTTTCTCGTAGTCCATACAGCGCTTTAAACAATTTACAAACTTTGTTTGTTCCATCATTGTAACCTTTTGGTTGATTGACGTATACCTCTGAGCTTACTTTACCATTTAAGAATGCTGTTACAACGTCCATCTGTTCTATAATTAATCCGAATTGACAACAATAAGAAAGCAAAATTTTTAATGTTTGCGTTTTTGCTACTGGAGCGTATATGTCATCAATACCATTCGTTTGTTGAAAACCTCTTACTACTAACCTAGCTTTAAATATATCATCAGCCTTTTTTGTGTAAACCCATTTTACGTCTAGTACTTCTTTTCCTTTTTGTTTCTCAACTAATTTCCATGTTTCATTTTCATACAAGCTATTCATTTCTTTATCCATAGCATTTTTCCAACTATCGCATTCATCGCTATTCATCGCCTCCTCAAATGTACAAGGTGTATCTACTCTACAATAATATACGGATACTCTATTAGTACTATTTTCCGGATATCTTATCGGACTCTTTTTCACACGTGTTGATCGACGTGGAGTATTTGGTTTCAAACTATTTTTATCGATATTCTTTACATTTGTTTGATCTATTTCGGTTACATTTTCATATTCATCTGCGCTATCAAATACATCATCATCGATTTCGCTTTCGAACTCATGTTCGCTTCTCTTACTCGACTCGAGAGTCGGAGTACGGGAAGAAATATTTTCGTCGTCATAATCAAGACCAATACATTTTTGATATGATTCTACAACATCAACATGTCTATGAACTGTTACTCTACCGTTCAACAAAACTCTATAACCTACTTCACTGTAACCTAGTAAAATTCCCATTTCAGCTTTTTTATCCCATTTGGATGATCTTTTTTGCTCTGGTTTTCTAACAAAGACTTTACTACCGTATAACATTAGATTTTCAACATTTGATCTTTTTCTAAAAAATATCTCATATGGAGCTTTCTTTTCAATCGTGTTGGCTAAAGTACGATTTTTCAAATATGTTGCAGCATTAATTATTTCTGGCCAATATTTTTTATCTACTTGTGCCTCATCTAATAAACATCGTGCTATATCCATAATTGTTCTATTAAATCTTTCAGCAGTACCATTTAACTCATGTACGTACGCTGGACAATTGTTTATATAAATACCCTTTTCTTTCGCAAATTTATAAAATCGATTATTTAGGTATTCTGTACCATTATCGCATCGTATTGTTTTTACTCTTTTTCCTGTTAAGTTTTCTACTTCATTTACATACTTTATCATACAATCATATACTTCATCCTTTGTTTTAATGCAGTAAATTTTGGCTATTTTGCTGTAATCGTCGATAAATGAAACAAAATATTTTTCACCGTTTGGACCCGGGGTCTTGAAGCTACCACAAACATCAGTGTGTATAACCTCTAAGATATCTTTCGCTCTTGTTCTGTTATTTTTAAACGGTAAATTATGCATTTTATTCTCTATGCAAATTTTGCATTTTAATATTTCCGATTCAAACTCAGTTGGAATACCCGTCACCAATTGTTTTCTACTTTTTTTTTATTTCTAGCATTCTGTGCCACTTTTCTTTTTTACTTATTTTACCATTAATATACTGAGCATTGTTTACAATTTTTTGTTCAATTTCCAATCTACTCGTAATTTTATATGTACGATTTTCTTTATACGCTACTGCTATTAATCTCTCTTTTTCATCAATTATTTTAGATATATTTCCTTTAGAAATAATCGTATTCGTATCTGTCAATTTCGCGTAGCTAATTAAATTTGTGATCATTTCTTTTACGTATAAAACATTTTTCATTTCTACTTTGTTTTCTTTCCCAAATGCTCTGAAATAACTTACAACATTCCCAATTTTAGTTGCTTCTAACTCACTACTATCTCCTAAATAGATTTTAATCGGTTTCTTTAAAACAATGCAATTTTCGAAATAACTATTATCATTTATAATGTGGTCTAAACATCCACTATCTAGCAACCAATTTATTTCATTACCTATAGTCTTTTTATTTCGCGCCGCATGCGCTGTTGCTATCCAGGCGCTGACGTCGGACCCACTCGGTTGACTCGTACTGGCGCCTTGCTGCTGCTGACGGAAGTTGCCGCGCCCTCTGCCGTAGTTGCTTCTTCTTCCTCTGCCGCTGCTACTGCTGCTGCCGCGGCCACGTGTTGAACCTCGCCATGTTCCGCCGCTGTGCGCTGCTTGACCGCCATCTTTGCACTCTCTCGCGATGTGACCGGTTTTTCCACATTTGTAGCATCTTTCTTTGTTCGTGGCAAAAACGTTTGATTTTCTTTCGGAATCGTCATTTCCGTGATTTTATTCTTCACATAATCCGCCGTTTGATCTTCTTCTTTTAATGTATCAATCAGATCACCAATGTAACTATACGATTCTGGCAACGTGTTAAGCATATAATTTAATTTTTCTTTTTCAGTTATCTTTGCACCGGCACTTTTTAATTCGTTTACTGATTTTTCAAAATCACTGAAAAATGTAGCAGTGTCACTGTATTTTTCTAATCTTAGTTTTTCCAACTTGTTTCTACAAACAATCTGCAGTGCTGTAGATTCTTTCAAGTACATACTGTCTAGCTTCTTCATTATGCCATAGGCTGTTGTTTCTTCACAAACAAACTCCAATTGTTTATTTGAAATCGCACAATAAATAATGTTTATCGCTTTTAGATCATTATCATCCCATGTTGTGCCTGTCTCTGTTGAGGGCTTTTCTTTGTCTATTACTTCATGACACTTTTTTAATTTTAGAAACATCGTTATTCTTTTTTTCCACATGCTGTAATCCTCTCCGTGGAACACTGGTATAGCCAATTCTCTCTTCTCCATTTCGTCTACTTGAAACTCAAATTTTTCTTTAACTTCGAAATTTTCTTCAACTTCTTCTATGTTCTCGAACGTTCCTTCGTGTTCGGAATCTTTCTTTTCAATTTTCACAACTTCCGATGTCTCACCGTTGTCCATAAACTTAAGTGTTCTCTGCTTGCACTCGACCACGTGTTTCAGATTCACTTTTTAATCCGCGTGCATGACACTGATTTTAATAATTTTCACAAAACTTCTACTTGTATTGACTAGTCCTTTTAATCTACGATGTGTCTTTGCTTATATTTTTCTTCCTCAGTAAATTTTTCACTTTAATTTTTCACTTCGAAAATTTTACACGCCACGTGGGTTTGACCTCACTTTTTAATTAATACCCTCATATCTCTCCTAGGATTGATATGAGTGTATAATTTGAATAAAAAATAACCACACTCTGCTACCATGTTAGAAATGCGGTAAGGCAGAGAGGATTATTGTTTAAATATAAATGTAGATTTATTCGTCTTCTTCTATGTACAGCTATGCGTCGCACACACCCTGTGTATTCGGCGACGGCTTATTCCCAAGAGAGCGATGTGCGAGACTCGTCTAGTCTCGACACTGCAAGTAGTCATGTGACTCACACTCATACGCGAGAGGGGATACCTGCATGTGTGCGCTCCCTCACACACTCGTTAACGCGCTCACTCATTCTAGCGCGCTCTATACTATAGTACGCGCTCTATACATACAGTCAAATGTACTATATTCTCAATAGTCACTGCTGACTTGCACTATAGATTTTAGTTTTCAGTTTTCGCAGTATTTTCTCTGGTTTTCTACGGGTTTTTGCAGCTATTAGATTAATGCCTGTGTGTAGAAAGTGTGGTCGGAACGTAGTCACGAAAGGCATAACTTGTAGAACGTGTGGATTAGACTTTCATCAAGGTTGTTTAGCGTGATTTATTGGTACAAAAATTTGTAATTCGTGTTGCGCCAGAACATACAGAGCAATTACGGCTGAGCCTACGTTACCGACTGGTACTAGTGAGCGGGCCGCTACTTTTGATACTGGTCGTGATCTAAATTCTAGTTCTCTTCTGGACGTCAGTGACCTCAGCGAAACTAGCCATAGTTCAGTTATTATCGGTAACTTAAACAATACTTTGTCAAACCCTAGTCAGTTAGACTTAGCGATGGCGACGTCCCTTGCGCCGAACTGGGGTTCGCTTTCGCTCGATGATAAAATGGGAGAGCTGTTCCGACAGATCACGTTAGGTAATACTGAACTAAATCAGAAGCTCGATTCTATTACCGCTAAGGTGCAAGATCATGATAACAGAATCGCTGCAGTGGAGCCGAATTCCACGGAAAATTCTAGGGATGTAGCGAGCCTTAAGGAACGTTGCGAAAAGGGCTATAGATACGCTGAGGTAAGAGTATCAGGCATTCCGCTCACATGCACTGCGTCGGCAACTGATCTGACTGAGCTTATATTTGATAAGCTAAAGATGTCCGCTGATTTATCCGATGTTCGCAGCATTCGCGAGTTTAGTGACAATACGAAGCCGAGCAATGTAACTGGCTCTCAGTCGCAGACGCGGCGCATCACAAAATCGCGAGTATTATGCATTAGATTTAAGAGCATCTGTGTACGTGATGATATTCTTCGTGCGAAGCGTGCGTTAGGGCCACTAAAATTCGGCGATATTTTCCCCGAAGGAGGCGATTCAATCATTGAAATGTATGAAATTCTGTCTCCGTTTTTACACGGTCTGCGTCTTGCGGCGAAAACACGTGCCAAGGCAATGGGCTACAAGTATATTTGGGTGCGAGATGAAAAAGTCCTAGTTCGCAAAACTGATGGATCCAAAATTATCCCTATCGTCACATATAGTGACCTTGAGAATATTTTATGACAAAATCAAAGGCTATAGCTATCAGGTCTGTGCAAAACCATATGCGTTTGAATTTAGGTAATATTACGCCGATTGTAGTAGGTGGTATAGAAATTGCTTTTGAAGAGACTGTGAGAAACCTTGGAGTTACCTTATCCAAAATGCTTTCATGGAATGCGAATGTTTCTGGCATTTTTACGAAAGCTCACTTTGCGCTATATCGCTTAAGATATAAGGGGTATAGTTTGAATAGCTGTCTCAAAGCTAGATTAGTTAGCACTTTAGTTTTACCACACATTGATTACGCTTGTTTAGTTTATCTTGATCTCACTGATTACCTCGCAATTAAACTACAAAGACTATGTAATGCGGCCGTGCGATATATATTTCATCTGAAGAAAGATGCGCCACTTAAACCCTATTACGAAAAGTTAGGATGGCTGTCGCTCAAACATCGAAGGAACTACCATTTAGGAGTACTATTGTACAAATTGTTCATTCTAAAGCGTCCTGATTACCTATTTAGTATGTTTCCTACGCCCGGCGATGATATCAGGCGTTCGACAAGGAATATTCCCTCTGCGTTTGTTATACCGTTTGCTAATACTGAGATGTACCGTAACTCTTTTACTATCAAGGGAATGCACTTCTGGGATTCCCTTCCTGTAAAAATTAGACTGAGTAGTTCCCTCGGTATTTTTAAAGAGCGCCTTCACGAGCATCTATTATCATTACCGCAAATCTATGTAACTAGATAGACTTGCGAACATTACCTTATCTAGAGGCTGTTATCTTACTTTATTGTCGTATTAGTTAGTTAAGCTAAAATGTGAGTTTGAGGGAGCAGACGCTCCACTATGCCAAAGATACGCTACTAAAAATTTTTTGTAACTGATATGCTAATGTTTAGCGAAAATTCTATTTTTGTTGTATCTATTGTTATTTTGCATACATCGCCCCACGGCCTTATGGGCCAGGGCGTTAATAAATCTGTTATCAATCAATCAATCTCTCTTGCTCTCACAGACGGCGCCACACGCACATACACACAACGCGCGGCTCTCTCTCTCTCTCTCTGTGTTATGGCTGTCTGCTCCTCTCACTTACCTGCTGCTGAAAGGAATGTTATATACAAGAATATTTACAGATATAATGTTTATTATAGTATGATCATATAGTATAGGGGAAAGAGGGACGTAACGAGTGCACACAAGGCAACTCGTTATATTCCCCACCCCCAGACGCTGGTAGCACGGGGTACCAGCTCGATCAACTGTCTCTCTCGACTATAAGAAAATGAAAGATGAGAATTAGAATGTAATGAAATATTCAAATTTATTTAATAGGAAAGATAATAAACGATTAATATAAGATCAATATTAACAACTATCAGCCCCTTCGTCTCTCTTACAATTACATGAGGTAGTATCGAAAATAAACAAAAATCGAGGGCGTCAATGCCAGATACTAAGTTAAATAATACGCTTCAGTACAGCAAAAATAAATAAAAAAGAACGAAAATCGCTTGATCTCTTCTGATGATCTTAAATGCTGCGAAGCTTGATGAGAGGTGAAGATCTTCGTGTAGATAAGCTTTCTAATTATTGTCCATTTCTGGGGC
The DNA here is from genome assembly GCA_012977825.3 of Pteromalus puparum. Lineage (NCBI taxonomy): Eukaryota > Metazoa > Arthropoda > Insecta > Hymenoptera > Pteromalidae > Pteromalus > Pteromalus puparum. Next base: position 14,508,738 of record CM053171.1, read on the forward strand.
GCAAGCGGCGAGGCGAAGTTTCTGCTGGGACCGTCGCTGTTTTCTTGGAACCTCGCAGTCTACCCCTGCGCTTCGGTACTGTGGGAGTTATAATTTGCGCTGGAGAATCATCAGTTACTTCAGTCGCCGGTGCGGGGAGCACAATTGGTGAGGGCTCGCTGTTTCTCCTTAGCGGAGTTGGCGGGCCTTGTGTTGTGCTACCCACCCCTTGGTCTTCTTGCTCCCCTTCTGGGAACTGTTCTTCATCATGACACGGTTTTAAGTCACATACGGCTACTTTTCCTATGCCGACTCCTTGCTCTGTCTCAAGCTCATAGGAGTTCATCCCTATGCGAGCCGTGACGATAAATGGCCCAGCATATTTCGGGCTTAGTTTGGCTGCGATAGCTTGAGCTGCAGAGGAAAGTATACGGTTCTTCGCCCATACTTTATCACCCACCTGATATTCGACATCGCGGTGTTTCGCATTATAGTACTTGGCTTGCCGATCTTGAGCGGTTTTAGTATTTTCTTGAGCAGTTGCTCGGAAGTCGTCTAATTTATCCATGCGAGCATGCCAATCTTCTTGCGCGGCTCTTTCTAAGCTTTGCTTGGCAGCTTGCTCTATTTCTCTGCGAGTAGTACCTGGCGGCTCTGGATTTCTTCCATAGTTGATAAACGCCGGACTAGAGCGTGTTGCTTCATGGATAGCAGTGTTGTATGCAAAAGCAAATTCCGGAATGTGCTCATCCCAAGTAGTATGCTTGGTTTCAATGAAAGCAGCAATCATCGTTTTGATAGTGCGGTTAACTCGCTCGGTCGGATTAGATTTAGGCGAATAAGGGGCACAGGTGCCGTGATATAGTCCATGTGCTTCCAAATAGTTATCGACGAGTTTATTTTTAAAAGGAGTACCATTATCTGATGAGAACCGATCAGGGATACCAAATCTTAAGAAGATTCGCAGATTCAGTTCTCGCTTGATCGTTTTTGCATTGGCCTTCCTTATCGGGATGCATTCGATCCATCTCGTAAATAAGTCGATAAAAATTAATAGATGTTCGTGTCCCTGGGTTGACCTCGGAAAAGGTCCCATAGTGTCGCCAGCGACTATCTCCCAGGGTCGTGTAACCACGTGTTTGCCCATAAGCCCTGCGGGAGCGAGTTGCTCCGCTTTGACTTGCTGACAAATGTAGCAATTCCTTACGAAGTCTGCTGTATCCTTATACATATTTGGCCAGTAGTACCGGAGCGCTATTCTCTGATGGGTCTTGAACCTTCCTTGATGTCCAGAGACTGGCTCGTCGTGACACTCGGCGAGAATCTGTTCTCGCTGTTCGTGGGGTACTACTAGCTTCCAAGCGTCGTCATCTTGTCCGAGTAGATCGTTTACCGTCGGGTCTGGGCGGTAATGATAGAGTCGGCCACCCACGACCTTCCAGAAGGGATGTGCCTTTGGATCTTCGACGACTTGCTTCGCCTTCTTCAGGTACCAGGGATCCTTGATCGACTCGTCCACTGAAAGCGAGGCTATTACAGCTATTTCATCTTCGTCGGTCTCGTACATACGAGAGAGCGCATCGGGCACGACGTTGTCTTTACCTTTACGGTGAACGATCTCAAAGTCGTAGGACTGGAGACGCAGAGACCAACGGCCCAATTTTCCGTTAGGGTGTTTCAAGTTATCTAGCCAAACAAGGCTGTGGTGGTCCGTTACTACAGTGAAATGGTAGCCTTTGATGTAAGGTCTAAATTTTTCTATGGACCAGATAACACTGAGGCATTCCCTCTCTGTCACCGACAGCCTGCGCTCCGTAGCAGATAAGACGCGGCTCGCGAAGCAGAGCACGCGGTCTTCTCCCTCAATGCGTTGCAGAAGGACGCTTCCAAGTCCTGTATCGCTGGCATCACATTCTACTATGAATGGAGCGCTGAAGTCAGGCCTTGCTAAAACCGGAGCAGTTGCGATCAGAGCTTTTACTTGCTCAAAAGCTACCTGTTGTTCGTCCTTCCACTCGTATTTTACATTTTTGCGAGTGAGTGCAGTGAGCGGTTCGCATAGTGTAGCGAAGTCTTCTAGAAATTTACGGTACCACGAAGCCATCCCAATGAATCTGCGCAGTTGCTTTAAGTTCTTGGGAGCCGGGTACTCGACTATAGGCCGAACTCGTTCTGGATCGGGGCGACAGCCCTCACGATTCACAAGTACGCCTAGGTAACGCACTTCAGACATGCATATTTTCGACTTCTTCCTGTTTATGGTGAGTCCAGCTTCGTTTATCCGTTTCAAGATTAACGTTAGCCATTTGACATGGTCTGAGAACGTGTCGGTTGCGATTATGATGTCGTCTAGGTACGCAAAAGCATACGGTTCCATTTCTGGCGTGATCAGCTGGTCAGCGAGCATCTGAAACGTCGCTGGCCCTCCTGCGAGGCCATATGGCATCCTGACGAATTCAAATAATCCAAGTCCAGGTACAGTGAAGACTGTGACAGGGATGGATCACTCTGTAAGGGGTATTTGCAAAAACGCTTCTGAGCAATCCAGCGCCGATATATATCTGGCATGCTGTATATTCCGCAATATCATATCCATGTAGGGTAGCGGGTAAGCATCTATTTTCGACACAGCGTTCACTTTTCGGTAATCGACGCAGAAACGAAAACTGCCGTCAGATTTTCGCACCATAACTACTGGACTAGACCAATTACTTTTGGATCTTCTAATTATGCCGGCACGGAGCATCTTATGCACTTGCTCGTGCATTTCGTCCTCTAAAATTTTCGAAACAGGGTAATACCGCTGTTTGATAGGGCGAGCACTGCCAACGTCGATATCGTGGTGTATCCATCCCGTGCAGCCCAACTGTTCACAGGCAGGATCGGGCAGCAGTTCTTTCATCAGATTGTCGATTTCTAGGCGCTGCTCATCGGTAATTGCTTCAATTCCGAGAGAGGCGAGCGATAAAAGCTCCTCAGCACGCATAGATGAGAGGACGGCCGGAACCTCAACATCTGTGCCTTTGAGCTGTAGCTTATTTGCTACAGGATCAAGCATCGCCGAAAATGCGCGAACGAAGTCGGCACCTAAAGTGCACTCAGTGTCGGCTTCATTCAAGATAAGTACGTCAATCGAATGAGTTACTCCACCAATGGTGAAGGGCAATTTAACGCTACCCATTATAGGCACCAAATGACCATCGACTGCCCTAGCCCCTGGGCCCACATGTGGTCTCACGCGCCTATTTAATGAGGCAGCGAGAGATATGCCGACGGGGCCAAGGACGGTGCGTGAAGCTCCGGTGTCGTAGAGTCCTCTTAATTTAAATTGGCCGACCTCCACGGCCAGCCACCAACGTGGAAACTTCTCAACTAAAGCGCTGGCAACAGTACCTCCATCGCAGAACGCCTCCACATCGGTCGAGCTACTCGTTGCTAGCGGTGAGTCGTTCGCCGGGCCGTGAAGTGTTTGCGCTACTCCTTTTACGCTTTTAGCGTTGAAGGTCCGCGGTTGTTCAAGAGCGGTAGGGACCTTATCTACTCGCTCTCTTTCCCGTTTTTTGACACCTCCTTGGCGCATTCTGGACACGTAAACTTTGTGTAGCCGGGCCAGCTGCAGTTCCAACAGAGGACCTTGTCGCCATCTGGGCCAGTTGCCTTGTCTTTATTTTTATCTGACTTAGGTGTAATCTCTTCCGAGCGATTACCTCCTTGCCAGCCACCTCTATCACGTATACTTCTACTTTGGCCGCCGCCGCGAGTTGACACTCTGTTACTGTCACTCGTTTCTTTCGGTGGGGTTTCTGCATCTGTCGAGGAGGCCTTATTCTCCGAGGGATTCTTTGCAGACGTCTTGCGGCTGGGAGAGCCAAGCTCTTGAGTCTTTTTCTGGAAGAGCTTTTCGAAAAGCTTTTCAAGCTCTGTTTCTGACAGAGACGTCGACTTCGCGTCCAACGAAGCCACGCTAGCCGGCTTGCCCTTAGCGGCCTTATTAGCAGGCCTGTATGCAGTTTCCGGCAGCATGCTCTGTTCAGCTGGGGGCGGCGGCCTCCACTGGCCGTCTTCATCGTGTTCTGCCTCTTGAGCTTTATCGAGGAGCTCTTGTGTGTTTGTTAATCTTCCTCTGTAGATTTTTATCTTCTTTTTGAGCTTCGGGAGCATATTGTCGATGACTAGATTAACTTGGTCCTGCGGATCCCATGGCTGGTCAAATCGGCTTAACACAGTGAGGAGGGAAACTATGTAGTCCCTCACTGGCTCGTCTGCGCCTTGCGTGCGTAAATGAGCCTCGACCATCAGATTCCGCTTATTTCTTTTCGTCCTGCTATAATTGTTGAGGGCAGCCCTCTTGAAATCTTGGTACGTTTGCCACGAAGGCCTTAAGGTACGATACCAGAATAATGCAGGCTTCTCGAACATGGGGACCATGGAGTCTAAAAGCTCCTCATCGGATATGTTATCCAAGCGTCTGTTCTCCTCGACTTGCTCTAAAAATTCTTCGATGCTCACACCTTTGTCGCCAGAGAATTTTAATTTCCATTCTCGGACCGTTTTACCGAGATTCTTTGTTCTCGGCCGAAAAGTGTCTGGGCTACTCCAAGTGCCACTCGGCGCAACTCCCGTAGTCGGATACGTCGCTTGAGGATTCAGCCATATATAACGATGTTTTAGACCGGGATATTAATGAATGACGGGGTCCGCATCCGTATATAAACAATCAGTGGCGCATCCACTGATCGATGAACAAGCGAGAGGAAAAGTATGTACCAGCTAGTTGCAGGCTTCTTGAAGGCTGTACGAAGCCTGGCCCGTAGCGCAGTTTGCTGTACGTGCACGTCCTCGTGCACGTGAGCCCGCGGAGGCGTCGTGAGTGATTTGGCTACGTAGCTAGTTCGCGAGATAAATTAAGAGTGAATCGCATGGAAATGGACAGAGTCAGGAACAAAGTGACACAAGCCGAGTAATAGCAAAGTTTCTCTTTATGTAAAGACTCAAAAATCAGTACAAATGCAGCGCGGAGTAAGAGAGACGGAGCAGAGCGAATAATGCCGAGAGAGAGAGAGAGGCAGACGGATGACCAGGGCCCGACGCTGGACAGCAGGTCGGACGCCTCAAAGCCTCGTGTGTGGCCGGGTGCAGCAAGAAGTCGAGCGGCAGACCAATGGACACGCGGTGCTGAACAGCAGCAGGATGATTCCAGCGNACGCGTCTTCGGCTGCTTGTTGTTGCGCGTTGGACACCACGTTCTTTAATTGTTTTTGAAGATCTTTTATTAATTTTTCTGAGTCGACAACTTTTGATGACAGACTTTGAACTTTCTCCGACTGCTCTGAGATGTAGTTATTCATCTCGATTTGGTTATTCTGCAACTCGCGTTCTGCTATCCGAGCTCTTCGTAGTTCCTTAGCCACTGTAGCTGGTATTAATTCAACTTCGCCACTTGGCAAGGTCGTGCGGACGAAGGACACATTCGTATTCTCATTCATTCTCGACATACTCTGTGGTGTTGCTGATGTCACTGTGACTGATGCGCCAGCTAATCTGCTATAGTGTGCGCACGTCGGCACTGATGTAATCGTTGTTGTTACTGCTGCAGTAGCAACGTGCGACGGCGCGAAATTATTTTGCGCGTTCGTATTACGGGGCGCTGGCCCTTGTGACATTTCAAGATTAGTAAAGTCTTCACGCATGTGTAGTCTCGAATCGACTGTCATAGTGAGTGACATATCCTCGTCCTTCTTGTGTTCGTGTGGCGAGCTTGACGGTAGCTGTGTATTTCCGTGTAAGCTTTCCTCGAGTGCTTCTTCAGCTTCGATAACCTTAAGCACGTCCTTTCTCAAATCTACCGGGAAATTAGGTGATTGTACGAAAGTCAAACATAAGTCATCTCGTCTAGCTATACCTTCTTCTGAATTGTCATCTTGAATGAAATCTTCAGCCGTGTAGTTGCCATGTAATCTTCTTAACAATCTGTTCGCTCGCTCGAACAGCGTACCGTTCGTGTGTAATTCTAAGTGGTCTAACGCCTCGTTCACTTCTACGCTCGACAAATTTTGTATCCACTCCCGTAATTTAATATTTATGTTCTCCTTAAAAATTGTTAAATCGCTCAAAGTCCAATTTGATGCCATGTTTACGAATTTATTCGTATAATTTAAAGAAGCGAAAAATGAAAGAAAAAGAAAAAAAATTTTATTGATTTGTCGAGGGTACACTTGAACAGCTCGAAAAAAAACTCAACGCTCGATCGCTAAAAAATTTTATGACGAGAGTCAATTAAATATTTATTGATAAATAAGATCTTAAACGCTTAAACACAACGATAACAAAGTCTCCAAGCTCTGTAGCACACGCCGCTTGACTTGGCAGTATCGGTAATGTAGTACGTATAGTCGCTCGGCGAAACAATGTGAAACTGTTAGTACACTCTTTTAAATTCGACCACGAAATATTCGAGTTAAAATTTTCTCCGTGTTACAATTTCGACTCGCTGAAAAGTGTACACTTTGTTTTGGTTCGACGTGGCCTGACTCTCGCAAGGGTAAACACGTCGGGTCGCGCGCTCGCGTCTATGTATTGCGAGCGCTACGAAGCCGGTACTCGTAAACACGCGCGCTCGCTCTCGAAAATTCCTCTCGCGCTCGCGAAAACTACGCAGCAATTTATAGCCGAATAAATTGTTTTACAGTTTAATAATTAACCCGTAACGTTAGGGCCCCATATATATCGGTGTTTTAGACCGGGATATTAATGAATGACGGGGTCCGCATCCGTATATAAACGATCAGTGGCGCATCCACTGATCGATGAACAAGCGATACGAAAAGTATGTAGCAGCTAGTTGCAGGCTTCTTGAAGGCTGTACGAAGCCTGGCCCGTAGCGCAGTTTGCTGTACGTGCACGTCGTCGTGCAGAGCCCGCGGAGGCGTCGTGAGTGATTTGGCTACGTAGCTAGTTCGCGAGATAAATTAAGAGTGAATCACATGGGAATGGTCAGAGTCAGGAACAAAGTGACACAAGCCGAGTAATAGCAAAGTTTCTCTTTATGTAAAGACTCAAAAATCAGTACAAATGCAGCGCGGAGTAAGAGAGACGGAGCAGAGCGAATAATGCCGAGAGAGAGAGAGTATTGCGATCGGACGCTGAACAGCAGGACGGACGCCTCAAAGCCTCGTGTGTGGCCGGGTGCAGCAAGAAGTCGAGCGGCAAACCAATGGACACGCGGTGCTGAACAGCAGCAAGATGATTCCAGCGACATACAAAGTTCCTGGTCAAGGACGTTGCAGCAGTCCTCTCGAAGATGACGCACGCACGCACGGATCTACCTAGCATAGAAGTAAGCGTAGCCGCGGGATCAATGAGACAGTCTCGGCACGACTGTACTGTACGTCGGTAAACTCCTAAGTGTCGCGGCGCGAGACGCGACCGCGTGAACAGTGCAATCTCTCTCCCTCTCTCTCTCGCTCTCACAGACGGCGCCACACGCACATACACACAACGCGCGGCTCTCTCTCTCTCTCTCTCTCTCTCTCTCTCTGTGTTATGGCTGTCTACTCCTCTAACTTACCTGCTGCTGAAAGGAATGTTATACACAAGAATATTTACAGATATAATGTTTATTATAGTATGATCATATAGTATAGGGGAAAGAGTGACGTAACGAGTGCACACAAGGCAACTCGTTATAAGTCATATGTAGCTCATAATGGATGCATTTTTAACTAAAACTACCCTGATACTTTTTTTTGTTAAATTTCCGGAATTTTTCAATAAATTTACTTTTAAAGTCATATATTCATGTTTAGGCTACCTTTTTTGCATTTTCAACCTTAAAATGTGAAAATCTGAGGGTTCGATCCGGACTCTGACTACTTTTGTACAGTGAAAAAATACCTTTTTATAGTGCAAATGTACCTGTACAAGAGCCAGAATGGCAGAAGCCTTTGTTTTTTGTTTTCATGGTACACCAATAGTGAAAAACCCTCAGAATTGATTCAAATAACTCATAATAGCTGTGACAAAGGACGTCAGATTCCTTTTTACTAACATAAACAACCACTGTGATATTTTTATGATGGATACGTCCTTTGTCTACAGCTATTATTAGTTATTTGAATCATTTCTGAGGGTTTTTCACTACTAGTGTCCCATAAAAACAAAAAACAAAGGCCTCTGCCATTCTGGCTCTTGTACAGGTACTTTTGCACTATAAAATGGTATCTTTTCACCGTACAAAAGTAGTCGGAGTCCGGATCAAACCCTTCGATTATCACATTTTAAGGTTTAAAATGCAAATAAGGTAGCCTAAACATGTATATATGACTTTAAAAGTAAATTTATTGAAAAATTTAGAAAATTTAAGAAAAAAAAGTATCAGGGTAGTTTTAGTTAAAAATGCATCCATTATGAGCTACAAATCATTGAAAATAGGCAAAAAATGCAAAAATCGCTTAAAACACCAACTTTGACCAGCTATAACTTGAAGCCAAGTGAAGGGATCGCGCTGAAAATTTTTTTGGGAGCCACGGGCATCCTATAGAACATATATATAAAGTTTGGATCAAAAATAATTTTTCATCTTCGATTTGACAGAGAACCACCCATATATGTATATATATATATATACATATATATACATATATATATATGTATGTGTACCTTAAAAGTACAGTAAAAATTTATAATCATATACTATAACAAAATTTACGGATTTTGTTTAATTAGTTCTGATAAAGTTTTACATTTTGAATATTGGTCTGTTTTCAATTTATCATGGTTCTGAATACTGAAGATTTACTAATTTTAAATGGAGTTGGAAATTATTCTAACGAAAATAGCCAGTTAAACGATAATCATATATTAGAATTTAATAATATTTTAAAGACTTATACACGTTTTAACATGCAATCCACTGTAAATTTTCAAAGATTATCTAATATTCAGTCTATTGACAGAAATAATGAATATCTGCAAATATTGTTTTCGAGGAATATCAGTAATGGTCATTGGATATGTCTTTATTACAATGATAATATTATTTATATTTATGATAGTGTAAATAAAAAAGATCTTGATGATGATCATAAAATTGTTATTAATTGGCTGTTTCCAAATAAAAATAATTTGCGAATATCTTTTGAACAAGTACAGAACCAAACAAATTCTTATGATTGTGGAATATTTGTTATTGCATTTGCAGTAGCAATTGTATTTAATATATGTCCATGCAGTGTTGAATTTGATATAAGCAAAATGCGACAACATTTATATTTAATGTACGATACATTTAATTTATCTTTTTTTCCATTATCAAGTAATTTTAAGAATATAATTAATGTTGATACATTTAATACTATTCCTAATGAAAGAAATGTTATTCATTAAAAAAATTGTGTACTTTGATAACATTAATTTTGAACGTCTTGAAACTTTATACACCGAAAGACTTATAAAGCAACAGGAAGCATTATTTAATCTTTTCAAAAATAAAAATAAAAAGAAAAAAGTTATAAAGGATACATTTTTAAATACTTCAAACAATGAAATAATAATTTTGGATTATGAAAATCTTGAAAATGATATACCATATTGTAAAGAAAAAATAATGCAACCTAAATTAATAGAAACAATGGACGTATATAATGATGAAATCATAGGACATGATTCAAATAATCGAACAGTAACTAATTCAAATGTGATTATGGATATCAACAAAATTGATCAAGTTGCTAATATAAAATTTGAATAATTAACAACAAAAGAAACCAGCAAAGCAAAATTAGATAAATTTCAATCTATTGGAAATGAGTGTATGAAATGAAACGGAACTCAGAATATTTTAATTTGACTTTGAATTTATTCTGAGAGCACAGAGAAATAGGCACGTCCGATCGCTACAAGGAGCTGCCAGAGACTAAGGGCTGCAGAGGGCTAGAGTGACCGGCAAGCTATCGGTAATGCAAGGGAATGCATTCCGCTGCTCCGTCTACTGCTTAAGCCTAAAACAATGGTCCCGTTTTTATAACTGCATGCGGGCTCCAGATGGCTAAGCTTTCCATAAAATCGGAGACGAGCGACGCGTCGCAGCGCGTCGTATTGCAAACCCGGGCCACTCATAAAACTATAAATCGGGAAACGGATTTACTTTCCCCGCCTCAGCTTTCTACATCTGTTTAGGATTTGTTTTTGAAACATAAAAACTAGCAATTCCAACACAATCAAAATATTACGATAATTCTAACAAAATTAAAAGAAATATTTTGAAGCGTAAAATGGATGATAATGGAAAAGCAAACGGAACAAATTTGAAAAATATTAAAATTTCTGATAAAGAATCCAGAAGTAGAGTTAAATTATCTGAAAATAATAAACAAAATTTAGAAAAAAATAATATTGATTTAATTATTTCTAAATTTGAAAAACAATCCTTAAAAAAATTTACTGTAACTGAAAGTTGCGAGAAATTGAGACTATGTCCAACAGTAAAAATTGAGAAATTACAAAAATCTTTGATTAAACAAACATGCAAAGCTGTATCAAATACATCAAGCAAAGATATTAGATATTCTTCTAAAAAATTATGGTTAAAAAAAATAAAGATAAAATTAATAATAAACGAAATGAAAAAAGATTACTTAAAAAGTTAGTATTAAGTGTTGCTGAGAATGAAAAAATGGAGGCAAAATTGAATTTGACAAGAAGATTAAATTATAATAAGATACCTATTGACAAAAAAATTGAGCGTAATAAAAAACGTGTAAATAAAACAAATTAAAAAAAAAATAATCAATTATTCAAATGAGTATAATGCTGGAATATTAGATGTTGATTTTGATGAAAATTTAATTACTGAGTCTTATTTAGGTAAAATGAATATAATATGTGAATTTTGCAGTGCGAAACATTTTGAATGTGAACATAATACTAAAGATAAACCTTTTAATAGTTGTTGTCGTAAAGGGAAAATAAAATTATCAGATGATCCATTATATCCTGATAGATTAAAACAATTAATAATGTCAAATACAAATGAGAGTAAACTTTTCAAAAAGAATATAAGGCTATATAATAATGCTTTAGCATTTGCCAGCTTTGGTGCAAAATTTGATAAATTATTTGGAAAAGGGCCTCAAATAATTAGAATTTGTGGTCAAATATATCATAATATTTATTCGTTGCATCCAAATAAAAATGAAGGTACAAAATATGGTCAACTTTATATTTTAGATAATGAGATTGCTTCACTGTCTAGAATAGAAAACAACATTGAATGCAATTTAACTTTGTTTAAAGAATTAGATAATCTAATTAAAGAAATAAATGTATGCAAAATCTTATAAGATAATGCGTGAAATAGAAAAAGAGCAATTGAAACGATCAAATGAAAATGATTACATGACTAAAGAAGTAAAAATGTATTTTACAAGAAGCAATAATCATGATAAACATCGATATAACAAAGCTACGTGTAATGAAGTAGCCCTAGCCTTTGTAGGTGAAGATGGTGAACCTCCTGTTGATCGTGATATATGCATCTATTCTAAATTGGAGAAACCCGCTAGTATTCCGTACATAAGCAAACATGTTGATCCTATGACTTATCCTCTTATTTTTCCAAACGGTGGGTTTGGATGGATGCCAAACATGAAATGTACTGACAATAAAAGTAATATATCAACGCTACAATTCTATAATTACAAATTTAGTGTTAGAAATGATTTTAATCCATTCATAAATTTAGGAAAATTAACACAACAATATATCGTAGATGCTTGGGTAAAAGTTGAAGGATCTAGACTTTATTATTTCAAGCAGAATCAACATATTTTACGAACGGATTTATATAAAGGAGTAATGGATTATTTAAGTAAAAAAAATGACAATGAAAATTTAAAAATTGGTAAAATGGTTGTTTTGCCATCAACATTTTCAGGAAGTCCACGATCATTAAAACAAAATTTCATTGATTCAATGACAATTGTTTAAAAGATTGGTAAACCAGATTTGTTTATTACGATGACATGTAATCCTAAATGGAAAGAAATTGTCGAAAATTTATGTTTACATGAAGATGCTATTGATAGACCGGATATTGTAGCTAGAGTTTTTCGTCATAAAATAAAAGAATGTTTACAGTTAATAGTTAAAAAGGATATTTTTGGAAAATGTATTGCATATAATTGAGTTTCATAAAAGAGGTTTACCACATATGCACATGTTGCTTTTTTTAAGTTCTGATAATACAATTAATACTGAAGAATAAGTAGATAAATTAATTAGTGCAGAAATATCTGATGAAAATAAACATCCAAGGTTATGTGCTATAGTACGAAATTTCCTGATACATGGGCCATGTGGTGATTACAATATGAATTGGCCATGTATGAATAATGATAAGAAAAATTGTTCAAAAAATTTTCCAAAACCATTTAATGACAAAACTAATTTTAGCACATCGGAATAATGATAGAAAAAAATAAGGTTTAAAGGAAATACGAACAATAAATTATATGCAGATAATAGATCAGTTGTTCCTTATAATCCATTTTTGCTACTAAAATTCAACTGTCACATTAATGTAGAAGTATGCTCAACCGTTCAGTGTGTGAAATATTTATTTAAATATTGTTATAAAGGCCATGATTGTGCATTTATTAATATGAGCAATATTGATGTTAATTCTAGTATTGATAATAACGTTGAACACGAAAATGATATCTACGATTATGATGAAATCAAACAATATATTAATACACGATACGTCAGCCCACCAGAGTCATTTTATAGATTATTGCAATATCCAATGCATGAATTATCCCACGTTATATATAGATTAGCAGTTCACCTTATAAATGAACAATATGTATTTTGCTTCCTTCCTAAGGAAGCCTTGTAATAGTAATTTTTGGAGTTAGTGTAAAAACATGTGGGAAGTGTGTTTTGATGAATTTTTAGTCGAAAAATGGTGTTTTTAGAAAATGTCCGAACGGATGTGTGTTTGTGTGTGTGTGTGTGTGTGTGTGTGTGTGTGTGTGTGTGTGTGTGTGTGTGTGCGCGCGTATGTATACGCCTGTTTCTCAGCTTCTACTTGGTGGATTTTAACCCACCAAGTCTCATTTTCTTTGTTTTTGCTATAAGATAGTGGGACGAAAGTCCGTTTTTACAATTTATATACGCGTTTTTTTTTTATAGTGATTTTTTAGTTTTGAGATTTCAGTTTTTGCCAACAAAGTTATCGGAAAAGTTAATAAAAGTAAATTGCTTAATATGTACCTGAAAGAGAATAAAATTGCCTATGTTTTTACCGTGAAAAATTTATATTATCGTTCGTCGTTCTTTTATTATACACCATACAGTGCAATTTTTTTAAATCGTTATAACTCAAAAACTAAATAGCGAATCATTCTAAAAAAATATATGATTATTGAAGGTAATTAGAACTATATACCACTTAAATTTTAAGTCATTTCATGGGGCAGATCCTGAGAAAAACATCAAAAACTGAAAAAAATCGTTTTTCTACGTGACGCGATAACTGGAGTAAAAAGGCAATAATCAAGTTCAAATTTTGGATTTAGTTAGCATTATATAGCACAATGATCCCTTTCTTTGGGATTTTTATAAAACCAGTTAGTTTCAAAGATATTGAGCTTCAAACTTTTGTTTTTTCACCCTGTATACTATGAGTCGTTTTTTCTACGTGATGCGATAACTGGAGTAAAAAGGCAATAATCAATTTAAAATTTTGGATTTAGTTAGCATTATATAGCACCTTTATCTCTTTCTTTGGGTTGTTTATGATACCAGTTAGTTTTAAAGATATTAAGCTTCAAAATTTTGTTTTCTTACCCTGTATACTCTATATAACTGAAAACTGTATCGCTTCGATCTCAGTTTCCATTAATGGATTTTAATCTATACTTAGACTCGTTTTTTGCTGTTTTTGTTTTATTAATTCGTTAAAAATAAGATTTTCAGTTACGCATGTGCGTATATTCATGGCGATTTTTCGATCACTGGTGATTTTAGATACGTTCCGCGAACTATATCCTTATCATTATATCTCGGAAACTAAATTTTGAACTTTTCGTTAAAACATCATGATTATCGGCTAGTTTTTTTCTGTTTTTTGTTTTATTAAATCGTTAAAAACAATATTTTCAGTTACGCATTGATTATGTAATATAATTATTTCGAAATAATTTTATCCATCAAACGAAAAAGCATAAAAACTTTATAGAATTATATATGAAGTAAAAACAATTTAGATATTAAAGCGATACATAAGGTTGAAGGAAGCTACGTGCCAAAGAATTGGCAGCGGTTTTTAAAGAAGGATGCGAAGATCAGTTGTATAATAAAAATTTAAATGCAACATTAACTGCATGGTTGATACTTAATCAGATTGACCCAAATGCAAGATAATATTGATACACAGATATTCCATACAATTATGTATTTAATGAAATTAAGAAAGAATTATTTGATAAATATAAAAATCATTTTTATCATCCATCATTAACAAAAGAAATTGGCGAATTCTGCGTTAGTAATAATAAATAACATTTTAACAAACAATGGTCATACTTTAAATGATTTTAATTTACCTGATGTTATCGATTTTTCGGACATAGAAGAAAATAATACAAATGAAAACATGACTGTTACGAAACAGTTAATGGATAAATATGATATCACATCATTATCTAAAAAACAACTTGAAATTTTGAATATTATTAAAGAGAGCATTGAAAATATTGATAAAAGTGATACTCATAATAAATGTTTCTTTATTGATGGTCCAGGAGGTAGTGGAAAAAGTTTTCTATGAAACTTTTTCATTTCATATTTAAAGCAATTAAATATTTCGGTTTTACCAGTTGCATGGGCGGGTATAGCGGCAAATTTATTAGTAGATGGTATAACATTGCATTTAGCTATTAAATTTCCATTAGATATAACTGAAGAAACATGTTGTAATATTACATTACAATCTGAGTATGGTGTTAAGCTTCAGAAAACAAAAGTTCTTATTTGGGACGAAATATCTATGACTCCAAAATGCGCTTTCAATGCAGTAGATAGGTTTTTTCGTGATATTTGCAAAAATGATGAACTTTTTGGAGGAAAAATAGTCATAGTTACTGGTGATTTTAGACAAACTTTACCTGTTATTAAATATAGTAATAGAACTAAAATCGTTGAAAATTGTGTTAAAAATAGTTCATTATGGGTTAAATTTCAACATATGACTCTAAAAGATAATTTAAGAGTAAATAAAAACGACATTTGCTTTAAACAATGGCTATTAAATGTTGGTGATGGAATATACTCAACAAAATTCGAAAATAATAATGAAGTACGACGCGGTGCCTCTTTATATAATATTTATAAAGAGGAAGAGGATTAGAAAACAAGAGTCAATGAAAAAACATTGATTTTTCATCTTTTTTTCGTATACAATTAAAAAATGTGTTGGCCGTACATAGCTTGAAAGTTTTTTTAAATTATTTTAGTTTTTTACTTATTATTTTCAATATTGTTGATTTTCGAATAGACATTCATATAACATTCATATAAATTTTAACATGTATTCTCTTATTGCAACAAAATAATTAAAAACCCTTTTTATTCCGTAAGATTAGAAAAATTATCTTTTTATAGTACTCGAATTCAAATTATACACGCGAAATTTCATAAGGTGGCCAAATTCGGAACTATCCTATTGGTGGAAAATACATTTATTTATATGTAAGCTGTGACTGTGACGTCACGCTTAACTAACCGAATTCCATCCCGTTCTTAAAGTCGTCAATTTTATGCAGAGATAGTTTATTACATAATTTGAACAGAAAAAGTATTAGTTTTATTATCAGCTAAGCAAAGCCGAAGCAAAGTCGAAGCAAGGCAGCGAGCTCGACCACTGCGCATACATTGTGCGCATCGATCTGGCGACCGGTTGGCGACATGCCCATGCAGCCTTCTGCCGTGTGTGTTTTAACGTTTTGAAGCTGCGTCCCGGCCTCCGCTAACCGCAATATTTTGATCTATTTAACTTTTCGGCGATATTTAAGTGAATGCGTAGTGAAAAAACGGAAACAACGACGCGATGCAGCAGTGTTATATGTAGTTTTAAAATCAGAACAGAAGTGCTGCTATGGTGCCTATATGTGTTTACAAGCAACATCTGCTCCCCGCGATCCCGCTCGGATGGGATTTTGCTTGGAGGTTATCCTTTGTTTCTTGGATTGGAGTACTCCTGCGAATGCTGCTCTTGCTCATTCTATTAATGTGCTTATACATTCTTCTTGCAAGATGCTGCTTGGATGAAGATTCACTATCGCATAAGATCTACGACTGGTTTTCCTTTGTTCTATTTCCTGTGTTCATTTTGTTTATAACAGATATCTATTGTGTTATATGCAGTATAATCAGTGTAACTTTCTGATCTTTTTTTTTAGAGTTTTAATTCCGAGGCCTTCTAAGATCACCCTGGACTGGATTCAATATCTTTCTCTCTGGTGGTGCTGGTTGGCGTTTTTAGGTACTTCAGCAGCCTCAATACGACTCTGGAGCTGGATTTATGATATCTGATCGTGTTGCTTGGCATCTCTGGCCGATGTCATTACCAGGAGACAACCTTAGAATTACATTTGAACTTTCTGCAAGTGCTGGTTGGGGTTTCTAGCTGGCTCAACCACATGCGAATGATCCTGGAGCTATATTTCTACTATCCGGCAGTCCTGTTTGACGTTGCCAGCTGATTGGATCACCTTGAGACGATCTTGCAACTGAATCGATGCTGTCTTGGAGTGTTGGTTGGCATTTTTTGATACTTTAACTATTTTAGTACGAATCTGGATATGGATTATACGCTTTGTCCCCTATGATAAGTTCAGTAAACAGATGACTAATGGCTTGCGGATACCTTTTCAGTGTTCATGATGATAATCTTCTGTTTGTAAATGTGAACTATGTGACTGAAACATGTGGTTTGGCGGTATTTATACTTAAAAGCTGCTTTGTTTCAAATTTTTATGCAGAGATCAGTGGTCTGAATCGCTCAATAATTATTTATGAGTTTGATTTTGTAATATTTTTCTGTATGTCTAGGTGTATAAAAACTTCTGCATTTGTTAGATTATGGTCTACTGCGTTTACCGGAGTCAACCTAAGGATACTGATGGTGTTGATAACTGAGCTATCAAAATCTTGGAGTTGGAACGTAACTTAATTCAAGACTCTGGCACTACTATACTTCTACTATACGTACCTATAATCATGTATTTTAGAGGCTGGTTTTTCTTTAACAGTTAATTAAATTATACAGTCATTGTTTTCTAGTTTTATTAATTTAATTCTATTTTTCTTGTAAGTGAAAAAAAAACAATTTAACATGGAAGGACTTAAGAGGATTTTCAAGAGAATTTTAAAGACAGTTAACAGAAGATTCAAGATTTTATCAAGATTTGATTTAGTAATAGGGTTTCATTTAGAAAATGGATTGTAATAGCATAGTTTAAAGGGACGTGTCAGGCTTCTCAGAGCCGGCTGAAATATCGAATCTCACACATTTTTCGCGCCGGGTCAGATGGGGCATGTTGCAGCGAAGTTATTATTGAATTTATGTATCAAAAAATCACTTCTAGGAATGTTGTATATCAAAAAGTGTTAGAAAATATCTTTGCTACGGTAAAAAGTTGTATTTTAAAAATGTTTACAACTTTTAAATCTAACATTTTTATGTAAAACGTAAATCCGCAAAGTTTTATGGCAAATACACAGAATTGGCGTGCGCGGGGTAACTTGGAAACTACTCCAATCATATCTCACTGACAGATCACAATCTGTCAGACTCAATGGATCGATTTTCGCGCCGGTTTCGGTCACAACGAGCGTTCCGCAGGGCTCGCACCTGGGTCCTCTCCTTTTTTGCGTTTTTATTGATGATCTCGTTCCTTGTATTAAATTATCTAACGTTCTATTATATGCGGATGATGTTAAACTCTATCGTACTGTTGAATCACTAAATGATGCGACCCTCTTCCAGAGGGACTTGGACACAATGTAACTTTGGTCTGTCGAGAATGGTCTTCCCCTCAATGCCGATAAATGTTGCTCTATTTCATTTACAAGAAAGCAGTATAGAACGATGGCTGACTATGCCATCAACGGCGCTATACTCGGATGGGTCTCTGAAGTAAAAGACCTTCGAATTATCTTTGACTCTGAACTCACATTCGCGCCGCATATAGAATCGATCGTGTCCAAGTCCTTCAGGATGTTGGGTTTCATCAAGCGCACGACCGTTGACTTCGTGAACTGTGATGCCTTTATCCATCTGTACAGGTCTCTAGTCCTCTGCAACTTCCTGTACGCACCTCAGATTTGGCGTCCTCGCATTAAATTACTATCCGATAAGCTAGAATCTGTCCAACACGCCTTTCTGAGATATGCGAGCTACAAGTTGGGGAGGCCAATGCATCGCTTCAACCATGATTATTCTGATATTGCTGAGACTTGTCAGCTTCAGACGATTGATTTCCTTCTGTATGTCCAGGACTACGCTATTACGTATAAAGTAATTCGCGGCTGGCTCAATTGCGAGTATCTTGAGCGATCGTTTGCGTCTCGGTCGATAGCTTACTCCCTACGCAGTTTCCGAGACTTGCAGGAGGCTAACTCGCACTCTAACACAGGCTTTTATAGCTCTATCAATCGTTTGAGGCGGCAATGGAATGCTCTTCCTGCTTCGGTTCAGGAGGAAACATCCTTGACAAGTTTCAAGTCATTCGTTCGTTCGCTCGCTTTCGCTTGAGTTCTAGAAACTAGTCATTTCTGCGTCTACTTTATTTGTCTGTTTTATTAATCTATTGTTCTTGTACACATGCCTAAAATTTGCAAAGGGTTCTATTAGCCCGTATAATATATAATAAATAAATAAATAAATAAATAAATAAATAATTGGTTTTATAGCTGTAAAAAATCGATTTTAGGCTGTAATCTCGAGTTATAAGCATTTTCGTGATTTGATGTTAATGGGAAAAAGTTGTATTTTTGAAAGATCTACAACTTTTCCCTTTAACTTTTTTTGTAGAATGCTTAGAATTTAATCATAGACAAAAAACCGTTTTTAGCGATTTTTGAAGGTGACCGCATTCTGCGTATACGTGCAGGATCAAGCCCAAAATTAATATGGCACCTTACTGTTATGAGGGGAGTTGGCACACAAATTTTTAGCTCGATTGACTAAAGTCTCTCAGAGATAATCGAGTAAGTAGAACATTTTTATTCAAAAATTCGCGTAAAAATCGAAAAAATCGAACAATTTGTGCCCGCATTTCAAAACGACGTAGAGGATTGGGATAAAAAAAATAGTTTTTTCGTTTGTGCAAGAGGAGACTTCTAAAATTTCAGCCCGATCCATCGATAATTGCGTGTGATATCGCATCTCACACATTTTTCGCACACAAAACTATAAGGGACTTCCGTGTCGCGGTCGTGCCTAAAAATCATCTAAAGGCATTCAGGTTCAAGCTAATAATAACCCTAAAAATTATTTTAAATAGCGTCATCGGCGACCTGAATTGCCTGGACATCATAATCGAGGAGTTATTTATAAGTACCGCCAAAACAACTACACCCGTGTAGGTCTGTCGGCTTCGAACGGCGCTGCACGCTCGTTTGTCTCTGTTCCTCAATTTCTCTCTCCCCTTTTAGACCATTGTGCTGAAATTCCGATTGAGCTCTTTTTCCGGGGCTCAACTATCATCATATTTGTTTGCGAGGTTCTGATATTTCATTTCGGAGATATGCTTCAATTTTAAAAAATCAACTTTTTCATTTTTTCTGCCGATCTGTGCGGTCGATTTCGGGGGCCAAACGAGAGAATAAAAGTAATTCAATTCTCCTTCAAATGCGTTAAAGCTAAATCGTTTAACAATAAAATGATACAAAAAACGCCAAAAACATTTTGAAAAATTCAGAAAACAAACAAACAACAAAAACTAGCTGGCGAAATTAAAAACAACTTCTTTTTCCCAATTCAAAATTTGAAAACGGATATACATGCTAAATTTTATAGATATTCATAACTTCGATTAAAAAATATTGCGGTATACATGTACTCACTCTTACACACACACCTACACACACACACACACACACACACACAAACACACACACACACAAGTTGAGTAACTAAGTTGAGCCAATAAGATGAGGCAATGCCCGTCTAATACAAGTGCTCCTCAAACCGATGCAGAGGAACGTAGGTTGAGCTGAGCCCAGCTCCCCTGCCTGATGCAGAGGAACGTAGGGCGAGGGTTGAGACTGCCAGAGGATGACCGGACGATGCTGTAGGAAGTAGACGGCCGGACGATGCAGTAAGAAGCAGACGAGTTTGATCCTGAACCCCTAATCACTACGGTGGACGGGGGAAGTATGGAAATGTCAAACCCCAAAGAAGAAGCCAAACGGCTGGTAAACGGCCCCACCGAAGTACGATGTCTAGCGATGGTGCCGGTGGCGGTCTTGATGTCGTAGGGCCACTTGAACAGAGTTCGCTCTGTCAACGTCCGTATAAAAAAAAAAAAAAAAAAAAAAAAAAAACACACACCACACACAACACACACATCACACACACACACACACACACACACACACACACACACACACACATATACACACACATATACACACACACAACCATACAGGCATTTTGTGAAAACACGTGATTAGACTGTACGAACCTCAAGTTTTAAAATTTATTGAAATTTTCAGAATTTTTAAAATTTGCAACATATTTCAGATTTTTACTTTTTAAAAATATTAATATATATTAATACTCGTGTTTATTAATAAAAATGTTAATAAACATTAATACTATTATTTCTAAACATTTGTGGCTGTGAAGTGGCCGTGTAAAAAAACAGCCAATTTACCCCCGCTTTATAGCCATGAAAAACTCGAAAATCCATACATGCGTCACAAAAACTATGGTGTGCACCAAAGGCTTAGCGGGCTTTTGTTTTCTCCTAGAGGAAAGTTTGTAATAGTAAAATTTTCGACTCCCAAAAATCGGTTTGAAATCCATCTCGAGGTTCGTACAGTTCGAATCACGTGAATCACTGAAAATTTTACTATCACAAAGCTTCCTCTAGGAGGAAGCAAAAGTCTATTAAATCCACCTCATTTCTTAATTCATCCAAATCTGCCAGTCCACTAGCAGAGTAAGAGAAAGCTAAGTGCCAATGACTTGGCAGCGGTTTCCATGTGATTCCATGTGACCTCGTGTGGTTTGCAGTCCTCCTCTTCAGCTCGGAGACAAACTCCAAATATGGTCTAAAGAAGCCCACTTTACGCCCTTGGTACACACTATACTATTAGACCTCTAAGTACCCCCAGTTCCAAGTGATAGCAATACCAAAAATTGAACTTTTCTGAATTTTTATTTTACTGCCAAATAAAACGGCTTATAACTCAAAATGGAAGCATTTTAGGAAATAACTAATGGATACCTTTAACTTTGCAAATTTCCTGTAGAATTTCAAAAAAATTATTTTTATTACCTATATAGCATGTTTTTGATTAGTTTCCATGTGATTCAACACTAAAAATCAAATTCTGGCTACTGCAATGGAATCCTCGATTCCATTACGCACCCAAACGCAACAGAAAAATAATATAAAAATATTACACGTACACACACATATACATACACATGCACACACGAAACATAGTATATATCAATAACTTTTAATTTACAGTTCAGAAGTTAGTAGAACATTTGAACATTTGTATTTTCAAAAATTAAAAACCACGAGCAAGTGCTTGAAATTCTTTTGAAGTTTTTGAATATCTTTTAAACTATGAATCAAAAGTTATTGATATATACTCTTTTTGTTTCCTCCTCAAGAGGAAGCTTTGTAATAGTAAAATTTTCAGTTTTGCTAATACTTCGTGGAAACGCATTTGGAGGTGTTATCGAGTACGAATCATACGTTTTTAGAAAATGTCCGTGCGGATGGCTGTGTGTGTGTGTGTGTGTATACGTATACCGCCATAATTTGGAACCATGCGACGGATCGTAATAAAATTTGACATGTATATATTTTTTCTAATTCTGAATTTAGGTCATTATTTGTTTTATGATTCTGACCATTTTATGGCCATATTATAACCAGTTTATTATTTTAAAAAAAATATTTTTGCTTTTTTATAATGATATGATTTATACAATATATTCAACAATAGTGTATTTAAAAGAACATAAATTTGTCTACCTTTTCCCGCAAGATTTTCTAGATTGACTGATCTGTTCATTTTTTATGGTGAAAAAGGTAATTTTTCGATAAACATATATAACTCAAAAAATAAATAGTTAAATGTTTTGAAAAAATTCATGACAATAAAAAACAACGATATCTACTAGTTGTAAAAATTTTAAGCAATTTTGGCGACTAGTTTTTGAGATAAAAATCAAAAACTAGAAAAAATGGTTTTTTTATGTCGTACGATTACGGGAGTAAAAAGGTTTAAATTGAGTTGAAATTTTAGGAAAAGATTGATCTTTTGATCACTTCGGCTAGGTTCTTTTTGTAGCTTATGAAACCTTTTAGTTTAAAAGATATTAAGATTCAAATTCTTCAACTCTCACCCTGTATACTCTGTGTGACTGAACATTATTATTTTTGTTAAACCATATAATTTGATAATTAAAGCTTAGTATATTTTGAGAGTTTTCATGGTTTTCAAGGAGTTCACGGAGCTCTATCCTTTTGATATCCACCTTAACTCCCAGTCCCCTGATACCCCTCTCCTACAAGTGTCTTCCTAACCTATCCTTTTAGTATCGAATAGTAGCGAATATTTAAATCAAAGAATGAGTTGATTGTCCCATGTAATTATCTTCCACTAGCAGAATAGGAGGAAGCTAAGAGCCAATGACTTGGCAGCGGTTTTTAATTGTCAAGAGCTGATACACAAGTTCAAATAAAGTTCATTCTGTTATCATTGGAATTGGCTGATTTGAAATTTTGGTCAAATTGACCGTATGCCAAGCGAAATGTGAAATTTTATCTAATGTACTCGACAAGCCTATATTTACTTTTGTTAAGCAAGACATTTTGCATTGTTATCATCCTAATATCAATAATATCTATTAATTTGTCTACCACATAACAGGATATTATGAAATAAAAGTTAATGGCTTTGTTCAGTCAAGTTAAATGAAGTGCAATGCATGCGTATCATATCAACTATTTAGAGATAGTAGAGTAGGATTGAATTAAATATATCAAGTTAAAGCATTAATAAAATCAAACTGATTTATTTATATAGGGATTATCCTAACCTCTTAACCACAAAATATACCTATATATGACTTGAATATATTTCCTACAAATTATTTAATGTTCTTGGCATTTCCTGCCCTTATTTAAATTATAATTATAATAATTACATTCATTAATGAACATCCTAACCTCACAATTGTACATGCATGAATGGTAAACTAAATATAAGCAAATTAACCGTTAGGAGCCGTGTATAATTTCTATTAGAGTAAGCGGTTATTTAGCTAATTTCTAAACGGTTCATTAACGAATTTGGTTAAATAAGCCATTAATAAGCTAATGAACCGTTAACATTTTTACCAGGGTAGAATTAGAAATATATAAATATTTATTTAGTTTATTGTATTGTTTGCTTATCTTGTTGAAATCCTCCTGTTTGTTAATGTTGTTTTTATTAATATTAATAAATATACTTTCAGAAATTAATCTTTTAAAATAACTTGGTTCTTTATCTAAAATGTTTACATTATTAAAATCAAAATTATGTTAAAAATCCTTTATATGAGTAGGAATTGGTAAAATTTTATTTAATGGAGTTTTTTGTGTTCATCTATTCTCTTTTTCAAACTTCTCTTAGTTTGGCCTACATAAGTAGCATTGCAGTTATTGCACGGAATCTCGTATACAACATTGGTCTCACACCATTTATCCAGCTTATCCTTACCTAACTTAATAATACTATTCAATTTATTTGACATGCAAGGAACAATAGTAAAACCATATTTTTTAAAGGACGATTTGCATGTAGAAAATAATTTTTCATGCCCAGGCGGAAATTTATTTACCTAAAAAAACTAATAAATGCTTATAACTTTTATGTTCAGTTTATATTATATAGATTTTGGACTCTAAAAATGTTTAGTAATAATTTATAGCCTTTATTAGCTTTTTTAAACTTTTATTATTAAATTTTCTATATATTCTGGCACAAAAATAAATAAACGCGTGACCTCTGAAAAATCTAATAACTTCTAATAAATTTTAAAAAAACCGCTGCCAAGTCATTGGCACTTAGCTTCCTCCTATTCTGCTAGTGGAAGATAATTACATGAGACAATCAACTCATTCTTTGATTTAAATATTCGCTACTATTCGATACTAAAAGGATAGGTTTACTCGAATTCAAAATCAAAAAACATATATGCACGTCCAATCATATTACTATCGATCACGTAGTTCCAGAATTATAACAGTATACGTACGCACGCATGCACGCACGCACGTACGCACACACACACACAGACAAAACCATCTGCACGGACATTTTATAAAACCATGAAAACTCTCAAAATATACTAAGCTTTAATTATCAAATTATATGGTTTAACAAAAATAATAATGTTCAGTCACACAGAGTATACAGGGTGAGAGTTGAAGAATTTGAATCTTAATATCTTTTAAACTAAAAGGTTTCATAAGCTACAAAAAGAACCTAGCCGAAGTGATCAAAAGATCAATCTTTTCCTAAAATTTCAACTCAATTTAAACCTTTTTACTCCCGTAATCGTACGACATAAAAAAACCATTTTTTTTAGTTTTTGATTTTTATCTCAAAAACTAGTCGCCAAAATTGCTTAAAATTTTTACAACTAGTAGATATCGTTGTTTTTTATTGTCATGAATTTTTTCAAAACATTTAACTATTTATTTTTTGAGTTATATATGTTTATCGAAAAATTACCTTTTATACCGTAAAAAATGAACAGATCAGTCAATCTAGAAAATCTTGCGGGAAAAAGGTAGACAATTTTATGTTCTTTTAGATACACTATTGTTGAATATATTGTATAAATCATATCATTATAAAAAAGCATAAATATTTTTTCAAAAATAGAAAAATGGCTATAATAGGCCATAAAATCGTCAAATCATAAAACAAAAATGACCTAATCAGAATTAGAAAAAATATATGCATGTTAAATTTTATTACGATCCGTTACATAGTTCCAATCATTATGGCGGTATACCGTACATTCAACACACACACACACACACACACCAACTCCACACACACACAACGCACTCAGCCATCCGCACGGACATTTTCTAAAAACGTATGATTCGTATTCCAAACACCTCCAAATGCGTTTCCACGAAGTATTAGCAAAACTGAAAATTTTACTATTACAAAGCTTCGTCTTGAGGAGGAAGCAATATTTACTTACAATAATTTAGAGTTATAGGTATTTATAATTCTTACGATATGTTAGTTTAGTTAGTAAGTTTTTCAAAAAGATAATAACTACTATGAAATTTTATAAATTATTTTTAGTATTGTCTTCTAATATCTTTAAAAAAATTCTTTAATCACTTGTTTTTAATGTTCTAAAAAACACATAAAAATACTAATAAAACCTAATAAAAGCTTAAAAATATTTGTAAAATTAAAAAATATATAATTAAATCTCTCAATCATTATTAAGTGTTATAAACTATTATTAGAGTCCAAATTCCACACTTTATAAATGGTTATTAAAATCTAATAATAGCTAATAAAAGCTAATAAATTTTATTAACAATTATGTGAATAAGATTATTTCCGCCTGGGTGGAAAGGCATAGTTATAACATTTTTAACTGTGGGTTCATTATTCTTAATTTTTGAGCAGTTAAAGGTGTGATATCTAACACGATAACGGTTTCAACTATCAATAAATTTCTCTGGATAATTATTTTCACAAAGTATATTTTTAACTATGAACAAATTTTTGTTATGAAATTGGTTGTGTGAGAGAAGGAGAGCTCTATCTACTAAATTGTAAATAATATTGCGTTTTAATTGAGTTGTGTGATTTGAATTAAAATTTAATACTCATTAGTGTTTGTAGGTTTTTGGTACCAATTTGAAATAATACTATTATTATTTATTGTTAGTGTGACGTCTAGAAAAGGAATCGTGTTATCTTTTTGTAACTCATCTGTAAATTGTAAATGTCTATTGTAACTATTAAATTTGTTTAAAACTAAGTCAAACTCGTCTTCTTTCATACACAAAATTGTATCGTTAACATATCTAAAATAGAACAACGATGAGACATTGTGATTATTTTTTGAATCGCTGAGAACAGTAGTTTCTAAGTCTTCCCATATAACAACCCTGATAACAAACAACGTTGTTACAACGTTGGTACAACGTTGAAAAAAATACGTACGAACGTTAAATTTTCAAGTTGTACCAACGTTGGAGCAACGTTGGTACAACGTTGTTTTGGCCAAGGAATTTTGGCCAAAAAGTTTTACGGATCCTCTACTAACTTTGCGCCAACGTTGTTTCAACGTTGCAAATACATATGTCGAACGCTGTTTCAACGTTGATAAATTTTTACCTAAACAGTTAACGGAACTTTCATCAACGCTGTTCCAACGTCGTTTTAACGTTGCAAATACGTATATTATTTTAAATGGCTACACGAATAGACCAACATCCAACGTTGTATAAACGTTGATTAAACGTACAATGATACAACGTTGTTGCGACGTTGCTAAATTTATAAAAAAAGACAATTCAATCAATCATGCTACTTATATTTCAGTTATTCTTTAATTAAATATGTAGTTTTTAAATGTTCTACAGATGTAAGTACTTTATTATGTCAGTAGATACATACAACTTTCTATAGTACATTACTTATAGTGTACACTTATAGTGTATTACTTATTTTTGTGTATAACTGTATAACATTATTTTTGTGTGGTTAACTTATTCTCGTAAACAATATAACAGTACATGGTTAATAATATGCATACTTAGACAAAATTGCAGTTTTAAGGTAAGTAATTCAAGCTACATACAAATCAAATTTCAATTATTATATAATGTATATACGCCTAAAACCTATTCACCTTTTACGGATGTTTACAATTTTTCAGCGAATATAAGAAATATGTTGGAAATTAAGATAATAACAATATTTGTAGCTATTTTGTTTGATACGTATGAATAAGTGGTATAACTACGAAACGATTTCTATCTTCCAAAGGAAATTTACAAACTTTTGCTACAATAGATTCTGCTAGATAAGGTTTACACTGCGCATGTGCACTTTCTCTAACTATTTTCATATGTAATAGATCTGATATTTCTTTAAAATTATTTGTGTGAAAGTGTTCTACTACCTGTAAATTATTTCCAATAACTTGGAGTTGGTTGTTCTCGTCTTTCATAAAGTAGCGGCAAAGAACATAAGTACCGTCTTCTAGTAAAATGCAATTATTATTATTGCGACAATCAACAGTTATCGATCCTCTTTTGAAAACATAAATTTCTTCCATCGGACGATACGTAGACAAGTCAAAATTACTACCATTATGTTCGTTATGAACTTCCGTACATTTCATCTCTACTAATCGTCTTCCTATTTGTTCCAAGGGATGATTGCCTGTTCTCACAAGTGATTTTACTTTCCTTATAAGGTTTTCAAAGTGAAAAGCGCTGAAATCGTCTAACGGTCCAAATCGCTTTACATCTTCAACTATGTGTAATACATTGTGAACATTGAAAGTTACATTGTTTTCTCCATAATTCTTTCCAAAATCAGTAACAAAAATAGTTAACAATTCATTAGCGTATCTTAAATAAACATCACTTTTACATAGAATAGGGTTTACCAGTATGCTAATAGCAATATTTAAATGTAAGAAATGAATATATAAATGTTTCGGTAAAATATTTCTTAAAACAACCACACCTGTGTACAATAAAAATTGTCTTAGTTCGATGGCTTTCCACAAACGCTTGATTTTTCTAAACTGCCTCGGATTTCGAGAAAAATCAGATGGAACGAATTCTTTCAATTGAATTAGTTTTTGTGAAATTTTTTGTACGTCTGATTCTAACAATATTGATTTGATCCAGATTTCAATAAGTTTTAACATTACACCCAGGCAAATTAAATGCATGTAGTCTAAGCTAACATTTGTCACCAAACCAAAGTTGGGTATGTCCTTTAAAATTGATTGTCCGTTTTTCTGATAATCATCGCCAAAAGGATCATTATATTCTCCATTTTTCATTTTTTCGTCCGTTCTTAAAGTGCAAATATCTCCAGGAAAATGTACTGCTTTGTTACATTTGCCGCGAATAGTACACTTTGTACAGCTGTAATAACCAGAATGATGCTTGACGCATTGACAAAAGGCTTCGCTGGTGCGTCACAAATTAATGCATCGAAAATTATGTTATAATGTCTACCCTGATGGTCAGTACCATTAATTACAAACAATGTAATTTCTTCTTTAAATTGTTTTAAAAATTCGTTAGCGTCAGGTGGTTTATCTTCACCATGATAAAGTGCAAGCACTTCCACTAGTTTTAACACCGTTTCTGAACAGGCAATGATCCACAATCCTTTTTCGGAAGAAGTAGCAAGTGGAGCACCGTCTACACCGATAAGAAGTTTTATACAATTCACATCAACTCCCTTGAGAATATACATATTAATAAACGTTCTTAATATAGGTTCAAGTCCGTAATGGCAGTACTTTCCTGGTCCCATTTCACGAGTTACAATTTCTGTAGGAGTATTAAGAAAAGTTCGAGCAGTTTTTGGAAATGGTGCACCGGTTTCTTTTCATAATATCATTAACAGTTCATCGATGAATTGATGTGTAATTATGTGAATGTATTTTATACAAATTTTTCGAATTGCTGTAATAAATTCAAAATGTTTATCTTTTTCAACGAAATCCAGAAAATCCTCATCTTAATCACTATTACATTCCATATCTGATTCTTCGTCATTTAAATTTGTCAAAAAATCTCTTAAATCAAAATTCTTTGCTGTGCAATTGTCATTTTTTTCGTTTAAAGAAAGGATATCGTTCGTCACGTTTTCCCGCACTTTATTTTCGTTTTCTTGAAATATCTCTTCTTGTTCTAATATTTTTTGCTTTTCTATTACTTCATTTTTACCAACTGCGAATTGTTTTGCAATTAGTCGATCAAGACGTTTACTTTCATCTTGGCATAATGCGATTTTTAAACAAGCAACATTTATAGCATTATTTGGCATACAAATTTTTCTTGGATTAATTGATTCACTTTCTTTAATTTCAGTTGTATCATCTTCAGGATTAACATTTTTGTTAATGTTTCGAAATTTATTCAAACGTTCCTCATATTTTTGATAAAATAAATTCTTCTGTTCATTTACTTTCCGTCTAGTTGTTCTTTCTGAACTCATTGTCGATTATTCATTTAAAACTTCCTGTAACAATAAAATAAACAATTGACATTTTTTTTAAAACAAATGTTGATAAACAGTTTATTTATATACTTGGCCAACCTTTTTTGGTTATGCAAGCCTTCTGTACAGTGAAAAGTCACAAAAGTATATAGAGTTCTGTTTTGTAACGCAGAGGATTCAGTTAACAAGTTTCAAATATGCAGGCGATGAATTGGTTTAGAAATCTTATATTTTCAAACACCAAAACTTGTAATAATATTAGCTTTTTTCTGTAAACGTATCCATCGTTTAAACTTGAACGTGCTACCGCAACCATCCAGGTTGATTGTATTAATCAAAAACCTGCATTGCTTTTGAAATGCTGTTTGGCGCTGTTGTAAATAACAGTAAATGTTATAATCTAGTTCCAATATACATTTTGGTACTCGTCGCGCCATTTATTGGTTGATGACGAGTTCTCGCAGCGAAAGGAGCTGTAGCGAGAGTGACTGTACTGCTTATGCCTTTAACCTATACTCTAAACGCATATTATACTATACATCATCCGTGTAAATTAAACTATTATATAGTAAAGGCCAGGACTTCGAAGTCCTGAATCCTACGGCTAACTATATCTCGCCCCTTAACTAGCTGGCTATTTCGTTTTGTTATATACTTAGTGCACCTACACATCGGGTATATCATTATACGCCTCGCATCCAACATGGCAGATGATTATATTTACGGCTCTCTCGGTACATACTTATATACAACCATGTGATATCACCATTATGCGCACCAGCGTGATAAGATGTAACAAATGCGCGAACCGCACCCAACGTTGTTGAAGTACGATATACACGAGAACGAAATTAAAGTTGTATGAATGGGATCGCGCATCGAATTATATGTAAAGCTTCTCTCGTAGTAAAAACGCGGTTGAGATTGTTGTATGAGGTATTGCGAAATTGAGGTATACACACACATATAGCGGGCGATTATGCGTGCGACTAATCCTGCATTATACTCGGGAGATTAGAATATATATAGGTTTAATACAATATGCCGAGCGACACGAATAATTATAAATTGCAAATAATAGATAGGACTCACACTTTCTCCTTCTAAAGTATATAAGTATAAGCAAAGTCGAAAAAGCGGTATAAATTTTTAAAGTTCAAAGAGTTTTTTTAAGCATCAGCAGCAGCAGTTGTCGCCCCTATCTTCCCCCGACAACGCAGATAATAAATTGTAGCCAGAGCACAAAGAGCCGCGACGTGGTTGCATCTAAAGAGATAAGCGGTTGACCAGAGAGAATTAGTCATTTTCGGAGGCTATACATTGGTAGCAAAATCTCTTTCGCAGTGTGGCGACGCTCCGGAGAAAGCACACTATACCCTAATTTATAGGCGCCCCCGCGTGGGAAAAACTGACCGGAGCGCCGGTTTCTCTTTTGCAACGTGACGAGGACAATGAAAAAAGCGCTTATGCTTACATTAGGAGTAGCGCGAACGCGCATGCTCTACTGCAAGGTCGGACGCTGTTCGAAATCCCGCGGCTGATTAGAATTTTACCTATTGCTCTCATAGCAAAATCGGCTAAGCGCCACTTTCAAATAACCTGCGATGATTTATGACGACGAGACGATAAGCGAGAGCTGAGGAGTACAAGCGTCGTCACTTATGATATTAACAAGTGAAACTCTCTCTCTCTCTCTCTCTCTCTCTCTCTCTCTCTCTCTCTCTTTCTCTCTCTCTCTCTCTCTCTCTCTCTCTCTCTCTCTCGCTCGCTCGCCTTCCGAGAACACCTGGAATGAGGTTTGGATTTGAAATTTTATCGTTAAAATTCTTGTGCTTTTTTATGGAAAACTACTTGATTTAGTAAAAGACAATCACTGTTTTCGTTGTGGCTAAATTCCACCTCTGCTTTGAATTATGAAAAATAATCTACTTTCGAATAGGGAAAAAACAACAAGGTGTACAATTGCAATCGTAATGATGAAAGACGAAATTGGTTACGTTCCCTTAAAAGAGAGGTGTTTTCCGGTAACACAATTATATTCGGTATCTTGGATCGCTCTCTACGCATCCCTGCGCTCAGTTCACCGGGAAAAATTAAATAAATAAACGCGCTGCGCCAATCCAACCAACCATGGAGGTCCTTCACACACCCACCAACAATGATTTAAACTTCGCACGATAACAAAACAATAAACCCCCTCTAGTATATATACCATTATCCTCAATAGATGGAATTCAGACAAACTGCCGATCTCCGTCACTCGCGCATCTTCAATATACATGCAATCGTAGACTAAAAAATTATATTTGGAGCCATAAGCGACGATCGTCTCTCAAATTTTTTTCGAATTTACGTGTTAATGCGTACGCAAAGGCATCAATTATTGAATAAGTTTATGAGTGTAATCAATCACGAGAGAGAGAGAGAGAGGGGGGGGGGAGAGAGAGAGAGATAAGATAATAAGAGAGAGAGAAAGAGAAAAACCACGCGCGCGCTCGTCTAGGCTTTCTATATACGCACATATTTATACAGCTAGACTAGTGTATATAGGTATACAATATGTGTGCGCGTGCCGGGCACGAGTAAGGCATCTAAAATGACAGCTGTTGCTCGCTACTCACAGAAAAAATATTTGACCCCCAAAATCCGTAACAAAATTATTATAGATATACCTTTGTTTAGGGTCGAGTTTGAGTACGGAACTTCCAAATCGTTCAGTAAATGCCGGTATACTGCGTTCAGTATATTTGGTATACGGCGTTGCTGCTGGAAGATACGTTACTGGCAGCAGTGGCAGCTTTACTGAATGCACCGTCCTTGTAAATACTAATACGATTATGTCCGCAACTCCGTCTTCTGAAAAAATCACCCGATGATACTCGCCGTCCCAAAAGCGTTGCTCTGCTTGCTGTAAAATAACCATAAGGCTAAAAAGGAGTATTCGAGTCAGACAAAGCCAACAGTTGTATTGTACAGGGCCACGACAGCTACAAAAAGGATAGATCAGCACAGCACACAAGTTAAGCATTGGTTAGAGTATATATATATATATATATATATATATACAGGATCTTATGTGTGTAGTGTTCTGAACTATGTTTTGCAGGTTATGTAGCACGGCCTTTATAGCTAATACAGCCCATACCGAATATATGTCTACAATACGCTTTGTGCTTCGTAGATATACGCGAAGAAAAAGAGGTGTTAAGAATAATAAACGAAATGACCATCTCACCTCTATGCGAAGAAAATGTGACTTCAGTGTCTTTCTCGTACTCACGTATCGACGAATACGCGATCGTCACCTTTAGATACATTAATCAATAAGTAGGTATAAATAATTTCGTGCTTTTAAAGACAAATAGGAAAGTGAGTATACCTTATTACTTCTCGTTCATCAGCATAAGAACTGGAAAGCAGCAGCGATGTTTTAGCGCAGCAGTCAGAAAAAGTAACACGGTAGTTCTCGTCAAGCCTCTATAGGTATAGGTATACTCTGTGATGTGATGTAAAATAATACCCTTTGTATATAGACTATAGAGAGGCCACGGAGTAAGCGCCACCGTGCCGGTAGCCAGTCTGAACCAGTGCAGTATATAGTCTGACACGCTGAGACGAACACACGTGCGCCAAGCCAGAAAGACTTCACATAACATCATCCGCAGAGAAGACGGCGGGTAAACACCATCATCACCTTTACATACGTAAATCATTAAGTAGATATAAATAATTTCGTGCTTATTAAGACAAATAGAAGAGTGTATACCTTCTTACTTCTCGTTTATCGAAAAGCAGCAGTGGTATTTTAGCGCAGTAAGCCAAAAAAAGTAACACGGTAGTTCTCGTCAAGCTTCTATATGTATAGGTATACTGTGTGATCTGATGTAAAATAATAGCCGGCGCTCTATACCTACTCTTCGTATATACACTTCTTCGCTCTGCTGCTGCTGCTGCTGAGAGAGAGATAGAAGCGCTTCCTCCTTGTTCTGTGTATAATAGGCTTTAGTATACTTATTTGACTGATGATCGCAATAGATTCGTCGCAAGAAATTCGGCTTGGCAACACAGACTATAGAGAGGCCACGGAGTAAGCGCCACCGCACCGGTAGCCAGTCTGAATCGGTGCGCAGTATGTAGTCTGATACACTGAGACGAACACACGTGCGCCAAGCCAGGAAGCCTTCACACAACGGAAATCGTCTTAGTGTTACGTCGGCCGTCGTACTTGATTCTCCATAGGAAGCATTTGAGTGCGCGCAATCCAAATTTTGAGGGTTTTCATCATCTGCAGAGAAGATGACGGGTCAATGGCACATCGTCCCGTTTTCTGACGAACAAGAAATTGGCATTGTTCACAAATCGTGGTTATGGCAGAATGATACTCAGTGCTTCTGGCCACCATACAAATCCGAATCAAAGTTGAGAAAAGCCTGTAAAAATGGCGAGCTTCCAGCAGCAAACTGGGACACTTACACCTTGAGCAGAACATTCGCGGTAGCAGGTATGTACTTATGTCAAATTTAAAAATCACCGTAATTTGCATGTGTCTACTTTTTTCTCTGTAATAACAGTACGAGTTATAAAGCCGTGAGAGGCCACGTGGAGAAAACAATAAGCGTTTTACTCGGTGCCGTTTATACCACTATATTACTTTTTTATCAGCACACAATGTACTATATACAATCTTACCTACTTTTCGATTTCTGAATATCTTTCAGAAACGTACGACGATGCTGTAGAAAAGTGTAAAATAGCTGAGAGTTCGTCAGAAATAGAGGAGAAACTCGAAGATTTAAACAATCCGAAAATGAGAAAATTAAGACATCAAAGAAGATTGTCAAGTGGTGACGAAGATAACTTAAAAAATAGTAAATTGCCTTACATCAGTCACTTCGTAGACTCACCAGCGTCACTTACAGGTTCTAATGGTAAGAATAATATACATACTTTTTTGTTTGTTCAACAATGCTTTATAGAGTGCGAAATAAATCCTGTTTTCTGAGAGCAAAGCTAATCGGTTGACAGAATCATCTTGCATCTTTTTGTCCATGTGGCATTGAACTTCTTGTTAGGATATTTATTTCAATATTTTTGATAATGTGTAAAAGTTGCATTGGCACATAAATTTGCCGCACTCTGCTATTTCACTTGCAATCAGCCACTGACTAATGTACCTTTTTTGAGATAGTTATTATATTCTAACTACTCAATGTACGTATTCCTCTGTGCTATATATCTGCATAAATACACGTCACATGCAATCGAGACTTAAAGATTTCATGTGGTATTTTATAATTATGATTTTCTTCTATATACAAGTCTCGTATTAATTTTATTCCGAAGTAAAAAAATTAATTTTTCTAATTTATAAAATATTAAAATTCTAAAGTTATTGCGATGATTTCACAGAGAACCAGAGCAACGAAACAACTGTTAAAACTACTACTGGTGAAAAATGGGAATTGACAATTGTACAGTTTTCAGATACACTGAAAACGTGTGCGATTCCAAGCTTTTGGATACAGCTTGATAATAAAATCTGTTCATGGCCTCCTTATAAATCAGAAACGATTCAACAATGTATTGAAGAAATGGATGAACCAGATGATGAGTGGGAGAAACGAAATATTTCAGAAGTTTTTGGATCTACAGGTAAATTATCTTGTTCTCATAAAGTAAATTTACGAATTCTGTTTTTTTTTACGAACTTTTGTGTTACACGGCTACTTATGGCAAATACAGAGTTGTCATATTTGCATATATTTGATGTATTATTATAATTGCATTATAATTTTTCAGCTAATTATGCAAAAGCTATAGACTTAAGTAGAAAATTGGAAGCCAAAAAAAATTCCTTAGCAATCATCCCAGAAAGTCAGCCTAAGGATTCATACGAAGAATAATCATGTAAGTTTGTATATATGAATATATCAAGGAATAGAATCACTCATACAATAGATGATATAGTCACAAAATAAATGACTGAATTTTAATTATTTTGGTCTTCGTTTTCTTGTTTTCAGCATCAACTTTTTACAGTAGTATCATGCCCATGTGGTACATTGTACAATTAGTGAATGATGAAGAAATGTACATAATTCCAGGCTTTTGGATGAAAGACGACAAAACTACTACTGCGTGGCCCTCTTATTGCAGTTCATTTGAAGATGTGCAAACATCTATCAAAGATAGAGAAAAGCCAAAGAGTGATTGGACCAGTCGTAATATTGCCAAAATATTAAAAACGTCAGGTAAAAATAACAGTACTTACTTTATAATAAAAAATTATGCAGTAACAGCTGATTATTAAAATATTTTCTCTTTCGTTTGAAATATAGTGACTTACAATTCCGCCTCAAATTGGATCAAGGAGCAGATAAAGACCTGCATCAGGTACAGAAGATTGACTTTAACGGCCCTGATTCTAATCATGACCTTGGCCTAAGGGAAAATATACCCAGTAAACCTGGTAAGTCGCGAATTGTTAATGTATGTATCAATCGTAGGATAAATAATATTCGCCAACTTACGAATTGCGACATTGCTGATTGATTTATTAAAACTGTATGAAATAAGTATTTTTGTTTATCATCGAGCCCTCAGTGTAGAATGCATTGCAAATACGCAAAAATATCATTTCAATAGCAATGCAGGCTGTCTGCTATCTGTAAATTCATCAAACTACACAGTTTATATGCACTATACATTGACGGCTCCGGTTCCAAGTTATAGGTCTCGATGATGAATGAAAACAGTTATTTCATTGAGGTTACTATTGACACCTGTATACGTGTTTCTGCGTTCAATCAGTTATATTATTAACATCAATAATGTTTTCTTTGTAGAGTCTGTTACAATAGAAAGAAGTTCAACGAAAGCTGACAACGAAAATCCTTTTATCATAGTTATTATTATACATAAAGATCAAGAATCCCCAGCAATAGTTCCAAAGTCTTGGATATGTTACGGAGGTAAAAAAGTGAAATGGCCTCTAAGCTTCTCAAATCCCAATACAATTACGTCAAAACAAGTTCCTGAAAAGATTGGCGTGAATGTAACTTAAAAGATGTTTATTGGACTACGAGTAAATTAAAAACTATATTAAAAAATACATAAATACTCTTACTATTTCAATTATTGATTTCAATTACTTTAACATATTTCAATTACTAGCAACGTTTAATTATGACGAGGCCATTCAGAAAGTTAAGATGGCAGAAAATTTATCTGGAGCAGAAAATGTTGAGAAAGCATTCAGAGAACAGCAGAACCTCAAAAAAGAACGTATTGCAGCTTTAAAAAGATTTAAAAGTACTGAGAATGAAATAAATGTTAAAAGAATGAAAATCGAGAAGGTAATCACAAATGTTGAACAAGAAAATTGTGGTACAAAGAGATCATTCTCAAATTATTCTACAACGTTACATGGACTGTCTCAATTGTTAACAACCCCATCGAAAACCTCTCAGCCGAATGAGCAAAACAACACTGATGAACTTTTTGAGAAAGGTAACAGAAAAATATTTTTAAATGTGATTATGTATAAAAATAATTTTTTTTTGCCATTTTAGAAGATTTTGATTCTATTGATTCAAAAGAAGAAGAAAAGAAAGAAAAAGAAGAAGAAAAAGAAGTAAAAAAAGATGGTTCGTGTATAATAACGATTTTAACTTGTTTTAATTTCATAATAATTTCATTAAATAATCGTACTAAGTACTTTAAAACTATCTTTTTTCAGCTCCCGTGAATACTTCAGAAAACAAAGAAATGAAGGAATTTAGTAGCAAAGCAATGTCTGTAATCAAAAGCATTGAAAATATCACGAATCAAAATAACCTTCCTTTCAGTTTACTCTCCAATTTTATAGTACCAAAACGTACTTGCAATTCAGCCAAAAAATCTTTAGTAAAGAATTCATATTTTCATTCCAGTACAAAAGGT
The DNA here is from genome assembly GCA_012977825.3 of Pteromalus puparum. NCBI lineage: Eukaryota > Metazoa > Arthropoda > Insecta > Hymenoptera > Pteromalidae > Pteromalus > Pteromalus puparum. The sequence goes on from CM053171.1 coordinate 14,546,196, forward strand.
AAGAATTAAATAATTTTTTTATTGTTAAAACTATTGTAAATTAATTATTTTACTCAAAAAATTTATTTCTAGAAAATGAAGTTATAATAAGTGATCCTCCTGAGGGTCCAAATAACGATGCCGAAGATTTGAATGAAATGCCTGAAGATTCAACGGAGGAAGACGTAGATTATTTAAGAAATAAAGATGGTTCAAAGTTCAATCCTCCGAGAACCTATAAATTTCCAGAGGCTTTAAAAAAAGAAAAAAATCCAGGGTCTTCAGAGGGTTCGAGAAAAAATAAACGGACAGGGAGTTCAAAAACGATAGAATGTTCCGTAGGTTCTGATCTGACTCCAAAGCACTAAAAATTAGTAAGTATAAATACTAGAAATTTTACTGGTATCATAAATATGTAAAATAGATGTACATAAATTTTTCATTTATTTCACATTTTTTAAATCGTATTCATAGCCATGTTTTTACATGTTGTTTTATGGGTTAGGATGGCCAAACGCATAATTACTATTCGGTACAATCATTGATCGCAAATTGCTTTTAGCCTTTGTAAAAACATGAAATGTTAACAATTAGAATATGAACTGAAATAAAAATGTTTTTCAGATGAGAGTAATTTATTAATGCCTGAAGAATTTATTAATTTACCTATAGATAATAAATTGAATGTGATTGGAAGTAAGTAGATACTGATTTTACAAATTTTATTTATGATATGCAAGACATTAATGAATAATTTGTAAAATTAACAGTGCAACAACATCAGATAATTGCTAATCAAGCCAAGTTATCTGTACGACTTCAAACATCCTGCAATAGTTGTAACAATAATGATGCCCGTGGAGATATCAGTACGGAGGATACATTATTAATTAGAAGTAGTTTACCAATAGAAGACCCAGATGTCTTTGCTAACTTTGACAGTGATTTGCAATCAAATGCGACATTCAGAATAAAAATTGTGAGTATTATCTTGCCATTTGTAAACGTGATATTTTGACTACATTCAATAGTTAATAATTACAGTTAAATTATTTTGATCTTAAAAAATAATTTTTTTAAAATATTGAATAATTTTATTAATGTTTCAGTGGAATTACTTGCAAGCTTACATCAATAAAGACGACTGGAAAAAAACTGTACGTGAGATTATGACGAATGTGATGACCGATATTGTGCAGGACTTTTATAGCTGTATAGGACGTACAGGAAAATTACCATTTAATCAGACTCTTTTATACTCCATGATTGAAAGTAATATTATTTATTACAATCTTTAAAAAATATTTAAATAGTGAGTGGCATAAATCCGCACTTATGTCACGCCTATCCGTGGCATAAGTAGTCCTTTATTGCACCGTGCTTATCACCCTCGCTACGCTCGGGCGCTAACCTCACGGTGCAAAAACGAACTGCTTAGGCCACGGATAGGCGTGACATAGCGGATTTACGCAGTCAGTGGTATAAAATATTGTACGATACACGAGTCATGAGTCGTTTTTTATAGCACGGCGTTAAGCGCACTCTCTACGCTCGGGCGCTTATACACGCCGTGCCGTAAAGTGCAACTTATGCCACTAGTATCGTAATGTACTATTAAGTGTTTGCCTTAATTACGATGATTACAATGGAAAAATGTCTAACCTGCTTCGTGATACTAGAACTTATAAAATTGTACAAAAGAATCCTCTTGTATCTTCGAAAAAAAACGTATATAATATTTTATCTGAGTTAAATGATAGTGATTTCCTAGATTTTAAATATGACAGATATAAATTAACACAAACCAATACTGTTCTTCCCAGAGCTTATGGTTTACCTAAGATTGACAAAAAAGATGTACCTTTAAGACCAATTATCTCAACTGTTAATAGTCCTACACATTTTCTAGCTAATGTCATTGATAAAACTCTTGGACTTGTTTTTAAAAATCCTGCTTCACATATCGACAATAGTTTTGCTTTAAAAGACAAAGTAACCAATATCTGCTTTAAAAAGCCTTTCTAAAAGGTAAAATATTGGCGAGTAAAAGTTTCTTTAGAAAAGTAGTGAAATCCCTAACACAAATATAACTGATGTCAAGTAATTGTTTTTCATATTTTTTAGTTATACGCACGCAGGTAATTATTTTATGAAATAAAATATTTTTTACTTCAATTCTTAGTTGATACAATAGTTTAGATTCATAAGTAAAATTTTAAATTACTCATCTTCCTTGGCATTTCCAAAAGCATATTCAATCATATACTTTTAATCCATAGTTCAGAATTTATTAGAAAAATTTAAAAAATTATAAAATCTTGAGTCGTATATTCTAATATTATATGGTTTAATCATTTAAATAGCTTCTGAACTATGGATTAAAAGTATATGATTCAATATGCGTTTGGAAATGCCAAAGAAGATGAGTAATTTAAAATTTTACTTATGAATCTAAACTATTGTATCAACTAAGAATTGAAGTAAAAACTATTTTATTTCATAAAATAATTACCTGCGTGCGTATAACTAAAAAATATGAAAAACAATTATTTGACATCAGTTATGTTTGTTTTTAGAAAGGTTTTTTCAAGCAGATTTCATCACTTTTATAGAGATTATACATGTCTTACATTATACGGTATCAACCGTAAAAATATGTAATACTCAAGATTATTCCCGGAGACGACGTTGATTCTGTCCACCCTGGGCACCAGGTACCTTGGAGACCGTTGCCGTCACGATATTCGTGTTCAGAGACCTCAAAAATCCCCGAGTAACGAGTTTCGACTAATTATGTTACAAATTTCCATAAAACTCCAGGAGACGACGTTGATACTGTCCACCGTGGGCACCAGGTACCTCATAGACCGTTGCCGTCGCGATATTCGTGTTCAGCGACCCCAGAAACCCCTGAGTAGCAAGACTGGACTCATTTGCATCAATATTTACCGAAATCTACATTTTTTATTTATTGTCTTTTCGGAATGCACTTCTAAAATGCATATTTTTTTGCAAAAATGCATTTTTTAAAAAGTAATTGATAAAATTAGTTCACAATGTTTGTGGATGCTCTCACGAATCGAATACAAATAACCGCATTCCATCTTACTGCTTAAAAAATCTATGATTCATTGCTTTATTTTCTCGACTATTCAAATATTCGCGCCTCGATGACCGGAAGCCACGTGACTGGACGACGGGAAACAATGGAGATCATGCACAGCGAAAAGAAATATACTGAGCGAAAATTCAACTTGCAATATTTTGCTAATGAAGTAATCTTTTAGAATGAATCTTTTTCTCCAGAAAGATTAGGTAAATAGCTTTCAAGTCGATAGCGTTAGAACAGGCTTAGGTGCAATAATAATGATATAAATGCGTTTGGAAAATTATTTTAAGGTTAGAGAACCCAATATCAAATTTTAATAGGGACGCGACCCGTGCCGTCATCGTGTCGTATACTTCGTATACTTTTACTCGCCAGCGCGTCGCTGTCGCGCCTCTTGATATACATTCTTCACGGATATATTTTGGTTTCTCTTGATGTTATTTCTTTGTTCACTAACATAACGTTAGAATTAGTTTTATGTAGTTTAGATAAACGTTTTCAAAATATTTAAAGTCATTCAAAAATTCCGTTTAATAATATAAGAACCATAGTTAAATTCCTTTTTGAAGTGATAACTTCTTATGGGACGATGAACCTACAATGTTTGTAAGTTCTGGAATGCGTTACGCGATATATATAGGTATACTGGTAAGGGTAAGGGCTCTTAGGCCTCGACTCGGCAGGCCCCCCTCTCCGCACGCAAAGCTAAATATAGAATTTACTCTCTTCGGATCCTATAGCCTCTCTCCCGGCATAGGAATCAGTACCTATACATATAGCTATACTATTTTCGGGACCACACCTCTTTCCGAGCACTGCAGTACCTAGATATACTCTCCGGACGTAGGAATAAGTATACATATATATAGTAATGAAATAGTCTACGAGTATAAAAAAACACATCCTCAGCAGTTACTTTATGTTGCATTATCTCGAGTAACTAAAATTGAGGGTCTCTTTATTGTAACTCCAAACGATGATTTTACGTTTTACCATGGTAAAAGAAACGATATGTCACTAGCACCATTACATTGATCAAAGCATAATTGATTTTATTTCTAACAAGAAAGGACTTTCACTTTTTACTATTAATTGTCAAAGCCTTAATGCTCACAGTTTAGATATTATTGATTCGGTCTCTAGACGATGTAATGTTCTTCTCTTATGTGAAACAATATGTGAAAAATAATGAAACTACAATAATTCCATCTTTCAAACGTATAACACAATTTAAACGTGACAATGTAAGATGATGTATTATACTTTTCGCGCCCATAATACATATGCTAATAAAACTAAGTTCGTTCGTTTATTCGTCCTAAGAACGTGTAATACGTTCGATTTGAGTAACGTGACTTTTTAAAATAGTTAATTTGAAGAAATTAATTAATAACACTTCCTCTCTGCGTTTTCTCGGGCTTGAGACCGTCAATAGGCCGCATTAAAAGTGCTTGAAACTTAAAAAATCTCGCGCAAGAAAATCCGTGCGTTCATTTCCACGTCTGGAGACCGACTGCATTCTGCTGTTAGGCCCGTTGCAGTCCTGCGTCTCTCTCCTCCCTCGGTCCCTTTTTTTTAACAAAGCTTAGCTTGTTCTAGAAAACACATGTTGCGACGCGTACTCTCTCTCTCCCCGGAAAAACACTTGGAAAGCAGCTAAATTCCAGAGTCCCGAATCACGTAGAACAAAGCTTCATTCTTCAGCTTACTCAATGCATTTTCTAAAATCATATAGCTTCTAAACCGAATATTTCACTTCCAAGCTTATATTTTGAGAAGTCATATTTAAAAATTATTATTTATTTAAATATTCGCGCGTAAAGATACGTAACGTATATTATCACGTTACAAAGAGCAGGAGGCGTAGCAATTTATCAAAATGTAGATGATAATGTTAATGTTATAACTACGAACATGTCTTTGGAAATACATAATGCTTAAATATTTCTATAGAAAATGATACTGGTGAAATGTGCATAGCACGATGTCTTAATGAAAAGAAACAAGAAATGGTCATAGCAACTATATATATTTCTCTAAACAAAAGCATTTCAAGTATTATTGAATTTATTCATTCACAACTTTTAATATACGCACCTGTAGGTTCTGATATACTTGGCAAAAATAATCATAAATTACCATTTATTTTAAGCGGATATTTTAATGTTAATGTTGCTCCGATAGAGCGAAAAATGTAGTATTATTTCTTGAATCAAAATTGCAATTAAAAATGATATATAATCCACATCAATCTACTTCTAGTCATGGTACTACTGTAGATGCAGTATTTGCAAGATATTTAGATAATATTGAGTGTAGAAATTGTGTTTCTTATTACAGTTACCATAAACCAATCGTCACTTTTGTAGGATGAAATAATGAAAACATTCATGAACATGTTAATGAAAATTTTATTCAAAATGTTAATGAAAACGTTAATAATTATGTTAATGAAAATATTATTGAAAATGTCAATGAAAATTTCAATGAAAATGTAAGAGATACAACAATATCTCTGGAAGAAAATTGATTACTGTAACTGACAAATATTATTTAATATTAAATAAACTGATGTGTTTAATATGAAATTTATAATATTTATATTCCTTTCCAAAATAATTACATATTTATTTCAACAAAATAGGTCTTTCATACGCTAAATAAGTTTAATTTTAAATACTATCTACTTATATTAATTTAAGTTATCACTTCTGCCGGGCGTCCCGAGGCGCACACATGTTTTTTTTTTTTTTTAAATAAAGCGTGTGTTTGTGTGCAAATCTATTATTTCATTATCGTATCTGATGTTTAATTGTAATTTTGTCGTATAATTATGAATATTTTCGTTACTATTTCTAACACTATAATTATCTTCTATATAATTTTCAATTGTAAATTACAATAAAAATTATATAAAATAGTATATCAAAAGAAAAACCGCTGCCATTTCATTGGCACGTAGCTTCCTCCAACTAAATTTATTGTTTCAATAAATAAATTATTGTTTTAAAATATAGTATGTGAATGCTATTTCAAATATTTCCAAGTTTAATTATTTTTCTGTAGAAGCAATTTTGCGTCCTTCCTAAGGAAGCCTTGCAATAGTAATTTTTGGAGTTTGTATACAAACATGTGGGAAGTGTGTTTTGATGAATTTTTAGTCGAAAAATGATGTTTTTAGAAAATTTCAACGTTTTCAACATAGCGCCAGGACGAAAGCCTCCTGATAAGCGTCCCGCATTTTTTGCATGTCATACTGAGAAAAAAGTGGAAACAGTGGTGTGTATCATCTGTGATGAGGCGTTCCATATCAACTGTCTCAACGAGATGTCGGACAATTATAAACACCTGGGGAAACACCTTATAATCTGCCCCGAGTACACAGAGAAGAACATAACCTCTAAAATCGAGGAAACAAGCCTCAATGAACCTGCAAGATTACTGATTGCACAGATAAAATCTAAGTCCACTGAAGTAATAAGAAGAGAATTACTGGCTGAGACTGAATCTAAGACTACAGATCTATTCAGTTCAGAATCAAGTATAAGTGACACTAAGATGGAGTTTGTGAAAACAGAGGTTAAGCTGCTGAGAACTCTTGTTGCTGAATTAAAGGAGAAAAATGATCTACTAAAAGAAAAACTACAAAGAAACTCGAATCAAGCTACTCTCAATACACTCACGTACAGAGATGCAGTAAGACAACAACAACAAAAACCGATGAATAAAAAAGTACCTAAAATCACAGTTCAGAAAAGTGAAAACAGTGAAGTTGATATTAAAGAAATAGGTAAATCGGTAATAGATTGTTTAACAGCACAAAAGAGTATACAAACGAAGAACATATTTATAAATAAGAAAGATGAAGTTATTATTAGTTGTACGAGTGAAGATTGTGTCGCACTAACTGAAAGTGTACTTAAAGAAAAACTGAGAGGTCTGTGCAACGTAAAAAAGCATGAACTTCTTAATCCGAAGATAAAAATTATAGGGATAGACAACTACACTAATATGAAACTAGAAGAATTAGAAAAAGATATCAACACAAGAAATTTCAATGACTTCGCAAGAAAAGGTAAAGTGCTGCATATGTACACTAGCAAATCCAGTAAACTGTGCACTGTGTTGATGGAAGTGCCTGCTGAAGTATATAAATATGTAAGAGACAATAAAAACAGAGTTTATGTAGGCTATCAAAATTGTAAAGTCTATGATTTGATAAACATTGGCCCGTGCAATAAGTGTGGCAGGTTTGAACACAGTGAAAAGAAGTGCCACAACGAAATCGTATGCTTGAAATGTGCTGAAAGTCATAATACTAGTGAGTGTACAAGTGAAACAGTTAAGTGCACAAACTGTGCATTTAGTAATGCCAAGTATTCCACGAAACTTGAAATAAAACATACTGCATATGACACTAACCTTTGCTCTATTCTAAAAAAAAAAATTGGAAAGTTCATTGACTCAACGGACTATCCGATGAGCCCGTCATTACCATCACTAGACTTTATGTACAATAGAAGGAAATCTACAATACAGCATGTACCGGCTGATGATAACAAGGGTAACAATGAACTAGAAGAACCAAGCAAGATTAATGAGAATGAGAAACAGAATACTCCACAGCAACTGAAATCAGACAAACCTCAGATCGTGAGGGTTGTCACCAGAAACCAACAAGCACTCCAAAAACAGAAGCAACAACTGGATCAACACACTACTCCACAGGCAGCTCGCAAAGATAAGAAAACCAAAGATAACAATAAATAGGTTATAATGGCTACTTTTGATTACTTAGATATAATACAAAATGATTCTTTTCAAAATGAAAAAACATGTAGTAGTATTGATATTTTTAATAAAATCAGTAGTAGTAAAAATCATGCATATAAATGTCAGAAGCATGAATGCTAATTTTGATAAAATAAAAGTACTAATTGAAAGTTTAGCTATAAAGCCATCTATTGTTGTCTGCACGGAAACTTTTCAACAAAGATAATTATGAAAAATCAAATTAATAAGACTGACTATGAATATAAGTGTTATTATAAGTAACCAAAGTAATCTTGAGGTGTCAGCGGTTTATAGGTCACATGGGATTCCAAAATCTGAATTTATTCTAGAGATAAATAAATTTTTAATTGCGAATAAAAGTGTTAAAAATCACCTAGTAATAGGTGATTTTAATATTGACTTACTAGAATATGATAATTACAGTCAGGAATTCCTATGTAATTTCTTTGAGAAAGGGTACATCCCAGGCTTTGTTGGTATTACTAAACCACCAGTTGGAATCGCTAAGGGCTCCTGTATCGACAATATTTTTATCAAAACAAACAATTTAAAAACAACTACATACAAAATAAAACTTTCAATAACAGACCATTATCCAATATTTATTGCGTTAAACAAGATCAAGGA
>CM053171.1:14554804-14582288 GCA_012977825.3 Pteromalus puparum
ATTTCGAAAGCAGGATATCAAGCCGCTGGCTCTGCTCTGTGGTAAGACGAGGTACGCTTGCAATCAGGTTATGGACGCTAGTTGGTCCAAGGAGTTTTGTCCAGTCCAGCTCGTGAACGAATTGAGCAGCCCACTCGCGACCGAAAAGAGAGTCATAATTTCCTTTTATGACATATAAATCTAGCTCTCTTGTCGTCGTACCCACAGTGACATTGACAGAAACAAAACCGATGCAATCGAGGCGATGGTGCGTGTAGCTCATAAAGATTCGGTCTGTTGGCTGTAACACGCAATCAGGCTTGATCGTACGTAGCGTCTTATCGCTCACAATGCCGCACGGCGCTCCGGAATCCAACTCCATCTCAATGGTTTTACCCTCGAATTGCACGGAAAGCATTATTTTTCTGCATGCTTGTACTGTGTTGACTTCTTCCAACTTGTTAAAATACGTGACGGTATCAATAGCATCAGCTGGTTGCTCTATGGATTTGGCTTGATTTACCGCACTTGGTTTCTTGTCCGATCTACAGACTTTCGCGATATGGCCTTTTTTCTTACAAGTATGGCACTCGGCCTCTCGAAACGGACATTGTTTCCGATTATGCTGCGCTCCGCAGCCATTACAATTGCTGTACGCTTTACTGCGATCGTCTCGCTTCTGTGATGCATTGCGCGCCATCTGTCGGTTGTTTCGCCCTCGCGACGCCGATCTGTTGCGTACGAAATTCTTATTTTGCTTTGTTTGAACTGGCGCCGACAGCAATGTGTGCGTAGATTCAGATGACGGAATCTGTCCCGAGCCTTTGACGAAATCTGTTGTATTGTTATGTCATCCGCCTCCACATAATGATCTAAATAAAAAGCGTTTAAAAAGAAACAACAAAATTCAAACTCTCCGAATAACCTACATCGCTGTATGTCAACATACAGCAAAAGAATGTCAGCACTGAATCAGCAAAACGCTAACTAAGACATTCGAGATGTAGCAAGCGAGCCCTACTTTTTATGCATGCTCTGTCAGTAATTTAAAGATTATCAATATTTTGATTTTTGTAATAAACTGAGGGTTTAAAAAGCCTCGCATTTGTTTAGACAGACAGTTCGTTTACAGACACGGGCTCCGTACACGTCGGTTCGACAATTGACGAATCTCATACGTGAAAACAGTTATAGTTTTAATTACATTTGTCTTATTTTATTCTCGTCATCGTTGAATAATATTGTAATTCAATTTGCTAACGCTAGTTCAATAAACTACATCGTTACAGTGAAAATTATCCGTGCCTTGAACGTTCTTTATAACATTCTTTCCTACCCAGCACGAGCTCAAGTCTACATTTTGGCAACTGTACTCAAGGTAAGTTTCTCAGTTATTTTACTAACAGTGAGAGTGTTAGTTGCAGATTAACTCTTTTAAATACAGCCTAGCCATTACACTATACATTACGTCTCAGTTTGTCAACTAATCGATAGACAGGACGTAACAGTATGACGCGTAGCTTCCAAGGAGTGCGCTACTTCGTATGCTGCCTGGAACGTGGCAGGTTTTTTCGCGATGATCTCGTCACACATTTCGCGATCACTCAGGCCATGTAGCATCTGTTCGATGAGCATTCTGTCCAAGAATGTCTCATACTCGCAATGCGCTGCGCCTTGTCTCAAGCGTAGAGCAAAACTCGCAATTGTCTCCCCTTGTTGCTGTTTGATCAGCCGGAATTTGACGCTCTCAGCGTATTTATTTTTAGCACTGTCAAAGTGATCTACGAGCGGTTTGCGAATTTCTTGATAAGTCAGAGTTTCGGGCTCCTTCGGCGACACAAGAAACTTCAACGCGTTGTTCAGCTCTGCCCCCATGTGCACACGAGCGTAATTAGCATGCTCGGTGGCGGGAACTTTACTTAACTGCAATGCCCAGTCGAAACGCTTGAAGTAATCATCGACCGTTGTCCCGTCGGAAGAGCGAAATTCGTGGAAAGAAAATGGCGGCGGCTTGGGTTGTGCACTGGTTGCCCCGTTAGCCGTCGTAGCTGCAGCGATTGTGCCCATGGATGCTTTTAATGCGTTTGTAAGCATATCCGACATCACCTTGATCAGCTCCGGTGAGATTTCTTTTACCTCTTCTCCCATGATGAAACTTTTTCACTGGCTGTGGCTCGTCGAACGTAGCGCTTGACCGTTGCTTCTCTCTCTTCTCACGAATGTGGAGAATTACTACACTCAGACTTCTTGACTCAGCATGAGTTTTAACACTTCTGACACCAATGTTGTATCTTTTTAATCATCTTTATTTAACACTAATAGAATTACAATAAATAATCGTAGTTTGGAGTAGACGAGTGCACGCTGGCTCGTTCCGACGCCATCTGACATGACATGAAGTTAGTTACAAAAAAAAAAAAAAAAACGGCGCGACACCAGTGGCGACACTATTACGGCGCGGAATATAAATCATTATTCTCATACACAACAGCCTGGGCGTCCATGTTGATGACGTCACGACCGAGAGTTATATTGCCAATATGCAGCACTATAACCTTTTCAACTGTTGTTCGAATAAAATTCTTTGATAACGCTCTGAATTTAGCTTTAAAGCTTCAATTCGATACCAATCGCTGTCTCCCTTTTATAGATGGATCTGTTCTGAGCATTCGCGATGTATACACTCGTTTATTATTAAAAATAACGGCTTATTTATAAAAATTTTCGTTGGAAATCATAGTTTAGCTTAGAAAGGATACTAATAAGCCAAAAAAACTCACGAACAGTAACGATAAGCATTTTTTTCTGTATCATGAAAAATCCGAACACCAATATAGAAGTAAATAATGTCACGGGCGCCGCGGCTCCGTCTGCTTTTCAAACTCGCCTTCGTGGCGCTACCGCGCCACTTGATATGTGAGGAACACCAAGCTGTTCCTTCTATCGGTTCCTTCTAACAGTGCGCTGTTCCTTGCATATATAGATATACTAACCAATATTATTTTCTTATTTCTGTTCCTGTGACTGTTCCTGTTCCCTGTTCCTTTTTGCGTGTAACGAGCCATACACGCAATCAGTTGGGATCGGTCCCAAAGTTCCACTATTCCGGGGAATCAGAGAAGCTTATTTTTATGGCATGTCCGTTATGACTTACTGAGGGGGCGCTATAGACTTAACATGACAAATCTCAGCTGGTGTTATTATACAGCTTCCAAATTCATCCGCCAGGTTCATGACGGTGTCGTTTAGTTACCAATCTTCTCTATGCATATTGCATGTTCCTTTTTGCACTCGTGAAGTCGTGAGTCGTGGATTCCGACTCCGACTGCCGAACGATCAACACCGCTTCGACACAGCAAAGCTTTCGCATAAGGATTATCTACTTATATTTAAATACTCCAAACGGCCACTACAATCCGCTGAGACCATTGGACTGCTCACCGACGCATATTCTCCTAAGGAAAAGAAAAATTATATTACTAAAGGTACGTGCATCGTTAATAGATTCGTATGCTGCTTCTTTTTTTTTAATTTTTTTTTACGCTTATGCTAACATTTCATTAAACTAATATAACCAATAATCGGACGGCAGTACATTGAGGCCAGAATAGAAGTATAACCGGTGGTACTTCCAATCAAATAAAATTCGTAAAATCACAAGTCATTTTATCCAATCAGTAAAAATAGTATAACGCCAACAGACAATCATGGAGCCTAAGTCCATAACAACAAGCAAATCCATCCTTCCCGAATTACAAAAAAATAGATATAACTCCCCATCCCAAGCCCCTTTTATTATATACATTGAATCTCAACTCAACAGCTCGTTAAATATAGGAAACATCGATCCACTCAAACTAGGAGAAATCCTCATAAAAGCCCGGCTAGATTTTGAAAACGTCAGAAAGATAGGCCCACGTAAAATTGAAATTATTTTTGCTAATTTCGAGGAAGCAAACAAAACAGTAGAAGGAAATTCGGATCTCCCTACAGAATGGATACCTTATATTCCCAATTATAAAATAGTAAAAATAGGACAAGTGCATGGCATAGACCCTGTATACACAATCGAAAAACTCAAACTTGCAATCGAAAGCTCTTACAAAAACGCGAAAATAGAACGTATTTTTAAAAAAGATGACGAGGTGCTTGTTCCTACAAACACGATTAAAATCTATTTTCAGTCGAGTAAATTGCCAGACAAAATCAAATTTTTCGGAGTTTCTACTAAAGTATACCCTTACGTCTTTAACGTCTTACAATGTAACACATGTTACCGATTCGGACACGCGGCATCCAATTGCGGAAGGAAACGTATTTGTTCCGAATGCTCCATGGAACATGAATCATACAATCAAAAATGCACACTATCCAAGAGATGCATTAATTGCAAGGACAATCACTCCGCTCTNAAGATATTGAGCTTCGAAATTTTGTTTCTCACCCTATATTATACTTTGCATAATTGAAAACTGCATCGCTTATATCTCTAGCGTCCTCACAGTGGTGGGTGGGTTAAATAAACAATAATAGTTAATTAAAATAATACTTAGTATATTACGCACCTATAAGCCGGGAAAACAAAGAATGTTTTAGATCGCAAGTGTAAACATATAAGTGCAAATCCGCGGCCGAGTGGAAAATTCTCTGGGTCTGGAAGAGACAATTTGAAATTTGAAGGCACGCGTACCAAACCAACTTTTTTGGGTTCCTTAGGCCATCCAGAACACGAAAAACTTTGCGTTCCCGAGATTTCGAAATACTTATTTTTTTGCCGGGCAGTTTAAATTGTCTTATGGGAAATTAACATGGGAAAGATAAACGGAAACGAGCCATTGCTCAATTGTGCGTACTCAACGTCTGGAGGCGCAATCGAAAAATGTGTATTAATACGATCAAAGTATCAGAAGAAAGCTGTAATTTGAGCCCCTATGCTTATCAATTATGGCTGTTTTTTTACCTTTTTCATTGCCATATGCCATTTAAATGTAATTAATACAAAGATTACGTTAAATAAAATTATTTCAAAGTGTTAGTAAATAAGATGTTAGGTAAAAAAGGGAGGGTGATGTCTCTTGGAGATCAGTTTAACAATTAGCTATGCGAACTATTCTAAAGAAAGATAGGGGGAGAGAGAGGGCGAGAGAGAGACAGAGAGATTTAATTAAGAGAGTATAGCTATATGTATACTTATTGCAGCGTGTATATATCGTCGCTCCCTACGAAGAACATCAGTTTTCAGATTTGCCACGAAGAATAAGAGATTTCAATTCTTGCCGCGAAAAGTAAGAGATCCCAGATCTTTTCCTATGAATAGTTTCATTATTTTTTAAAGAAAACTAAATAGTAATTCGGTAGCAACTAATAAAATTGTAACATCCTTAGAATCACCTTAAAATATTTTTAAATTTCAAAAATTTAACATTTTTTATTGAAACTAAAAATTTGTTGTTTTTTTTATTGGAACTTCAAAATAACAAATTTTTAGTTCAATAAAAAATGTTAAATTTAAAAATATTTTACTATCATAATCATAAAGTATATAAAATTACAAATGCAATATTCCACCATGGTAATACTATCAATTCAGGACATTACACTAACATGTTGCGGAAAAATAATAAATGGATAAGGGTCGACGACTTAAATGTAACAAAACAAAATTGGCCTAAGTACAGCAAAGATGCTTATCTTATTTTATTAGAAGAAATATAATTCATTAAATAATATGCAATTATTAACAATTGAAAAATGATTAAGAAACGATTTTAAATAAAAATCAAATAAAGTGGATTAGGCCTTTTCGCATAATATTATCCATTATACTTTTTTTGTCTTGTTACATCTAATGTAAACCAGGTGGATAGTATAACTTTCGTAATCAATTCAGAAAATATTATGCGATTGGGGATACCACTTTAAAGTTTTATATCATTCATTTCTACGGGTAAATCCCATTAAATGTTGAGATATAAAACTTTGTTTTAAGGAAATGTAAAAGAAAATCGAAATTTTTTTTAACTTAGTATAGAAAAATGTTGACATAGAAAAACTATTACATTTCCTTACAAAAAAAAAAAAAAACGCGCCGAGATATCTACCGCTAGGTGGTGAGGAAACGATATCATAAAAGTTTAATTAATACAAAAATTACGTTAAATAACAATCTTTAAAGTTTCTAAGAAATTTCTACGTGACGCGATAACTGAAGTAAAAAGACAATAATCAATTTAAAATTTGTATTTCGATAGCATTATATAGCACCTTGATCTCTTTCTTTAGGCTGTTTATGAAACGAATATAGCTAGTTTAAAAGATATTAAGCTTCAAAATTTCGTTTTCTCACCCTGTATACTCTATATAACTGAAAAATGCATCGCTTAGATCTCCGGTTCTATTTGATGGATCTATACCTCTATCTATACCACTCGTTTTTTTAAAGCTTTTGGCGATAGTTTAGACAATTTGGTGGTTCTAATAATAAAAGTTGGAGATCAAGAAACGTTCTATGTACTTTTTAACCTTCGTCAAATGTTTTTCTCTTTCAAAAGTTATGTATATCTATATCGATGATGTATATAGATATACAGTGTGCTGCCTGCAACACCCCGATTATGCCAAGAAGGCGGCGCTGTCGGCGGTCCTTACTTAGCGTATAGCACCTTAATCCCTTTCTTTGGGCTGTTTATGAAACCAAATGGTTTCAAAGATATTAAGCTTCAAAATTTCGTTTTCTCACCCTGTATATTGTATACTCTATATAACTGAAAACTGCATCGCTTAGATCTTAGCTTTTATTTGACGGATTTTAATCTATACCTTGGCCAGTTTTTTTCTGTTTTTTGTTTTATTAAATCGTTAAAAACAATATTTTCAGTTACGCATTGATTATGTAATATAATTATTTCGAAATAATTTTATCCATCAAACGAAAAAGCATAAAAAATTTATAGAATTATATATGAAGTAAAAACAATTTAGATATTAAAGCGATACATAAGGTTGAAGGAAGCTACGTGCCAAAGAATTGGCAGCGGTTTTTTTATTGCAAATGATATATAATAATTAGAAAAAAATGAGTAGAAATCGTAAGAAAGTGATCATAAGAGAGGAATAAATATAAAGCCAAAACTCTTAAACACGCTACCCCACGCATCATGAGTTTTAATGACAATAACATTAAAGCAATATTGACGAGTAGCGCACGAGTTTCTATGGAGAAATGTGTGGCCATAAAATAATAATTTCAACAAAAAAATTAATCGAAGTATTTGTCGTCGTCTTACTCAAGCTGTCGCAGAAGCAACATCGCGCAAAAATTGGATTACGATGGATTTTTATCTTATCAGCATTTTTCTGCTAGTTCTTGGAGGAGCAGATCATACTAAATTTTGAGAAAAATCGGTTTTTACATTTTAGCTTTTTACTTGAGAACTGCTTAACGTAATCGTTTAAAATTTTAACAGCAAATAGCTTTGTCAGTGCTTTGTAAGTGCAATAAGGCCTTTTTACGCCCGTAATCGGGTCATAAAAAAACTCATTTTTTTCAGTTTTTGATATATTACTGAAAAAATAAGTAGTCAAATCACTTGAAATTTAAATGGAATATAGTTTGACACATGACACATTGACATGATGTTTTATGTGACGTTATAATGTTTAGTTTCAGAGATATAAATTTTTTAAATAAATCACCTTTTTCATTGTATCTGCTGAACGGAGCGGTCGATCCCGAGAACCAAACGAAGAAAAGTAGGTAATTTTATTATCTTTTAAATGCATTTTAGCTAAATTGTTTGTAATAATAGGATGCTTGAAAAAAAACCGCAAAATAGTGTTTTTCAAAAATTAAAAAATGGCCATAAAAAAAGTAATTGTAAAAATAAGAAACTTTTTTTCGAATTCAGAATCCAAAAATAGATATGCATGTCAAATTTGATTAATATTGACGGAGTAGTTTCAGAAATATTACGATATGCATACACACACACACACGCGCGCACGCACACATCTATACGAACATTTTCTAAAAACACGTAATTTGAAATTTAAACATCTCAAAACATGTTTCTATAGAGCTTTAGCAAAAACTGAAAATTTTACTATTACAAAGCTTTCTCTAAGAGGAAGCAAAAATTTTCATATTATATAATTACAAACATTATTAGAATGATAAAACATTACATTAACATATCTTGTATGTAAAAATATGATTTTCGTATATTTTATTTTTTTAAAACATACTTCAAAACGGAATATAATAAACAATATATGTTATACGTGAGTGAATCAAGCGGGTTTTTACTAGTATTATTTAGGTTGTATATGATAAAATCATTTTTGTATTGATGTATCCATATATCTATAGCTAGGTACATTATACTTTTTTTCTTGATTTTCAATAGCTGAAGATTAAAGAATATTCTTTCGTGTACAATATAATTATATCTTCTTTAAGTCTTTAACTACCTGTTTGTAAACCCTATCGTAATTGTGCCAAAGAATCTCAGTAGTCCCCCAACTCAAAGGGACATGCAAATATCTCGGGGTTAGTTAGCTAATGGAGATCATGGGGTTGGAACGTTGCCCAACAAGTTCATTCATTAAGGGTTGATGGTTTAATTGCCAGCTCACAGCATCTCGGCTCCCTTTTCTCGCTTCCATCACACTAATCTCTTGCCACTTCATTTTCAACCTCGTGAAAGTGGTATCTACCCTTTCCTTTTATCTTATATCTCTTGGATGCAACAGGTTGTAATAAATCGCAAGTGTTGGTAAAACCGAAAAAATATCGTTCAGTTGATTATACTAAAAAACACATATTATTATGCTAAATATTGCTTTCTTAGTAATTTTTTCAATTTGCTAAAAAACAAGTCGGAAGTGTGTTTTGATAAATTTTGATGTATGTATGTGTGTGTTCGTTTGTATATATTTCAGCTTCTACTCAGTAGATCATAATCCATTAAGACTCATTTTCTTTGTTTTTACTGTAACCTAATGAGAAAACAGTCCGTTTTTACATTTCGTAGACGCGTTTTTTTATAGCGATTTTTAATTTTAATTTTTATTATTTTCTAACAAAGTTTTTAAAAAACCTAATAAAATTGCTTGATGTGCACAAAAAAGATAATGAAATTACCTATCTTTTTACCGCGGAGAATTTATATATATCGCCGTTCTTTTATTATACACCATAAAGTGAAATTTTTTATCGAACCTTTCTAAAAAAACTCAATTATTGAAGGTTATTAGAACTAAACACCACTTCAGTTTTAAGTCATTTTATAAATCAGATCAGAAAAAAACATCATAAACTGAAAAAAGTCATTTTTCTATGAGATGCGATACCCAGAGTAAAAACCGCTGCCAACTTCATGAACATTACACTTTTTCCAAGAGATGTGATTATCAAAAGAATCGTTTTTCTTCAATTCATGATTCAAAGCTTCTTAACAAATATATTAAAAATGTAACATATACATAATAGCATTATTCATGACCACCATGATCATAAATTTTCGAATGCAGCAATCGACACACGATGCGAAGACAACAACAACTACTAAACGAAACAACAACTACTAAACGAAACCCCAAAAAATCGCTTAGGAATAGCAGTATGTGACCACGGCGTTCTAGTTGCTAAAAACTGTTTTACTTTATGTTTTCGAGGTCGCTGAATATGAATCCAAAGTTATTTTTTCGATTAAAATGGGGGAACATTGAAAAAAAGGCAATTTAGTGTCAAATGAGGAGAATAAGATTTTCATATTTTTTGATATTAAACTCGCTCAGACAATCTCAGACAATTTTTCATGTATCTTTTTAAAATTTTAACCACTTATTCTTAAAGGTATTACCTACAAAACAAGCCCCATCCGAAGTTCTTAAAGCAATTGTTGGCTCACATACTATTGCAAAAGTTGAGTGACAAAGTTTAGAATTTCGAGTAAATACTTATATAGCATTAAAATACAGTATATAAGGAAGTTATTTGTAAAATTTCAGCGCTTTATATTCAATAAAAAAAAAAAGATATACGATTTCAAAGCTGCGAGCTCAGTACAGGCGCGCGCGTTGGGTGCGCGCTGATTATCGCAGCAGGCGTATACATGCGGCGTTTAAATGACGTTACCTATTTTTTAATCGATTTTTACTATACTAGCAAGATCAATGCGCGCTTCGCGCGCTTTGCTTTAACATTTTATAGGTTAGAAACAAACTATCACGCGCGTCCCGCCATCTATCTCGTAATCTTATTGGCCAATCGGCGACCAATCAGAGAACGAATAAAATGATGATTCCTCTCTTTTTTAGAGTAGGATCGCTTTTATAGATCTTTTTATTTGTGTTAGTGAAAACACGTTGTATAGAAATATTTAAAATATTTTAGTCAACAAGGTAAGTACAGTTAGCTACATGATTTATGTTTATCATTGTGCAGTGCTAATTCAATGTACATATATTACCATTATAGCTATATGGTCTTATCTTAATTGTTGCGTTTACTTATCTTATATTAAAATATTTGAACTTCTAAAATGGTATAGAGTTCGCGCGTTGTTTTTAATATGCGATCGTTTATTGTCAAGATGCATATTTTAAGAGCTCTTTGTCAAATCAACGCATGGAGGCAAGCAACAAACTCTATAATTGCTTTACTTCTAAAGATGTGACAAAGTTTGGATGGTTGGTGGAAGACAAGAAAATGCAATTCGATTATTATAATGGACCCACTGCGATAGAAACACTTCAAAAATATTTTTGTTCCTATAATGGTAATAATGCTTATGCGGCTGCGATTTGCCCTTGTATAGTATCTAACTTAAAATGCTGTGATGTTTGTAACTGTAGTGATTCGTGTATCAATGTAGATAAAATAAACGAATAATTTCAAATTTGTTTCAGTGATTTTTATTTAATTAAAACTTGTACCTACCTTGTTGATTTTTAATATTTATAAAAAACGTTTTTACATAAACACAAATAAAGAGATCCAAACAAATGAGATATAGTAACAAATTGAGTTAGATAACATCATTCAAACGCCGCATGTATACGCCTGCCGCAATAATCAGCGCACGTTTGGCGTTGGGCGCGTTTGGCCCGTACTGAGCTCGCAGCTTTGAAATCGTATATCTTTCTTTTTATTGAATATAAAGCGCTGAAATTTTACAAATAACTTCCTTATATACTGTATTTTAATGCTATATAAGTATTTACTCGAAATTCTAAACTTTGTCACTCAACTTTTGCAATAGTATGTGAGGACTCATAAAACCTGATAGCACAACTTCGAAAATTCGCCACTCAGCCAACAATTGCTTTAAGAACTTCGGATGGGGCTTGTTTTGTAGGTAATACCTTTAAGAATAAGTGGTTAAAATTTTAAAAAGATACATGAAAAATTGTCTGAGATATAGCGAGTTTAATATCAAAAAATATGAAAATCTTATTTTCCTCATTTGACACTAAATTGCCGTTTTTTCAATGTTCCCCCATTTTAATCGAAAAAATAACTTCGGATTCGTGTTCAGCGACCTCGAAAACATAGAGTAAAACGGTTTTTAGCGACTAGAACAACCGTGGTCACTAGTCGGTTATTTTAGGGGTGAGTCCCGCTCGCCTAATATATGCATGGACTCTAAACATCATTTCAATCAATTTCATATTTAACCTTAAATTGTTCCGACCAAACTTTTTTATACAGATGGACAGAAACAGTGCAGTAAAATTTACTAAAAGTGTGGAAAATTTTACTGAAAATTACAGTAATCTGATCAAAGAGCCGTAATAGTGAGTGTGCAAAAAAAACTCGAACTATTTTTGTCTTGATTGCAAAATAAATTTGGGATGATAAAAATCTACTTAAATACAACGATTGTTGAGTTTTTACACATATCTAACGAATACCATGCTTTTTTCCCTCCTTTCGTAACAGTGATATGTTACTTAAAGCTTCGAGTACTTTTTTAAGTTTTCTTTTTCGAGCTTTTGACTAAAAAATAACTTGATTGGTTGATTGGACTGATTTTTCAACCTCTGAACATTTTTTTGCTTTTGTAATCCATTGAATCTGTTCAATTAATATGTTAACTTAAATCCTCAAAACTTATAATATATATATAATGTCTTTGGTTTTATTATTTGCACCATAATGTCGTAACCAAATATAAAACTCGACTTTAGACTCGCACATCCCTACAAATTACAGTACTGTACAGTAAAATTTACTGTACGTGTAGTAAGTTTTATGGTGAAATATAATAAAATTTCTAAAACAGTATAGTAATTTTTATGGCAACTGTTCGTTTGTACTAGACTACGTTATGAATTTTACTGTATTTTTTCGTAATTTCGAAGCCGTATCCCGATTTTCTATAATCAGCTGTTCAAACGTCTTGAAGCGCCACCATGCAAATGTTTTTAATGGACGCGGTGGTGGAATGGAAAAATGATCCGCCTCTCAACCCAAAGCTTGCAGGTTCGAGTTTCAGTTAGGGAAGGATTTTTTCAGAGTTTTTATTCTAAGATTCTTTAATTGCAATGAATTTGTAATAAATGAAATCGTGAAAAACGTTGTAACAACGTGACTCGGTGAGTCTGGGAATTTGAATTTTTATGATTTTCAATACTTCTATAAAAATTACTGTACTGTCTAGTAAAAGTTACTGAACTGTCAGTCTGTTACGAAAATACTGTTTAGTATGGTAAAAATTCCTGCAGAATATACTAAATTTTACTTGATGGTTTCTCTCCGTGCAATATTACATATATTTTTGTCATGTTTATTCTAAATATATTTAGAAATTACTTTTCTTTATATTTTTATACAAGCTTTATACGAAGTGCTTTTGTATTGCTTCAACTTTTTATCATTGAAATTGGCATCATGGAAAACAATTTAGCGATTTATAAGAAGAAGTTCTCAAACAAATTTAAAATAATCAATTCTTTGTTAGGTTACACTTGATAAACCTGTAAAGTTTCATAAAAAAATACAATGGCGTTCGGAAGTAATCGTGGTAACCATTTTTGGGCAAAATATGTCATTTTTAATATTTAGAAAGAAATAAAAAAAAAACACTTTACTTCAATCAAACGGCTTTAAAATTTAATCAGTTCTTCGTTAGATTATACTTGATGAACCTGTAATGTTTTAGCAAAAGTACAATTGCATTTGGGAGTTGGAATGAAAAAAATGTGATCATAGTTATGATAAAAAAAATTTTGTTTATACACCCTTTATCTTTGTGAATTGGCTTCAAAATTTAATCAGTTTTTTATTAGATCATACTTGATGTGCCTGTAAAGTCTTAGCAAAAAATACACACGCACATACATACATACATACATACATGTGCAAATCCGCGGCTGACTGGAAACAACTCGGGTGGTGGAAGTTGAAAATTTAGATTCGAGGGCACACCTACCGGACCGATTTTTTTCGGTTCCTAGAATCTTCCACTGCGTGAAAGTGTCCGCGTGCACGCCTGATCGCTTGCCAAACTTTTTTGCCGGACATTTGAAATTCTCTTATGAAAATTTAACATGGGAAAGATTAACGAAAACCATCCAAAGTTCGACTTTATGTCAGGAGCCGCAATCGAAAAATGTTTATTTATACGTTCAAATTATTCGAAAAAAGATTTAATTTGAGCCCCGGTGGGTTAAAAATGGTGGCCTATAAAAAAAGTTGTTTAAGCTTGAATACAGCAATAAATCATGAAAATCAGGATTTTTTGCGAAAATCCGCGATTTACTCCCATTTTTAAAATCCTTATAATTTTTAAGAATTTTGCCGTCTACTGAGCAATAATAGTTTTAAGACGTTTGAGGGTTATGTAATAAAATTCGCGTTTCCAATTTGCGTTCCTAAATATTTGTTGTTAGAACATAATTAGAATCATCTTTCTAGATTTCAAATCCTAACTCTCACTTCTCCGTACAGATGTTGCGCTAACTTCCTTGTACATTCACTCACCGCTCACTCGCTCACTTGTGTTAAACCACTCGACCATAACGGTCGCCGGTATAAGTTCTAAATAAAGTTACTTATTTACAACAAAGTTCTCTCGCTCGCTTGCTCTGCTTAACAGCTTTTGGGCCTCCGTATCACGCGAACAATCACAGTGCATAGTTAAAGTGAAGAGAAACGTCCTCAACTAAAGAGAAAACAGTGAAGTGCCTAACGTAACCTAAAAGTGTCGCTTTCTTTTCACACGCACTCGAACGCACGAGAGAGTTGATATCAGCTTAGACTACCAAAATGTTAAATGGCTTGAGAATCATACACTCAACGCGATTGGAATTGTTGACACGAAGCAATTACAATACACGAAGGATCCAAGCCGAGGGATTATTCGTGAAGAACGACACGTGTACATACGTTTCCGGCAAATGTCCCGCACCGACCATATAGGAGGGAACCTCTAAGATCGAGGACGAGAAAAAATACAAACAGTGGTTGGATGCCGATTGAAAGGCAAAAGCCGACCTTATACTGAGCATAAGCCCGTCCGAGTTGGAACTAGTCAAAGGTTGCATGGCAGCAAACGACGTGTGGAAAAGGCTCGAGATTACTTTTGCTTCGCAAGGACCTGCCCGGAAGGCCACCCTCTTAAAGGGCCTGATACATCATGAAATGAAGGAAGGCAACGACGTACACATACATGTCAACAACTTCTTTGACACAGTCGACAAATTACAGTCCATGGACGTCGAAATCAACGGTGACTTGACGACGATCATGTTACTGTACAGCCTACTACCAAGCAACTTCGAAAATTTTCGGTGCGTGATTGAATCTCGCGACAAATTGCTCAGCGCAGAAGATCTGAAAGTGAAAATCATCGAAGAGAACAACGTTCGCAAAAACGAATTCGAAAAAGCGGATTCCGCCATGTTTGGCCAAGCAAGACACCACGGAAAACGCCAAACTTACTCCAATGCATCGAAAGAGAAAGTTAAGTATAAATGCGGATTTTGCGGCATAAAGGGCCACAAGGAGTCAAACTGTTTTAAAAAGATGGACTTAAATAAGCAGGACGCTGATTGTGATGCTGAGACAGCTCATTGTTTCTTTATCAAGCCAGAAAACGTCTCCGCAAATGATCTTTGGTGCATCGACGGTGGCAGCACTTCGCATTTATGCATAATCAAAGACGCATTCACATACCACGTGAATAGCGATGGCTCTCTCAAGCTAGCAAGCAATGCCAACACAGCAATAAAAGCCTGTCGCGACGTCAAGCTGATGACAGCAGACGACACGTGCAAGTCGATAACACTGAAAGATACACTATTAGTGCTGGATTTGCGCACCAACCTGATAGCTGTAGCCAAAATAGTAGATAACAACTGCAAAGTGACATTCACGAAATCATGCGCCATCATTAAAAACTCACAAGGTCAGGTACAATTAACCGCAGACTGCATTGGCGATAAAGATGCCTTGCGGACATGAGGGCAGCGTTCGACAAGGTGAGGAGAGAAGAGATATGGAGAATGTTGAGGAAGTTGGGTGTGAGCAGGAAGGCAAGGGAAAGGGTGAAGGAAATATACGAGGGAACGGAATGTGAAGTGAAAATAGGAAAGAGGATAGCAGGCAGCTTCGAAACACAAAAAGGGGTGAGACAGGGATGCCCGCTAAGCCCGCTACTATTCAACGTAGCAATGGCGGACTTGGAAGGAGAGATGAGCAAGGTATAGGAAGAAGGAATAGTGATAGGAAGAAGGAAAATATGGTCAGTGTCATACGCGGACGACGTTGTGCTACAAACGCAGGAGGACTTAAGCAAATGCTAAAAAGATTCAAAAGGGTGATCGATGGAAAAGGGCTAGAGCTGAACACAGAGAAGACAAAGATCATGATATTCAGAAACGATGGAAGAAGGAAAAAGGAAGAGAGCTTCAAATGGGAAGGAGAGGAACTAGAAGTGGTGGAAAAATTCGAATATCTGGGATACACAATGAAGGAAAACGGGAAAGAAGAAGAGCAGATCAAAAAGATGAAGGAGAAGGCGAGCACGCTGATAAGTACAGTATGAGGAATAGGAGAAAAAAAATTCAGAGAAAGCTGGAAAATGAGTATGAGACTATTCGAAGCACTGGTACAAAGTGTGATGGAGTACGGAGCGGAGATATGGGGATGGATGGGTCAAGAACAACTGGAAAAGGTGCAAAGAAGATATATAAAGTGGGTAATGAAGCTAGAGAGAACAACACCGGCATACATGATTCACTGGGAGACAAAACGTTTCAAGCTGGAGACGAGAGCAAGAAAGAGAGCGATAAAATACGAAGAAAAACTAAGCAGAGCAAAGGAAAAGACGATACTAGGAGAATGCTAGAGACTACTGAAAACAGAAAGAGAAAGAGGAGAATGGAAGGCAAGAGGCAAGGGCATAAGGGGAAGCGAGCTGGAGAGATGCGGGATATCCGTGGCGGATTACACCAGAAGACTGGAAGAGGGAGAAAGGATGGAAGAGGAGATCGAGAGAGTAAACAAGGATACCCAGTGGCAGAAATGGAGTGAGGAGATGAGGGAGTCGAGATATGCCAAAGAATTAAAGGAAATCTTAAAAGAACAAGGAGAAATCCCGGAGTACCTATCAGACCTAGGAGAATACTGAAGAGGATCACTAGGGATTACGGCGAGATTCAGGCTAGGAAGTAAGATAAGAGGAAACAAATACTGGAAGACGGAAGAAAAGAGGAGATGTAGGATGTGTGGAAACGAAGAGGAAACGCTGAAGCACGTGATAGAAGATGTGAGGAGACGAAAATAGAAGGAAAGAAATAGTAACAAGTGTGCGGAGGAACAAAGACGCAAGCGGGATATCTGAGCAAGATTATTTGGAAAAGAAAAAACAAGGAAAATGCAAGAAATGAAGAATGAACGGAAAACAAGTGATACAAAAACCCATAGGAGAGGAACAAGGAACAACAAAAAAAGTAACTCGGAAAGATCGAGAAGGCAAAGTAGAGAGGAACGAGGAAGAAAACCAGGAAAGGGAGAGAGCGGTAGCACATGTGCATTCTCTGGATAATTTGGAGGTTACAAACACAGCAGAGAAAAGAATAAGCAGAAGAAGGAAAAGAGATAAGCGAAGTGGGAGAGATAGGAGAAGAAGGTCAAAAGTTGTAAAAGTGAGATGTCAAGCTCGATGGTGACATTGAGTGCCACCGTCGCACTCGATACACGCGCGGCTACAGTGTACACATACACACACACAAATTGCGAAAGACCGCAAATAGCACCTCGTGACAACAATGAATCACAAGACGGTCTTGCAGCGCCCGCCACCCTCTCGCAAGCGCGTGCATACTGATGTGAGTGTGCGAGACTCAAGTGCACCTACACCTACCTACACGCTACGGCGAAAATTTAGGAGGAATCCCAGTCGCACCGTGACAGAGCGATGTATAAAAAAAAAAAAAAAATTGCGCCCTCACGAGACTGCGCAACTGCTAGTGCAGTGCATCACCCACACCGCGCACACTGATGACTCATCAGCGACGGCGGCGGCGGCGGTAGATGATTCCGACGTTGCCGTTCTTAGCATGCTGCTGCTACTGTTGACGACGACGGTTGCTTCGTCAGCATTCTCAAAACCTCTTACCTATGAATCGAATAGTGTTTTACGCGCGAGGAAACAATGACTCGTTCTTACCCCCGCATGCTTTTTTTTTCAAGTCTGAATGAGAAAAAGTGTATGAAATATACACGTATATATATACGTTTTATTTAATAATAATTCAGTGGAAGAAAAAACCGCTGCCAAGTCATTGGCACTTAGCTTCCTCCTATTCTGCTAGTGGAAGATAATTAATTACATGGGACAATCAACTCATTCTTTGATTTAAATATTCGCTACTATTCGATACTAAAAGGATAGGTTAGGAAGACACTTGTAGGGGAAGGGTATCAGGGGAGTGGGAGTTAAGGTGGATATCAAAAGGATAGAGCTCCGTGAACTCCTTGAATAACTTACATATATCGTAATAAAAAAAATACCAGTAATTGCGGAATCGTTAATAACGTTAACAATCGCAAGTTACAAAATTGCGGGTGGCTTCATTTTTTTGTGAAAAATAACTTTTTCACAAAAAAATTATTTTTCACGATTTCTACATACCCACAGCCGCCTTTCAGACCCTTGACGTTGTTTTATATACTCCCATAATCGCCTTATAAAATTTTAAAGCTCATTTCAGCACTCCCACAGTCGCATTTTAGACCATCGTAATCGTTTTCTGTATTACCACAGTCGCCTTTTTGACATTTGCAATAGATTTCTACATACCACACAGCCGCCTTTCAGACCTTGACGTTGTTTTCTATATTCCATATGCCTATTAAAATTTAAAAGCTAATTTCAGTACTCCCACCAGTCGCCTTTTAACCCTCGTAATAGTATTCTCTATTCCATAGCTCCTGGGAGAGAGGTCTCACGGAGATCCGCTCGAGACTAAAGCCCCGACCTCTCTTAAGACGAGAGAAGCGCGGCGTACGGAGAAGGGAAAATATTCCACCTTGTGGGTAACAGTCTTTTAGTACGCTATTCTTGAAAATATGTATAAATCATATCATAATAAAAACAAAAATATTTTTCAAAAATCGAAAAATGGCCATGAAATGTCATAAAATATCTAAATCTAAAAAAAATTTTACTCGAATTCAGAATCAGAAAACATATATGCACGTCCAATCTTATTACGATCGATCACGTTAGTTCCAGAATTATAACAGTAACGTACGCACGCACGCCACATACACACACAGACAAAACCATCTGTACGGACATTTTATAAAACCATTGAAACCTAAAATTATACTAAGCTTTAAATTATCAAATTATATGGTTCAACAAAATAAGTAATGTTCAGGCACACAGGTATACAGGTGAGAATTGAAGAATTTGACATCTTAAATCTTTTAAACTAAAAGGTTGCATAAGCTACAAAAAGACCCAGCCGAGGACAAAAGATCAATCTTTCCTAAAATTTCAACTCATTTAAACCTTTTTACTCACTAATCGTACACATAAAAAAACATTTTTTTTATTTTTGATTTTATCTCAAAACTAGTCGCCAAAATTGTTAAAATTTTAGCACTTACGATATCGTGTTTTGATCGTCACGAATTTTTAAAACATTTACTATTTATCTTTTTGAGATATATACGTTTTTCGAAAATACTAATTTATATCATAAAAAAATGAACAATCAGTCAATCAAAAAATTCGGGAAAAATAGACAAATTTAGTTATTTAGATCACTTGTGAATATATTGTAAAAATCATCATTTAAAAAAGCAAAAATATTTTTCAAAATAGAAATGGCTATAATATGGCCATAAAATGTCAAATCATAAAACAAAAAAGACCTAAATTCAGAATTAGAAAAAAATACACGCATGTCAAAATTTTATTACGATCCTCGCATGGTTCAAAATTAATGCGATACACACACACACACACACAGCCATCCGCACGGACATTTTCTAAAAACGTATGATTCGTACTCCAAACACCTCCAAATGCGTTTCCACGAAGTATTAGCAAAACTGAAAATTTTACTATTACAAAGCTTCCTCTTGAGGAGGAAGCAAAAGATGGAAAAGGCAAAGATATAAATAAAAAATAGAAGACGAGTTTTATTTTTATTTTTCATGAATAGTCCGTAATTTATTAAACCACCAATTTGTGCATACATATTTATTGTGTATATAATAATTTTGTCATTCGCTGTGTTCATTCAATTAATCGACAATTACATCTAGATGATGTCACGCAAGCTGGTAAAATAAATCGACAATATCATTTCGGCTAAAGGATATCTCATCCTTCAATTCACTCGCAAGTTTTTGTACAGCGCTGGTAATATTATGGAACCATTCATCATCAATCATATTAATAATTGCTTGAACAATAGTTGACGTATACATACCACATTTTAATAGTGGTATATTGTCTAGATCAAAGTTTTTAATATACTCTAAAGTCTCTCTCGCAACATAACTTGCACTACTCGCTACAAATTTGAGATATTCTAGACGCGCATCAATACATTTTGTAATATATTCATTTAAACAGATAAATATATCTTTTTTCATAATAATAGTTGAACGATATCGTTTTGTATCAATTCCAAGTGTTGTAGAAGGGACATAATCTTCAATTTCGATAGCCCTATCCTTCTGACTACGTGTGAATTTTACTGTCCATCCTGAACCGCAAATCTGTTGGCCCATCATGTCTTCACCACGACCACAAAGATACTTGTGAAAATCGTTGAAACAATCTGTGAATTGTAGCCACGCATTGAAGGTAAAAGCGATTCCTTCAAAGTCATCACCCAATAGACGCACCACAGGTTTGTAATATTCGTCTCTGAAGTTGCTGTACTCCAATCCCACGATAATTTCCGTTGCGTAAAACTTGTCCAAACTGTATAAAGAGCTCAACAATTGAAGTATTTTTTTCTTCTCCCGGCTCGCCATGTTGCTGTTACTGCTATTGAACCGTTTCCACCAGCTTCAAACGACTAACTGACTGGCTGCACGATCTCTCTCCCTTTCTCTCTCAATATATTATCACCAGTGGTAGGGGGTCTTATGATGATGGTGGTGGAGGAAACTACCAGGTGTATGACACTCATTGGGTAAGGAGTGTCAGCTAAATAAATGCTGATTCACAAACATCTGGCGATTGAAAATAAAAACGCTTTGTCTTGCAGTAATCTCACACTATAATAATGACATCTTAGAATTGCAGCTTTGTAAACACCTGACAATGCAGCCACCGCTTCCCATGAAAATTTTGTCAGCATGTTTTTTCTGCTGACAACCCACATACCGTCTGACTACACCATCGTTTTTTCGCATATTGTCGGTGAAATTCTCGAGAAATTTTTTGAACCCTAGACCGTCGCTCATATAACGTAAAAACATAATACAATATTGACCGCACACGTCGGAATACTCGCTCTGAAGTCGAATGTCATTCCAACGAAATTGTTTACAATTTTTTCGCAATCGATTTATATGATCGGGTATAAATGGAGGGAGACCAAAACTATCGAAATAGAAAGCGTTGCAAGATTCGTCAGCATATACGGCGACCCAGTGCATACCCGATTTCGTATGATCATCCGTATTTAGAATGAACGCTGTTGGTTTCGTCCACATCTTCGGTATCTGATCGGCCGGGAACACACCGACAGTATGCGAACGAATTTTCGACAGGTTTTTCAATATTTAAAAGCTGTCCATTACAAATTTTGTTGATAGCAGTGTTCTAATTTTTACGCGTCAATAGATAGGATTTTAATTTTTTAAGCGTTATTTAAAGCACAACGATAATTTGTGTAGCACGGTTTGACAGCGTGAGCATACAGTACACATCAGATGATAATTCATCGAAAGACGGACAATATTTACGGTACTCGATATTAAAAGTATGACGAATTATAATTTTGTACAACGCTACCCATTTATCATTACCTCTAACGTATATTCTTCGCACTCTTTTTGAAAGTTCTTTTAATATTTTCTTAACCGTCTTTAGAGTCACTTCACCTTCAAAGTAGTCGATTCCGTGATGAAATTGAGTCAGCCAATCGTTCTGATTTCGTACACCTTTACTCAGATAATGAAGAGGTGTTGGCGGCGTAATCAGCCACTACGGCAACTTCTTTCGGTATATTTCGATACTTGGTACCTTTGAAGAACTGGATGTCAATGACCACATCCATGTTTCGTAAAGCGTATAATATATGGACAAACGTAAGCAAACAGAGAGAGAGATGACTGTGAGAGAAGGGTCGCTTACTCATGTTATATATATGTGTGCAGTAGTAGAGAGAAGCGACATCTGTGATTTAACTGCTGAAATCGACAATGAGTTGGCGTGAAGCATCGATTTCCAAAATATTGTGATACTCTGAATATATAATACATTTTACTGTTTCTGTTAGAGCATCGGCGAAACGTACTTCTAATCTAACACTACCGTGCTTGATCAAGTTCCAATGACTGCAGTCATTAGCAGATAAATCTGGAGTTAAATCGAAGGCAAATAGGCAGTAACCATGTAGATATGATTCGCGCGTTATTTGATTACCCTCGTTAAGAAAGTGTATTCCTGTACCAGAAAATAGTGTGTGATACGCATCCACATATAGATTTTTTGCTCTAAAGTCCGGTTGCAGTGGCTTTGAAGGCACCTGTACACCGTCAACGTACAAACATAGAAAATTTATATTAAAATGTTCGAAATTGAAGGGATTGAGCTGTCGATCACCATTGAACGCCTTGTTATTAACAAACCCTAGGATAATTCTCTTTGGCAGCTGACCCAATATAATATTGTCCAATGTTTCACCGTGTACACCGCTGTGCATAGTGATTGCCTTGACTTCTACACGTGTCAAGGGATATTTAGCCGTGGTTTTTGTGAGTGATTGAGCGTGTGCTAGCAATATTCCCGGACTGATTTTAACACGTCTGACTAAAAGATTGGCCTCCTCAATATGTATGGTATAGTAGCCCGATGGATCCATTAGACAGCAGTTATCACGAGATTTTACTAAGCGCACTCTCACTTCGACCCCGTTGATCAACAGCTTCTCCTGAATAAACACATGTGTATGAAGATGCCCAATAAGGTCCGCAGGTTTATTTGGAGAAAGAAATTTTCGTCTATTCACAAGACCCTCGTTCTGATTTTCCGTGTCGTTCATTTTTTCAGCCGTATCGCTACACCACAAGAAAGTCGACAAGTGAGAAGATTTAGCGGCAGGTCCATAATTCAGCAATGTTTCTATGTATGCCCTGTAAGCATAAGCGTTGGTAGGCGGCGACACAGGTTTTTGATTAAAAAACACATCCACTTGATTGAACAGTGAGTGCATCAAATTATTGATTGGACCTACTCGGTTTGATAAAAGTCTAAAAGCTGGTCGGTTTGCTTCAGCTATATCTTCTTCGTCTATGCTGCATCTTAAACTTACACGAAGACTGAGCATTGTATGAGCTAGATCGAGGTATTCATCACTATTCCCGGTGATCACAAATTCTATCGGTGAGTCGTCGGTTAAAGATGATATCGGTTTATATTGAACCCAGTGCGAGCCCTCGATTGTAGTTTGCGTAGGTGGAATGTCAAACAATAGTAGCTCGGACTTCAAGCATTCGCACGAATGAGTGTGTAGGAACGCCATCTTTAACTGTCAAAAATATCTCGAGCTGTTCTACTTTTTTTTCGTCCTCTCCCAGAACTCTTCTTCTTATTACGAGTTGTCTGTCTCTTCTTTTTCGTCTTTCTCACACCTCTCTTTTTCACTCCATTTCTCGACTTGTGCTTTACACTACTACCAGTTTTTTTACGTTTTGCTTCCTTCCTAAGGAAGCCTTGTAATAGTAATTTTTGTAGTTTGTGTAAAAACATGTGGGAAGTGTGTTTTGATGAATTTTTAGTCGAAAAATGGTGTTTTTAGAAAATGTCCGTACGGATGTATGTGTGTGTGTGTGTGTGTGTGTGTGTGTGTGTGCGTATGTATACGCCTGTTTCTCAGCTTCTACTTGGTGGATTTTAACCCACCAAGTCTCATTTTCTTTGTTTTTGCTAGAAGATAGTGGGACGAAAGTCCGTTTTTACAATTTATATACGCGTTTTTTTTTTATAGTGATTTTTTAGTTTTGAGATTTCAGTTTTTGGCAACAAAGTTATCGGAAAAGTTAATAAAAGTAAATTGCTTAATATGTACCTGAAAGAGAATAAAATTGCCTATGTTTTTACCGTGAAAAATGTATATTATGTATCGCTTCACGTCTCTTTCTTGCCCTGTGCTGTATCGTCACATAACCAGTTCGCCCATTTTTTTAACCCGGTTATCAGTAACTCATGCGAATCATTTCCCCTAAAATAATCCTATATTATTGAGCGGTTATATTAGACATAATTGTTTAAATTTTTTTTTTTTATTTTTTTTTTTTTTTTTTTTTTTTTTTTTTTTTTTTCTTTTTTTTTTTTTTTTTTTTTTTTTTTTTTTTTCTTTTTTTTTCTTTTTTATCTTTTTTATTTTTTTTTTGTTTTTTTTTTTTTTTTTTTTTTTTTTTTTTTTTTTTTTCTTTTTTGTTTTTTTTTTTTCTTTTTTTTTTTTTTTTTTTTTTTTTTTTCTTTTTTTTTTTTTTTTCTTTTTTTTTTTTTTTTTTTTTTCTTTTTTTTTATCTTTTTTTTTTTTTTTTGTTTCTTTCTTTTTTTTTTTTTTTTTTTTTTTTTTTCTTTTTTTTCTTTTTTTTTCCTTTTCTTTTTTTTTTTTTTTTTTTTTTTTTTTTTTTTTTTTTTTTTTTTATTTTGTTTTTTTTTCTTTTTTTTCTTTTTTTGTTTGTTTTTATTTTTTTTTACCACGACTTAATTTTAAGATAATACTGGGGTAGACTCCCTGAAAAAAACATCACAACTGAACAAAAAATCGTGTTTATCGGTGACCGTGACGGCGAGTCAGACTTGAAGGATAAAAACGAAGCAATAATCAACGTCTTTAGCAATTTTTGCGTTTAGTAGCACTTATTATAGACGCTTTGTCACTCTTTCTTCTGGGTTGATTTATGGATCTCCAGTTACGTTTTAAAGCTATTAGCCTATCAAGATTTTGTTTTTCTTATCCCGTGTATACCTCTATAACTAACCGGCTCGGGGAGGAGCAGAAGGGAACAGTAGGAACGGGGGGTGACACACATGGTTTGGACCCGCAGAGTGGTCGCTTTCTGACTTCGATAATTTTTAGACCTTCGATTACAAAAGCAATCATGGCTGACTCGTCCACACCGTCGGCGTTCGCTTAAGAAACATTGGGCCGTAACCACGGCGAGCGCGGTCCGAGCACCGCGCAGCGCGTCACGTATGGCTGTCGTGTCGTCTGGCCTGATCGTTGTCGTAGTGTCCTCGTTGTGGCGTATTGTATTTAACGCCTGCTTCTCTCACCTTCTAACTTGTGCGATTCCTTAACCCACAATGTCTCCGATCTTACCTTGCTTTGCGTAGCAAGATTGAGTGGGAGCCAAAAGCTCCTCTGTTATCAGTTATAATATCCGTTTTTCTTTAATATGGACTTATTTTTGCAACTTACAGATTTTGGCATACAACCCAGATCTCATCGGCAAACAGGTCCCAATTACACATATAACTGCTTAATAATCGATACCGTGACAACGAGAACTAAATGCCTATTGTTTTTTTATCATCTTAGGTATAGAAAAACTGTGATCAGGAGCAACTATGTACATTTCCTACTAACACAAAAAACCGCTGCCCAATATTGCCGCCCCTTTAGGCTTCCTCATTTCTGCTTAGATGGAAGATATGAATTACATGGACATAATCACTTCTTTGATTTAAAATATTTCCGTCTACCTATCGATCTAAAAGGATAGAGTTAGGAAGACATTGCTAAGGGAGCGGGAGTACGGTAGGGGGGGGGCTTTAAATATATCAAAGTGATAGAAAGCTCTTAACTCTAAATATAGTATAATATATTTCGCGAATTAAAATAAGACCAGTAATTCCGGAATCGGTTTAATAACTTAACAACGTAAATTCAAAATTAGTAAGAGCTGCTTTCATTGTTTTGTTGCATAATTATTGTTTTACGATTCTTCTACATTACCCACAGCGCCTTTTCAAGACCCTTTGACGTTCGTTTTCCACTATATACTCTCTAATCGCCTATTAAAAATTTATGAAAGTCATTCCAGCACCTCCCCACCCCAGTCGCATTGTAGGACCTCAGACTCAACGTTAGACTTTAATTCTTTTTTTTGTATCTCCACTAGTTCGCTTTTTGTATCCTTTGCAATTAGATTATCTACGAACCCATCAACCACACTTTCAGGACTTGACGGTTGCTTTGTTAATATTTCCCGATTTTAGAGGGCGAATGAAAAGTTAAAAAGACGCGCAGGCCAACGATACTACTCAATATGGCTTACCAAAATAATTAATAAATGTTCAGTAACTCACACAGGTTTTAACAGGGACGCCGCGTGAGAGGGACAGAGCAATTTGAATCCTTATGATACCTCTCTTGTAAAGCTAAAAGTTCATAAGCCTACAAAAATCGAACCTCAACCGCCGACAGTGAACTACAAAAGACTTCAATACTCATTTCCATAAAACTTATTCAATACTCAAATTTAACTCCTTTTTCAGCGTAATAACGTAAGAGCAATTAAAAAATAAATCAATCTTTATTCTAGCTTTCAAGCTCTTTTTGTATGTCTTATATCTTACAAGTCAACCTAGTCCGCACAAATTTGACTTAATAACATTCTCTAATCAACATACGTAATATATCGTCTTGTTTATTTATTGTTCATGAGATTTGTTTTAAACAACTATTTAATTTTTCGAGATATATATGTATATTTCGAAATATACTTTACTTTCCTATAGATCAATAAAGATGATAGACAGATTCAGCAACTCTCTGAAAATCTTCCGGGAAAAGTTAGACAAATTTATGTTCTTTTTAGAATCACCCTATTGTTGTAATTATTGTATCGAAATTCCATATCAATGATAACAAAGCAACAAATATTTTTCTCAATAATATAGAAACTGGCATATATGGCCATAAAAATGATCCAAATCATAAACAAAATAAAATGACCTAAATTCAGAATTAGAAAAAATATATGCATGTCAAATTTTATTACGATCCGTCGCATGGTTCCAAAATTACGGCGGTATACGTACATACACACACACACACACACACACACACACACACACACACACACACACACACACACGCACGGATATTTTCTAAAAACGTATGATTCGTACTCCAAACACCTCCAAATGCGTTTCCACGAAGTATTAGCAAAACTGAAAATTTTACTATTACAAAGCTTCCTCTTGAGGAGGAAGCAAAAAAACGCGCCGAGATATCTACCGCTAGGTGGTGAGGAAACGATATCATAAAAATTTAATTAATACAAAAATTACGTTAAATAACAATCTTTAAAGTTTCTAAGAATTTTCTACGTGACGCGATAACTGAAGTAAAAAGACAATAATCAATTTAAAATTTGGATTTCGATAGCATTATATAGCACCTTGATCTCTTTCTTTAGGCTGTTTATGAAACTAATATAGCTAGTTTAAAATATATTAATCTTCAAAATTTCGTTTTCTCATCCTGTATACTCTATATAACTGAAAAATGCATCGCTTAGATCTCCGGTTCTATTTGATGGATTTTAATCTATACCTAGGCTAGTTTTTTTCTGTTTTTTGTTTTATCAAATCATTAAAAACAAGATTTTCAGTTACGCATTGATTATGTATATATAATTAATTCGAAATATTTTATCTATCAAACGAAAAAGTACAAAAACTTTATAGAATTATATATGAAGTAAAAACAATTCAGATATTAAAGCGGTACATAATGTTGAAGGAAGCTACGTGCCAAAGAATTGGCAGCGTTTTTT
>CM053171.1:14597236-14612687 GCA_012977825.3 Pteromalus puparum
TCGGATGGCACGTGTTGAAACGTTAAGGGGATCTGAATCTCTGTGAGCGCGACCAGCCATGAACCTTGTAATTTGATCTGTTGTGGCAACTGTGTAATATAATGCGTTGTATTATTTTCCGCGAAATAATTCATGCTGCTGTTGCTAGGCAGAATAATGTAAAACTGATCTTTCATATTTGCGAGACTTGATTAGCCTTGACCCAGGAATTGAACTTTTCTGGATAACCTTTCCAGCTGACAAAATACTCCTTCGAACGACCCTTACCTCGGCTTCGCAAAATTTTTTCTATTTCAAATGACGTCGCATCAAGGTTCTTTCTAACTCTACTCAATTCCTCCCCGTAGAAACAGCCGTCTATGTCCTCACCTGACAAATCTTGTAAATGGTAGACAGGTGGTTGACGTGTCAGAGAAATCCGCGCAATTTCAAATAACTCTAGTGTCCAACTGCTCTCGTAGCCCTTGTCAAAGACAGTTCGTGCACGACTGACGCGAACCAGCTCACCAACTTTGAACTTAGGGTTGAGTTTGTGCTTATTGTTATTATTATAACGACGCTCTAAATTCTCTCGCGCTTTGTTAACGTTGTGCAAAGTCACAGATGCAGGTGTCATTTTTATCGCTGAGTGTTTGCTGTGATTGTACGCCTCTATAATATTCTGCAGCATATCGATGTATCTGCGTGTATTTTTGTGAGTAAAATATCGCCAAATTCGCTCTTTAATAGTTCGTATCACTCTCTCAGCGATGGCAGCTTTCGTATCCGGGCTGCGTGCCACTCTGTGAATAATGTCGTTGTCGCGCAAAACGACATTAACGCAAAACGTCTTTCTGCGTCTCACAACCGAGGAATNTTTTTTTCATTTGACGTTGCTCTTGGTTATCTTTCTCCTCCTTCTTCATAATCTTATTATTGCTATCAACATCTTTAAATTGAAGATATCGCTGTAGTACTGTCCGATATTGACCCCATTTTTCTCGATCACTTTTGTAAGTAGACGAATTTAGTATGTTATTCATTTCAGCATCCAATCTAGTCATGATGGAACCAGGTGTTTGAACTGTCTTTGGTATAGAACCCTCACCAGTACCTCGGCAACCGTTTGCTAATACACTCTGAAGACGTTCAACATTCTCGTGCGGCACAAGCACCATCTGTTTGGCGTGTTCCATTTTGTCTACTTACTAATGATACTAGCTAGCAGTGTACCATTGATTGGTGCTAATAGCGCAGGTAAGAACCCACCGCGCTGTATAATAATGTTCTTCTTTTTCGATAGACTCACACAAGGTTCGGCTAGTTTTCGCAAAGTCTTTGCGTGTTTGCGTAAGCGTGACTTATGAGACCTGTCCAGTGCAACGTTACCAATCAACACATTCAAGGCACATTCGCAAATATGACGCACTAGTTTCGAATCGGCTGTCTGCAAGAGAACCTTTCGCTGCTTATTGTTCAGATGTTTCATCAAGGAAGAGGGAAAGATGTGAGGAGAAGAGAAATGGAAAAATGTGGAATTTCGATGGAAGACTACATTAGAAGAATAGAAGAAGGAGAAGGAGTGGCGGAGGAAATTGAGAGGATAAACAAGGACACATAGTGGCAGAAATGGAGAGAAGAGATAAGATATGCAATGGAGATTAGGGAGCTACTGAGGGGACAAGGGGAAACACCAGAGTATTTTCTGGATACAGGAGGACGCAGGAGAGGATCACTGGGTATAACAGCAAGATTTAGACTGGGAAGCGAGACAAGAGGAAATAAATACTGGAAGAAAGAAGAAGAGAGAAAGAGCAGAATATGTGGGAGAGAAGAGGAGACGCTGATACATATAATAGAAGAATGCGAGGAAACGAAGATGAATGAGAAAAAATGGAAAGAAATATGCAGAGGAAGTAAAACACAAGTAGGGAGGCTAAGCAGCATCATCTGGAAAAGAAAAGAAAGAGAGAAGAGACAAGAATAAAAGAAAAAGGTATAAGAAGCAGAACGGTAGACAAAAAGGAAAGAAGGGAGATTTGAAAAGCGCGCAAAGCAAATAGGGACTTTCGGAAAGAAAAAACCCTAGGAAGAGAGAGAAAAAGAAACCAGGTGCGTCG
The DNA here is from genome assembly GCA_012977825.3 of Pteromalus puparum. Classification (NCBI taxonomy): domain Eukaryota; kingdom Metazoa; phylum Arthropoda; class Insecta; order Hymenoptera; family Pteromalidae; genus Pteromalus; species Pteromalus puparum. Next base: position 14,599,336 of record CM053171.1, read on the forward strand.
GCAAGGAAGAACAGCGGGAACTGGAGGAACAGCGAGGAAGAGGAATAGGGAACGAGGACCACAGGAGCGACAACACGTGGAGAAAAGTCCAGATTGAGGTTAAATCAGAGTGAATACTAAGAAGAGCAAAAGAAGTCAAAAAATGAAGCAGAAGAATGCCGCAACACGAGAGAAGATTGGAGAATGAGATGAGGGACGTGAAAGAAGAGATGAAGGAGTGGAGGGTCAAGCTACAGCTAGAGAGGGGGAAGAGAGAAGCGGCAGAGAGAACATTGACGAACTTAGAAGGTGATAATGAAGGTGGAGATAATGAAGGGCAAACTAAAGGAGGAGAGGAGGGAAAGAGAAAGGATGCAAAGGTCAGTGGAGGAGATAACGGAAAAAATGACAAAAATGGAGGAAAAGGCAAGGAGAGAGAAGGAGAGAAAGGGCACGGAGGAGGCGAGAGTCAAAGTGAAAAGTGACGTTAGGTTAGTGAGTGCAAGCAAGAGAAAGAGGAAAGAGAAAGGCAGAAGCAAAGTATGGGAGAGAGGTGTGATAATGCACAAAGGAACGAACTGGGACGAGAAGAAGGTTCTACAGGACTGGCTGGACGATTTCCTGAAGGACAAAAACTGCGAACTGGAGGAGACATCAAACCAAGACACGAAAAAAATAATCTTTGCCACTGAAGAGGAAATGGAGGAAATTTGGAAAAGGAGAGAGGAGGTCAATGAGGAGGGAAAAGTAAGAATTGAACAGTGGATGAGCTGGGAGGAGAGAAGGGCCAAAAAAGAAGCGATGATTATAATGGAAAAAAAATAGAGTGTTAAGTCACAACCCGATCTATTATTATTTATTTATTTATTTTAACTTACTTGAGTTCAACTGCTTGGGCGGGATCTCTGCTGCTGTGCTGTGGTCAGGCTTATACAGGATGGATATATATTTATTTAAATGAAAACACTTGTAATTAATTGACGATATCACGATTTATTCAAAGTAAAGTTCTATAAGTATCGGAATCGCGACTTAAGCGCTGGTAGCTCTTGTCGACAGATAGGAGCGTCGTACAAGAGTTCAGTCGAGTGACAATGGTCAACTGATCGCTCGGCGTATACAGAGTATACTCATTAACCTCGCTGACCTACTTATTAATCCGAGTCATCAATTTTGAGTTTTTGGCTTCGCTCATATTACACAAATGCAATACGTCGCAGGACGTCACAAGAGGAAGCAAAGAGGAGAGGAGAGCTGATAAGGAAAATTGATATCAAGGTGAGAATGGATGGAGTGGAATTCATATGGATAGAAGAGGAGGGCAGAATGAGGAAGGTGAGAGAGGAGGAGAGGAGGAGCGAGGAGGAGAGAGAGCAGAAGAAAAAAAGAGGACTAGAGGGAGAAAGAAGAGGTTATAAAAGAAATCAAAGAAGGAGAGAAGTGAAAGGAAGATGAAAAATAAAAAAAATGGAAAATAAAAGCCATGTATTATGTATCAAACATAGAAATGTACATAATGTATAAATATTGTAAAACACTAAAGTATAAGCAATAAAAAAAAATAATAATAATAGTTCTTTAATTCAAATCATACGCGCGAAATTCCATAAGGTGGCCAAATTCGGAACTATCCTATTTGGTAGAAAATACACATTAGTTTTTATATGGAAGCTGTGACGTCACGCTTAACAAACCGAGCTCCATCCCATTCCAAAAAAGTCATGAATTTCGTGCAAAGATAGTTTATTGCATAATTTGAACAGAAAAAGTATTATTTTTATTATGTCAGCTAAGCAAAACCGAACAGCTGTTCGTTGGCTCTGTCTAAGCGAGTCAGCGAGCTCGACCACTGCGCATACATTTTGCGCATCGATCTGACGACCGGTTAGCGACATGCCCATGTGTGTTGACGTTTTGAAGCAGCCTCCCGGCCTCCGCTAACCGCAATGTTTTTTCTGCGATATTATAAGTGAGTGCGTAGTGAAAAACAGCAACAACGACGTGATGTAACAGTCCTATAAGTAGTTTAAAAATCAGAACAGAAATGCTGCTATGGTGCCTGTTTTCAAGCAGCCTTTCAAAATGTCAACACGCTGATCGAGTCTCTTAAGCCAAAAATTAAGTATTTTCATTGTTAAACATTTTCTAAGCATTCAAATCAAAATCCCTTCATTCATACCAAAAGTACAAGTGTCCAAAGCATGCTCCTAAAATTTTAGCCCAATCGACCATGTGGTCACCTCGAATCGTACGGAGAGTGCCAAAATGCTCAAAACAGTATACGGAGAGTCACTATGGGTAAATAGATGCAAATATGGATTCACCATGGTGAAAATACAGGTAATAGAACCTAATATTAGTATAAAAATTATATAACAATTATAATTTATTTTTGTAATTATTTATAAGAATTTTATTTTTCAGGGTTTAAAAGTGGCTTGTCTTCTTAAGCTAGATAAAATTCTACCTTTGCTTTCGTTCACTACCTGGATGTTTTTTACCAGATCTCTATTGTAGCCAGATTTCTTTCCTTAAACAGTTTTATCTGTTGTTCATCCCTTCTCATCCCATCTGTCATTAGTATCAAGATTTTCAAGTCCACCAGCATTTGCGCTTCCTCCCCCTCTTCCGCAAAGTCGACGGCTCCTGTCGCAAAATTTTGCACCAGTTCATTAAACAAGTTAACATAGTGTGTTAATCTTGTTGCCCTGCGGTTCAAATCTCTCATAGTGGTGACCATTCCAGACTCTATTTCAATTCCTTCTGGCGGAAGCATGTACACTTCTTCTCGTAGAAACGCGGCCTTAAAGTCTAACTGTTTTATTTTTAGTTTTCTCTGCACTGCAATCGCAAGTAAAATCCTTATCAAGTCATATCTTACAGTTGGTGAAAAAGTATTGGTGTAATCAATACCTTTCTCTTGTGTATATCCCTTCGCGCATAATCTTGCTTTAAACCGAGGAGAATTCCCGGATTTATTAGATTTTAGACTAAAAATCTACCTAGAGTTGATTGCGTTTTTGTCCTTTGGTAGAGGCTTTACCTCCCACGTTTCATTTTTAACGAGTGCATTAACCTCTTCCAAAATCGCTTTCTTCAACTCATCTTTTCATCGCATTGCATCGCCTGTTCAACGAAACAGTCTAACGTATCATCCTTATGCTTAATAAAGAAAACTTCTCTATAGCCTGGTAGATCATCTTTGAACAATACTAAATATTTAGCACCCTGAAAAGACAGAATGGACATAGGTCCACATAGATCGCTATGTATGTGTTCACCTAGTTTCTAGATAAAATATAATCTAGTTATCCGACTTTCGCGATTATTTCATTATTCGATTTCTCGCGTAATAATTAATGTGCTATATAATCGATTTTCCTATTCCATTCACATATTGTTCGTTATTGCCGTTCGTGTCGCCGGCACTCTTTTCTCTCATTTCCTTAATTTATTCAAGCGGCTGCGCTTCGGAGTTTTCCCTATGACCTATTGTGTGGTCTCGACTACCTGCTCTTAAACCCGGCGCTTGCTCTCTCGTTCATGTCACCCTATAGGGAAGAGCATTGACCTATATTTAGAATTCGACCCATTTAAATGTCTTCTTGCGTAGCTTCATTTAAGTAAGAAAACTGAGCATTGCACAACTTTCCCCTAGGATGAACGTTCTGAGGCATGCCTCTGACGTTCACAAATTTTCTTTATGCGTTGATGTCTTAATTCTAATTCCTATTGTTTGAGTCATAGCTTGTGTACATTGATTTTCATTTCTTCTCTTCTAAAGTGCTAGATAATTTGAACGCAATATATTATGCATTAGTTGATTCTTTCCTCTGCAAATACATTCGTAGGTAATTCTGTCGATAGTACACTCATAGTACATCTACATGGTATTTTGATTTAACGCTCTCATTTTTTAGCATCTTCTCGCAATATAATAGAAGAGTTGATTATAAAATAACATAAAATATACTGTTATGTCCTTAACTGATGAGAGTTGTCAACGGACAGTAACTCTACGGGTTAGTTACTATCATAAGTACGGACGAGGACAAAGCTCCAACGCATGGAGTCTGAGCGCCGTCGGTACCTTACTACCTTCGCGATCTTAATAGAACAGCTTCCAGTAGCCGCCGGATAATACTTTGAAATCGCGCTAAATCCCCTGATTTGCTATACCCACTCTAATTAACGACTCTTTAACAACACTTCTTATCAATCACTAAGGCGGGACGTTACTCTAGTCGTTATGCGAGAACCACGGACTAAATTGAATTTAATTCTTGTACAACAATATTAATTACATGCCCTGATCTATTAAAAGAGAAAGAGAGAAAGAGAGTGCAAATGGAGGCGCATAGCCTAGTGGTGTACATATATGTATAAGTCACTTACCTTGTTCCTTTTCTGCTACCGAGCTGCTCTGCTACCAGCACGTCCTCTCAGTAAGTGTATGGACTCTGCTTCCAAAGCGGAGCGAATGCGAAGGCGATTTGGGTTCGACAAGGATCGGGAATTGTCGGGTTTAAAGTACACTCGCGATATCAATTTAATTCGATTTATTCGCTTTTAAACAAATTTCAAATAACGTTCGCTCGCTACTAACTAAAATCTCGCGCTGATTGTAATTCTTTCAAGAAAAACGACAAACGACAACACGACTTCTGAGTCTCGACAATTAGCAAGATCTGAGTTGATCGTTGCAAAAAATTATAAGTCTCGATGATGACAAAATCTTCAAGTGTCTATCAGAGCGAAAATTCTAAATCCGAAAATATCGAAATTTTATAAGTCCAATACAGCCGAAAAAATTCTAAGTCCCGAATGTGTTGGAAATTTATAAGTCCAATGAAGCCGAAAAAAATTCTAAGTCCCGAATGAACGAATGAACCGTGCTCCTGCAGAGCTTACGCATGTGACGATTTTTTTTATCAAACTGGGTCCCGCGAATCTGCTGCCGGGTCCTTATATACCTTTTGGACTACGGCGATCTGTTGCTTGCTTGGTTCCTACGGAATGGCTTTTTGGCCAACAGGAGGGCTCGGATGCATTACATCTCCTTATTTAGCATTTTCTAGGACGCGATCGCGTCTCCGTGGTCCAATGAGAAAATTCGATTCCATGTACACTCTCTAAGCCTTTCTGCTCTTATTCGCTGTCAGAGCCATTGTAAATTATCATTTTATGGTGGGCTACTCTTGAATTTTTTCCTGTGAATTTGGAGAGCTGCACCTATCCGGCTTCGGAGTTTTATTTTTCTCGTTTGTACTAGCCATCGCACATCCTCTAGGCAGTGCTTCTCCTTACGGCGGCATCGGGCTATGATCTAGCCGTGCTCGAGCGTTCCTCCAGATTTCAATAACTCTGCACGTGTTGGTTCTAGGCAGCCTTCGACTGGCGGCCCTTTCACTTTTTCCATGTTGCCGAGCTGCGTTCTACTGCTAAAATGTGCGAATGACGATCTAGTTCACTTTTTCTTCTTCTTGCTTTCCGTTGTTCTGCTATGAGTGATTTCTATTATTTCGTCGATGCTGCTGAGCAGTGCTTGTTTCTTAGCATGTGTGTGTGCATATCAATGTGCCTGTTTCGCTTCGCCTTTCGCTCCACGGTCATAATGTGTGCGGCATATCTGTGTGTCTCTTTGGTCGCGTGCCACCGTTGTAGCGCCGTGGTGTGCGTGCGTATAGATGTGCTTCCCTAGTGATGTCCTTCTGCCGTAGCTCCATAGTGTGCGTGCGTATAGGTGCGTCTCCTTAGTAGCGGTCCTCTGCTATAGCGCTGTAGTGTGCGTGCGAATAGGTGTGTCCCCTTAGTAGTGGTCCTCTGCTATAGCGCTGTAGTGTGCGTGCGTATAGGTGCGTCTCCTTAGCAGTGGTCCTCTGCTATAGCGCCGTAGTGTTTGCTTGGCCTTTCACTTTCTACATCTCTTGCTCTATTGTTTCTATGAATTGATGTTTTTTGGCTTTGATTCTACTTTTATACTTTTTCGTGCTTTTAGTTATTCCACGCGTTCACGTTTATGTCTTGTTTAATTGTCATTATTATACGTGAGTCTATGATTATTATTAATTATTAGAAATGATTTTACTTATTAACTCTTGAATTAAATTATAGTTTTTACTCTTACTTCATATCACGTTGTCGTTTCTTGCTTTTATTTAATTAATCTTTACTGTCGTTATCTATTTAAAATCTTTTTAATGATGAAATGGTAGCATTCTGATGTCAAGTATAGTATTACTTTGTGCTGTCGGGCGTGTTTCAGACTTATGTGTTTTGAATTTTCTAAATCTCATTATACGCTACATTCTAATGGGAAGGGTATTTACTGACTTGTTTTACAACAAATAACTTTACTATTTTTAATATATCAAAAATGCGAAAGAAGTGAGCATTTCACATATGGCTCCATAAATAAAAGGAATTTCTCTCAAAGATACGTTCGATTTAATTCCGCGCTTTAACGGATCGAATATATCACTAACCCAATTCGTCGATGGCTGTACGGAAGCTCGAGATATCCTTCCGCCAGGGAATGAGGAAGATTTTGCACGCCTCATTCGAATGCGACTTTTCGGAGATGCTCTATCGCGCGCGAGAGGACACAAATTTACAACTATCGATGAAATAATAAAACTTTCCGAGAACAATTTTGGATCATCAAAAACATATCACGAGGTTTCGGGTGAATTAGCTAAGATTAAGCAGCGCCCGATGGAAAGCGTTGTAGTGTATTCGAATCGCCTCCGAGAAATTGAGAAAGAAATCGAAAAGGCCGGTATTCGTGAAGGAAGAGCGACGGATACCGATGCTACTTTCAATGCAGAATTAGAAAAGGATTGTATTCGATTTTTCATTAGAGGACTTAGGTGGGAAATTCAGACGAGAATGGGCGACATCAGGACGCTTGAAAAAGCACGTTAGAAAACTACAGAAATCGAAAGGGACTTCGCGTATACGGGTGAAAGTGACGAGAATTCAAGACGAGAAGATGCACGCCAAAAACCAAAAGAAACGCGTAGAGTGAACGTTGTAGAAGCAACCCCTGAAGTAACTTGCAATTTTTGTAATGAAATTGGGCACAACGCAATGAATTGTTTCAGAAGCTATTTAAATAATTAAAACCAATATTACATTGGAAATACGACTCAAGATTTTAATATTTTTTTAAATTTTTCTAATAACTACTGAACTATGGATTAAAAGTATATGATTAAATATACTTTTGGAAATGCCACGGAAGAAGAGTAATTTGAAATTTTACTTATGAATCCAAACTACTATATAGTAAGAATTTAAGTAAAAAATATTTTATTTTATAAAATAATGTGTCCGCATGCGTATACCTGAAAAATATGAAAAACAATTACTTGACATCAGTTATGTTTGTTTTTGGGATATCACGAATTTTGTAAAGAAACTTTTACTCGCCAATATTTTACCTTTTAAAAAGGTTTTTTTATATAATTAATACTTGTAAATGAGGTAGTTCTATAATACTCGTACAGGTAGTGATGTTTCTTACTATTCTATTCGCAATAATTCGATTTGGATTATAATGGTTAATAAACACGATTCTAGTAATCAATATTTGTAATTGAGATAGTTATTGTTTGTTTTTATAATATTCATGTAGGTACCGATGTTACTTATTACTCTATTTGGTTTGATTATAAATGGTTAATTAATACATCTTTTTTTTCTCGATTTTCTCCTTTTGGATTATCTAGATTTAATTTCTTAATAGTTGTCATGCACTGCATATAATGATTATAGTATAAGCAATTTAAGCCTCTTAATTTTAATATAATAATAATAATTTTTAGTTTTTATAATTCTTTTATCATGATCCCTCTCCCTTAGTAATGATATATATGTGTATGTATATTTTTTTAAAGTTTTTTCAATATTGTTGTCTTTATTCCTTTAAGATAATCATTGTATATGTGTATATAATAAAAGAAATAGTTATTTTTCTAAAAAATAATTTTTGCGTAAATGCATGATCTATGTTTATCATTATATAGCTTCCAGTTGTTAGGATATCGGTCAATTTTGATTATTCTTCAAGTACTTCCTGCAAAATCATGGCTCTTTTCCCTATGTTATGTTCCTCGTTCTACTGAAATATGGATACTTCTCTTTTTTTTTTCAATTTGTTTGGAACATAGCATGTAGAAAAAGATCCAGATTTCCCTACAAAATACATCTTATACTTAATCTCTACTTTTTTTTTTTTTTTTTTGTTTATCGCGAGATGTGAGAAAGGTTAATGCACCATGGCAGGGGCCGTGCGGGACTCCCCGTGTGTGGGACTCTCTGGCGCGGGACAGACGCCAGGCATACCCACTAAAACTCCACCTCCTATGGCCGCGAGAATCCCCGGTAGCCGCTTTCGCATTCCTTCGGGGGTCGCCTGTCTTGTTACGACCTATAGGTCATCTATCGTCGTCTAGTCAGCTAAGCACCCGTCACTATTTTTCGTTGCGGAGAACCGTCTCCACGAACGCCGTTATGTCGTCCCAATTCTGCTTGCTAGCAAGCATCGTTTTCACTACCGTGTCGGGCGTAAATGCCCCTACCGTCACCTCTAAGATTCTACGCCTATCAGCCCACCGAGGGCAGTCAAAAAACGTGTGTCTCACGTCGTCCCGTTCGTCACGGCAGTATTTGCAACCCGGTGTCGCTACCTTGTTCATCGCGAACAAGTAACTCCTGAAGTAGCCGTGTCCGGAAAGAAATTGGGTGAGATAAAAATTGACCTCCCCCCATCTTCTGCCTACCCACGGGCCTACCTCCTTAATCAATGATTCCGTCCATTTTGCATGGCGGCATTGACTCCATCGCTCCTGCCATTTCCGCATCGTCCTATCGCCTTCCTCGGTTCGAATTTCCACCCTAGCCGATTCCCAGAGACTCTCGTAGATCCGCTTGCGTTCAATTACAAGCAGATCCACGGGAATCACCCCCGCGATAACCATTGACGCGTCCCCGGATACCGTTCGGTACGAGCACGCGATCCGATGCGCCCCTCTTCGTTGCACCGCCGTTATCTACTTACGATAATTTTTCTTCTGCATGGCATCGGCCCACACCTCCGCTCCGTATAAAAGAATAGAGTTTGTGGTTGCCATTAAGAGCCGTCTGACTGCCGGCCTAGGCCCGCGCACGTTGGCCATTAATCGACTAAGCTGCGCCACCCTAATCGCCGTCTTTTCGAGTGCTAGCTGTAGTCCGTGGTCGGTCATCCATTTTAGCACCCGGGCCATTACCGGGTTCAATTTGCTCTGCGCGATCTCCACATTTCTAGCTATTATAACCGCCGCTACGTCGTCCGCGTACCCGACGAGTTTAACATCCTCCGGTACTTCTACTCTGAGTAACCCATCGTACAGAATGCCCCAGAAGTCCGGTCCCAAGATTGAACCCTGCGCCACCCCTGCCGTTATGGGCCTGCTCTTACGTCCCTCCACGGTTTCGTATTCGATCGTGCGCTCCCTCAGATAATCCTCTACGACTCGCATGATGTACCAAGGCACCCCAAACGATCGCAGAGAATCCAAAATGTCGACCCATCTAGCCGAATTGAACGCGTTTTTCACGTCTAGTGTCACGAGCAAGACCAATGGCCTGGCCGCATGACACGCTTCATCCGTTTTCTTGACCGTGTCCGTTACTTCTCTGATCGCGCCGATTGTTGAGCGTCCCTTTCTGAAGCCGTATTGCTTGTCTGAAAGGTCTCCCGCCTCCCTGACGGCGCTTAATATTCGCGGCTTTATTAGCGATTCGCCTGTCTTTCCCATAGTGTCGAGCAGGCTCAACGGCCTGTACGATGGCTCCGCGCCCGCCTGACCTTTAGCTTTTTCAATTAAGACTAGCCTAGCCCTTTTCCACCGCGGACTGAACACGCCCTGCACCAGGCACTGATTGTACATTTCCAGGAGCAGCTCAGGCCGTTGTTTGGCAACGGCCTTAAGTATTTCCGCGGGAATGCCATCCAGTCCCGGAGCCTTACCGCTCTTCAGGGAAGAAGTTGCCGCGATAAGTTCGCCTTCGCTAAAAAGGGGTATCTCATCCGTCAGTTCGTCCGTCATTTCTAATTGAGGTCGGGTGGGATGGGTGGGAAACAGCTTGTCAATTATCTTCTCGATCGCCTCTGCCGCCATCGGTTCCATTCGCCCCATTTCTCCTATTTTTCGCGTGACGATCGCGTATCCCTCGCCGAACGGATCGTTCTCTACATCCTCTAGGATCTTGTACCAGCAGCGGCGCTTACTTTCTACTTACTATCTATTTACTTATGATTGAAGTCTTGATCTGGAATGTTGTAGTGATGCGTGGCCGATTCTGGAATACCCTCGTGATTGCTTCCTCGATGACGCTTATGTTCAGTTTCATTGTCCAATTTCCGGAATGTCAGACGTGGTTAGGAATTCTAAATGCTTCTCGTTCTATCTTTTCATCTTGTAATATCTAATTGTATTGCCGTAATAATCAATACCTGTTTCTTCTTCTTACATCCAATATGTTATCATCCACTTCTAATCGTATTTCTATATATTCGTTTAAACATACAGGGCAATCTATTATAGGCCGAGTAAGGAATAACTGTTCTCTGCAAACTGCACAATTAATGGGGTGACGATTTTCCCCATGATGATGCCAATTTCTGCAGGGTATTACTGCATCTATGCGTCCAAAATTTTCTGGTTTATAACAATCCTCACAGATTGCGGTCCTTCTGAATCGGGATGTGTCGACGTATACAATGTTTTTCGATTCTCGTTGTGTAATGCAAACATTTTCACTTAAATCAAACTAAAACTTGGAGTTTGATGCTGGAATTTCTCCATCAATTCTGTCTTGAAAGGTTTCTGATGGCATCTTCATTATTCCTGAAATTAGTCGAATCAGTTGATTACTCAAATTTTTTTTTTTTTTTTTTTATCATTATTAGCCTCTCTTTCTCTTTTTCGAATATATTGCATCCCAATAAATCCGATCTGCGGTGCGACTCAAAAAATATCTCCTCTCTAGAATTATATTCTTTTGATTTTGGAATAATCTTATGAGTCCAAGTGGATCGTGTCTATTGTTTCTTCGATATATTTCTCAAATTGTCTTATTTCTTCTCTGGATAATTGCTTGGATATCATTTTATCCCAATTTCGTCGAAATTGTCTCGAAATATCTTTTGATTCTTCTGGATTGTAAATCATGTCTGGGAAGGATAATATTTCATCCATATATTTCTCGATGTCAAAATCAATAGGTTGTAAAATTTGTATGTGTACAAATATAGGCATGTCCATATGCATCAGATCGTTGTGTAATATTTCTGATAGTAATTCCAGGTCATCCTCTGAGAAAGGTGGGTTCTTCAGTGATTTGTTATCTGAACTCATTATTATTCTTTTTTTTTCTAAAATGTTAAATTACCATTAATTAGTGCAGATATATATATATTTTTTCTCTCTTTCTCCTTTCCTTAATCGTTAGTGTTTTATTTAATTTTCTGCTTATTTCTTATTTTACTACATAGTTTACATAGTTTTCTGCGATCTCGTTTTAACCTTTTTTTCTTTGATTAGTTGCTCCTCCCCTTTTCTCTTCTTTGATTGCGAAGTTGTTTCTTCTTTTTTTTCTTCTGAATTTTCCTCTGTTTTATCCTCAGCCTCATGATTCGGATTTTGGAAGCCATCTATCAGAGTATCAAGGAGTTCTTCCTGGTCTACTATGATTGGTAACCCGGTGGTAGGATCGTTTTCCCCTTTTCCTAAATCCATTAGAGATATTGAGTCAGCTTCTTCCGTGATTGTCAAGGTTATTGATTCGTGCACTCCTGGTAGTCTTGTTAATCTTAATATGGGTAATAATTTGGCAATATCTATGAATGTTTTTCTTCAGGGAATACATGGTTTACGGCATTTCAAACACGTAATTATATTACTTGAAAACAGGTTAATTTGGTACTGGACTCTCCTAAAATATTCTTGACCATTCTTCTTTTCATTCATATAACATTCTCTGCAGTGTTTGATTCGTTTGTTAGATGCTGGTTGATACATTTCACTTCTGGTTGCTATTGCTTTGAACATCTGGAACAATCGGATTAAAAGAAAGTTTTCTTAGATTATATATTATTTATATGAGAGGGATTGGAAGTATTTTATCTAAAGGAGTTTTTTTGTGTTCATCTATTCTCTTTTTCAAAGTTCTTTTAGTTTGAGTATATGTGAGTAGTATATGTTGAGTATATGTGTAAACTTAAAAAAAAAATGTATGAAAATGTAATTTTAAAATAACTAATAATTTTTCACCGATTTGTACTTTTTCACTTGATTATAATAATTATTAACAAACTAATATATCCACCCTATATTATATAGATCTAAGCGTGATTTTAAGCAAAAATCCCCTCCACCCCCCTCCAGCCCTCCCACCCCCACGCCCCTCCTATCCTCCTGACCCCTTTTTAACGTGGCACATACTCCCCTTGTTCAAAATTACGTTATCTTAGGAAGGGTCAATTCCCTCACCCTCCTCCGCCCCTCCATCCGCCTCATTTCCTCATGACCCTCACTCTCTCACTGGCCCTCCACCGGCCCTCCACTTCCATTGTCGCTGACACCCCCCCCCTGATATTTCATCGAAAAAGATCACTGTACTCTGAATTCTTACTGTCAATTTGACAGTTTTCACACCAAGCGTCTGCAGAAGCATTATTAATATTTTTAGAAAATATAGTGTCTTCAGGCGCGTTCGATTTTTTTATTTTTTTTTTTATTTTATTAGTATAAAATTACAATAATTTTATATAATTTCATTGATCCAATTATACAATGTTTATTTAAAAAATTTATTACAATAACATAAAAAAACCGTGGATGCATTCGCCAGAGCCCTATAACCACGCGAACGTAAAGAAAGTTACGATAATTTTGAACTGTAAATTACAAAAATTTTTGAAATGCGAAATACAAAATTTTTGAAAGCAAAATACAAAACTTTAAAATGCAATACTAAAAATTTGAATGCCCCAAAATACAAAATTTGAATGCAAATATAAAAATGCAATTTACAAACAATTATAATTTAGACTTATTCATTTTTTGATGTGATTAATTATTAGACGTATATGCATGATTCATTATTTCATGTAAAGCTTTCAGCGATCATTTTTTAATGCTTTGGAAATAATTTTTTTTTACGATTTTTAAAATATTTGATTGTTAATGTCATTTCTGTAGGAATTATCGAGTCTGAAAATTTTTTCTGACACGTTTTCTAATCATGCAAATTTCTCATAAAATTCAATTTTGAATTTAAATAACGTAAATCATTGATCTTTTCTTGTTCATATGATTTATAAC
>CM053171.1:14619041-14635208 GCA_012977825.3 Pteromalus puparum
AAGGGGGAGAGAGAGAGAGAGAGAGAGAGAGAGAGAGAGAGAGAGAGAGAGAGAGAGAGCGAGAGAGAAAGTAAAAGAGAGAGCGAGAGAGCGAGAGAGTGAATGATAGAGTGATAGAGAGAGAGAGAGAGAGCGAGAGAGAGCGAGCGATAGAGAAAGAGACCTTCATGATCTTGCAGCAAGGTATAGCCACGCCAGCCGAATTCACGGCGGCAGCAGCAGCAGCCAAGCTTCTTCTTTATGGGTGGAGGCGAACCGGGGACATTGAGTGCCACCGTCGAACTCGATACACGTGCGGCTACAGTGTACACATACACACACACAAATTGCGAAAGACCGCAAATAGCACCTTNACCAATTGCGAAAGACCGCAAATAGCACCTCGTGACAACAATGAATCACAAGACGGTCTTGCAGCGCCCGCCACCCTCTCGCAAGCGCGTGCATACTGATGTGAGTGTGCGAGACTCAAGTGCACCTACACCTACCTACACGCTACGGCGAAAATTTAGGAGGAATCCCAGTCGCACCGCGACAGAGCGATGTATAAAAAAAAAAAATTGCGCCCTCACGGGACAAGAGCATATTTGCAACTGCTAGTGCAGTGCATCACCCACACCGCGCACACTGATGACTCATCAGCGACGGCGGCGGCGGCGGCCGACTCCGACGTTGCCACTGTCACCGCCGTCGCATGATAGTGCGACACTTTGTAAGCCCTCGAAACACGTGCGATCCCACGCTCACATCTTACTCACTCTCGTTTTGCTGATGCTCCAAAAATTCGGGAACAATGCCCGAGTCGCAAGACATTTGCACGTGCATTAGAGTATGTACTATGCAGCTGCATCTTCTTTCTCATCCTTTACTCAGTATAGTTGTACAGCCGCATATTAGTCATACTCTTTTTCGCTGGCCAGCAGAGAAAAGAAATTTGGCAACGATACTGTCCAAGACATTCACACGTGCATCTCTAGTATAACCATGCAGCTGCTTTATGAGTCATTATTCTCGTGAAAAAATAATTGCACGTGTCAAGCTTAGTGCATAAAATATTATTTAAATAATGCGTAAAACTTTATTTTAATTACGGATATGGGTATAGAACCCCTATAATCGCTTCTCGTAAGAGAACCAAATTTCTTTTATTTTTTCGATAACTCCAATATTTACAGAGTTATGGGAACTTTTTCAATTTTACCTATTTTACGAAAATTTAGTTTTTGACCTAGAGCGATGATTTTTTAACTGTGTACGTATTTTTATACGCCCTATCGAGTGGTATTAAAGAAAAATTAAAATTTTCAGGATTCACGATTTTGTTTTGCCTGTATTCTACAGGATATCGGATTACACAGTCAGGCGTTGTGCTCTCTTTCTTATTGTTATTTTCCTTTCAAGGCATGATTCTTTCTCTGTAATTGAATGCACCCAGGTGTGCTCTTGTCCGTATTTAACACGTGCACGGGATGCCAGTGTTTTAATTTTTCTTTTAAAGAAATTATTGAACGAAAGCCTCTCTACTAATCGTTCTAAGAAATCCTTGCGTTAAACGTTCTTTCATTAGCTTTCATGTCATCTGTAAATATGAGGACTCGCCGGTGTCGTTCTAAGAAGTCTTTGCAGGAATAAATTCTGAAAAATATATGCACACCTGGTTGTGAGTAACCAGCATAAGTCTTAAATAAATCGTCTATCAGCAGTATCAGCAAAAGAAAAGAGCGTGTGGTTTTGCACTGTATTCCCACCGTTTACTCTGCACTAAGAGAGTATTTAAGGAGCACTGTTCAAGGGTCTTGCCAGTTTCCTTTGGATAGTCAAAACATATCTTTTACAGAATGATTCGAGCAATGTGACACATTTAGTGAAAGTTTTGCGTGAAGCATTGAATATTGCGAAAGTTCTAGATCCGTACATTCGTACGATGTGTGGTGCAGTGTGGGCTTCAGATCTTCACCAGCAATCGATAGATAATTTATGCAGGAAGCTGCGTTTTCTCTTACTACACTGTAGGATAACCACGGTCTATCGTATGTTTACCAACGGTCTATTCCGTAATCCGGATATTCTGTCGATTGCTCTAGAAAGCATACGCCAGCGTAACGACCATGAACATCCACTAGCCCGTACAATGTTTCGTCGTCAATGTAAGTATGATATATTAACGTTTTTTTCAATCATATTGATCTCTTCAATCAGTCTGAGTTTTACTTAATTTTTTGTTCTTTAGTAATTAACGAGATGATGAGAGATACCAGGGGTGATGAAGTCATAATGGCGTGTAATGAGCACCAGTTGCAAACTCTCGGACCAAGCAATATTAATAATTGTAAGTATTGAGTCAATTAAAATAAAAATTAACTTTGTTGCTTAATTGCACGTTTTGACTGTCTCAATACTTAGTTTCAGAGCCGAGTCAGCAGCAACAAGAACAGCATAATCATCAAGATGACATATCTGACGGTGAGTGGTGTATATGCGATAAAGAGTATTTTTTTTTTTTTTTTTTTTTCCTAATTATTTAAATATGGCACATACTCCCACTCTAGTTTTTTTAGAAGCTGTTCCATCAACGTCTGACAGCCAGCAACCGCCAAACAGAAATAGTTGTAAGTATTAAGCCTGTCATTATAGATTTTAATCTATTCTTTTTTTAAAGTTACGTTATAATGCAAAGCCTAATACTTAAGTTTCAGAGTCGTCAATAGACAGAAGTCGCAAACGCAGAAGACGGGTCAGTAGTAGCAGTAGTAGCAGTAGTAGCAGTAGTTCCAATAGTAGTACCAGTAATTCTAGTAGCAGTAGTAATTCCACTACAACCAGTAGTAATGGTACAGATACAGCTGAAGAAGGTAAGACTAAAATAGTGTTTAAGTTTGTTACATTCAATTAATTTTTTTCGAAATTATCTCGATCAATTTACAGGTGTTTCTTTACAGACCGGTGAAGGAAACGAGCGTCCTAGATTTGTAATTGAAAATGAGTCAATACGTTTTTATCGTTACTTTGGATACGAGGGTAGAGAGATTAGCGGATATATACCACAACCTCCAGTGAATGCAGACTTTTACATCTGGTTGGAGGGTTGTGTACAAGAACTTTATCGAAATATTTGCGAGAGAGGTAAACCAACAGACTTTGTTGGTATCACGATTAATTCGGCACAGTTCAATCATGGACCCATCTGGCTGTCATTTAGACTTATACAAAACTTCCAGCTTAAAGATCTTTGGAATTTATTAAAAAGTGCTGTGCAAAGTGTACAAGAATTAAATGTTAACGAGATATTATCTGTGAATTGCGCTGTTTTCGAAGGTGTAGTGGGACGAGGACGAGTGCGATTAACCTTAGAATCAGTGCAAAAAAATCTATATTGTCAATTAACAATGCCGATAATATTTGTCTACCGCGGAGTTTAGTTGCTGGCTATGCCTATGCCGTCAGAGGACAAATACGCTCTGGGATACTTCATAGATATTGGAATCGGATTCGTCAAACGCGAGGAAGAATACAGAAAAACGCTGCCGGTGAACTTGTGAATTTAGCAAACGTTCAAGTACTAGATGAGGGGTGCGGACTCCCAGAAATCCGTAAGTTTCAAGAATTTTTTTCTACTCATGGTACGGCAATCGTGGTTTATAATTTTTCAACGTTCGGTCGCGGAAATCCTCCAATATATGATGGCACACAAACTGTCAGTGAAACTAACGGAAACGTAACACACGTATTACGAATAATGTATTACGAGCGATCGAATCATTATGAACCAATATTAAATCTCGTTGGAGCGTGTGGTACCGACGGCTACTGTATACCATGCAATAAAGCGTATTGGCGAGCTGAGGAGCATAGATGTTCCAACAAGTGCTACAAATGTTTTTCATCGCCACCATGTAGCCTGACAGAAAATCTCATAGAATGTAATAACTGTTTACGATTATTTTTTGGCAACATTTGTTTGAATAACCATGCCAAAATCGGATCATATAATAGGAACAGTAATGTATGTAGTAAAATAAGACTTTGTCAAACTTGTTTTAAAATAGTTAAAGGAAATGAAACACATAAATGTGGTGTATCTTTTTGTAGAACATGTAAATTACGATTACCTATTAGACATTTATGCTACATACAACCAATCAAACGACTAGACCGTTCAAAACCAATCATGTTTTTGTTTTATGACTTTGAAACGCAGCAATCTCTCCCGATGCTAGGCGACGAAGAGAAAAAAGTACATGTTCCAAATTTGTGTGTTGTACAGCAGGTATGTACAGATTGTATAGAGATCGAAGATATTTCAATTAGATGTGAGATGTGTGGCATTCGGGAATACGTGTTCGATCATGACCCGATAAAACAACTTGTTGATCTTGCATTAGCACCAAGAGAGCGATTTCAAAAGGTCATATGCATAGTACATAATTCTCAAGGATTTGACGCGCAATTTATATTCAAATATATTGTTGAGAAATTCAATCAAGATCGAGTTGTGCCATCGGTTGTCATGAATGGCTCAAAAATAATTTTAATGGAGGTTCTAAAAGCAAAGTTTATTAATAGTTTAAATTATTTTCACATGTCTCTAAGCAGCTTACCAAAAGCCTACGGTTTACCTGAAATAGAAAAAGGTATTTTCCCACATTTATTCAATACTGCGGAAAATCAGACTTACGAAGGTCCTCTACCACCCCTTGACTCATATTCTCCAGATACGATGAGTAGCAAGGAACGAGAGCAATTTTTAAAGTGGTACGATAAACAAGTGCAAGATGGATGCGTATTTAATTTCCAAAGAGAAATTTTAAAATACTGTAAACAAGATGTGACCATTTTGAGATTAGCGTGTTTAGCTTTTCGCAAAACCTTCATGAAATTCGATGTAGATCCTTTCAGTGAATGCACAACTATAGCCTCTTCTTGCATGCGAATGTTTAGAAAGAAATTCTTGAAATAGGATCAAATTGGTATTATACCACCTCGTGGTTACAGATTGACAGATAATCAGTCTGAAATTGCTATACACTGGCTCACCTGGATGGAGCACCAAGTTCTTCATCGCAACATCGAGCATGCGGGGCGAGGACAGGAAAAAAGACTGCCAGAAAATATCGTCGTTGATGGCTATTGTGCACCGCAAGCCGAAGATAATCACCGTGGTATAGTGTTACAGTTTCACGGCTGTTTTTGGCACGGTTGTCCTCAATGTTACAGAATAAACAGAGATACAAAATTAGCGAGCGGTCAGTCGATGGATGATAGATACGAGAGAACATTGGGAATGAGTAATAGATTGAGATCAGCCAATTATCAGTTGATTGAAAAATGGGAGTGCCAGTTTAATCATGAGATCTCGCAAAATGAAGATCTCGGTCATTTTATTAGTGAAAATGTGGCGAATGTAAGACGAAAGCCACTTGACCCACGGGATGCATTTTTCGGTGGGTGCACAGGTAACACAGTCAAGGTGTTTGATTGTCAGGGTCAAGAAAAGATCAAATACGTTGATGTGTGTTCACTGTACCCATTTATTTGTAAACGTGGTGTCTACCCCATTGGTCATCCGAAAATTTATGTTGGTCAAGAGGAGTGTAAACAGTTGATAGGTATCGAAAACGACATTTCACAAGTTAATGGATTGATTGCATGCGATATATTACCACCGCAAAATTTATATCATCCTTTATTACCGGTAAAAATGCATGGTAAATTGATATTCCCATTGTGTCGGACATGTTGCGAACAAATGATTCAAGAAGACTGCCCTCATCAAGATCATGAAGAGCGTCTTTTGCGAGGAACATGGGTGTCGGAGGAAGTAAAAGTGGCTGTCACATTGGGCTACGTTGTCAAAGCTGTTTATGAAATTTGGCAATACGAAATGACTCAGTACAACCAGAGGGAACGTCAAGGTGGTATTTTTGCCGAATACATCAACGAGTTCTTTTCTCAAAAGGTTGCAGCGTCGGGATACCCACCAGACTGCATCACAGAGGAGGACAAGGAGCGCTACATTAAAGCATTAGAAGATGAAGAGGGAATAAGTTTAAATAAAGATGATATACGCTTAAATGCCGGATTACGATCCGTGGCAAAACTCTGTCTAAATTCTCTGTGGGGAAAGTTTGGTCAGCGTGAGAACTTGACGAGAACGCTTGTTGTAAACAACCGAGAGACTTTGATAAATTTACTTACCAGTGCTGAGGTAGAGGTTAACGGTATTTTACCTGTTAATGACGAAACCCTCTACGTCAATTGGTGTTATAGAGACGAGGCTCTGACATCTTCGCTATCATCGTCGATGACAAACGTGGTCCTCGCTGCTTTTACAACGGCACAAGCACGTCTCAAACTGTTCGAATATCTGCATGCTTTGGGACCCCGAGCAATCTATTACGACACTGATTCAGTATTTTATGTTAGCAAAGGGGAAAGTGGCGAGTACGAGTTACCAATTGGTACGTCATTGGGTAGTTTGACGGACGAGTTAGCCGACAAGGGTGTTGGTACATACATTACAAGCTTTCTGTCGGGGGGCCCAAAATTTTATGCATACAAATGTAGAAAACCAAACGATGAAGAGGACTGTGTGTGCAAAGTAAAAGGTATTCGTCTGAACTACACGAATAGTCAGCTAGTCAATTTTGACACGATTCGAGCGATGATCACCTCTCCAAACATGGAAATAGTGCTGACTAATAGCGCTATACGTAGAACGGTATTTCACGACGTTATTACACAGGATGAGACCAAAACATGCAAGCCTGTATATGGCAAACGAAGATTTGTGAGGTTAGATAAAAGTTACCCATACGGCTATAAGAACGAGTCAGCGGCAACTGACGATTTACAATGATATACATCGAAACCCTGTATACAGATGGCGTTACGAAAGAAGCTGCTCATTGGCCAAGCATCTTGCTGGTTGAGTGCGACACACCTTCATTAACCTGATTGGTCATGATTCGTAGCCAGCGAGCTGATTGGACATTTGTACTGACGACACTGATGGTGGTGGTAGTGGTGGTGGTGGTAACAACGATGGCGCTAGCAACGGCCTCATCTATATTTAAGCAAGAGCGTTCACTCTAAAAATTATCAGTATTTGACCAGCTACACGACAAAACGCTGAAGGAAATTATTTGCTGTATTAAAAAAGTATGTATATCAAGAATGATTATTACGATCATATGAATAATATAATAATAATATTGTTGTATATTATATTAGATGGATTTAGAACGTCTCAACAAGATTGCTAGCGGTGGGTACCTCCCCACAAAGAAAGTATCCGAGCTGGAGATTGACCGTCATCACATGGTAACGTCACTGAAAGAAGTCAAGACACGTTTTGGTTCGAAGATTGTGGCAGTCCTAGACGAAGAATTCCAAATTTTTCTTCCCTCCCGGGTATCTTCTGCACTGATCAAGGACACTGAACTGTTTAACAGTTTAGGTGCTCAAGCCAATAAACTCCAACTTTTCTTAGATTATAAGGGCAATAATGGCATTGAGTTTACCACAGTTTGAAAATTTTTGTGAAGAAAAAACAATTAATATGAAAAAACGTGTACATTTTCAAGAGAAACCCGTAGTTTATTTAATGCGTACATGGTTATATGCTTATAAAAATGCACGTCGGGGAGAGTGGGAGCAAATAGCCCGTGATCGAGAGCGTTTTCGAATGAGGATTGAGAGAGCTGGTAAAAATATAACGATTGTACTTTTGAAAAAACTTGATAAAATATCTGTAAAAAATAATATTATTCACAATGATGATTTTTCCCAATAAACGTATTTTGTACTCTTCAATGTGTCTATCAAACATTTCTTAAACCTTTATACCAAACCTAATCATTATACAGGCAGACACAAAACATATATTTTTATATTAAGTACTTATTTCAGCTGCTGTGATTATAGATGGCGCCATACTACGTCGAAGGTGATTGGTCGAATATTCCACCGTCGACAATCTGATTGGTTGTGGTTATGTTAGTATTAGTATAATCGCGCAAGGTTTCATGTGAAGGGTAAAGCGAGGCAATGCACACGTGATTGTCTCAGTAACTATTATGGATACACGATGGAAACATCCGTTTACCTCTATGCTGTGTGGTCCAACGGGATGTGGTAAAACGGTGTTTGTAAAAAAGTTCTTAAAAGATCTCGAGCGCATGTGTGATACCCAAATCGAGCGCATCATTATCTATTACGCAGAGTGGCAGGCAGGTTATAAGGATCTTCAAGGCAAGAACGTGGAATTTCGTGAGGGTCTACCCCAGAGTAGCGACTACGCTAATGATTCTCGTCCTAAACTTATGATCATTGATGATTTAATGCGCGAATCATCGACCAATGGTGGTATAGTCGACATTTTCTCAAAGGCATCCCACCATCACTCGCTCTCAGTGATATTCATCACACAGAACATCTTTCATCAGGGTAGAGGACAACGCGACATATCTCTGAACGCACAATACATTGTAGTTTTTAGAAATTTGCGTGACAAATCACAAATACACAATCTCTCACGTCAACTGTGTCCCGAGGATCCACGATTTTTGCAAGAGGCTTACTGGGACGCCACTTCGAGGCCGTATGGATATCTTTTACTGGATTTAAAGCAGAACACCCCAGATAACTGCAGGTTTCGCACCTGTATTTTCCCGGACGACGAGTTGCATTACGTCTACGTGTCACGTAATAAAAAAATAAAGGGCGGCGATACGTCGAATCTCGTACCAATCGTCTCGTTGTGATGGATTCGCCTAAGAAGCGAATCCCTTTACACGCAAGGATGCTGTCATTTTGAAAGCACTGTTTCATCTCAAGTGTTTTTTTCAATACACTATAACTAGATTAGGACAATAATCTAATAATAGAACAGGACAACAAGATGACCACTTGGCGGCCCTGAAGGATACAATCAGGGAAACAATCGAGTACGCCGAGGGTAGAACCAACGTGCACGGGCCGATTAAAACGGGCCTCGCGAAGGCGTTGGAAGAGCTAGGAAAGATAGAAGTAAAAAGTACGTCATTCTTAAAGGTGCCGGAGCTTCGCCTAAGAGGGGAAACTCTGGGATCAAGAACGACCAGTATGGAAAGTGTAGCGAGCATTGCCAGTGCTAGGAGCATGGACAGCACCTCGTCAATGGCACAAATAGCAGACTACAGAAAAGCTTGGCAAGAAGCCATAGAAATTCGTAAGGAAGAAGAGGACTATATAACAAAGTTAGGAAAGGAAGTAGATGAGTTTATCGAGGACTGTCAGACAGCACCAAAGGACGTGAAACGCACTGCAGAACGTGCTAAACAACTTAAAGTGCTAGTGATCCAGTTAAGGAAAAAGCACAAGGAAGGATATAATAAAGATGCACGCTACGAAGGTGACGTGGACAATTATCAAATGTGGCACGTAACACAAGAGGATGCAAGGAGAGGCGCGCGAGGACGGCTCCTTAAGGACGCGGTTTTAGCTAGTCCTGTAAATAAGAGGTCAAGGGGAAGCCCGACTAATAGCCCTGAAGAAAATAGCGAGGATAAACAAGTCAGGAAGAGACAACGACAGGAGAAAGCGGTGATGCAACGTGAGCCTCTCGCCCCGAGAGCTCCTCACAATGCATCAGAACCACTGGCGAAAGCCAGGCCCAACAAAAACAAGCGTTCAGAAAGGCTACTAGTTAAAGTGAGGCAAAATAAGACGTATGCGGAAGTCCTGGGGAAAATCCGAAAGGAAGTAAACCCAGACACGACTGGAACGATGGTGCTAGGAGTAAAACAAACTAGAAGTGGATATGTCTTCCTTAAACTAGGGAAAGGGTCTGACAGGACAGCGTTTACAGCGGATGTAGAAAAATCAGTCATAGGCCTTGGACAAGTCAAGAAGGAAGAACGGAAGACCACCCTAGAAATAAGGGACATGGACTCGGAAGCAACGGAAGAAGAGGTGAGAGCAGCAATAGGAGAAGCCCTCAGAAAGTCGGACACCAGCAGGGGGGTGATTCTATTAAAGCCCAAGACGAGTGGCCTTAGAATGGCCATAGTAATACTCAGCGAGAGAGAGGCCAAGGCGCTCCTCTCGGAATAGGACACATCCGCGCGGGCCTTGTAAGTTGCAGGATTCGGAAACGAGTAAATGTAGTGCGGTGCTACAAGTGCTTAGGTTTTGGACATTGGAAGGATGAGTGTAATGGAATAGATAGATCGACTCTCTGCTATAAGTGTGGAGAAGCCGACCATCGCATGGCGCAATGCCAGTTGGAAGCGAGCTGTTTTCTCTGCAAAGAAGATGGACAAAAGGAAGAAAGCTGCAATCATGTAGCTGGCTCCGGCGGCTGCAACGTATTCAGGCGCGCCCTGGACACGCCGAAGAAAAAGGAACGGAGATCCTAGGAAGATCGAAGAACAGGTGAAAAGATGACGACCACATCGAATAGAAGAGGGCTAAAGCCATTGCCCCTCCGCGAAGCAATACTTAACGGTCTCACCGCGGGGGATCTGGGGCACAGAAGATGGAGCTAGATGCACCTTTACTAAGGGTCGGTAAAGGCAAAGGAGGGCGTTTCCTCTCACGGATGGGTGTTTTTTCACCTGGCCGTGAGAGGGATGGGTTTGGTCGGTGCAAATCCGACACACGACTGGTGGAGGGGATCGGGTCGTTCCGACGACTCTATCAACGAAGCCAGCCATGGTCTTTCTAAGATTTTCCCTAATACCTCTTTCTCCAAGAAAAAAAAAGAAAAAAAAAGAAAACTTTTATATAGCTTTAATAGCAAAAATCGAAAAAAGAACGGAAATACTCAAAAAAACGAAAAATAACGATTTTCTTTCGGAGGTAGAGTCTTTTGAAATTCATCGCACAGCGTCCTCCTTGGAGCTACTTAATTTTTTTTATGTATTTAAGCTTTTCAAGGGGTTACAAGTTTAAAACTCGAGAGTCGGGAAATTTTGAACCACCCTAGTATATATGTTAGAAATCGATAATTGAAACAAGAACTTAATCAAGAACTAATGAATTAAAATAAACTACTTAAAGAACTATTTGATAAAGAGAAAAGTAATGATGACTTGGAGAGGATACAGTATAACCTAAACACATACTTACAAGTCACATGCCCCCAATGTACTATCTACTAAAAGAAAAAGAATAACTAAAATTATTGTCAATAAATGAGAATGAAATTCTCATAAATAGTATGGATGAAAGAGTGTTGAAGCAACAATTTAACTGCTTACTGATAAAATTTCTGATCATTGTAAAACATTTATTCAGAAAATCGAATTTCCAAAAATAAAAATAGTAGGTGTAGATGATTATACTAATATGACCTGAAAAGAAGTTAAAGTTAGTAGTAGGGGCTAGACTGCTACCACGCCATGCGACTCCCACGCCACCGAATACCGACCGATGGTAACAGGGATCTGACTATGATTGCCATTCATTCAGCACATGAACAAAAATCTTTAGAAACGTTGATATGTCATATCCTGTAATTACATGGACTTGTAAACATGTTTCAAATTCATATCATTCTTGACGAAAAATTACCAACCAAATTGACATTATCACGCACTAAGATGTTTGCGAACCCGGTACTTGTTGGGGCATTACGAACTTGACGAAATATATAAACAATATACACTTGTCTGTGTTTACCATGCTTAGTAAAAAGCTATTGAATCTATCTGCCTTTTCACAACCAATATCATCAAAGACAAACTTGAATTTGGTTGAGCTGCATCATGGTGAAAGACAGATCAATGTTCACCGCAAGGGTAATACTGATTACCTCTAAAAGGGACTCTGACAAGTTGCTCCAAAAATTTATTATTGGTGTTTAGACGATTATCGAGTTATACGTAAATTGTTTCAAATGTCAGGACCATAGCATGAATAATTATAGCATAAGAGTAGCGTTGTTTTCCTGCCGCAAATTGGACTGGACCGGCAAATACTGACTCCTATATACTGCTGGGGTTAATATTTCCATGACATTTTTGTTGTTTTTCTGCTGCTGGTCAAAAGATCAAATAATCGACCAATGGCAATTTTTGATGACTGCTTCTTAGATCCGATCAGTCTATTCATATGACGACTGACTCGAGCTACTATAATTGTAGCATTTAACTTTTTTCCGTTGTCTAGTATTTGAGCTCCTAAGAGCAGGCACATGCAGAAAAAAGGGTTTGGCTAGTGATACATGATCAACAAGTTAACCCATCCCCCCCCCCCCTTGAACTTCAATGTGCGGTTATCCAGTACGTGGTCCATACTAATACTTGCTAAACGCTAGCTCGTAGAGATCCAGGAAATCAATGCTCTGGACGCTGCTTGCAAGGAACACGACATAGCCTACGTCGTAAGAATCCTGACAACATTCAAGAGAAGAAACGCGCTGAGTAAGGTTTTAGCAGAAAAGACGTGGAAAGAGTAAAATCAGGACGCCGGTTGACAAGAGAGGACGACAGCTTTTGCCAAGGCAAAATATAATATAGCTTGATCGGAGTCGTATGCGGTGTCTGCGAAGAGGAAGAGGGTAGATCTCTTGAAGAAAAATTCGGCTAAAAAGATTGATCAAGACAAGCAGAAAATCTATTTTACCCGGCAAGCTCTCGCATCTATGATTAAGTCGAGCGCTAAAGATGGCTCCGTGGCATGTGAAAAAAACTAAGGGTGGAAAGGTTAAGTTATTGTTCAGCTACATTGCCTGTTCCCAGTCAAAGTAGGTGGGCTTTCTTCAGCACTTTATTCCACTATTTGTGTCTTAGTGCAGTCGGCTCATTGCAGGAGGAGCTGCAAGGAATCCCAAAGCAAAAATAAGGAAACACTGCTTAAGAGCAATGGAAACAGAGCAAAAAGACACAATGGAAAAAATGGAAATGCTGACACTCGGTAAGGACTGTTTCTGAACCTCTCACAAGGCTTCGCGTATCTTCTCTCAAAACAAAACACAAAAAGAAGGCAATGTGAGAAAAAAAAAAACTTCGATGACAATGAGATTGCCAAACGATGCATCAACGCTTAGATCTAGTCAAGTATTATGCAAATTAATGAAAATAAATTATTAAACCCCTGGATTTTTATCGATAATGCACACTACTACAACAATGCTTGTCAGCTAAGAATCAGACAATCATAAATCTAGATGATGCGAGTGGATCTGGACGCATTGGAATAGCTTATCGAAAAAAATAGGTAACGAAGTTATTAACTTTGATAGTTTCGGTGATTTACAACCACTCGAGATCTTAATACTACTGGAAGTATCTCAAGTCAAGTTACACTTACAGAGGTTCAGGAATTTCACTTTCATCGTGGCATCTCTGTCTTGAATTTCCTCAATCAGCTCAATCGAAAGAACAGTTCTGTCTATTTATAAAAAAGAAATCTTACACGATATTTGAACTGAGTCACTCAAGGATGTTGTCTATTGAGTCGAATGATCTTAGCCTTTCTGGCCCTCGTCAAACCTCAGGAGACGCACTATTTCATCACCATAGAGCTGGATTCCAGATAACAGTTAGTGTTGGACTTGTTGAGCCTGACTAACTTTCAATTCCATACCCAACGTTGATGTAAAATGCATAAGTTTTACGTTGACAAGAAATAAATTGACTCCTACAGTGCAGTATATGAGTATTAGGGATATTGAACGCAACTCTGCAAGGCATCTTCATACGCGAGCAATAAAAGTTAGGTAATCAAGCCCAATAATAATACATCTGCGTAGTAATTATGAATGACATCGCATGAAATCGATTTTCCCAAGTGAACTCATTGCTGTGTCTACTGATTTACTCCAAGAGTCTTGAAACCTATATAAGTCATGCTGACTTTACAGTAGATTTTTCTCAAAAGTGAACGCTCTACGAGTCGAGTAGTAAACATTACGACGAGGAGCATATATAAATCAACAAAAAGTTACATACATACATGAATTTTTCCAGCGTCCGCACCTGGCTACAAGATCATCGAAGTTCCTAGACAGATATATACTTTACGATATCTGTAAAAGTGATCATCATTTACAACTCATCGTCTAGTAGATCAAGATGTGAATTGAAATCTTCGAGGGTGAAATTATTACAATTCGTTACATCTGAAAAGCACTGAATGGGCATTGTATTAATGCTGTACAGAAGCTATATTAAACAGCTCAGTATGTCGTCCGACAGTCAGTCCACAACGAGTGATCAAACGATTAACACGTCAGAACAGTCAATTTTACAAAGTTCGGTCTCACGGTAAGCGGTGGTGGAGGAAAATAGGACAACAAGTGAAAAAAATACTGAAAAAATAATTGTACATTCATCTGCTGTTGCTGTCAGATGGAGGCAGTTCTTAAGTTACAATCTCAGTCGTCTTTGACGATCTGTCTCACATTATGAGATTCATGCACATACAACCCTACACCTCACATACATTCAACAATAGTGATGAATTCGAATAGCTATTCAGCATCAAGATTTGTGTGTTTTACCATCTAAAAGTTCTCTACACATTTGTGGCAAGATTACTAAACAAGATGGACAAGCAGTACAAATACTCTTTTTGTGAACAATGCTATCAGTCATCTCTTTGAAGATTCGCATATGAGATCAATGCCAAGAAATTGATCGATGCAGAAATGTTGCTGCAACAACCTTGATGAAAGGCTACACTCTTTCTCGCCAGTCAACTAAAGTATCTTGAAAATTCTGGTTGGACACCTATTACCGACGTGGAAATATAGCTGTAATTAATGGAAACTTTGATGTGACAGTTCCTCTATCAGATGATATTTGGTTTCGCTGAGGATTATCGAAAAATCGTTTAAACGTTAAGCATGAACTCATTCTCACAAGATCGAGAAATGATTTAAACGCTGTTTATCAAGAGCACAAATGGTGAGTGGAAGACCTACATACGAAGACTTTAAATCGAAATCATCGTATAGAGTGGCTTATGCCTACTGTACTGTCAGACCGACGAAAAATACAACTATTTAATTATATTCAAAAGATTCCGATTGCTATGAGTTTTCGTTCATGGGAATTGTATGAGTATCCAGTACTTCCCAACCACACAACATGTATGGACAGTAAAAACATCGAATCAATTGGAAAAAGCCCCGTTTTATCATTCTAGGCTTTCAAACAGCGAGGAAGAGTACGAAGAAAAATGCTAGTTATTTTGATCACTGTGATATTAGTAATGTAAAACTTTTCCTCAACTCACAGAGTTACCCATACGGTAATCTCAATCTTGATATTACAAACAATCAGTTTGCCAACTCTTATGATATGTATGGCAATTTCCAAAATGTGTATTACTCTGATAGAATTGTAATAGATCCTCTTCTAAGTAAAGAAGAATTTATCCACATGCACAATCATAGTCATAGATTGCTTCAAAACAAAACGAGTCTCTTAAACAAGCAGGTGTCGATGTACGCTTGAATTGATGTAAGAATAAATGCCTGCAATACACTGCGTATTGTCTAATTTTACATGATCGCATTATCAAATATAATCCTATAAGCGGTGAATGTTAAGAAACTTGATAAAACTATATAAAGCTTGCATGAACAATCAATTAGTCAGATTGTTATAACCAATCAGTCAGATAGATCTCCAAAATGAACCGTAAAGGTGTCTCATACACTCCTTCAAGGAGGACAAGGACGCTAGAAGAGTGCAAGATGATAAACATGTAATACCTATCGAGGAGAACCTTGTTTACTCCTACTATAAACTTGAACAGTGGAAAATACTTTTGAGAAATATTCCACTACACAAAGTCATGCCGAACATCAAGGTTAAAGAAGGTACTTAATAACTATGTTGTATCATTATTGTACTAAAAATTTTCAATAAGTAAAAAATAAAACGTGCTTATGTTTATTTATCAATCCTACACTTATAACCACTAAATGCGTAAGGCGGTGCACATTATGCGAGCGGTATCGCTAAGCCGACGGCGGGCTGCCAAGAGGGTAAAACAGCTAGACGCGGGTTGTGAGAGGTAAAAGGACCATTGCAGACGCTAGACGCTGCGGACCCAGCGCTGGGTAAAACAGGACAGCTAGACGCGGGGTGTCAGCGCTAGGGATAAACAAGAGCCGGACCAGCGGCTTACCGGGTAAAACAGGCGGGCCCCAGCGCGGGTGTAAAACAGCAGCTG
>CM053171.1:14640390-14664137 GCA_012977825.3 Pteromalus puparum
ACGGTATCGCTAAGGCCCGACGGCGGGCTGCAAGAGGGTAAAACAGCTAGACGCGGGTTGTGAGAGGGTAAAAGGACCCATTGCAGACAGCTAGACGCTGGCGGACCCAGCGCTAGGGTAAAACAGGACAGCTAGACGCGGGGTGTCAGCGCTAGGGTAAAACAGAGAGCGGACCCAGCGCTAGGGTAAAACAGAGCGGGCCCAGCGCGAGGGTAAAACAGAGCTGCAGATCCCTGTTACCATCGGTCGGTATTCGGTGGCGTGGGAGTCGCATGGCGTGGTAGCAGTCTAGCCCCTACTACTAAAGTTGATCCTAACGAAATCTTGATGAAACTAGTGAAAAATGTAGTATTACACATAAATTATATCAGCACAACAAACAAGTCCAGCATAATTATTGAAGTACGTAGAGCATTGTATATAGTCATTTTAGATGAAAAAATAGAGTTTTTATTGGTTACTAAAGCTGGAAGGTTTGATGCCTAGTAATGGCGGGATATACTTGCATTCTGAAGATTTTTACTATGTTAGTAGTCATTTTTATTATGATCATAGTAAAAATTTTTAGAAATTTGTGATAAAAATTTCTATAGTACATAGTAAAGATTTGACTTTAGTAAAATTTAATATGTAACGTAGAAAAATTGTTAACTGTTATAGTATATAGAAATTCTTATCCGTGTGTCAGATTTTGAGGTTATATGTATTTCTAAACCTAATTTATAGTAATTAAAGTCAAAAATCAATTATTTTACGTGTATATAATATTAACGAACCATTGTTTACTGTTTGTTGCTACTATTTATTAATTCTAGTTGTATATATTAATGTTAACCCATAAGCGAGGGTGATTATTATATCAGATCTGAAATTTAGTACTGCCCTAGTGGAAATGGATTTTGTGCCAAACTGTGCCAAAAGTGTGCCAAAGTGTGCCAAGCTGTGCTAAAGTGTACGAAAGTGTGCCATACTGTACCCTATTATGTTAAACGAGAGATGTTACTTTCCGAAAAATCCATGTGTGTCACAGTGTGCCATAGTGTGCCAAAAGTGTGCCAAAGTGTGCCAAAGTGTATCGTTTTTCCGAATTTGAATGCTTTGGCACACTTTCGCATACTTTGGCACACTTTGGCACACTTTGGCACATTTTTGGCACACTTTGGCACACCAAATTGTTTCCACTGGGGTGTAACGAGCGTTGAGATATTCGTATTTACGCGCGCTTGTTCGTCGCAAGGCAAGTAACCGTAGCAGACAACGTCGGCGATCAGCGCCGACGGCTTAGACTCGCAAGCGAGGGAAAACGAGAGACAGACTCGAATTCGCTTCGGCTGTGTCAACACCTACATGCATCCGTCAGCAATCCGTGTACCACGTACCGCACCCGGTGCACGAGGAGGCTACGACGTATCGTCATCGACTGGAGGGACGCCTCCAGTTCCGAGAGAGACAGTTACTCCTATTCCTGGGGACCGTAGTTCACACAAAACGACGAGGCCTCCGCGTTCGGTCAGCGAGCGAGTAAGTTGTGATATATTTTCCGAATTCCCACGCGAAGCTGTCGAAGGTCGAGGCTCGCTGCCACCAAGTCTTAGGCCCGGTTTCGTGCGAGTTATCCACGCGCGAACTCTGTAATACCATTTGTAATACTTTAAAGTGAGACAGTACATCAACACTTTCATTATCTAAACCCCACGCTTTGTTATTCGAGTAACCCGAACTCCTCATCCACTGTTAGGACCTACGGTCATACGCGGAGGAAGCGTGGTGCACCAGGCGCACCACGCATTTGTAGTGACGAATTGGCGAGCCAACGCACGACTGATAGCGTTGCATTCCGTGGCTAACGGCGGCGCGCTATCGCCCGGCTCACATCGAGAGAACAGCCACACGCGTTGTAGTGTCGCGATCGTGGTGACATACGGCATCTTCGCGGCCGTACGGTGCACGTATTTCGCACCATTACAGTACATAACATTTCTGTTTAGTTAAGTAGTCAGCGCACTCAACTGCCATTCCGGAGTTCCAGGATCAATTCCCGTCACAGCAAAAAAAAAAATTATTTTATCATTAATGTCTTCTAATATAGAAATACAAACACGCGGCTACAAAAAAATTCATAACCAATAAAAATAATAAGCGTCAAAGCGGTAAAAATTAAATTTTTCAAAATATTTTACAAGTCTCAAAAATTACTATGTTATATAGTTAAATTTTATGTAATGCAAGTATATCCTGCCGTTACTATGTATTATATTAATGTTTCCTGAACTTATAAGAACTTTTATTAGATCATTCTGTAACACCCCACACCAGCTCCGCAGGGTTTTCAATTTAAAAATTAAAAAATATAAAGTCTCGCGGCTTTTTTTTAGCTGAACTACGCGTAAATACGCGAGCACTCCCACTCTTTTCACCGACGCTACGGGTCACAGCTGAGCAGCTGGCCTCAACATCATGCCAGCAGCGCCAGTAGCCAGTAGTGGCAACGGCATAAGTTACGGCGCGTATACACGTATATATCTATATATGTAGCGCAGCGAGCAGTGCGGCGTGCAAAGCGCGTAAGAGTGGGATTATGACGCAGCAGTGGTGCGGCGCAAACATCTCCGTATGCTTGTATGAATGATTTTTGTATATAGGTGTGAATGTGCGTGTATATATTTTAATGTCAGAGTTTTTCGGCGGCTCGAGCCCCGCTCTCTCCCGAACCTTTATGAGGAGTTGCGCGGCCTATGTCTAGTCATTAGCTCCAGCGCAATTTAAGCTCACTAGCCTCTACTCAAGAGTAATTTACGCCTTGGTAGATAAAACTTAGAATATTTTCTCACTTTTGAAGAACTTATAAAATTTTCAAGTTAGGCATGATATCGCATCTTAGAGCGTATCAGTCCTAGACTTAGAACAATTTGTTCCTTTCAAAAAACTTAGAATGAATGACTTAGACATAAAATGTTCTAGTCAGACAGGATAACGCAAATTAAGCGTATCCGTCTTAGACTTATAAAAAATTTCAATCATTCTCAAAAAACTTAGAATTATTACGAATCGTGATCAAACTTGTATAATTTTCGTACTCGATCAGATAACGCAAAGTTAGGCGTATTTGTATAAAATCTGTTTAATTGTAATATTATCATTCTGATTAGATACCGCCATACAAACGCGTATTTAATTTTGTTTGTAAAAATCGAAGCGGATTTATTGATTTAATTCATTTATGTGATAGAGAATATATGCAACCATATACGCAATATTCTCCTATACATCTAATTTTGGCTTTTATTCAACGTTAAATAGACTGAAGAGGGCATTGAACAGCCTACCGGATTGCATTACTGGTATTGATAATTTAACTAAGTTCCAAATTCGTCTTAAATCTTTTATATTTTCCTTTTAATCGTTTTTCGATTATACTGTATTATATTGTACTATATTGTATTTTATTGTACTATATTATATCCTTTCTCTAATGTTTTATATACTGTTAATTGTTATACTAAAGGGCTATTAAGCCCGTTTATATTCAAATAAATAAATAAATAAATAAATAAATATATGAGAACTTGAATATATTTATTTTGTTATAAAGAACAAGAGCTTATTATTGTGATAAAACATTCCACTACCTGGTATCCCGGACCTGTACTACAAATATTACTATAATTATTATAATTATTATAAATGTTTAAAATCATTAATAAATCTTTCTACCTAACCTGCTGTCAGAATTAGGACGCAGATTAGGAAATTCTCACTACTTTTCTATAAATTATTAGTCAATTATCGTATAAACTAACTGCACCGGGGACCGAGAAAAGTCGTGACCGTTTCAATTTTTCTCAGTGAAGAAGTGATACAAGAAGAAAAAGAGTTTACTGATATTAAAACTCTTAATAAATATATGAGCAATAGTGATAGTTTTATATTACTAGGAATGAAGGCGCGCTTCGCGCGTTCTTGATTCTATCCCTGTCTGATAACTCTGGGTTATGACTGTTTTGAGGTTTGAATTTAAAGCGCACGGTTCTGATCTCGTTGCCTAGGCAACCAACCAGCAACCAATCAGAATCACGTAGTAAATGCTTCACAACGAAGGCCATCATTTTTTGAAGGAAGGATATGTTAACGTCAGAAGTTTAGATGCAAATTTTTCTAAGCTTAAAATTTGTATTAAGAGATCAAAGTGTTTAACGTCTACGAACTATGTAGACGGTGGATCTTTACTCTAGACAAAGGAAGGTGTAAATTGAAAACAACTCAATTTATAATCAAATAAAAGCTCGCAAGGAGCAAAATCTATTAACGAAAGTGTGTAAGTACACTTGTGTAGAATAAGGAAAAATGAGTGAAAATATTCTGACTAAACGGTCGTTCTCCAACTGAGAACGATATCAGTAGCTGGTACTGCAGTGTGTTCAGCTCCGATTCTACAGCTTGACTGACTACAGTCGGGCAACAGGTACTGCTGAAAGAGCGAGACAGAGAGAGCGAGCGCTCGAGCGTTGTAATAGCAACCCTTATTTGATCGAGATGACCAGCAGCGTTCCGAAACTTACGTAACGGCTAGCTCCGACTCTGTCGCTTTCTCGGCGGATTCGAATTTAACTGATTCTATTTGAACATACCGCCCCCCTTGCTGCCTCGCAGCAACAAGGAAACAGCTGTACAACACCAAACAAAAGATAGGAAAGCCTATTACGAAAGAAGCTAACCTATCCAACAAGATGATCAGTCCACGCAAAATTTCAATGGGAATATTCCCTTAACAGACTGTCATTTACAAGTGTGAGTTTAAATCAGCACAGCTGAACTACAATACAAATTTTTTAAAGCGTTAAACTTGACTCTAATTACAAAATTAACTAACTAAACTAAAAACTTCCAACAAAATTAAAAAATTACAAGAATAACACCTAGCCACGAGCTACAGACTCTAACAGTGTGAGTGTTGTGTGTGTCTTCAGAGACGACAGGAGCTCTTCACTCTTGATCTGACGAAGCCCTAAGCCGCGAGTGGGCCCTCTCAGCGTCATCATCAATGAGTAGGTAGATCAACTTCACAACTGGCCGTTGCACCTCCGAAGTAGCAGTCTTAACCGTGACCACTCGAACTTGACCATCCCGTCCAGGATGCACCTTCACGACCCGTCCCATGGCCCAATGGGCCAAAGGGCTGAGATCCTCCTTCAGTAAAACCATGTCGCCTTCGACCAACGGGTGACTGGGATGCAGCCACTTATTACGCTGCTGCAGATGATGCAGCACCTCTGACTTCCACCTGGACCAGAAGTGATTCCTCATAATTGAGAGGTGACGCCAACGGCAAGTCCTAGAACCCAAATCTAATTCATGAAAAGGCACGGGCAACACCCTCAACGGTGCGCCGATCAAAAAATGACCAGGAGTGAGAGCAACCAAGTCTGTGGGCTCTGAGCTGAGAGGACACAATGGCCTCGAGTTCAAGCAGGCCTTAATCTGAGCCGCCACCGTCGCCATCTCTTCGAACGTTAAAAGAGTCTCTCCAACAACTCTCCGAAAATGATGCTTGAAGCTTTTTACCGAAGCTTCCCAAAGTCCGCCGAAATGTGGCGTTCGAGGTGGAATAAATAGCCATTTGGTATTGTCCTTGGTCAGAGCCTCAGCAACCTCATGAGAGAACGACGAAGCCTCCTGAAACAATCTATCTAATTCCGTCGCCGCTCCCTTAAAGTTAGTACCGTTGTCGCTCAGCAAGACCTCAGGAATTCCCCGTCTGGCACTGAACCGTCGAAACGCTGCCAGAAACGCTGCCGTCGTCAAATCCGACACCGCCTCTATGTGCACGGCGCGTACTACCATGCACACGAAAATGCAAATATAGCCTTTCGTGGTTTTGGCTCCTCGTCCTCTCGAAAACAAGATGGGAAATGGTCCTGCGTAGTCCACTCCAGTTGCCAGAAATGGCCTCTTTGGGGCAACACGAAACGCTGGAACCGGTGCCATTTAATGCTGCAATGGCTGCGCGACATATCTAATGCAGCACAAGCATCTCCTGTAGACGCCTTAAACGATTCTCATTCCTCTGAGAATCCAATAAGTTCGGCAGATGCAGCTGATCATGAGCTGCACTCCTCCGTGCATCGTGTCTCGATGCACCTCTTCCACGTACCTCTTTACCAACCAGCTGGACCCAGGCAACCCAATAGGATGCTTCTCATTGTAAAGCAGCAATGAGTTCTGCAAACGTCCTCCAACTCTGAGCAGACCGGTCTCACAAATAAAAGGCGCCAAGCGGAGTAGTGGGCTGCGTGCGTTCAATCGCTGACCACTCCTGATTGATTGAATCTCCTTCCCGAAGTGCAGTACCTGAATGTAGCGGGTCAACCCCACTCGAGCCGAGTCCATCTCCTCAGCAGACAAAATTGGCTGCATTAAAGCGGAATCTATAACAAAACACGATAATTCGTACTACCTTACTGTAACTGGAGAACTTTTCCAGGTACATCAGCGATGGCAATTCCTCCTCTTGCTTTACCAACTCCTCAATCGCCACCTGAGCCTGCACAGTTACATCGTCGGTGCAACTCGGTCTATCCAGTGCTTTCCAATTTGTCCAGATCCACTCAGGACCCTCCCACCACAACGAAGACTGCATCAACTGAGAGGGAGTAAAACCTCTGATCGCACAATCGGCCGGGTTATCCTCCGACTTCACATGTCTCCATTGAACTCCAGGCAGCGTGGTCACGATTTGACTGACTCTGTTGGCTACAAAGGTTTGCCACCTCGATGGATGACTGTCCAGCCAATCCAGCACCACTTTCGAATCTGTCCAACAATGAACAGCTGCAGGCTTCAACAACACACCATCCAGCAGGTGCTTTAACAGCCTGGTTAGAAGCACAGCTCCACAGAGCTCAAGCCTCGGCAAACTCTCAGTCTTAATCGGTGCGACTTTTGTCTTGGCCATAATCAACGTAGCTCATTCTCCAGGGACCACCAAGTAGGCTGCAGCGACGTACACCCTTAGTGACGCATCGGAAAACCCATGCAGCTCCCAAGTCGTGTGTGTAGTTGAGCCAAGCTACCTCGGTATCCGAACCTGTGCTAGTTCTGATAACTCAGCCCTCAACGACTGCCACTGTTGCAACAAGTCTCCATCCAAGGGCTGAATTTGTTGGCCTCCGAAGTAAAATATACTCAGTCAAAGTACAAGGTCAAACACCTATTCAAAAGATAAATCGTATGCAATCATCAGTTGTCAAATCAACTATTGAGTTCGATGATTATATCCATTGCCTCCAAGAGAATGCATGTATTAGTCGTGAGCAAAAAAAAATATTCGCAGCCATCTTCATGTCATTCGGACTGAGAAAGAGCAGAAGGTTGCCTTGAGTCCACACACTGAAAATAACTTCGGGCAACAGATGTACGATTTGCCGGTATCAAGCCCCCCCCCCCTAGATTTTCATGCAACGGATTCAGGAATTTCGGGCTGCAGCAGGCCGAAATCACCGGAGGCGCCACCGTCAGACTCGTTTTCAGACAACCGTAGCACAAATTTTGGGCACCAGCAGCCCGAAACCAGCAGCTTGAAACTACACGTCGTTTCATAGAGTGGGGGCATTAGTTCGTGACGCGGGAGCCCTAAGGTATTTTCAGTGCATGACGGTAAGCGGTACCTGATTTTTGATCAGACAGACACGCTACTGTGGGGTCATTGCACGATAGAGAAATATCAGCTTATTAAGGCGTCTAAGAGGGTTAAAGCGAATGAAGAAGAACCCATGGTAAAAAAAATAACGAGAGTAGAGCCTAGCTTGACTTAAGCAAGTATTTCTTAACCCCGATAATTATTGCTATAATAATTTTGCTTCCTTCCTAAGGAAGCCTTGTAATAGTAATTTTTGGAGTTTGTGTAAAAACATGTGGGAAGTGTGTTTTGATGAATTTTTAGTCGAAAAATGGTGTTTTTAGAAAATGTCCGTACGGATGTATGTGTGTGTGTGTGTGTGTGTGTGTGTGTGTGTGTGTGTGTGTGTGCGTATGTATACGCCTGTTTCTCAGCTTCTACTTGGTGGATTTTAACCCACCAAGTCTCATTTTCTTTGTTTTTGCTAGAAGATAGTGGGACGAAAGTCCGTTTTTACAATTTATATACGGGTTTTTTTTTATAGTGATTTTTTAGTTTTGAGATTTCAGTTTTTGCCAACAAAGTTATCGGAAAAGTTAATAAAAGTAAATTGCTTAATATGTACCTGAAAGAGAATAAAATTGCCTATGTTTTTACCGTGAAAAATTTATATTATCGTTCGTCGTTCTTTTATTATACACCATACAGTGCAATTTTTTTAAATCGTTATAACTCAAAAACTAAATAGCGAATCATTCTAAAAAAATATATGATTATTGAAGGTAATTAGAACTATATACCACTTAAATTTTAAGTCATTTCATGGGGCAGATCCTGAGAAAAACATCAAAAACTGAAAAAAATCGTTTTTCTACGTGACGCGATAACTGGAGTAAAAAGGCAATAATCAAGTTCAAATTTTGGATTTAGTTAGCATTATATAGCACAATGATCCCTTTCTTTGGGATTTTTATAAAACCAGTTAGTTTCAAAGATATTGAGCTTCAAACTTTTGTTTTTTCACCCTGTATACTATGAGTCGTTTTTTCTACGTGATGCGATAACTGGAGTAAAAAGGCAATAATCAATTTAAAATTTTGGATTTAGTTAGCATTATATAGCACCTTTATCTCTTTCTTTGGGTTGTTTATGATACCAGTTAGTTTTAAAGATATTAAGCTTCAAAATTTTGTTTTCTTACCCTGTATACTCTATATAACTGAAAACTGTATCGCTTCGATCTCAGTTTCCATTAATCGATTTTAATCTATACTTAGACTCGTTTTTTGCTGTTTTTGTTTTATTAATTCTTTAAAATTAAGATTTTCAGTTACGCATGTGCGTATATTCATGGCGATTTTTCGATCACTGGTGATTTTAGATACGTTCCGCGAACTATATCCTTATCATTATATCTCGGAAACTAAATTTTGATCTTTTCGTTAAAACATCATGATTATCGGCTAGTTTTTTTCTGTTTTTTGTTTTATTAAATCGTTAAAAACAATATTTTCAGTTACGCATTGATTATGTAATATAATTATTTCGAAATAATTTTATCCATCAAACGAAAAAGCATAAAAACTTTATAGAATTATATATGAAGTAAAAACAATTTAGATATTAAAGCGATACATAAGGTTGAAGGAAGCTACGTGCCAAAGAATTGGCAGCGGTTTTTGACAATTTAAGGTAGTTAGGTCCCCTTAAAGTAGAAAAATGTACGCTCAGTAACGAAGACAAAGTCGTCAGCTACCGAACAATAAAACGACTTTTAAAAAATAATTGAAATAAAAGTGCGATGCAAGCGGATTGAAGTCGTCAAGAAAAATACGCGGTGAAGTGCTATTATAGAGCACGCGGCAAGTTTGGAGGTTGAGCACATTTTCTTGTGGACTAAGGAAAATGTGGATCCAACACAAGATTCAAAGGATGAAGAAGCTGTTAGGAAGAAAAATATAAGAAGTCCATTTAGAAGAATATTTTTGAGAACACTCAAGAAAATCATTACTTTAAAGAATCAAGTATACGATAAAATAAAAGATAAAGAAGCGGAAATGGCTAAGCAAGCTAAAATTGAAAATATTATGATACCAGTGTTTGGTGGCGCAAATTATAAAAGCTGAAAAATAAGATTAAGGATCCTATTAGAATACAAAGAGTGTAAAGATCCAGCAATCAGTGAAATGACGGAAGATGAAAACCGCTGCCAAGTCATTGGCACTTAGCTTCCTCCTATTCCGCTATTAGAAGATGATTACATAGTTTCTAAAAAATCTGTACGGATGCATGATATTCCTTTGACGATTTGAGGTTTAGATGCATGAACACGACTCTTGTAGGGAAGGGGTATCAGGGAGGTGGGGGTTAAGGTGGATGCCAAAAGGATAAGTATAAAAGTGTTGAAAGTATTGAATTAAAAAAGTATTGAAGTTATAAGAATTCAGATATTTCAGAAACCATAAGGTTTTGAGAGCTGCGCAAAGAACTTAGCTGAGACGCATGAAAAGTCTACCTTTTCCCAAAATTGTAGATGAATTTAAGCCTTTTTACTCTCGTAAACGTAGGACATAGAAAACTCTTTTTTTTCCGTTTTCTATTTGTTAATCAAAATCTACGTAGTCCAATAAATTGAAATGTTTGTAGTATATAGCTTGACTCAGAACCTTTTATCATATTATTTTTTTGTGAGGATCTTATATTTAATTTCAGAGATATGCCTTGATTCGCAAAAATCACCTTTTTCGCCTTTGCTGCCAAACAGTGCGGTCGAACTCGAGGGCTAAGCGGGGAAAGGAAGGTAATTTTATTCTCTTTTGAATGTGTTATAGCTGTATTTTTGTGTAACATTAATATTTTAGGAAAAATGTCAAAAATAATTTTGCAAAATTCAATAAACGGCCATAAAATGAAATTTAGTTAGCATAACTGAAAATAACTTCTTTTCCCGAATTCAGAATCCAAAAAAGGATATACATGCCAGATTCATAACCTGGATTCGATAATATTGCGGTATACACAAACGTACACACACACACACACAAACACACACACACACACACGC
The DNA here is from genome assembly GCA_012977825.3 of Pteromalus puparum. Lineage (NCBI taxonomy): Eukaryota > Metazoa > Arthropoda > Insecta > Hymenoptera > Pteromalidae > Pteromalus > Pteromalus puparum. The sequence continues at coordinate 14,651,070 of CM053171.1, forward strand.
ATACACACATATCCGACGGACATTTTCTAAAAACATGTGATTCGAATCACTTCCAAATGCGTTTCTACAAAGTTTTAGCGAAAGTGAAAATTTTACTATTACAAAGCTTCCTCTAGCAGGAAGCAAAAAAGACGAGTCCAAATGGAAAAAGATTGATCTCAAAGCAAGAACAATAATAATAAGTTCAATTTCGGATAAACAATTAGAGTATGTTGGCGAATGCACAACGGCTCTTGAAATGGTACAAAAATTAGATAAGATGTATTTGTCACAGTCTACAGCCCTGCAAATAATATTCAGACGTAAAATTGAGGAAATTGAACTAAATAATTATAAATCAGTTGAAGATTTTTTAATAGAATTCGGAAAAGTTACAAACGAGTTCAAAACGGCTGGTGGTAGACTAGAAGAAACTAAAAAATTGAGATATTCAATCAGAGCCTTGCCACCAAGCTTCAGCTACATTGAAGATTTTATAGGTGTTATCTCAGAGGATCAAAGAACAGTAGGCTACATCATGTCAAAGATCAAGGAGAAAAATATGACTCAACCAGAGTCTGATAATAAAACAAACGTCAGTACCTTTGCAGTAGAAACCAAAGGAACATGCTATACATGTGGGTAAACCGGTCACCACAATAGACAATGCACGAGACCGCAGCAGCAGAGCAGCCGTGGACGAGGTGCTCACTCCAGCCAAAATCAACGAGGTGATCAACGAGGCTGCAACAGAGGCTTCAACAGAAGAAACTACCGTGGTCGTCAACGAGGTAGAGGACAAGGTCAACCCAGAGGCGAGTCTTCAGGCCAACAACAGGGCGACTACACATCCGAAGCATGGCTGACACAGGCCTACATTTCAGAGGTAAATCAGGTAACTGCGTTAGATAACAGTAATTTCCTCTAGTAGGAAGCAATTGAAAGAACAGAAATGAAATGTGCAAATTGTATAGAAAGTAAAATGTCTAATGTACCATTCGAAAATAATAGGACAAAAACCACTGAAATCTTAGAACTCATTTATACCGATTTGAACGGCCCACAACTGGTTATGGGGTAGAAAAATATTTGTAACATTCGTTGATGACTATAGTAAATGTACTTAAATTTTTTGTATTAAAAATAAATCTGAAACTGCCAATTGTCTGAAAGAAATCGTGAATTTAGTAGATAATTAATTCGATAAAAAAGTAAAAAAGTTGCAATGTGATAACGGTAAAGAATATTTGAACCGTGAGATTTATGATTTTGTAAAGTCTAAGGAAATAGAACTTGTAACATGTCCATCGTACGTCCATGAACTGAATGGAGTAGCGGAAAGATATGATAGGTCAGCTATGGACATAGGTAGATGCTTAATGCGAGAAGCTAAAATACACAGGCGATATTGGCCAGAAATTATGAAAGCTGTTGCTTATCTAAAAAATCGTACAATTGTTAATACAGCGGAGAACAAAACTCCTAATGAAATATTTTTTGGTAACAAACCTAACGTAGAAAATTTTTCGTCGAGTCTTTGTAAGAGTTCTAGAAGTATTTGTTAGAATATGTATTGTACATTTGTCTGTACACTATACCATAGCTTCTAGAAATAGGTTGCGCGAAAGCGCTGTGCGCAACTACTTGACAGTGAGTCTCATCTCGCTGCGCACCGTAGGTAGCATAACGTATAGGAAAGACACACACATGTGCAACTCCCCACCAGTACTATACATATCAGTTGTACGACATATAGTTACTACGCACTACGACTCTGTCTACTCCTTGCTTTACGCTCTAGGAGAGCACACGCATGCTCGACATGCTCTGTATATATATATATATATATATATATATATATATATATCAACTAGAATAAACTTCTTTATCTCAAACAATCCTCCTGTCTACCTCACTAATTATTAATAGTATTACGTAAAAGCAAATGGGATGATAAAGCTCAATTAGGTGTATTAGTAGGCTATGTAGAACATGGTTATAAAGTTCTAGTCAATGGTAGAGTCATTCATGCTAGACATGTACAAGTAGTTGAAGAAAATACTAAAATTATTTGCTTAGAAAAACTTGATGATGAAAAAGACCAAGATTTAGAAGATAGAAAATCTATGAACGTAGAAAATGAGATATTGGAGAATAAATCCGAAATAAATAGATATGATGTGAATTTACATCGGACTAAATTTCTTATCTCTACTCAGACCTTCGAGGAAAGTAGAGATAACAAATAAAATTTTGTAATTGCTGAAAATGATAATTCAAGCTTAAAAGTGTAAAGAAAATCCAATAGAAAGAAAAGTCCTGCAAACAGATATGGAAATCCAGTAACTCATTTCATTTATGCAAATCACATTAATGGAAATGTACCGAATACATTTAAGCAGGCGTTAAACTCTAATGAATATAAACAATGGAAAATTGCGATGGACTCCGAAATAAATAGTTTAAAGAAAAATAATACTTGACAAAATTGTTGAAAGACCAAAAGATAAAAAAGTTATTGAAGTTAAATGGGGTTTTAAAAGGAAAAACAATAATGTATATAAAGCAAGCCTAGTTGCTAGAGGTCTCCAACAAAAAGAGCACCTGTAAGTAAAATGCAAACTTTGAAAATTTTATTGTCATACAGCTGCAAAATAATCTACACATAGAACAAGTGAATGTTAAAACAGTCTTTCTGAATGGCTATGTTAAAGCAGAAGTATATGTCAATATAAGTTATGTGCCCATCCTAACGAATCTATCTTAGTATTATAATTATAATTCCTCCTACAAAAAGTTATAAAATCCTTAAAGAAATGGTCAAATGTTTACAGCTTACAAAAGTTTTTTCTGTATTTTTATCATTATACGCTAATGAATGTAGTGAAATCAGTTTTAAAAATGTCAAGTGTTAAAAATCAGCACACTAACAAAAATCATTTCTTACTCGAAGAAGAATTATCTGAAAACTAAGCCAAATCATCTTGTGCAAAGAAATGAGCAAAATCATAAATATAATAAAAACAAGCAAGTTCCTCTTATTTATAGAAGAACGCAATCTAAACACAAAACATAGTTTCATCTTGAAACTATAGTGAGATTAATTCTTCTTGGAGTAAGAAATGATTGTTGTCAGTGCAGGTAAGCTAGAATCTGTAGACTAGTTCATAAAAAATAAGATGGTTGTACTTTTCAAAATTATTCTTATAATGCTTACTTGCCGTCCCGTTGTCTTGTAGTCTACGATGTGCATAGAGTAAATCATATGCTTACAAAAAACCACTTATTGATTACTTAACGATCGATACCCACATAAATTTATCGCCCTTTCAATCAAGACAGATCGTAAAGCAATATTATCAAAGTAAAAATAATATATTATGATTCCAAAACTACTTACTATTTATTCAAGTTATTAAATTTAGTTTTGAGATTTTGCTTCCTCCTCAAGAGGAAGCTTTGTAATAGTAAAATTTTCAGTTTTGCTAATACTTCGTGGAAACGCATTTGGAGGTGTTTGGAGTACGAATCATACGTTTTTAGAAAATGTCCGTGCGGATGGCTGTGTGTGTGTGTGTGTGTGGGCAGGGTTAGTTTCATACACATAAGAATTATACACGATTTAATACAACACAAACTTTTAAGTAGTTTTTATTTTGCACAATGTGTATTTAATTAACACATATGAAAAATATAAAGATTTTGATATCGTTCTACACGTATAAATTTACACGATAAAAAAATCAATATTTAATATACCTCCAAATTGTACACAATATATTGTGCACTGAAATTTTTTAGAAAATAATCAAGAGTGGTTGGTATTTAACACATATTATCATACACAGACGTGGGAAGGATTTTATTACACAATTGCTTCCTCCTAGAGGAGTGGAACCTCTAGTACTTAAACAATTCGGGTTTCGCTAAATCTCTTATAGAACATGTTGAGATGTTAGAAGTTTCGCATTACGTTTTTAGGAAATGTCTGTAGGAGTGGACTGTGTCGTGTGTGATGTGTCGTGTGTGGTGTGTGCTGTGTGGATGTTATACCGTCAATATTTCTGGAACTACTTCGTCCAATATTAATCAAATTTAACATGCATATTTATTTTTGAATTCTGAATTCGGGAAAAATATTTGTTTTTAAATTTTTTTAATTTTTTTTTTTTATGGCGATTTTGTGATTAAAAAAAATTTTTTTTTTCCGTTTTTTTCAATCATTCCCGTTGTTACAAACAATTCAGCTTAAATGCATTTTAAAGATAATTAAATTAACTATTTTCCCGTTTGGTCCTCGGATCGACCCGCTCCGTTCGGCAGATAAAATGAAAAAGGTGATTTTTTTTTTTTAAATTCATATCTCTGAAACTAAACATCATATACCTCACGAAAAAAATCATGTTGATGGGTCACATTTGTCAAACTATATTTCATTAAAATTTCAAGTGATTTGTCTACGTATTTTTTCAGTAATAACATCGAAACTGAAAAAAATGAGTTTTTTTTTGCCTCGATTACGGGCGTAAAAAAGCCTAATTGCACTTGAGATTTTGGGAAAAGGTAGATATGTTTATTTGTCTTGGTTAAGTTCATTGCGCAGCTTTTAAACCCCTATGGTTCTCAAGATATCAACGGTTTGAATTTTTTTTTTTAAATTTTTTGATTTCTTACTCTTTAAAACAATGTAGTCAAATGCCTCAAATTTTATGTGGTGATTCATCATAAACAAAGCTATCCGCTGTTAAAATTTTAAACGATTTTGTTGAGCAGTTCTCAAATAAAGAGCTAAATGTAAAAACCGATTTTTTCCAAAATTTGGCTGTTTCTTTCTTAAGGGTGTGGTTGTTGCACGTTTTAAAGTCCTCCCTATGAATTTTATTGTTATACTGATATGTATATGTATGTTGTATATATATATATATATATATATTGCTACGCGGGAGGAATTAGGTAGTGTGTTGCGTCGTGGTGAGGTTCTCGGCTGTGCCGTCTAAGGATCAAACCCAGGGACGTGGAGAGGAGTGCGGGGTTAAACTAAAAAGGCCAAGGAGTAAGCTTGAGTAGTTTCTTGTTTTTTTTTTTTGTTGGGTAATGATTTATTTTACACTAACATACAAATATTTTACACGACCGAATATATACGCAAAAAAAAACATTTTTTCTACACTTATCTTTATACACATTAAAATAAGTTTTAAAATCATACCAAAGTTTTACACATTTCATTGTGCACAATGGTACAAAGTAAGCATTCTACACTTGGTCAGTTAATGTATTGTGAATAATTTTTATTCTACACCCAGGGAAAAATTTTATTATTTTAGATTTGTACTTTTGTACACACGGCGCTTCTCGAAAAAATTCGAACATGTTGCTAAGCAACGGGCAACAATATGCTTTCACATTCAAGATCATCTTCGTACACAAGAACGTTTAGATGCATTTATCTTGTGCAGTGACAGAAAAAGTTTAATGAAAGTGAACTGAAAAACTCCCAGCCACTCAAAACAATATTCACTTATAGTGGCTGCTTGCAGAAGGATAATTTTCCCGCTGCAGCGAAAAATAAATATCAGGTAAGTATACTAAAATCATAGAGCTTTATATCGCGTCGCTCCTCCTCCTCTCTTCTCTCCTCTCTCTTCCGACTCTCCCGCTCTCTCCTCTCTTACGACTTCCTCTCTCTCTCCCTTTTCTCTTTTGGCGCTCTCTCTATCTCTCTCTCCGCTCCTTCTAACCTCCCTCTCATCCCTCTCGTATCTCTAACCCGTTTACATCCCTCTCTCTCTCTCTCTCTCTCTCTCTCTCTCTCTCTCTCTCTCTCTCTCCTCTTTCACGACTTGCTCTCTTTTGGCACTCTCTCTATCTCGCTCTCGGCTCCTTCTAACCTCCCTCTCATCCCTCTCGTATCTCTGACTCGTTTACATCTTTCTCCTCTTAGGTGGTGCGGTGTTTAAAAACAAAAAGGGAAAAGTCGAGTAGCCGGAAGCAAATACGTGCTCGCATTTTTCAACTGTACTGACGAACATCGGGACGTGGATTTTCCAGGTATTTCTCTCTTCTCTTTTCCTCTCTCGTCTCTCTTACGACTTCTTCTCTCTCCCTCTTCTCTTTTAGCGCTCTCTCTATCTCTCTTTCGACTCTTTCTAACCTCCCTCTCATCTCTCTCGTATCTCTAACTCGTTTACGTCCCTCTCGATCTCTCTCTCCTCTCTCGTGACTTGCTCTCTCTTCCTTTTCTTTTTTGGCGCTTTCTCTCTCTCTCTCTCTCTCTCTCTCTCTCTCTCANTATCTCGCTCTCGGCTCCTTCTAACCTCCCTCTCATCCCTCTCGTATCTCTGACTCGTTTACATCTTTCTCCTCTTAGGTGGTGCGGTGTTTAAAAACAAAAAGGGAAAAGTCGAGTAGCCGGAAGCAAATACGTGCTCGCATTTTTCAACTGTACTGACGAACATCGGATCGTGGATTTTTCAGGTATTTCTTGCTTTTCTTTTCTCTCTCTCTCTCTCTCTCTCTCTCTCTCTCTCTCTCTCTCTTGCCAATATCTCTCAAATTTCTCCTCTTTCTCTCACCTCTTTCTCTCATGTATCTCACCTTTCTCTGCTCTCTGTTTCCATTCTTTCTATTCTTTGTCTCGCATCTCCGTATTCTCTCTTCCGGTTTATTCTCTCTCTATTGGATCTCTCTTATCTTTCTTCTCTCTCTTGCCTCGCGCCTCTCTTTTCCATGCTCTCTATTCTTTCTTTCGCATCTCTGCGTCCTCTCGTTCTCTCTCTATCGGATCTCTCTCGTCTTTTTTCTCTCATGCCTCGCTTTTTGGCTCTCTTCCGTCTCTTTCGTTTCCCTAACCCGTTTTTGTATTCCTCATCTTAGATGGCGTTTCATTAAATATAAGAAAAACAGGATACTCAGCTGAATAGCCGGAAAACACGTGTTTTCATTTTCCGAGTATAGTGATGGACATTGGAACATAGATTTTCTAGGTAAGTGCTTGAATTATTTACATTTCGTAGTAACATTTTTCTCTATCTTTCCTCCCTCCGCCTCTTTCCCTTGCCAATCTCTCTCTGCTTTCTTTTCATCTTCTCTTTTCTCTCTCGCATCTCTCTGTTATCAATTTCGGTTCGTTCTCTCTCTATCGAATCTCACTCGTCTTTTGCTTCTCTCTTGCCTCTCTCTCACTTTCTCGCTCTCTCTCCTCTCTCTCTCTCTCTCTCTCTCTCTCTCTCTCTCTTTCTCGTCTCGTTCCTCTCTCTCTCTCCCTCTCTTTATTTCCTTTCGCTCGACTTGCTCTTTCTGTCCTTTTTCTCTTATCTTTTTCTCTCTCCTCTCTTTCACACATCTCTCTATCTTCTCGTACGCCCCTCTCTCTCTCTCTCTTCTTTCTCTTGCTTCTCTTGTCTCTTTCTTGGTTTTAACCCTTTTTTATAATCAATAATTTTCTAATATAATATTTTTTATTTTAACACAGTTCCAAAATGTTTCGTGTACCCGGAAAACAAAATAATACCGTTCGGTATATTTACAATGGGTTTTGCTACTACCAGGATCGACGAGGAGAAGGGTTGATTTTTAGATGCGCAACTCGCTACAGAACTGATTGCTCTGCCGTCATTTATGTGCAAAACTTGCACAATCTGCAGGAGCAGCAGATAAATGTTACTGGAGAACACAATCACGCTGGTGACCCTTTATTATTATTAAAGGCACAGTTTGATATTGCTATCAAAGAAAGAGCTCAAGCACGGGCAGCAGTGGATGAACCAAAACAGGTTTTCGATTACGTTTGTGGATTAGATCAGTGAGTAGTTACTTGAGTTCAAACTTTATAGTAATTGTTATTGAAATTAATAGCTCACACTCATTATTATTACTTATTTTCGTGCCTCTTCTCTACCTTGATTACTTACTTTGATTACAAACCGCTCTCTCTCTCTCTCTCTCTCTCTCTCTCTCTCTCTCTCTCTCTCTTTCTCTCTCTTTCTCTCTCTTTCTATATCTGATCTCTCGTTCGTGTCTCTCTCGCGTCAGAAGTCACGAACTAATAAGAGTCGGTTCTGAGTAACATTTCTTTCTGGAGACTCTCTCTTAATTTTTAATCGACCATGTCTCTCTGTAGTAGACCGGCGATGGCTCCGTGGTAAACCACCTGCCTCTCGGTCAAGGGGTCGTGGGTTCGAGCCCCCATCAGGGCGATCAGTTTTTTCAGATCCGATGGAAATCTTACTCACGACACCGGGTTTGAGAAAGGCGTAGGTGTGATGAGCCTACCCTGGAAACTTTCGAACGCTAAAATTCATCTAGAAACACAACACGATACGTTGTGAGGTCATGAACTTTCAAGTTCGAAAAAGCCACCCATTTTTTTTTTATGTCTCTCTGTAGTTACTTGTCATTTTATTGTTAACTCGTCATTTTGTTATATTTGTATTTGATTATTATTACTTTTTCAAAAATAGATACAGACTTCTGTATGAGCATCACGATGTGGACTATCATCGTCATTATAAGCATGTGATAATGAACATTTTCAAAAACACACTCCCAGGCAATCCTGGTAATTTAGAGGAACTGCACGAAATGCTCGCAGAATATCGCATAACACGTGAGTTTTATAAAGGCATGGCAAGAGCTACTGATGAATCGGTCTGTCTTGTTTTTATCCACGACGATATGTTGGAACCCTTGTCACAGTGCACTCAACTATTTTGTGATGGCACTTTTGNGACTTTTATTTATATGTAAAGAATTTACTTTAAAATCGCGGGGCACACTTCGTAGACCTCATAGTAAACACTAAATGTAAAATGAAGTTTTGTTCGTAAAATTTTAGATTCAGTACTATATTAGTCTATAATTAGCAAACCGTTGCTAAATCATAGCAGTGACCGTTGACTAACGACTACTGATAAATAGTCCTTTTTAGCTGGCTCATTTTCTACCAGGGTCATCTTGCTGTTACTTATATCTATTTGATTTGGCAATTTTACTTTAGCTCAGTAATTCTCACAATTAATTGTAGCATATGATTGCAGATTGTGCCTAGAAATTTAGGAATTGCTCAAGTGTATATAATACATTTTCGAAAATTAGATGCAGTACGTTATCACAAATACGGTAAAATTGATCGGTATACTTTTGTTATATACATAACGAACATTTTCAGGGTTTCGCCTCTATTTTTGTTCTTTGTTCATCAAGAACAACAAGCATGTATGACGCAATGTGGCAAAAAATTTTTGAAATTGTGCCAGCTCTCAGAGAAAATGTACGCTCATTAATGGGTGACTACGAACGCGCGTCAATAAATAGTGGACGGACAAATTTTCCAAATGCCATTATTTCTGGATGTTCATTCCATTTTAAACAAGTAATGATTTATTACTTTTTAAATTATAATGTTCTCTTTACGTTACACTTTATTATACAAATTATGATGTGCAACTCCAGTGAAAATAATTTTTTTAGCATTTTGTCAGCATCCTTTTTTTAATTGCAAATTTTTTAGTAACGTTTTAATAAAATATCCATCAATCATGGTTACGTTAAAAGGAGCGTTATCAATACATTGGCACGTAGTCTCCTCCAAACAAATGTATTGTTCCTTAATCCAATATATTGTTTGAATCTTAATTTATCGAACGAAATCTTTGAAAAAAGGCAAAAACAATCATAATACATTGCTAGCAACAAACTTTTAATTTTTCAATATTTTTCTTTTAAAAAGTTTAGTGAAAATTCGGTAGAGAGTTTGCAGACAATATGCATATCGTCGCTCCCTACACGTCCAAAATTCTTCTCGAAGAGAGGTACTTTTCATTTTTCGCCACAAAGACTAGTAGATTTTGCGCCTTTGCCGCGAATACTAGTACTTTTTACGATTTTTTCGCGAAGACTAGCACGGTTCGCCTTTTTACCGCGAAGACTAGCACTTGTCACGAAAAAAAAATAGTGGTTTCAGGTCTTTATGCTTAAACAATTGATGATATTTATGAACGCCACAGTGGTACATAGTAAGATTCACATGCAAAGAGTCATCTAGTCCAAAAATTATTAAATTATCACAAGTTTTTCTCATACTACAAAGAGCATTGGTTTGAGCCGCAGAACGTGCTACTCTTTGCGGCGAAACGTGAAAAGTATACTAGTCTTCGTGGTGAATAACCAAATGTACTAGTCTTCGGCGCAAGATCTGAAATGTACTACTCTTTGTAGGGACCGACGATGTAGCTGTAGACTTTTGCATCTTTTTCGCATGAGGACAAAATACAATTTTAATTATTATATATCATATATACTATAGGCTATTGCTAAGAAATGGGATAGCTTAAACATTGATGTTCAACATGAACACATCTTGGAAACGACGTACGCGTTAGTTCATCTGCCAGCAGATAAAATCAATGAAGGCGTTACACACGTAACAAGTATGATTGATCAGCTAGAAGAAGCTAACGATGGCCAAAAATTGCAAACATTTGCACGATACATCAGGTGATTTTGCAACTGCAACAATTTCAATTACATATCAATTCTGTGGCAGATAGGCAAAGTGACATAAGTCTCCTTTTCGTTTTTTCACGAAAAAGCGGTTTCAATGTTCAGACTTATATGTAAGATCTATAAAGCAAACGAGAAACGCAGAACGTATATAAGTATACGTATATAATAAGAAGCAACGAGTTGGTTCACACATTTAGTGTACGTATCCATGCACCACTATGATAGGGTTAAACATTTGCTAATTCGTGCAATGTCACTAAAGAATCGCGTTATGTTTTTGTGTTTGGAACTCTATACTTATTCACACTGCGGTTCTCGCCCGCGAAATGCGCATTTCAAGACTTATTGCGAGGCAATCAGCACACTAGCTTATACAACCTTTCTCGAATGAGTTCTTAAAATAATTACAAAATTATACTTCCAAGACAAGTCTATAACTGCAAAACTAATGGACATAAGTCCATTATTGGTTTTCTACCCCTACATTTAATAAATTTAGATCGATTTTTGGTTGTTTTTCCGATATAACCATTGCAATGTCTGGAAACGGGTTAAAAGGTAATGTTTTGTTGTCAATCAACAATACCAGGTCCTAGAGGAAGCCACCTCCGCATAAAATACTCATTTTGAAGTAGACTTGTGCCGTTAGTTCGGGAACAAAATCGGAAAACTGGACTTATTCACATTTCTTGGGTGTATCCTAGCCTTAGGCCAACCTTTCAGTAACTCCCGACATCTTTACATGAGAAAGGTCTGTTCGAAGATATGAAACCCACAGTTCTCTCGATTTTCGGGAAAAGTTAACTTATGTAATTTTGCCCGTCAGCCACAGAATTATAATTTAAAAAAATAATTAAAATTATAATTATAATTAATTTAAATTATAATTCTATTGTTATCCTCATATTTAAACTGTATCCAAAATTACGAACGATTATTATATGTGAAGAACCTTTTGGCTGCCTTTGGCCAACGTCATTTCCGTGTATGAGCAACCAATCCGTAGCAACAATACATGCGAGAATACAAATCTGTATCTTGGGAAGAGAATTGGACGTCACCCCAATATTTGGAACTATCTAGGTAACTACAAGAAATTTTACCTAACATGCCCGTGAAATAGGCCCTTCTTTATGCTTGAAAGTAGCATAGAAAATTGTGCATTTATCTATCCAAGCATGTTTAAATGTTTAATGCAACTTAGGAAAACCGTACATTGTGCAACTAAGGGGAAAACCGGATTTTTTTTCCAGCAAGAGATATTTGATTACGAGTGGGAGCTGAGGGCACAATAGGCAATTTTTTATGCATAATACACGAATAGAAAATTAATTTTTTCTATGCATTGGGAAAAATAATATATCAAACAAGGCGTGTATAAGCGCCAAAGCATAGTGAGTGCGCCATGAAGAACGACTTATGATACATTATTTCATATCACTGAATAGCATAAATCCGCTGTTACGATATCAAAAAAATTGTAATGTAATAAGTATAAAAAAAAACGTAAAACTGCGCACGTGCGTCACGAAAAAAAAATGGTGTGCACCAAGGACAAGTCTGCTTTGGGACCTCGTGCGTGGTTGCAAAAGTCGTCTTCGGCTAACCTCGACGCGTCCGACAACATTGCACTCGTTTAATAAAATCCACTTTACGCTCTTGGTACACAATATACTATTTTCTACTGATGTGCACAATGTTCGATTTTGCAGACGCATTTGCGTGCAAAGTGTCGAGTCGTGCATGCGTGCGGCAAAGTAACGATTGTGTGCGCATACTTTCCCGAACGCTCATTTTAGCGTGTGGGGAAGTGACACTTAGCAAACGCAAATGCGTTCTTAAAATCGAACTTTGCTCACATAAGTTTGAAAGGTTAGTAATCATGACTTATACATATTATACCTATATATTATATACATATACTTATCGTATCATATTCACCTACTTGATTGAATGCAATCTAATTGTAACACAACAATGAGGCACCATGTCTGAGAAACGGTTACCGCAGAGTACTGTGTGCTTATAGATACAAAAAACAGATTTTTTTTAAGTTTGGAATTACTAAATACTTAGCGGCGGATTGGCGAAGCTATTGCTCCGACCACCCCTTAAATAAGCTTATAGCTTATTTTCTACCCTCTTTGCACAATGTACTTGTTGTGTATTGTATCTACTTATTTTTTATTTTAACTTTGTAATTTATAGACAAGACTTCGGTATATACTTCGATATTAGTGAAAAACCTTGGACGAGTATCGCGAGGTCTTACTGTTACTACCAGAAGACCCCAACAACTAGTAGAAGCTGACTTAAGCATTATCCCTCTCGTATCTCTGACTCGTTTACATCTTTCTCCTCTTAGGTGGCGCAGTGTTTAAAAACAAAAAGGGAAAAGTCGAGTAGCCGGAAGCAAATACGTGCTCGCATTTTTCAACTGTACTGACGAACATCGGGACGTGGATTTTCCAGGTATTTCTCGCTTCTCTTTTCCTCTCTCGTCTCTCTTACGACTTCTTCTCTCTCCCTCTTCTCTTTTAGCGCTCTCTCTATCTCTCTTTCGACTCTTTCTAACCTCCCTCT
>CM053171.1:14670151-14698745 GCA_012977825.3 Pteromalus puparum
TCGCATGGTTTCTAAATTTATGGCGGTATTAGTACTACACACCACACCACCACACACACCACACACACACACACGCACACCCACACCACACACACCACACACACACACACGCAGCATGACCGCACGGGACATTTCTAAAACGTATGATTCTACTCAAAACCTCAAATGCGTTTCCACGAATATTAGAAAACTGAAAATTTTACTATCTACAAGCTTCTCTTGAGGAGAGAAGCAAAAATTATGGAGAACAAGCAACTAACCTTTCATATTATTTCGCGTAGCTAATTTCTTATTTTTTTTAATTTTAAAAAAGTTAAAAATATGTAGAAAATTCAAGAAATTTTATACATTTTTAAATTTGAAAACATTTGAAATTTTTGAATTTTTTGAAGTTTTTTTACTTTTGCCCTGCTGATTTTCTTTGCCCGCTAATTTTACTTTTTGCCTCGCAAATACTAGTTTTCGGAAAACATATCGCCTTTCGCCCGCTTATCAATGGTTGGGGACTGTTAGTGGGGTGTGGATAAAGTTGTAATGAGTGAGTTTATATGTGAGATAATTATATCTCAAGGAATATGTCCAAAAATAATGGTAATAGAAAAGTTAATAGCTATAGGCTTATAGCGATCGTACTTTACATAGCGAAAAGATTGGAAATGATCAAAAGGACAGTGAATAGTGTCAATGTGCAATGAAATTAGTCAAAAGAAGATGGCAAGAATGATTAGGAACGTGATTTTGGCTCTTTAAATAAGCAAACACAAATAAAATGTAATTTACGTTGATCAACAGAACCAGAACCGAGAAACTATTTTAAGATAATACTCACTGACGTATGTAGTTTTTAAGACCCCGTATCCAAACGGTAAAATATTTTGTTATTTATTGATGATTACAGTCTCGCCAAAGTTTACTGCATTATTAAAACAAATGAAGTGTATGATTGTATGATGAGTATTAAGCGCGCTAGAAATATGTACGAGTATAATATTAATAATCGATTCTATAATTCGCACAAGCAGAGAGTATTGCTTTCTCCTCAAGCAGGAAGCTTTTATAGTAACATTTTCAGTTTTCGCTCATACTTCGTGGGAAACGATTTCGGAGGTGTTTGGAGTACGAATGCATAGATTTTTAGAGAATGTTCCATGCGGATGGCTTGCGTGTGTGTGTGTGTGTGTGTGTGTGTATGTACGTATACCGCCATAATTTTGGAACCATGCGACGGATCGTAATAAAATTTGACATGCATATATTTTTTCTAATTCTGAATTTAGGTCATTTTTTGTTTTATGATTCTGACATTTTATGGCCACATTATAGCCATTTTTCTATTTTTGAAAAAATATTTTTGCTTTTTTATAATGATATGATTTATACAATATATTCAACAATAGTGTATCTAAAAGAACATAAATTTGTCTACTTTTTCCCGCAAGATTTTCTAGATTGACTGATCTGTTCATTTTTTATGATATAAAAGGTAATTTTTCGATAAACATATATAACTCAAAAAATAAATAGTTAAATGTTTTGAAAAAATTCATGACAATAAAAAACAACGATATCTACTAGTTGTAAAAATTTTAAGCAATTTTGGCGACTAGTTTTTAAGATAAAAATCAAAAACTAAAAAAAATGTTTTTTTATGTCGTACGATTACGGGAGTAAAAAGGTTTAAATTGAGTTGAAATTTTAGGAAAAGATTGATCTTTTGATCACTTCGGCTAGGTTCTTTTTGTAGCTTATGAAACCTTTTAGTTTAAAAGATATTAAGATTCAAATTCTTCAACTCTCACCCTGTATACTCTGTGTGACTGAACATTATTATTTTTGTTAAACCATATAATTTGATAATTAAAGCTTAGTATGTTTTGAGAGTTTTCATGGTTTTATAAAATGTCCGTGCAGATGGTTTTGTCTGTGTGTGCGTGCGTGCGTACGTGCGTGCGTGCGTGCATGCGTGCGTACGTATACTGTTATAATTCTGGAACTACGTGATAGATCGTAATAAGATTAGAGGTGCATATATGTTTGCTGATTCTGAATTCGAGTAAATTTTCTTTGAAGATTTAGACTATTTTATGACCATTTCATGGCCATTTTTCGATTTTTGAAAAAATATTTTTGCTTTTTATTATGATATGATTTATACAATATATTCAACAATAGTGTACCTAAAAGACTGCTACCGTCTTAAGAGAGCTCGGGGCTTCAGTCCCGAGCGGATCTCCGGTGAGACCTCTCTCCCAGGAGCTATGGAATACAGAAAACTATTACGAGGGTCTAAAAGGCGACTGCGGGAGTACTGAAATGAGCTTTTAAATTTTAATAGGCGATTATGGGAATATAGAAAACAACGTCAAGTGTCTAAAAGGCGGCTGTGGGTATGTAGAAATCTATTGCAAAGGTCAAAAAGGCGACTGTGGGAATACAGAAAACGATTAGGATGGTCTTAAATGCGACTGTGGGAGTGCTGAAATGAGCTTTAAATTTTTAAAAGGCGATTATGGGAGTATAGAAAACAACGTCAAGGGTCTGAAAGGCGGCTGTGGGTTTGTAGAAATCGTAAAAAATAATTAATCAAAAAAATGAAGTCACCCTCAATTTTGTAATTTGCAGTTGTTAATGTTATTAACGATTCCGCAATTACTGATATTTTTTTTATTACGATATATGTAAGTTATTTTAGGAGTTCACGGAGCTCTATCCTTTTAATATCCACCTTAACCCCCACTCCCCTGATACCCCTCCCCTACAAATGTCTTCCTAACCTATCCTTTTAGTATCGAATATTTGCGAATATTTAAATCAAAGAATGAGTTGATTGTCCCGTGTAATTATCTTCTACTAGCAGAATAGGAGGAAGCTAAGTGCCAATTACTTGGCAGCGGTTTTTCTTTGCAACAAACATGGTATATTTGAAGATTTTTGCGACAACATGCTGGTATTAAAGCTTTTTAGATTATAATAAAAACTGTTGTAATTTGAATTAATATTATCTAACAGATTCACACCTTAAAAGTAATAATCCGAGTGTTTCATCGATAGACTATAAGACAACGGGACGGCAAGTAAGCATTATAAGAATAATTTTGAAAAGTACAACCATCTTATTTTTTATAAACTAGTCAACAGATTCTAGCTTACCTGCACTGACAAAACTCATTTCTTACTCCAAGAAGAATTAATCTCACTATAGTTTCAAAATGAAACTATGTTTTGCATATTTATGATTTTGCTCATTCTTTGCACAAGATGATTCGGCTTAGTTTTCAGATTAATTCTTTTTCGAGTAAGAAATGATTTTTGTTAGTGTGCTGATTTTTAACACTTGACATTTTTAAAATTGATTTCACTACATTCATTAGCGTATAATGATAAAAATACAGAATAACTTTTGTAAGCTGTAAACATTTGACCATTTCTTTAAGGATTTTATAACTTTTTGGAGGAGGAATTATAATTATAATACTAAGATAGATTCGTTAGGATGGGCACATAACTTATAGTTGCCAACATTTTACCTTGTAAAAGGTGTTCTTTGAACTGATTTCACAATCTTTTAATGAGTTTAATTAAATAAACACAATGGAAATGTTTTTGACAGAAAGAATCCCTCAAGGGGCTGCTGCAATATTGGCGATTTTTACGAAGTCTAGCAGAATTATGATTTCCAACAAAGACTAACACAACTCATTTTTTGGTCTTTTTTTAGTAGTAATTTTTTTTTAAGGAGTCTTCGTTGGAATCAACGCTAGTCTTCGTTGGAATTGTTAAATATTGATATCGACCCAACAGCAGCAGTGTAGTAGGCTATAGGACTTTTTATCGTCTGTTACGGCGGGTATGCTAAGTTTGAAGCTGGTGGGGCTTTTGTCGCTGCGNCAATGACGTCCACCTCCTTCTCGTTCTCGAACTTGATGAGATTGTTGCCATAGTCGATCGCATTCCGACTCGAAGTTCTTGGGCTCTGCTTGGGCCTGACGCGCCATTCGGCAGCTGCTGCAGCTTTTGCTTACAAGCACGGACTTCTCCATTGAGTTGGCCTTGAGCGCAAAGTGTCGCTTGCTGGCCGTTAGAGCCGTGGCGCGTCTTCGGCGGTTGTCGTTGAGGTGCTTGCCAGCTGCGGCAAACTCTAATATCGGGCCTCTCATAGGCCTTATCGGGTTCGAGGAGTCGACCATGATTGAGGTGGCGTTATACAGTCACTCTCATGTCGAGGTTGAAACGGCTGTAGTAGTTGAGGACCGAGCTAAGAGTGGCCACTGATCACACTATCGGTCTCGCTCTTGATGTGGCAGTCCAGCATGTTCTGATGATGCAATTTGTCGATGTCCAGTGTCTAGTCCGTCGTTGTGAGCCAGGGCTCCTGTACCGGTCCCCGATCCGGCGCGCTTGTGTGGCTATCCATCTTCATACAAAGACGATCTATATCTATATACGATCTATATACGCAAGTTCTCGCTCATTGTCCTCGACGATCTCGTCATTTTCATCGTCCTCGGACTCGGTGAGATCTTTACCATAGTCGCATTTCTCGAACTCGTTCTCGACCTGTGGAAGAACAAGAAGGCCTCGTAGTCTTCTGTTAATTTCGGGGAAACAAGCGCTCTAAGCCTGTGGAAGACAAGAACAGTCGAGATCTTACTTATTATATCAATTTGTGTTGCCTTTGTGTATGGTTCTGGTGCAAGCAAAAATGATCATTGAGGTTATAGAATTTAAGCCAACGAATCTTTGTAGAACTTCAGTAAGCAAAAACTTGGCGAAGTTACGGTCAAGCTTCGATCGATTATCCGTGGATCACGCACGCTGTCGACTCGATCTCTATATGTCGCACTTCGTAATTTGCAATCCATCGATGTGAGCTAGGGGTTCCGAGCACGTTGCTGTGTTTTACTATCTGTACCCAGCATTCATGTACACGTCGTGTCTGTGACGATGCTTGGAATTATTGCGAAATATCGTGCGGGTATTCTGAGCTTGAGGCTGGACTGCTGATTTTCGCCTGGAGAAGCGTCGGCTCCTCGTTGATATCTACCTCCTCCTCCATATGCTCAAACTCAATGAAATAGTTCTTGGACTCACTGTCATAATGCGCTGCCCAGGAGCCGCTATATAGCTGTTGAGAAATAAGACCGAGTTCAGGTTGACTGATAATGATCAAGGCGGCGTGGGCGTCGCGCCGCTCAGGTTAAGATTAAAGTTGTTGCTGTAACGGAAGATTAAGGAATTACCTAGACCTTGCAGTCTTCGACACGTTACGGAAGTTTACGCGAAAATGAGGTTATGGAGAAGCGGATCAAGATATAGGTATATTGCAGCCAACGGGGTCGTCACCGAGCTCAAGTAATACGTATATGTATATGTATGCATATAAAATACAAAAACATAACCTGTAATATCGTTAGTTAGTATAATTCGTGTACTTACGCAGCATCGGTTGGTTAATAATTTTCTGATGGAACTAAAACTTTTTTTGGAATAATTCTTTCATTGTCGGTTCATGAACTAGAGAAATCCATTATTTAACTGTGTATTTCACTGTTTACACTTGTTGCTTTTATGTATCAGACAATATGAAACTGAAGAAAATGCGTATATGCGAATATGCGAGAGAGAGAGAGAGAGAGAGAGAGAGAGAGACCAATACTCTGTGCGTTAGAATCGTAACCGACGCCAAGTCGAGACCGTGCGTGCTACTATATCTATATCGTTCTTAAATAATACTTAGACTTAATACTTAGACTTAAAATTTGATAAGTTTAAATTAACACAAACTAACACCGTCCTCCCTAGAGCCTATTAATTGCCAAAGATTTACAAAAAAGATGTTCCATTAAGACCAATTATTTCAACTGTAAATAGTCCTACACACTTCTTAGCTAACATTATTGATAAAACTCTCAGACGCTGTTTCAAAAATCCAGCTTCACATGTTGACAACAGTTTTGCTTTAAAAGAAAAAGTGACTAATATATACATCCCTCAAGGATATATCTTGGTTTCACTTGACGTGATTTCCTTGTTTACTAATATTCCGTTAGAACTAGTTTTGCAGAGTTTAGACACATGCTTCCAAAATATCCAATCTCACTCAAAAATTCCGTTTGATAGTATAATTTCTATAGTCAAATTCATTTTTGATAATACATATTTTTTGTTTAACAACATAATTTACAAACAGATTTTTGTTACACCCATGGGTTCTCTTATTTCTCCGTTGTTTGCGGATATTGTTATGGAGGACTTAGAAATTAAAGTCCTTAGTAAATTAAAAAATAATCACACCACTATCTTATTTTAGATATGTTGACGACACGGTTATGTGTGTGAAAGAAGAAGAACTAGACATAATTATTAAAAAATTCAATAGCTATAACAAATATATACAATTTACAAATGAGTTACAAAATAATAGCATGATTCCATTTTTAGACGTCTCTTTATCAATAATAACAATAATATTATAACTAATTGGTATAAAAAACCCACAAATACTAACAGAATGTTTAACTTTAATTCTAACCACACAATCCAATTAAAACGCAACATTATTTATAACTTAGTAGACAGATCCCTTCTTCTTTCACACAAACAATTTTATAATGAAAATTTGTTTCAGTTCTAGAAATGCTTAGCGAAAATTATTACCCTGACAAATTCATCGATAGTTGTATCCATTATCGAGTTAGATATCACACATTTAACAATCCAAAAATTAAAGACAAAAACAATAAATCTGCAGTAGAAAATGTAATTTCAATTCCTTTTCATGAAAAATTGTTTGTTACGTGTAAGTTTACCTTTAAAAAATATGGTTTCAATATGGTTTCACTATTGTTCCGTGAATGACAAATAAATTAAATACTATTATTGAATTAGGTAAGGATAAAATAGATAAATGGTGCGAGACTAATGTTGTGTACGAGATTGCGTATAAAGATTGTAATGCTACTTATGTGGGTCAAACCAAGAGAAATTTAAAAAAGAGAATAGATGAGCACAAAAAAACTCCACTAGACAAATTACTACCAATTCCTTCTCATATTAATAATTTTTCACACAGTTTTGATTTCGAGAACGTAAAGATTCTAGATAGAGAAAAAAATAATTTCAAAAGGCTAATTTCAGAAAATATATTTATCAAAATTATTAATAACAACATTAACAAACAAGAAGACTTTAATACTATTAGTAGACAATATAATAGATTAAATAAATTTTTTAATAAACCAGATTCATTTACTATATAAATTCGCTTTTTAAATTTCTCTATACTTGATTGTGTCTGCGCGTCCAGAGCGGACAGGTGGGTGCCTATCAGCACTACACAGCGCATCCTCAGGTTGCGGATAGAGGAACGGCCCCTGAGAAAGAGGTTAGCTGCGAATAAATCGAATAAGCAGCCGCGGACAGCCGATAGGTTCGGGCGTGGGTGTGATGAGCCCACACTGGCGAACGCATTCATCTAGAAACACTACGCTAGCACCACCACAACAACGAACACTCAACAATATTTCCTATTTTAACTTTCTCTTTCTACCCCACTATGCCTATAATCTATCTCTTTTAGCACACATTACAAAAATCCTGCTGTCGTGGAGGATGCGGGAGCGACGACAACTGCCCCGAAAAGGGATGTGTAGAATGATTCGCCACCTGGTCTTACGCGGTAACGAAGCCAGCGAAGGCGCGCTGCCTTGCAGGAAGGCGTTAGGATACGAAAATGATTCCGTAGTGTGCCCGACAATGAGTTGACTCGTCCGCATCAAAGTCGGAAAGCTCTCATACTTAGTTCTAGAGAGGTGTAGGAGTTATCACCTCTAGAACGGTTGACTCACCTGCAATCGGGACAGGATCCAAAACGCGCGGGTTTACCTTACTATCATGGCTCAAAAAAAAGAAAACCAAACCAAAACCAATAGGGACTTGAAGGTGGGAACGTGTAATGTGCGCAGTTTGTACAGAGCAGGCGCGTACCAGGAAATCTTAAAAGAAGCTGGCGAGCGCGAATTAGATTTAGTAGCAATACAAGAAACTCCGGGGCAAGATAGCGGGATTTTAACAAAAGATAACGTCACCTTTATATTCGGGGGCGCGAGCGGACACTCCTTAGGTACCGGTTTTCTGGTAAGCAAAAGAATTATACACGCTGTTAAAAGTTTCAAATTCGTGAACGACAGACTCTCGTATATCATCATCGAAGGAGCGTGGTATTCGCGCCGTGCGAAGCTTGACCCGCCATCTACCGGACCGAATACCGCAATAAAATAAGACTTCTCGTACTGGCTTATACAGCACATATGATGAAATATATTTTAATAAATTAAAAAACACATTTAAAGGAATGCATACACACATGTTGTGTTACTCGGCTCGTTGCTGATCAATTTACAAAAATTCTCATTTATTTTCAATCGGTAGAAGTGGAGAAAATGCGATTTGAAAACTTGTATCTATCCGCAGCACCGAGCGTATGGAGGTTAGAGTACCATATATAAACGAGCGTCCAAAAGCGCGGTGCTTCAAATTCAAAATACAAGTGACATTAATGTTTTGTAAACAGCGTTGTCAGTTGGTTTTATTAATACTTTAATTTGTTATATTTAATACAGTCCTTCTCCATTATCTGTACAAAGTTTATATGACATTCATGCACTGCATTTCATTTCACTTGACCAGACCAAGTCATTAACTTCTAATTCATTGTGTTATGCTGTCTAATTAAATAAATTATTAGATATTGTTAGCATGATAATAGTGCAAAATATCTTGCTTAACAAAATTAAACCTACAATGAACCCATTCGATCATTCATTGTGGCTTCGAATACATGAGATAAAAATTTCACATTTTACTTGATACGGTGATTAGGGTCAAAATATCAAATCAGTCAATTAAAGTGATAGCACAATAGAGATTATTTAAACTTATTCATAAAGTTTTGGCATTACCAAAAAGATTACACATCAATACTTTTTGATTTATAATTCAGAAGTTATTAGAAAAATTCAAAATAATTTTAAGCATTTGCTCGTGGTTTTCAATTTTCAAAGATACGAATGTTCTTGAATGAACTTCTGAACTATAAATCAAAAAGTATTGATGTGTAATCTTTTTGGAAATGCCAAAACCTTATGAATAAGTTTAAATAATCTCTATTGTGTTATCACTTTAATTGACTGATTTGATATTTTGACCCTAATCACCGTATCAAGAAAAATGTGAAATCTTTATCTCATGTATTCGAAGCCAGAATGAATGATCGAATGGGTTCAATGTAGGTTTAGTTTTGTTAAGCAAGATATTTTGCACAATTATCATGCTAACAATATCTAATAATTTATTATTATTAGAATTAGAATTAGAAGTTGATGACTTGGTCTGGTCAAGTGAAATGAAGTAACAAATTAAAGTATTAATAAAACCAACTGACAACGCTGTTTACAAAACATTAATGTCACTGGTATTTTGAATTTGAAGCACCGCACTTTTGGACGCTCGGTTATATATGGTACTCTAACCTCCATACGCTCGGTGCTGCGGATAGATACGAGATTTCAAATCGCATTTTCTCCACTTCTACCGATTGAAAATAAATGAGAATTTTTGTAAATTGATCAGCGACGAGCTGAGTAACACCACATGTGTGTATGCATTCCTTCAAATGCGTTTTATGATTTATAAAAATATATTTTATCATATGCGCTATATAAGCTAGTACGAGAAGTCTTATTGTATTGCGAAATGTGCCCAACAGGCAGCGACACCGTATTCGCCTATCCCCTCCAACGGATTGCACGGAGCGAATAATTACGTGGTTATTAACGTACACTGTCCTACGGAG
Organism: Pteromalus puparum; assembly: GCA_012977825.3. Taxonomy (NCBI): domain Eukaryota; kingdom Metazoa; phylum Arthropoda; class Insecta; order Hymenoptera; family Pteromalidae; genus Pteromalus; species Pteromalus puparum. Next base: position 14,680,005 of record CM053171.1, read on the forward strand.
AACAAAGCGGAAGAGGTCAAGGATCTTTACTACGAAGCATTAGAACAATTAATCGATCGATTCGTGTCTTACGACACCAAAATAATAGTAGTAGATTTCAACGCTAAAATAGGGAAAGAGGAAATGTTTAGGCCCACTATAGGCAAGGAAAGTCTGCACGAAACCAGCAACGATAACGGTATTAGAGTCATAAATTTCGCGGCGGCAAAAGATCTTATAATAAAGACTACGTGCTTTAAGCACAAGGATATACACAAAGCAACGTGGTCATCGCCGGACGGAGCCACGCAAAATCAAATCGATCACTTCCTTATCGATAAGAGGCGTCATACGAATGTACTTGACGTAAGAACCTGTAGGGGGGCGGATAGCGACTCGGATTATTTTCTAGTAGTGGCCAAATTAAGAGCCAAATTAGTAGCCGGGCAAAATAGTAAACGGGCGAACAAAGTAGAAACCTTCGACATTGAAAAGCTGCGAAACGGGGTAGAGCGAATTCAGTATCAAGTAGAAATAAGTAACCGGTTTCAGGTTCCCGAGGACACAGATGCACCGACGGAGGTAGATGACGACCCAAACAGTCTTTGGGGGGATATCGAAAAAGCGATAAAACAGGCCGCGAATAAAGTGCTAGGTAGAAAGAAAAAGCCAAAGAGCAAACCATGGTTTGACGAAGAGTGCGAACTCTGGTTTGAAAGGCGCAAAAAGGCCAAATTAGACAGCGTACACAATGGAGGCGATAGGGCCGTAGAAGAGTACCACGAAATAAGAAGGCAAGTGGGGGCGATTTACAGGAACAAAAAGCGCGAGTATCAAAAGAATCAGATTAGAAAAATAGAAACTAATAGTAAGGAAAATAACCCGCGCGAGATGTACAAAGGAATTAACGCTATTAGGAAGGGTTTCCAGAGTAGATCGCAATTAATGAAAGATGAGGGCGGAAATCTCGTTACAAGCGAGATGAACTGTTAAAGCTGTGGAAAGGATATTTTTATAAGTTACTAAACGTACATGAAAACTGCGATGAAATGGGAGACGAAATTCACACTGCGGAACTCCATATGGAAGAACCGACCTACAAAGAAGTAGAAGCCGCGATCAAAAAACTAAAAAACAATAAGGCCGCGGGAAACGATTCTATACCAGCTGAACTACTTAAATACGGGGGCATGGCACTTACATTCAAAATTTTTGAACTAGTATGTGCTATTTGGAAAAATGAAACGATACCGGAAAACTGGAAAGAATCTATCATTATACCGATTTTCAAAAAGGGAGATAAGACAGATTGCAATAACTACCGGGGAATCTCACTTTTAGCTACCTGCTACAAAGTTCTATCAAACGTAATACAGGCCAGACTCACGCCCTTCGCGGAAGATATAATAGGAGACTATCAGTGTGGATTCCGGCGTAACAGGTCGACGAGCGATCAAATGTTTACTATAAGACAGTTGTTAGAGAAAAATGGGAACATTGCGAAACAATACACCAGCTATTTATAGACTTTAAAAAAGCGTACGACACTATCAAACGAAGCAAAATGTATCAAATCCTTGTGCTCCTCGGAGTACCAAAAAAACTCCTAGCTGCACGGATGTACTGCCGACTCGTGGTTTGCCACTTACTTTAACAATATATCTACAATCATTATTTAACCTCACAGTATTTATTTATTGATCCACCCTCGAGTCCAACAATCTGGCTATCTGGGCTTTGCTTGTATTGGTCTGTCTTTGTGCGAAAAGCACGGTTTGATTACGGTTGACAGTACGGGAGATTGTCGAAGATCATCCAGTATTTGTGTAGCTTGATAAAGTGGACGGCATGTGCCAGCGATGGTCTGGTGCAAGCGAGAGCGACAGCGGTCGCTTGTTGGAGGCAGAGCCGAACGCAGCTGGTCAGAAGCAAGTAGTATTCGTGTCCTATACGGCTCTCTACCATCTCAGGTAGTAGAGGCACGGACAGGGTCTAAACGGTACGCGAGGTGTATCTGGGGAGTGTCAGCCGCGTCTTGGCATTCCGGGCTTAGGTAGTATCCTACGGGTGCAAGGCGTTGAGCGTGGCAGGTGCAAGTTGAGAGTCGTTTAGGGATAGGCGCGATCATCACTCGATACACGGATTCGACCACAGTGTCGCTCCTGGTGTCGGTCGGCACCATTGCCGAGGGGTGGTGGTGTAATGTCCCACATTTATATCAATTGCGACATGACACAACCGCACGCTGAAAATCGGACAGACATTGACCTGCGAGTCAACACTGGCCGCGCACAGTCGATTGCAAAACCTTCATGCGCGTACACTCGCAGTGGCAGATGCTGATTGGTCGCGAGATGCCGCGTAATTAAAATTACGTCAGCTGCGTGTATCGACACCGAGGCTTTATAAGCTCCAGAGTTGATCCACGCAGCGCCTTTTGAGTCAGTACTAAAATCGGTAGTACGGCAGAGCCTGCCTTCTCTGGCGAAGCAACAGTGGGTTCGTTGTGTCATACTAGGTGTGCATTTACTCCGCACTTGCACAATCGGGAGCGCCTTCATTCCGCTCCAACACAAAACAGCACTGCCGGCCCTTTGAAGCTAGTTGACTGACCGTAGAGAGACGTCAGTACCAAAAGGACCGTCGGGTAGAATCTCCGTTAGCAAAAGCAGCTGACCAACGTAGATCTATACTGCCACGTGAAAGCGTGTAGCTATTAACGATCAGCATCTGCCACAGCGAGTGATTAGAACCATTTTGAGTGCGCAGGACGATCTTAATTGTGAGTCCTTAATTAGGTAAGTTTACAGCATTTATCTATCAAATAAGGAATGAAATAAATCAGTTTAGTTAATTCAATAATTAAAACAAGTCAAAACTACGATATTCAATAACATCTGTGTCTGTTACAACTGTGTTCAAATGCTCGGTCAATAAAAAACCACATAACAATTAATTATAATTAGACGTGCTCTCAATTATAATAAATATCCCTAATAAACCCTAGTACCGGACTAAGCTGGACAATATCCGACAAGTTAAGAGATACTGGGACAACAGCAGCAGAAGTGGACAGACGAGCGTCCACATGTCCGAACTCAAAACCGTCCACAGATCTAAGTGTCCATACGCATCGTAGAACGTCCGCGTAATCATAAAGAGCGGACAGACTACCGTTCGCACATGAGAAAGTGTCTGCGCAAGTCCCACCGCCGTGACAGTCAGGCGCGTCCACTTGTCCTCTTTAGATTATTATATTCATACCTCCAGTAACAATAAAGCTCTCGAGCTTATGCTAGTTCCGATATAAATAAATAATAATTTGTAGCACTCGCGCAGCCTGTCCTTATATAAAGTTCGGTCCTTACATCCGCAAAACCCGAAAAGATAAACCGCCAGAACTGCCAATTTTTTTCCCGAAGCCGAACACACACACCCAAATTCTCATACACAGTGGTCGTACGGATCCCCCGGCACTCTTACTCCAGGAGCGACACTCTGGTCGAATCCGTGCATCGAGTGACGATTGCGCCTATCCCTAAACGACTCTTAACTTGCACCTGCCGTGCTCAACGCCTTGCACCCGTAGGATACTACCTAAGCCCGGAATGCCAAGACGCGGCTGATACTCCCCAGATACACCTCGCGTACCGTTTAGACCCTGTCCGTGCCTCTACTACCTGAGATGGTAGACAGCCGTCTAGGACACGAATACTACTTGCTTCTGACCAGCTGTGCTTGGCTCTGCCTCCAACAAGCGACCGCTGTCGCTCTCGCTTGCACCAGACCGTCGCTGGCACGTGCCGTCCACTTTATCAAGCTACACGAATACGCACTTTTCCTCTAACTCTTTTTCCCAAACCGAACGACACTAGACTACGACACACTGGATGATCTCCGACAATCTCCCGTACTCTCAACCGTAATCAAATTGTGCTTTTCGCATAAAGACAGACCAATACAAGCAAAGCCCAGATAGCCAGATTGTTGGAATCGAGGGTGGATCAATGGATGGAAAATACTTTGAGGTTAAATAATGATTGTAGATATATTGTTAAAGTAAGTGGCAAGCCACAAGTCGGCAGTACATCCGTGCAGCTTGGAATCTTACAGGCGAGAGAGAGAGAGAGAGAGAGAGATTTTAGATTTAGATTTTATGTGTTTATTGCTGTACATTATGTTGTACAAATAATATTATAGAAAATATTTACAGATTAATTATAGGTTTGAGCGATAGATGATATGAAGTATGTTAAATAATGGTGGTGAGATGAGATAGCGAAAAGTTATGCATGAGGTGTTTGTGTGATAGTTACTATTGTTTGTGAAAGTGTGTGAGAGAATGTTGCGAGCTCAGTTGTTTCCATTCGGTTCTTCTTGAGCGAAAAAGTATTGTCTAGCCTGCGCCTTGAAACAAGAAATTGAGCTATTGTTACGTAAGTGAGATGGTAGGGAATTCCAGAGATATGAGGCGCTGATGTGGAATGATTTCCTCAGCGTCTCTGTGGCGAAGGGGGGGATGTCTAGAGGACTCACTTCACCCCTCACTGGGCGGAGGGCGACGTGGAAGTTAAAATAGGCTAAGATGTAGGATGGTACAGCAGTATTAAATAGTTTTCTTAGAAAACAAGCCATGAAGTACTTCCTACGTCCGGCGGTGGTGAGCCAGCCGAGCTCACGCCTGTAAGGAGTGATGTGCTCATCCCTTCTTACACCATAGATGTAACGAATTCCTGTATTTACCAGTCTCTGTAGTTTGAGGTCTAGTTCTTTAGTCAAGTCGCAGTATACCAGTGAGCAATAGTCAATGATGGGAAACAGGAGAGCCTGCACAAGATGTTTGCGCAGTCTAAGGTTAGTGCTTTTTCGAAAGAAGTTTAGACGATACATTAAAGAGTGAGCACGTTTACATATTTGCTTGACATGCTCTTTCCAGGTTAGCTTCGAATCTAGCAATAACCCGAGACTGCGCACGGATGATTGATACTCGACCCGGACTCCTCCTATGTTTATGTAGGTGTTAGCTACAGTTGGTAAAGCGTTTATGTAGTATGGGGAGCCCAGGACGATCGCCTGAGTTTTGCTGGCGTTTAACTTCAGGAAATTTTGTGCTGCCCAGCCTGAAATCCTCTCGGCATTAGCTGTCATCCTAACGGAACAGGAGTCCAGCTCCTCGAGGGGGCATTGACAGTAGATCTGGAGGTCATCCGCATAAATGAGGTGATAGGTGTCTGAGTCAAGGCAGAAGCCGATGTCATTGATGTATAACGAGAATAGCAGGGGGCCCAGGACGGACCCCTGTGGGACTCCCGTGTTGAGAGGGCGAAAGGTGGAGAGCTCGCCCTTATCACCAATGACAGCCTGCTCTCTGCCCGTAAGGTATGAAGCAAGCCAGCGGATGACCTGTTTCGAGAAACCGAAGGAGGTTAGTTTAGAGAGAAGTTTGACGTGACACACAGTATCAAACGCCTTACTGAAATCGAAGAGGAGGAGAAGTGTAACCATCTTTTTGTTTATCCCTAGCCTGATATCGTCGGTCAACTTTATCAGGCCTGACTGAGTACTGTGTCCGGAGCGAAAACCGGTTTGTAGATCATCAAGGCAGAGCCTCGATTCCAGATATTCAGATATTTGTTTGTGTACCAGCCATTCCAGTGCCTTTGACAGAAAACATAAAAGGGAGATCGGACGATTGTCAGTAAGAGATGTTGGGGAACTGACTTTGTTTAGCGCATGCACTAGAGACTTTTTCCAGACGAAGGGGAAGCATGACTCGCTCAGGGACAGGTTGAAAATTCTATAGAGAAAGGGAGCGAGTACTGGCAATGCCTTCTGAATTATGCCCTGTGGAATGCCATCGCTGCCTCTTGCCTGGGAGTCAAAGTGCATTATCGCAGCTAAAACGTCCGATTCCGTTATCTCCCTGAAGTTAAAAGGTGTGCAGCGAGTGTTCAGACTCTCGAGCCTAGCAGATGTCCCGCAACGTCAGGGCAGCGGATCGGTGGACAATTCCGCTAAGAGTGCCGTCAAGTCATTCAGTAGAGAAACGAGAGGACTTGATCCCTGGACTTGGTGATTCAAGTCTCTGTAGCTCTCTCCAGAACTCTCACCCGGCTGTCAGTCAGAGACGCCAAGCGTGAATAGTAAGAATTCAGCCTTTGGCATCCTCACCTGCCGAATGAGCGTATCCCTAAACTAATCTATAGATTAGTAGGTCTGAGGGGGAACGCGATCTGTAGAAAACGTCGATAGAGTCTGTCCCGCTTTTTCACTAGGTCACGAAGAGCGTGGTGAACCACGGGTAGTTTTCTTTTCGTGGTGTCATGTTTCTTCGTAATGGGGCGGAGATGATTATGGCGTAGCAAGTTAGCGTTCAACACCGGGATCTCACTTTTAGCTACCTGCTACAAAGTTCTATCAAACGTAATACAGGCCAGACTCACGCCCTTCGCGGAAGATATAATAGGAGACTATCAGTGTGGATTCCGGCGTAACAGGTCGACGAGCGATCAAATGTTTACTATAAGACAGTTGTTAGAGAAAAATGGGAACATTGCGAAACAATACACCAGCTATTTATAGACTTTAAAAAAGCGTACGACACTATCAAACGAAGCAAAATGTATCAAATCCTTGTGCTCCTCGGAGTACCAAAAAAACTCCTAGCTGCACGGATGTACTGCCGACTCGTGGTTTGCCACTTACTTTAACAATATATCTACAATCATTATTTAACCTCACAGTATTTATTTATTGATCCACCCTCGAGTCCAACAATCTGGCTATCTGGGCTTTGCTTGTATTGGTCTGTCTTTGTGCGAAAAGCACGGTTTGATTACGGTTGACAGTACGGGAGATTGTCGAAGATCATCCAGTATTTGTGTAGCTTGATAAAGTGGACGGCATGTGCCAGCGATGGTCTGGTGCAAGCGAGAGCGACAGCGGTCGCTTGTTGGAGGCAGAGCCGAACGCAGCTGGTCAGAAGCAAGTAGTATTCGTGTCCTATACGGCTCTCTACCATCTCAGGTAGTAGAGGCACGGACAGGGTCTAAACGGTACGCGAGGTGTATCTGGGGAGTGTCAGCCGCGTCTTGGCATTCCGGGCTTAGGTAGTATCCTACGGGTGCAAGGCGTTGAGCGTGGCAGGTGCAAGTTGAGAGTCGTTTAGGGATAGGCGCGATCATCACTCGATACACGGATTCGACCACAGTGTCGCTCCTGGTGTCGGTCGGCACCATTGCCGAGGGGTGGTGGTGTAATGTCCCACATTTATATCAATTGCGACATGACACAACCGCGCATGAGTACATCCGTGCAGCTTGGAATCTTACAGGCGAGAGAGAGAGAGAGAGAGAGAGAGAGAGTATAGTACAGTATCGCATAGTCAGACTCCACAGAGCCGAGTATACTGTATAGTATGCGCTTAGAGTATAAGTATACGCAAGGCATGTGTAAAAATAAAAAATTATCCCATGTTTATTTACTAATTTACAAGGCATATAATTTTGAAATAAGATTCGAGAATAATGAATTATAATTTACGATTTAATGTATTCAACAAAAGCTAAAATTTAAACTTTACTAAAAAAATTTGTTTAAATAAAAGGAAATAAACATTACTTGTTTCAAATTAATTTAAAGAAATAGAGTAAAAAAAAAGAATGGCTGTCATGGAGACAGCCGATAGAAGTGAATACTGAAATAGGTGTGTTGTAGATTTATATATATATTTTTTTTTAATAGATGAAATAATAAAAATATGTTTATCGTTATTCGTACATTATTTTATTTCTTACATACTTTATTTACAACTTTACTTATCTATGGTAGAATCACAGTTATCTTCACTTTTTAATTCTATTAAAGAAACAATCGGTTTGTGGTAACTAAAGTATGATATAAATGTTTTAGAATCTATTTTATATAAAAATCTTGAAAATACTACATCTAATGTTGTGCCATACTTAGTAGTTGATTGTTGAGCATCATTATTCATTTCTAATTGAAATTTATTTTTGAGGAATGCAATTAATGGTTGTGCACTTTCGTCTGCAAAGTTAACATTAAAATCTCCTGCCAAAATCAGTGGCATTTCATAGTCATTTGTATCGAGTTCCCGTGCTCCTACTTCAGTGTATGCAAGTAGTGATCAATGTAATTTTATTAATACACTTGTAGTTAAATATAAGGATTCACTTTAATAATAATAATAACGATATACATGTTTACGTACAACTGACGCGATACATGTTTACATACACTCGGCGGTAAGGTATTCTTACGGAACGTTTTAAACTGAATGGCAACGTCGCATAGTTTTGGACGGTACCGGCCCATATAACCTTTGCAAATCTAAAATCGTCAAAACCGTCACGAACCGTCAAAATCCGTCAAAAATCGCACGACGTTGCCATTCAGTTTGAAACGTTTCGTAAGACCTTACCGCCGAGTGTACAACTGACGCGTAGACGCGGGATAGCATCATTTCAGTTTATGCTAGGTAGAGAACGCCGAGAGCGCCAAGGGGCCCGAAAGCCAGCGGAATGATACGGAATGAGAGAGCGGTGAAGGAAGAGTCAAGAGGTGCGCGTACGTGTTGCGCGGCGACGAGAGTGCGGTGGAGGGGAGCGAGAGAGAGAGAGAGAGAGAGAGTCAGAAGGAGAGCGCGGCGAAGGGAGAGGTGCGCGTATAGTCCGTACGTGTCTTGTACGGCGAAGAGAGCGCGGTGGAGGGGGGGGGGGGAAGAGAGCTCTTCCCTTGCGGTCGTACGCTTATTTCCCCTCCTAGCGTTCCGTGACGGTCGGTTTTTTCTCGATTCACTCCCCGGCAAAAATGTGTACCTAACGAGCCTATAGAAGTATTCACTTCAAAAATTATAGAAACTATTCCAGCGATAAGTTTTTGGCAGGTTGAGATGATGCCATGGTACAGCAGCCTCTGTGGATGAAGAGGATCCGATCGACGCAGCCTCCGTTTGCTAAGTTGAGATGGCACATTGCGCACAGCAGCCAGCCCACTAGATGTTGCTGCGAACCGTGGTACCAGCACTGTCCCTTGCACTCTGAGCAGCAAGTAAAGAGTCTTCTTTGTTCGCGCTTTCTTAGGCGGTCTTTTTCTGGTCGTCTAGCTTTCTTTTCTTCTTCTGTCTTTTTCAATTTCACTCTTATACTTTTCTTGTTCTTGTGACTTTTTCTTTTAATTTTGGTTTTTTTTTTTTTTTTTTTTTATTGACTGAGTGGCGCTGTGGACCGCTGGTTTTTCCGAAAATACTCAATCCAAAGTAAGATTGAAACGGGGATCAAATTATTTTTAATTTGCGATGCGGACTGCGTCCCACGATGATGCGGAGCCGTACTCTACGCTGCAGTATCTCTCGTTCAATGCTGCTCGGTAGCAGCTTCGCGACAAAGTCGCTTTAGTGTTTACCACGTGCTCTCACGTGGGCTCGGCTGCTCTTTCTTATAATGCGCGTCGCAAGCGAATCATGCAACGCCCGCGGAGGCGGCGGTATTCGTTGGAAGGAGTTGGGATTCGGCACGCACTCGGGTCTACGAATATTACAATAACGCGAATATCAGAATTAACGTGCTGCGTTATTATTGCGAGAATTTAGGTACAAGAGAAATATACACGAGCCGTTATTAGTGCGGCTTATTCGCTGAACGTGATACGCGCGCGAGAAGGTCGCGCGCTATCCGACGGGCCGCTGTCACGCCGTGTTCTCGACACCGGCGAGAATCCTTGCGCTCTCCGTTCGCGGAGAGCGTATCGCACATGCACTCACTCACAATCACTGGCCGCTTATACACCTGTATTCAAGGACGAATCTAGTATTAACGTCCTTCCTCGCGAAGGGACGAGGGTGGATGCGCTGGTTCTCACTCACATTAGTCACGAGCCTTGGCACAGGCTTTCCAGTCGCACGAAGAAACTCGCGTGTTGCTTCTCAGCTGGCCAAAATATGTCTACTTGTCCGCGGCACGTGTCTCGTCGCGTGTTCTCCCCCCCCCCCTCCACCGGGTCGCGCGAGTCCAGATCCCCGAATTCGCGCGCGGTGGACACTCTCACGTTCGTCGCAGCGCAGCGGTGCTTACACCGCACACGAGCTCGAGCAGCGATGCTCAACTCGTTACCACCCTCCTCTAGAATCGATCTATCGACCCGATATTGATTATAAACCACCGCGATAGTGACGAACGTCTCGCAATGCATCGCGTCAGTGGCGAGGGATGGGACGTACTCAGAATGAAACACACTGTGTACGGTATGCACCGGATGTTCGACTTTATTTTTTGTGAAGCCTTACATCGGGGCACTTGTTGCTGCGGGACACGTTAGGGTGCCTGCACACGTAGCACGACTTCTGGCTGGTGCGTTCGACGGTCGCCGTCGCCCCTGGCTGCGGGGTTCTGGCGACGTTATTGGCGCGCGGACGCCGATCCTGGTCTGGCGCTGCCGTTCTTCCAGGCGTCCACAGCTGACGAGCTCTACGGCCTTATGCCGAGCGTCTTCAGCGGCGTAAAACGCCGGTCTGCCTTCCTCGAGCAGGCCTACCCAATCGCCGGCACAACGGCGGAAAGCATCGCCGTGTTGCCGCACAAGCTTGGAGTAGAGGCGATACGCCTCGCTCTCCAAACGGCGCGTGTCTAGCGCAGCTTCTAGCGCCTCCACCAGTGTGGTGCGATGGCGCTGCCACGCCGCCTCAGCCGTTTCCGCGCACGAAGGTCCACCCTTAGCCTTCGTGCTGGCTGGCGGGGTTTTTACACCCGCAGCGGCGTCCGCGCGAGCGTCTCGCGTCGGAACTGGCGTGGCGCCGGGGCGTTAGGTCGGCGTGCGACCTGCAGGACCCCTTCTTCTTCTTCCTCAGGCGCTTCATAGGGCTCCAGCTCCATGTCCGGGGGAAACAGGTTCCAGGGGTCTTCTTCCTCACCCACCTCACGAATAATTACGTGGGGTTGGGTCTGCTCTCTGGCCATAGCGGCCATTACGCGTTCAAACGCAATTCGAATATATACAAAAGTCGCTCGAGCGCGCTTCGCTCGAGCTCGGCGTAAACACGGAGATTCGATTGTTTACGCCGTTCGCGCGACCTTCTGTACTTGACGCGGAATTTCGACGCGCGATGAAAATCACGCGGACTCCTTCCTAAAGCAACCCACTAAATGGGCGCCACTGAATCAGGGATCAAATTATTTTTAATTTGCAATGCGGACTGCGTCCCACGACGATGCGGAGCCGTGCTCTACACTGCAGTATCCCTCGTTCAATGCTGCTCGATAGCAGCTTCGCGACAAAGTCGCTTTAGTGTTTACCACGTGCTCTCACGTGGACTCGTCTGCTCTTTCTTATAATGCGCGTTGCAAGCAAATCTTGCAACGCCCGCGGAGGCGGCGGTATTTCGTAGAAAGGAGTTGGGATTCGGTACGCACTCGGGTCTACGAATAATAACGCGAATATCAGAATTAACGTGCTGCGTTATTATTGCGAGAATTTAGGTACAAGAGAAATATACACGAGCCGTTATTAGTGCGGCTTATTCGCTGAACGTGATACGCGTGCGAGAAGGTTGCGCGCTATCCGACGGGCCGCTGCCACGCCGTGTTCTCGACACCGGCGAGAATCCTTGCGCTCTCCGTTCGCGGAGAGCGTATCGCACATGCACTCACTCATAATCACATCCCCTCTCGCGGTATGCGTGTAAGTCACATGACTATAAGCGGTGCCGGACTATAGGAGTCTCGTACATCGCTCTCTTGGGTTCGAGCCGTCGCCGAGTGCAAATGGTGTGAGCGACGCATGATAGATCTACAAAGTAGACGAATAAATCCACATCTATTATTCTAAAATTATCCTCTCGGCCTTAAACCTCATTTTTCATCAATAAATTTTTTATTTATGTCCGCGAGGAACAAGGTGCTCGCGAAGCTGTCTTTTCATCTGCAAAAATTATGCGAGTACCCAAATTTAAATTATGTCCCAAATCATAGAATATCCGCAAATTCCTAGCAGTTAGAGTATAATGATCGAGCGGAGTTTGCTAAATGTATTGTCGAACCAACGCTTGTATCTTCTTCTGCGTTGTTTCTAGATTATTGGGATTAGCAACTCTCAAGTCCGATGTTGTATTCCTACTGAATAGTGAGAATATCTGACTATTACAGTTTGATTAAGGTGGGGTTCTTGTGTTTAGACATTTTTTTTTTCCTTTAGATCTTGTCAGCTGAGATTTTGGCATCATACATAAAAAATATGATTTTATACAAATTTTTAGCCCTATTTATCTAATATTTACTGAGATAATGCATATGAAGCAGAATTGTTTATTATAAAATTGCTATATTGCAAAAGTATCCTGCGCAACCCGTACGCATGTCATGATTCCAAAAAAATTGAGTCTAATTTGGCCTTTTTACGCCTTTCAAACTAGAGTTCGCACTCTTCGTCAAACCATGGTTTGCTCTTTGGCTTTTTCTTTCTACCTAGCACTTTATTCGCGGCCTCTTTTATCGTTTTTTCGATATCCCCCCAAAGACTGTTCTTCTACCTCCGTCGGTGCATCTGTGTCCTCGGGAACCTGAGACCGATTTCTTATTTCTACTTGATACTTAATTCGTTCTATCCCGTTCCGTAGCTTTTCAATATCGAACGTTTCTACTTTGTTCGCCCGTTTACTACTTTGCCCGGCTACTAATTTGGCTCTTAATTTGGCCACTACTAGAAAATAATCCGAGTCGCTATCCGCCCCCCTACAGGTTCTTACGTCAAGTACATTCATATGACGCCTCTTATCGATAAGGAAGTGATCGATTTGATTTTGCGTGGCTCCGTCCGGCGATGTCCACGTTACTTTGTGTATATCCTTGTACTTCAAGCACGTACTCTTTACTATATGATCTTTTGCCGCCGCGAAATTTATGACTCTAATACCGTTATCGTTGCTGTACTACTATTTTGGTGTCGTAAGACGCGAATTGGTCGATTAATTGCTCCAAGGCTTCGTAATAAAGATTCTTCACTTCTTCCTCTTTGTCCTCCGTAGGACAATGCACGTTAATAACCACGTAATTGTACCACGCTCCTTCGATGACGATATACGAGAGTCTGTCGTTTACGAATTTGAAACTTTTAACCGCGTGTATAATTCTTTTGTTAATCAGGAATCCGGTACCTAGGGAATGTCCGCTCGCGCCCCCGTACATAAAGGTGAAGTTTTAGTTTCCTAACATACCGCTATCTTGCCACCGAGTTTTTTGTATAGCTACTAAGTCTAAGATACCGTCAGCTTCTTTAAGATTCCCGGTACGCGCCTGCCTGTAAAACGTTGCGCACATCCGCCGTTCCTACCTTTAAGTCCGTATTGATTTTGGTTTGGTTTTGGTTTTTTTGAGCCATGATAGTAAGTGAAGCCTACGCGTTTGGATCCTGTTTCGATCTGAGGTAATATTCCTTCAGAGTACCATAATTAGATAAGTAAGTTTTCCGACTTTGATGAGGACGGAGTCAGCTCATCATCGGACACACTTCGGAATCACGCTCGTATTCTAACGCCCCCCTGCAAGGCAGCGCGCCTTCGCTGGCTTCGTTGCCGTGTAAGACCAGGTGGCGAATCATTCTACACATCCCCTTTCGGGGCAGTTGTCATCGCTCCCGCATCCTCCACGGCAGCAGGATTTTTGTAATGTGTGCTAAAAGAGATAGATTATAGACATAGTTAGGTAGGAAGAGAAAGTGAAATAAGAAATATTGTTGAGTGTTCGTTGTTGTGGTGCTTGCGTAGTGTTTCTAGATGAATGCGTTCGATCGCCAGTGTGGGCTCATCACACCCACGCCCGGGCCTATCGGCTGTCCGCGGCTGCTTATTCGATTTATTCGCAGCTAACCTCTTTCTCAGGGGCCGTTCCTCTATCCGCAACCTGAGGACGCGCTGTGTAGTGGTAATAGGCACCCACCTGTCCGCTCTGGACGCACAGCTTCAATTTTCATATTAATGTAATTAATTTTAATACAATAATACTGTTACGTCCGAATGAGCGCAACCCACCAATATACTTACTCTATACGAGTTCCTATCTTAATTATTATTATTTTAATCGGATTGAAAATGAAGGAAATCCCTTTTGGCTACCGCAGACGCGGTCACTGCCTTCCGGGAAAGGGAGCTGGATAACGAAATCACTTATTCACACGGGGTTAGAATTTCTACAACACTTCTATATTTATGGAATTGAAATAGAGAAAAGTACCTTATTATGGGGTAAGTGTATGTGTGTGTGTGTGTGTGTGTGTGTGTGTGTGTGTGTGTGTGTGTGTCGGAAGATGCGCGCCAGCAGGAGGTTGCAGCTGTGGATCCTTGGCGCCTGGTCCTTGCGTCGGTGGTTCAGTACGGTCAGGCTGTTGGTGGGCCGGCGGTTCTCAGCTTCTCTCCGCAATGGCAAGCAGGTGTGGACAGATGGGCGCCTCGATGCGTCTGCTTTCTTCCCAGAGGCGAGAGGATGATGCGCCTTAACGAGCGCGAACGCGTGTACTTGCTGTTCGCTATGGACTGTCGCCTTGGGCTAAGTCCCTCGATATCCTTACGAATGTGTGAACTTTACTTGTGCACTGATGGCTAGTACTTATAACTTGTCGTTGGTCTGGCGACTGGCAGCGATTCGGTCTCGATTGACGTTCGGATACCGACTGGATCTCTACACCCCTTTCTCCAGGGCTTTATATGCTGGCTTCTAGCATTTTTCCTCATTCCCTTATTTGGAGAGGCTGATGTGACATTTTTCTCGCGCCTCTTGCTCTAATGGAATTATGACAATTCCATCGTCACAATTAATCGGGGTGTTGCAGGCAGCACACTGTATATCTATATACATCATCGATATAGATATACATAACTTTTGAAAGAGAAAAACAGTTGACGAAGGTTAAAAAGTACATAGAACGTTTCTTGATCTCCAACTTTTATTATTAGAACCACCAAATTGTCTAAACTATCGCCAAAAGCTTTAAAAAAAACGAGTCGAATCTCCAGCTGATTGCATGCAACTAACTGTATGCAACACCCTGAAACTGCATAAAGAATCCGGTAGGCAGCGCTCGCGTTTCGCGCCAAGAGGTACTTACCTAGCGTATATAATGCTAACTAAATCCAAAATTATGTTATGTCCTAAACTTATGATAGTTGTCACCGGACAGTAACTCTACGGGTTGTAAATCTTTATAAGTACGGGCGGAGACAAAGCTCAATACACAAAGCTTAGCGCCGTCGGTACCTGCCTACTTTCGCGATTCCTTTCTGGAAACAGCCTCCAGTAGACGCCGAGAAACTATTCTGATCTTAACGGCGAGAGCATGGCAATTGCTGAGCGAGGGATAGAAAGTATGAAAAGGGGCGACTCGTTAATATAAGCATTAAGTGCAATGCAGAATAATAAAAGTGCGGTAATTATTGTGAAGAGATATGCGAGAGAGAGAAAGAGAGAGCCCTATTCTGTATTTACGATTGTAATTAAAGGAACTTACCTTTTGATGAATGCAACTGCCGTCAACTAGATGAGGATAAAGCTCCCTTCCTTCCTTCCTTCAAGTCGGAGTCGTTATATGAATATGTGTATGAATATTTTAGAACGCAGTTAATTCCCTCTTTTGCTACGAATCCCTCGGTATTCGCTTGTAGTAGGATTGGGTGGATGGAGTGATGACTTTTCTTTTGAATAACACTGAACACTCGATTTTCTTAAAGCGGTGCAATTTATTCAATTAATAAAATAGAAACTTTTTCACGCACTATGACTCGTAATTTCTAACGATGAGAATAGACTTTATACTATATATATATATATATATATATATATATATATATAAAAGAAAGAATCGGACGATGCACTGAAATTTCAGAGGCAGAGAGGCGACTATTCCGAGCAACTGTTCGAACTAGACTGAGCTCTGCTCCTTGCAGAGCGATATGGCTCGAGTACTAATTTTTAATATTATTCGTTTTCTTTGTTTGTGCCCTTTCCAAAATTTTGTCGTCTTCTATGTAAATGAGCGAAAAAAAAAAAAAACGGAGTCGCGACTGCAGTTACCTGACTCTTGATTCCCGACTCTATTGTCCCGACTCGATTATGCAGACCCGACTCTGTCCGTACAGAGGAACTATATAGTGACTCAACATTTACAAAACTCTAAACTTTATCAAATGTTAATATATCGAACTCTAAGTTTTACTAAAATCCGCGGACCCGGACTCTGCTCGGGCAGAGCTTCCGCGCACTTTACCGTAAGTGAATCCTAGCTCGGGCAGAGCTTTCGCGTGGCGAACTTGTGAGAGAGACTCTTTTTTAGCCCGGCGGACGAGGGCCTTATATACTCGAAATCGCCCTCACCGATACCCTTTACGCACATAGGTAGTAGTGAACATTCGTGAATAGTACATCCAATCAGAGAGCTTAAACGCTGCATATTTCCTTCTATGGTCTCTCTAGACTTGTTGTTGTAGGCATTTTTTAAAAGGCATTCCTTTGTGCTTGTAGCGACGATGGGTTTTTTTTCCTTGCTCCCCTGTAGAGTGTATTTCCTCTTTTGTGGATAGAGTCGCCGCCGTTGACTTCGTATATCTATACACGAGTGCAAGTGGTCTAGGATTCCTATTTCTGCTCATTAATATGCCGTCTTCTTGTAGCGACGACGAAATTCACGTCTACTCTCGTCTTCTTCTGCACTCACGACCTCGGTGTTGTCTTCTCATTGGTGTTGGAAGTGCACGTGCGCTTGCTGTTCGAGCGCTTGCCTTCTCCTTCATAAGACGAAGCCCTCCTGCTGTGCTGTAAATGTGTCGGCGCTCGCAGTTCGGAAGCGTGGTTCTTTCTTCGGCAAATTTACAAAAGGCTCTCCTTCTGATGTTATATATACACGTGTACTCACTGTTTGGATGCGCATCTCCTTCTTTTTTGGTATTCTTTCAATTCTCCTACTAGTGTGCTTATTGGCAATGTATGTGTATTCATTGTTACCAGTGTAGCTCGTTTGCCCGAATTTATGCGGATCAGTCTCGCGTGATTTTAATTTTATGATACGTATTTTCCATAGTCTCTTAATGATAAACTCACGACGTTACTCTACTCCTTATGTCTGGATTTAATTTGCTTATCAGACGTTCACTATTATTTTGATATTCGATTTTTCGCGTGATAATTATTTACGTGTTATATACCCTTTGTATATTATTTGTTTTCGTTGCTCGTGTCGTCGGCTCTCTTTCTCTTATTTCCTTAATTTATTCAAGCGGCTGCGCTTTAGAATTTTCCTTATGACCTATTGTGTGGTCTCGACTACCTGCTCTTAGGCCCGGCGCTTGCTCTCTCTTTCGTGTCATCCTATAGGAAAGGGCATTGACCTATGTTTTGAATTTGACCCATTTAAATGTCTTCCTGCTTAGCTTTATTTAAATGCGAAAACTGAGCATTTCACAATTATAAATTGATTATTGTCTTTTTACTTCAGTTATCCTGTCACGTGGAAAAAACGACTCATAGTATACAGGGTGAAAAAACAAAAGTTTGAAGCTCAATATCTAAAATCACCAGTGATCGAAAAATCGCCATGAATATACACACATGCGTAACTGAAAATCTTATTTTTAACGAATTAATAAAACAAAAACAGCAAAAAACGAGTCTAAGTATAGATTAAAATCCATTAATGGAAACTGAGATCGAAGCGATACAGTTTTCAGTTATATAGAGTATACAGGGTAAGAAAACAAAATTTTGAAGCTTAATATCTTTAAAACTAACTGGTATCATAAACAACCCAAAGAAAGAGATAAAGGTGCTATATAAAGCTAACTAAATTCAAAATTTAAAATTGATTATTGCCTTTTTACTCCAGTTATCGCGTCACGTAGAAAAACGATTTTTTTCAGTTTTTGATGTTTTTCTCAGGATCTGCCCCATGAAATGACTTAAAATTTAAGTGGTATATAGTTCTCATTACCTTCAATAATCATATATTTTTTTAAAATGATTCGCTATTTAGTTTTTGAGTTATTACGATTTAAAAAAATTGCACTGTATGGTGTATAATAAAAGAACGACGAACGATAATATAAATTTTTCACGGTAGAAACATAGGCAATTTTATTCTCTTTCAGGTACATATTAAGTAATTTACTTTAATAACTTTTCCGATAACTTTGTTGGCAAAAACTGAAATTTCAAAACTAAAAAATCACTATAAAAAAAAAGCTGCCAAGTCATTGGCACTTAGCTTCCTCCTATTCTGCTAGTGGAAGATAATTACATGGGACAATCAACTCATTCTTTGCTTTAAATATTCGCTACTATTCGATACTAAAAGGATAGGTTAGGAAGACACTTGTAGGGGAGTGGTATCAGGGAACTGGGGGTTAAGGTGGATATCAAAAGGATAGAGCTCCGTGAACTCCTCGAAAACCATCAAAACTCTCAAAATATACTAAGCTTTAATTATCAAATTATATGGTTTAACAAAAATAATAATGTTCAGTCACACAGAGTATACAGGGTGAGAGTTGAAGAATTTGAATCTTAATATCTTTTAAACTAAAAGGTTTCATAAGCTACAAAAAGAACCTAGCCGAAGTGATCAAAAGATCAATCTTTTCCTAAAATTTCAACTCAATTAAACCTTCTTACTCCCGTAATCGTACGACATAAAAAAACCATTTTTTTTTTAGTTTTTGATTTTTATCTCAAGAACTAGTCGCCAAAATTGCTTAAAATTTTTACAACT
>CM053171.1:14699274-14750230 GCA_012977825.3 Pteromalus puparum
CACACACACACACACACAGAGCCATCCGCACGGACATTTTCTAAAAACGTATGATTCGTACTCCAAACACCTCCAAATGCGTTTCCACAAAGTATTAGCAAAACTGAAAATTTTACTATTACAAAGCTTCCTCTTGAGGAGGAAGCAAAAAACGCGTATATAAATTGTAAAAACGGACTTTCGTTCCACTTCCTTCTAGCAAAAACAAAGAAAATGAGACTTGGTGGGTTAAAATCCACCAAGTAGAAGCTGAGAAACAGGCGTATACATACGCGCACACACACACACACACACACACACACACACACACACACACACACACATCCGTACGGACATTTTCTAAAACCAACATTTTTCGACTAAAAATTCATCAAAACACACTTTCCACATGTTTTTACACAAACTCCAAAAATTACAATTACAAGGCTTCCTTAGGAAGGAAGCAATTATTTCTCATATACTTGAATATATATTTTCAGTATACAGTATACAACCGTATTTTACTAATTGAATAAAACTCGACATAACGTAAGTCAAGATATACCATCATATTGTCACGGACGAGCACGAGGCTCTCCGTCGGCACATCCGGTGGTACCAGCGACGATGCAGACGCATCGTCAGCTAGGTAAGCCGCTACCTGAGAGCTCGCGCGTGCAGAAATGCAAGGTGTGCATCCCCACATGCGCGACCGCTCTCCGTCGACGAGTCGCGTCGACGACAGAGCGGGCAGACCACCGGCGACCACGAAACGAATCAGAGCTCCCTGGCTCCGAATAACTCGTTCACCTCACTTCTGTGTGCTTCTTTCCTGCGCCTCCACATGCTCTCTGAGAGCACCCCGCAATTCCGTCACATCTGGCATCCCTACGTGGGGCTCAGCAGCAGCTGAAGTTTCGGCGATTTAAAAATCACCAAGAAGAATTTTTTGGAAAAAAAAATCGGAGTGAAGAGAGGTTCAACTCCTTTTTGGCGGCACAGCAGTCATCCAAATTTTTACGGAGGAAATAAAATTTAAAAACATCCTGGAGCACCGCATTTGAGCCGTTGCACAAATAGCATCCTCGCAGAGAAACATCAGTGAAAGCCAGGAGAGCATAGGATTTTGCTAACAGAAATCCATAAGGTCGCCGAGGCTGACGACAACCGTCGGAGCTAGATGAAAGACACAAATTAAAGCCAATATCCACCAGCTGAAACGCCAAAACAAAAAGCAGTCAGCCCACTGACCACGAAAGACCTCGACCGCAAAACAAGATCGTGCAATAATATCGAAGTCCACAAAGCCGACCTTCGGCCCTCAAAGTCCATCTCGACCAACTAAGCCCACCTGGGCCAACGTAAGCAGCAGCGAGCAACGAGCCAAGCAGTTTAACCGCCATCGCCGCAACCAGAGTCGGCACCAGCCTTCACGCGCAATACAGCTGTCGGTGCGGACCAGCCGCCGACACGCGCGAGCAACCAGAACCAGCCAGCCCCAGCAGCGCAGCCAGCGATCACAGCAGCATGGACAAGATCATCGTGGTCGCACTCAGCCTACTGTAAGTCCCTCTCACTATATATCTATGCAGCTTGGCTTCCGGGACCAAATTTAAATTCCCAAATATATATTTTCGCGAGCTTTGAAGTAGCAGCAGTGTTAGATCCGCGTAATACAAAGCAAAGCGTAAAGAAAAAAAAAATACGATGGCACCGCCGAAAATAATCAACGCGGCAAAGAACGCGCTCCGGTTTGGCACACGCCATAAAGATAGAACATCAGGCGCAGAAAGTGACCCGCAAGAAACGCGAAAACAACTAAACCGGGCGAATCGGATATTCAAAATAGCCCAGAAAATGCCGCCGAACTATCGAATAGGAGTTACGCGTACATTAAGCGCCGCGGTACTAAACTCAAGCGATTCTGAAAGTGAAGCACGTCATGCGAGAATGACGCAAAATTGGAGCGCGGCGCAAAGGCAGCTACTAGAAGATAGAAGCACGGTACCGCGAACAAACGAACTCGATCAGACGGAAGGAGAAAGCCGCGAGTTAATTGATATAAGGGCAAACAGCCCAGCATTGTCTTACGCGGGATTGCCGCAGGACCCTCAATCTCCTCAGATCGATATGAAAAACCTGGAGAGTAGATTGGAGGAACTGCGTTTAAATCAGTCCGGGCAGGTAGATAACTCATGGGGACCAATCGCACAGCCACTCGAAACCCCGGAACGCTTGGCAATAAATGCCAGATGTCAGCAAAATATCTCAAATTTATGCGGTGTGAAAAACATAGTGTGGGGCAATAGTGATTTAATCAACGACGGGCCCAAGCCTCAAGACTACGTTGTACCCACGGCTACCGACAGTACACAATTCATAGGCCTCCCACCCGTATTACCGGTAAACGAACTACGGCAAAATGAAACAAATGGGGGAATAGTACGCGCGGAACCAGCTATGGTAAACGCGGCGGGCACACCGGAGCTTCGCATGTCCAGAGAACAACTCCAAAAAATAATTAAAGAATCAATCCGGCAATATAGCGAAGAAGAGGGTTCAGTGTTCGGTAGTAAGGCAAGCCGGCGATATCGTGTCCGCGAAGGTAACACCAAACAACGCGGAAGGACATACGCAGAAGAAACGCCGAGATACAAAAAGACACGCGAAAGACAAGAAAGGTCGCGCGAACGAGAAGCGATAAGGCGGCAACCGGAGAAGCGCGAAGCAGGAAAAGTTACGGTTGTACGCGACAGTCCAAGTAAAATCAGAGTCGGCGCGCGTAGTCAGAATATCTCGCGAGAAATTCGCAGGAACACACACGAGCCCCATAATATCCGACGCTCGCCGCACCGCAATGCAGCCGCAAATTCGGGCAGAATCTGGAAAACGCACAGCTCGCCCAGCCGGGGAGTATCGCGATATAACGGCCTTGCAACACCGAGGCGCGCACGCTATACGTACTACACGGATACGGAATCGGATAGTGAAGACGATTTCGAGACAGAGTCCGACAACGAACCGGAGACGAGAGAAAACAGAGCGCGCGGATACGACGCACACTCAAGCGATGAGTACGATAGCGAATCTCAGAGTAGCCTGGACACCCGACCGGATTGCGCAATCTACGCATTAGTTGCGAGCGCAACAGATATAACATTTGACGAAAACTACGAAAAGCGGCGCAAAGCATGGGAGAGAAAGCGCTGGCGTCAGTTGCAATCTGCTCAAGGAAAGTACGAGAAAGAACAATATGCCCGCGAGTCCCAAAAATATAGAGAAAATCCGGAGATAAGGTCGGAGCGTCATTTTAGAAAAATCGACGAACCGGATCAAGTTGAACGCGACGCGCACCGCAGTGAAAACTATCGGAGAACAAACGGCAACGGCAGTAAAAGGCACAACAACGACGAGCCCCCTAAATTTCCAGGGGAACTGGAAAAATATCCGTGGCAACAGGATCCGCCGAAGCAAAACAGAATTAGAATAACTAAAGCAGGAGGTCCGGGGACCGAAGTTGAGCACGGGCAAATAAAAGCACGTCATATTATGATAGCCACGAGGCACCGCGAAAGAAAATGTCGTTTCACCAAGCGGCTAGTTACATACCATATTTCGACGGTGATCCTGACAACCTCAATCTATTTTGTAACGCCGTACGCGAAGTAGCAGATGCATTCGGCCCGGCGCATGAGAAATTTCTACTAATGCAAATCGCGAATCGATTAAGAGGAAAGGCCGCCGACGGCTACCGCGCCAGGACAGCTGATTATTCGTCCGTCGAAGATTTACTGAGCGATTTAACCCTCCACTACGCAAACATAGGTATCGCGGAGCAAATCCACTCGCAGATACGCACGGCAAAGCAAGGCGAAATTGAGACAGCGGGCGACTACGGTCTGCGCGTTAGTAAATTATATAACCGGCTGAAAACAATTTTAAACTCAGCCCCAGAATTATCGAACGCCGACAGGGACGCGCGGCGACGACAGGCGGACGAGGATGTGCTCGAGCAATTCTTACTCGGACTCAAATCCCTCAGCTAACTCCACCCAATACCCGCAATCTCGCAAGCAGGAGCCGCAACGACCCTCAGGGCAGCATCAGATTCCGACGCATCGATGATAACAATTAAAACCGCGGTGTCAGACAGCATCAGGGACATAATTTTGCCACCCGGGGCATGGAACTACGTTAGAAACGTAGTCCCAGCAAGCTCGGCGCGCGGCGCAAAAAGCAGTTACAGCCGAAAAACGCCGAAAGTGTACAATCCGCACAGCTCGTCTAGCAGCGAATCGGAAAGCTTAATACCACCGTCGGGAAAAGTAGCGAGCCAAGAACCCCTGCAAACGTTCAGATTCTCGGCGGAAAGAGTCAACCCGTGCGACATACCCTTACCACATAGCCCTAGCTCTTCAAGCAGCGTAAGCGCAAACGAACCCCCAGCACCCGAGATACCCTCGCCGTCGCCTAAAACGCGCCCAGAAGAAAATCAATCTCGATCAAACAGCAAGCCCATGGCGCCAGACGCGGAAAACCGAGCGAACGACGACCCAGTACCGCTACCTAGTCCATCGTGGCCGTGGTCTGGGCAAATCCAAAGGAAGAAGCTGGCAATCGATATAAAAGCGAAAGATTTCGGTAATAAAGGGGGGCTACAAATTAATGTATGGGAAAGAAAATCGACCGATGGATCGGAAAGAGGAAACGCGCAGCAAACAATCGCCACGGAAGCTAATCGGCACGCGCCCACCGAAAGTGCACACGCAGACGTAAGAAGCGCGCAAATTCGTTACCCGAGCCCGCAGACGGGAAAAAGTCAGCATGACGCTCAGAAATTAGACACGGGAAGCGGAAAAAAAATACTAAACGCACGGAAATTAACGCCAGCCGCGAATGCGACAGAATCCGAGCCGAAAGCAACGTCGCGCGAGCAAATTCAGCACGTCGCGCCAATGGACACCGAGTCAGAAATGCACGCGCACGCGGATTCCGAAAATATCGGCCCAGCCGAAGACTTCAGTGGCATTCCAAGAAATTACGATCGAAGGCCAGAGCCATCCGATGAGAACTCGTCCATCAGCTCGGGCAATGTATTGGTGCAGACATACATAAGAAAAAAACGCTGTACCGAACCGCCCGCATATAAAGCTGAGACGGTCAAGCGATATTCCTAGTTTCCCGCCAGGGAATTGCCTCTTTTTCTCACTAATCAAAATAGCAAAACTCGACATCTCGGCAACCGAGCTGCGGCAGCAATTGCGAATTTCGTCAATGCTACAGCACTGCGGCGAGCCAGGCGAAACGGAGAAAATTCTAGCGTCAGACACGGAGTACGGCACGGTTGATTGCGCGTTTCTATTCGCACACGAGTACGGGATAAACATCTGCATACATTACGATTTGCCAGGCGACACCCGAATTTTTTGCCACATAATAGTGAATAGCCGTGACAAATATATTCACTTGAACTTAACCGGCCAGCACTTTACACCGTACTTACGTGTAAACGTACCCGAAGCCGCGGCAAGGACAGAAGCTAGACCGCGAAACCGCTCCCCATCAAGCGACACCGATCAAAGCACGCGCAAATCACCGGTTCTCGGCAGGATAAAGAAAAGAGCGCGGAAAAACGCGCACGTGACGAGTAAACTTAAGGCAAAGGGTCATACCGCGCAGAATTCAGACGCCGTAAGCGAAGCGCCAGCGCCAACCGCTGCTAGCAGCGGTCCAAACCTTTCAATAATCATGAACCCAGCGGAGTCCCTGGGCTCCGAAGGATGCGGAACCCCACGATCCGCGCAATTCCGACACTCGGATTACGCCCACCCTCCAAGCGCGAATCTACAAAGATCACCCGATACAAGTAACAACACCTTAATATCTACCGCGGAAGAAAATATAGCCGCAGCCGAAATTCATAACGGGTCAGCAGCACATCAGCCAATGCGAACTCGACCGCGAGCCGAGGCCAATGCTCCGACAGACGAGAGCGGCGTCAGCACTGATAACGAGCGCATCGCTCCTGCAGACAACACCACGGGTGTAGTGATCGAGGCAGCGCGAAAAGATGAAAAATTAAAGCGATACGTGGTAGCGGGAGCCAGGCCGCCGCGCGAAAAACCACCTTAGGCCAGCACGGAAGGCCAGGAGCCCCCTCCCTTCGTACACCTCCAATCGTACAACGAACACCCTTTTCGCTTTAGAGAAAATCTCGTGTATTTAATATCAGCGGATAACTTTATATCAACCGAAATTCAGGAAGCCTTGACCGAACGCGGCTACCTTGACGCCGAGGCTCTAGTTAACAAACACTTTAAAGTTGGAGAAATAAACATTACGGAATATAAAGAGATCCAGCTGATAGGGGTTTACGTCAAAAGGCACATCGATGACCGCCCATTGAAAGCAGACTTACAGAAATGTTTAAAAACATTGAGAAGCGTGGTACTCTCGCGCAAAATTAATAGCTTCGCAATAATTCGAGATCCAGCCATACTGACAATAGTCGAATGGGTCAAATTCATCGATCTATTTGACACCATATTCGTGAACAAGCATATAACAGCAATCCTTTATAAAAATAATTTACCGGTACCCCCGGTAAGCGAACGCATTAAAATACTCAAAGAGTACCACGAAGCAGCAATGGGAGCTCATCGTGGCATATCCAAAACTTATAATAAGGTAGCCAGCGATTTTTATTGGAGACACATGCGCCCGGACGTAAAACAATTTGTCGCGCGATGCGCAGTGTGCCAGAGCAATAAACTAGTACGAGTAAAAACGCGACTACCTATGTTAATCAGCAATACACCATCGTTACCTTTCGCACAAATCGCGTTAGACTTTTACGGGCCACTGGAGCCAACGGAACGTGGCAACAGATACATTCTCTCAGTCCAAGATATGCTAACAAAATACGTAATTTTAATCCCGACAGAACACGCAAGCGCGAATGAAGTAGCACGTGCGCTAACCGAGAAAGTAATCTGCGTTTTTGGTCCACCCGCAGCTATAGTTACAGACCAGGGAACACATTTCCAGAATAAAACCCTGGAATACCTCGCGGAAATTTTCGGCATAAATAAATTTTGCACCACGGCTTACCACCCTCAAGCGAATGGATCCATCGAGCGCATGCACCACACGCTGACCGAGTATTTACGAAAATACGTGAGAAAGACCGATTGCTGGGATGACTGGACCGCGATATGCCAGCACGCGTATAATTGTACAAAGCACGAAAGTACACGTTACACGCCGCACGAGCTGCTGTTCGGAATAAAACCACGAACTCCGTCGAGCTTTCCGCGAAAAAACGACGATATCACGTATAACCAGTATATCGAGGAGATGACTACGAACTTAACAGCGCTACAGTCAGTGTCAGTAGTGTCAGTAGTAAGTGTCAGTACCTCACCATATAACCCGCAAATATTCGGGTCCCGAGAAGCCTTGCGTGCCGCAAGAATAAATTATCCTCGTTAACACGAGCATGCCCTTACAGGTTAGCAGTGGGAGTACAACCCGCGGGCACCTTCGAGTCAAACGAGGAAACCACCAACGGATTTATCCACCGATTCCAAGAAAATTTAGGCTTAATTATAGAAAAAATAGCACCGCTCGCGACGTCCAGCACCGACTGGAAAATAATTCAAAAAACGGACTTGCGCGCGTACTTTAAGGCAGGAGAGGTATTAATGAAGCACGCGATGCAAATTATACACGCATGCGGCCCGAAATGCGAAGAAAGTAATATCCTCGAAGAAATAAAAGCGGACAAGCGCCAGGCCGAAAGGGTCGTTGATTTAATTTTAGTGCATGGTGGCGGAGAAGACCTACACAGGCAGCGCCGCTCGCTTTTGCCATTCATAGGCACCGTGCATAAATTTTTATTCGGGACTTTAGACGAGAACGACGAGCGCGAAATCAAAGCCGCAATTCAAGCCATAGACGGCGACACACGTCTCACAGCAGCTCTCCTAGCAAATCAGACCGAAATAGTCAACCGCGCGCTATCCGACTTGGATCAACAAACCGCGCGCTTGCGAGCCCACGTCGTCGAATTAGCTAATCGAACCGCGGCAAATAATAACGACATAGTAACAAACAGCGCAATGAGCAGTCTAAAAACCACCTTACTACAATTTAAGCTAGACACCGAGGTCCTCACTGACGCGATCCTGTTCGCAGCTAAGGGATTAGTCCATCCGCGAATCCTACCTCCTAATACAATTAATCGCGCAGCAAAACAGTCGAAAGCGCAATCTCAAACGCTCCCAATCATGAAAATTTCAAAACTATCGATATTGTATGCCGAGGGCTACCTAATTTACCAAATTGCGATCCCTCTTCTCGATACACAAAAATTTAATCTGTACAAAGCATCGCCCCTACCGGCGATGCAACGAATCCTAAACAGCTCGGAGGTAGCAGCATATATTTGGCCAGAATATCTTTACTTTGCAATGAGCGAATCAAACCGTACCTGTATGCCGCTGCCTCAGGAAAATGTAGGAAAACTCAGGAAAATTAGTAACTTGCTCATAGCCGTAAACCCGGAACCAGTAAGGGAGGTGCACGCCAACGCGGCATGCGAGCAGCGGCTGCTAATCACAACATCCGCGACACACAATTTACACGCACACTGCGATTCACACTTACACTCATAACAAATCGGAAGTTGGAGAAGAATCCAATACGCAAACCTCTCGCGTGGGGTCACCCCCACTGGCATCCTGGACATAATAAATTCAAACTCAATCACACACATACAGTCTTACAAACACACTCACACAAGCGCTCCCAGGTACGGCAATTTCTAACTGTTTTTTTTTTCTGGGCGACGAGGACGTCAGCCCGCGCGACCTCGGACGTGTCACGGACCAGCACGAGGCTCTCCGTTGGCACATCATGTGGTACCAGCGACGATGCAGACGCATCGTCAGCTAGGTAAGACGCTACCTGAGAGCTCGCGCGTGCAGAAGTGCAAGGTGTGCATCCCCACATGCGCGACCGCTCTCCGTCGACGAGTCGCGTCGACGACAGAGCGGGCAGACCACCGGCGACCACGAAACGAATCAGAGCTCCCTGGCTCCGAATAACTCGTTCACCTCACTTCTGTGTGCTTCTTTCCTGCGCCTCCACATGCTCTCTAAGAGCACCCCGCAATTCCGTCACAATATAATTATTAAAACTTTTCCGTTCAATTTTTAAATCTTCCAAATTTGGACTTTATAACGAGTTGCCTTGTGTGCACTCGTTACGTCCCTCTGTCCCCTATACTATATGATCATACTATAATAAACATTCTATCTGTAAATATTCCTGTGTATAACATTCCTTTCAGCAGCAGGTAAGTGAGAGGAGCAGACAGCCATAACACAAAGAGAGAGAGAGAGAGCCGCGCGTAGTGTGTATGGGCGTGTGGCGCCGTCTGCGAGAATGAGAGAGAGAGAGGGAGAAAGATTGCACTGACCACGCAGTCGCGTCTCGCGCCGCGACACTTAGGAGTATAGCGCCGAGCTGTACAGTCGTACCGATACTGCCGCTTTGTTTCCGTGTCTACGCGTACTTTTAAGCTAGAGATATCCGTTCGTGCGTGCGTTCATCTTCTAGAGGACTCCTGCTGCGTCCTTGACCAGATACTTCGTGTGTCGCTGGAATCGGCCTGCTGCTGTTCAGCACCGCGTGTCCATTTGCTTGCCGCTCGACTTCTTGCTGCACCTGGCCACACACGAGGCTTTGAGGCGTCCGTCCTGCTGTCCAGCGTCTGGCCCTGGTCACCTGTCCTGCGCCGCTCCGGTCAAAGCCACGAGGCATTTATCGAGTTCCACGAAGCACTTCTGTAAGTACCTGCCCGATCGCAATACTCTCTCTCTCTCTCTCGGCATTATTCGCTCTGCTCCGTCTCACTTACTCCGCGCTGCTTTTGTACTGATTTCGAGTCTTTACATAAAGAGAAACTTTGCTACTACTCGGCTTGTGTCACTTTGCTCCTGACTCCATCCATTCCCATGCGATTTACTCTTAGTTTATCTCGCGAACTAGCTACGTAGCCAAATCACTCACGATGCCTCCGCGGGCTCACGTGCACGAGGACGTGCACATACAGCAAACTGCGCTAAGGGCCAGGCTTCGCACAGCCTTCAAGAAGCCTGCAACTAGCTGCTACATACTTTTACTCTCGCTTTTTCATCGATCAGTGGATGCGCCACTGATCGTTTATATACGGATGCGAACCCCGTCATTCTTTAATATCCCGGTATAGAATCCCGTTATAGCTTGTCTACCTATAGATGCTGATAAAATAACTCCGTGTGGCTTTCCAACTTCTCAAATTTAATTTTGATTTCAGGATTCAAAATTTATTTTAACAATTTCAACAAATGCACATCTATTATGCTTGTCTCAATTGAAATCAGTAATATTCAATTTTAAATAATATAGCTTTTATTTTATTTTACTTTAGTTAATGAACAAAAACTTATTTTTATATACACTCATATTAGTGTCATATCTATTTGAAATAGATTATGAGATGATCAGACTTTTATGCAATTCATTCTTTAACTAGATTCATACATAATTTTTTTTTTCTTTTTTTGTTGAGGCTAATTTAAACGTCATTATAAAATAACTTTATCAAAGTGACTTTAAATTTAAAACTATGCCACAAAGTGTTGCAGAGTTATTTTAAATAATAATCTCAACAGTTTAACTAATAAATTAGTTTGCCACTTAAATATTTTCTATCATCTATACCTTTCTCTCTCTCTCTCTCTCTCTCTCTCTCTCTCTCTCTCTCTCTCTCTCTCTTTCTCTCTCTCTCTCTCTCTCTCTCTCTTTTATGGAGGCTTCAGTTTTCGTGTGTTGATTTTTCCGTTCGGACCCTTCATATTTATGCCTTACTAGAACAATGGAGCCTTGTAACTGCAGCCCTTGTGACTATCGTGTGTTGTCGATACTTATAGAAATTCTTTCCTTTTCACTTTCTCTTTTCTAGCGCGTCACAGATTTTTGAATATTCTTTGTCACAAAATTTCATGCCATTGTAACTAAACAAATCTCTGAAACAAATTATCTTTGTTAAATCGATAATTTAAATTTTCACTATTTACAAGTAAACAAAATTAATTTTTCATATCTTTTATAATGTGTATCCTTTTATAGATGAATAATTATCCACTTATGTTGAACCTGAGCAACTTTATTATATTCCATTCTTATGTTCAACTAAGATTTTGTTTGAAACTATCATTATAATTTTAGATCACGGATCATTTTACTGCTATATTTTCTGTAGCTTTATTCTCGAAAATCGTTGCATTTAAAAATGCCATTCTTTTTCACATCACACATTATGCACTCTTGATTTTCTTTCAGTTTAAATGTAATCTTATTTTACTCAAATGCACATTCAACCAAGATTCAGAAATCCACAGTTTTAAATAAAACTTTACGTTTACTTTACTTTACTGGCCTTTTCAATATTTAAACTCTTAATTATTTTCTTTTTCGACAATCTATGCGATTTCAACTCACTTCAGTATTATCACTTTTTACAATCACTTGATATTATCACAAACTTCTTATTTAAATGCAGTCTGTATTATAATGCATTTCACAAGCGGAGATATTTAGTAATCGAACCAAACGATTAAACACATTTTTACACAGTGAAATTATTTAACTATTTAATCACGTTATCTGGGCCCATAACCTATTGGAAATGGGAAACAATTACAACACAGAATATCTTTTCTTGATAAAATCAACGTTTATTCTGAGACGCATAGAAGGAGCAAGCATATCTGAACCCTATGACGTTCTGTCGGAGACTAACTGTAGCTAGCGCATATCGAGAGTGCAGAAGGGAAAGGGAAAATCCCTAAAACAATGTACATGCAATCCCTAATGCAATGTACAGGCCCTACTATATAACTCGCAGAAGGACTCCAGATGGAAAGGCCCACTGAGAAGTCCGCGGCCCGTTACAACGTGTCGCAGCACGTCGTACCGTAGCGCCGCTACCCGAGCTTATATTCATAAAAATATAAACGCATAACTAGAAATATTCATAAAAACATAAACGCATACTAACCCTTCTTAGCTATAAATGCACTCAAGATTTAGTTTTGAAATACGGATATTTCCAACAATAACTTTATGCATATTATGGGAATTTCTCCTAAGGGCATAGTGACTCAAGGTACAGTAAAGTTATCGATAATGGGCACAAAAAACCTCTTTCATGTTCTACCTGCTGAAACTCCGTTAGGAGAATATTTAATACTCGGAAATCCGTTCTTGTATCACGAAAAAGTGAACATCATGTTCGGGGACAAAATGTTGATTACCGAAAGCCAACCTATAACTCCAGTTCCGTTGGTACATAAAGATTTCCCAGAAAACGAGGTAGATATGGACGAGAAATATGATCCTACGAGACACAAAAAGCTACAAGTCAAAAGTGCTACATCTTACTATATGAAGTACGAATTTCCGTATGGAAACGAAAATATTGAACCAGAAATGTTGAAATTACCGTAAAAACCTTTTAGTTATAAGGGTTTTAAGTCACACGGAAAAACAGTCTTTAAATTACCAACCAGAGCCAAAGTGCCAATAAGAATCCCAGCCACGAATGACTCAGTAGTGGGAGAAGCGTACCTGCGGCGAATAACTACTGTCCCCGAATATATCTTGAAGAAGCAGCAGTTACCAATGAAACCGGATACTGCTACGCTATGGCAATAAATACGAGAGAAGATTCAGTTGAGATTGAAATCACTCCTCAATATCTCAAACCTTTTGATCTGAGCAAAGACGACGACTTCCTCGAGTTTCCGCTGGAGGGCGAGCCCATTACGAACCTGGAAGATAGAGTAAAATTCATCATGGAAAAAGTACAGCAATCATATCATACACGCGAAGGATTGAGGCAAATACAGCGAATAGTGAGAATATACTCACATTCGTTTTACTTGCCTGGAGATCCAGCCCCAAGAACAAACCGCGTGAGACATAAGATTCGGACAACAGACGATAAACCTGTCCAAGACGAGGAGTTATTCAACCAGCTACAGAAACTCCTGGACGCCAATTTTATCCGGCGTTTTAACAGTCCGTTTTGCAGTCCTTGTCGAATTGCCCCAAGAAACCGGGACCAGATGGCAAAAGAAAATTTCGCTTAGTTATAGATTACCGAAAACTGAACGCCAAGACCATCAAATATGCCCAGCCTCTACCTTATATTTTAGAGATACTTGAGCAAATCAATAGTGCACAGTATTTTTCAGTTTTTGATCTAGCAATGGGTTTTCACCAGATCGAGCTGGAACCCGAGGATATACAAAAGACTGCTATCAACACTAAGTATGGCCATTTTGAGTACTCATGTATGCTATTTGGCCTTTCCAATGCACCCCCGACTTTTCAACGGCTGATGGACTGTGTTTTATCAGGTTTATAGGATATGGAAATGTATGTTTTCCTCGACGACATAGTGATCTATGCAACGAACCAAACCGAAATCCTCCAATTTCTTGGATTGGCAGGCTATTATAGACGATTTATTCTCAACTTTGCGGAGAAGGTTCAACCACTAAATTCCCTGCACCAGAAGAATAAAAAATGGGAATGGACCGATGCGCAAACACAAAGTTTTGAAACCTTGAATCATGCCCTCTTCGAAGCACCGGCGTTGGCCTCTGTGGATCTCAATAAACCTCTTATTTTGACTACGGACGCTAGTGACGGAACCATTGGAGCAGTCCTCAGCCAAGGAGAACCGGGAGACGATAATCCGGTAGCGTATATGTCCAGGTCCCTCAACAAGGCGGAAAAGAACTACTTAGCTACTGAAAAGGAATGTCTCGCGGCGATTGACGCAGTGGATTACTTCTGTTACGTCCGAGCGACGAACTTAATAAATCTCCGTTTTGAGTTAGCTTTCGCTGAACTCGGGATGGAGTCGTTCCCTAGGATTATGCTTTATTAAACGCGTTATAACCAGATATATTACAAAAATTAACCCAACCCACACTAATGAGCAAGCTTTGCTGCACTGTATGTCAAAAGGCCTCCGACTAGCAAAGTCCAGTTAGCCCTCCAGGCAACTCGACAAGTTCTCCCAAAAAGTCTTGTAAAATGAGCAACAGCTTTCGAAGCCTGCTCAATTCACTAATTCCCACCCTTGAATATTTAATGAATTATTTATTTAAATTTGTACTTACTTCTTTTATTTGAAGACCGTGAATCCTAAGTTTACTAGCATGTAAACCCCTTCCTTCCTTCTTATTTGTTATAATTATTTGTTTACTTATTTATTTTTCGAAACTCAATATTTTTAATTTTCAAGAAATATTCTTTTTATTTTTAAGACTAAAACAAACTTTACCGATCCCACAACCACCAAGGTATGGGTACAAAGTAATACTTATAACTTTATAGAGAGCAACCACCTCGGCTGAACTCCTCGACCAGACTGATTTTCAAAGTGACGCTTTTCCAGCGCGTCACCAACGCATTGCATCATCCCCTCTATACAGATTTTTCCCACAGGCCCTTCCCCTTGGGTCCACATCAGCTCCCTCTATATCGGCCATCGACCTATTGCGTCGCTTCCTTCCGCTTCGTCTCCACCTCTTCCGGCCTTCTCCCTTACTGCCTTCATCTCTACCCACGCTACCTTTCTAGTCTTGCCGATTTCCGCTAGATGGCCCTTCCTGTACTATTTTCCAATTTTCTTTTGTTGCATTCCTGATAATTTACTAAATTTACAATAGTTTCTTATATTTTAGTTATCTCATTATGTAATATTTATTCTAAACTTAAATTAGCAATTTATTCAATATAATTATTTTATTAAAACTTTCTCTATAATAATGTTCATAATTAATCTAATCTAATATTATTACTATATTTATCGAATCATTATAATTAACTATTTCCTAACGTTTAACTATTTCAATCTTACAATTATTGTAAAATCTGTGCGAGTACTTAATACTTTCCACGCCACGGATGCGAGTTCCTTTCTTATAAAAATATTATAAATAAACTATGCACAGTTGTAGCTTACTGCTTTTTAACTGTCCATACTTTATGTGAATCTAAATTTTGATTTTATTTATAAACAATGCTTCTACTCTGAAAATATACTTGCTTTGTATAGCAGTATGTTGCTTCGCATCTGCGACGCGAAACTCAAAAACTTGCGGAGTTTTCGACAAACAAGGTCATTAGGCTATTCGATTTTCCGTGAATTCCGTCTTGGATTTTACCGCCTACGCACACATCTTACGATAGGGCCTGCCCGTCCCTTAATGATCCTCGATCGCTCGGTTCGCACGCTCTTAATGACTATTTGTCCAGACTGCCTAATTGCACAGTCTAGATGTTAGCTCGCACTATTCTAATACCTACGCAGATTATTTATACATTTTTTCTGTAAATGCACGATATTTGCTATTTTCCTTCAGACATTACCTGTACGGTAGACACTTCAACATCTACGGAGCTTACAAACCATTGACATGGATCGATTCCCTGAAGGATCCCATGAGCAGATTGAACCGCTAGAGACTGCAACTAAGAGGATACTATTATTCATTCCGGTACAAACCCGGGAAATTAAATACAAACGCGGACGCGTTGTCCCGAAATCTGATAGACAAGAGGATTTTAAAGGAACCAGAAGTCCAGAATAATCCGGTCCCGAGTGAACTCGTGGGAGGGGAGGCTAGAGTTGTACCAACAGTCCCTAAACCAACTGAAACCTCCCTTGCTAGACAAAATCTTAGCAACAAAACGAGCACTCCGGAAGGCCAGAAAAAGAAACCGGGGCGAAAACCAGGTTCCAAGAGCACCGTACCAACTGTACCTAAAGGGGTGGAGGGCGGCTAAGCGAATTCGGACAGCAGCACCATAGCAAAGCAATTAAAGTGGAGGAAAGCGGACGCACCTAAAATAGTAGCTTTTTCAGAACCACTAGTGACTTTATCAGAATTTTCGTCCGGAAGCTGCGTCGAATCGTCGGACGTCACTCTTACAGAGGACAACTGCACTAAAACATCGGACCCACCATCCATACCACTGTGTAACAAATCCATCCTTCCTAGTCTGGTTCGTAACGACTCCACGCCGGAAGTGGAAACGGCTACAGAAGTAGAGGACTACGAGAAAAGCCTAGGCAAAAGTGAGGTGGAAGAAGTTATACAAGGAATCGCCGGACAAGTCAATAGATAGCGTCCTAAACCTAAAACATATCCAACGAAGAGCGTGAATTAATCGCCCTCGAAGGATTCGTCCTCATCAAGCAGCGAGGCACCGCTTAGTAGGACCTTAATTGCAGTCAACAATGAGAAGGTCTATGCCCGGACAAGTGATGGACAACAGCGAGTTCCACGAACTGTCCAGTATAGACAAAGACGGCACCGTTATCAGCAACGACATAATAAACCAGGGCAATAATAGAGGTGAAGAAACGACGCTTAACCAGAAACCGTCACCATGCTGGGACAACTATATGGAACAACATCCCGAGACCACGTATTACCAAGGACAAGAAAGTGAGGACCCGGATGACAAGGAGTGGGACATACAAAATGCGTCCAACTGAAGAATTCAGTAAATAAAGGCAGGATAAGACCGTGCCTAGCAGCACTTTGAGAGAGTGGATGTTAGAGTACGCCGAAAGTCAAAAGCCAGTCCAATACGTGCGAAGTCTCCTTTAAAAACCACAAAAGCAAGCTCCACTGCTTGGAACGATGAGACGTTGCATACAACCAATTGGCACAACTTATCGACTATAGAACAAGAAGATAGCGCAGAAGAAATGAAAGATGAGAGTCAACCGTCAAAAACTAAACGGACAGATCAAGTTAGTGGAAAGACAACTGCTATAAAGGACAAGTTATGCACTAAGAATCGAAGCGACTCAGGCAGTTCGAGCGAAAGGGTTAAGCAAGTTGTCGACAAAGAACCTGTCCTGCCACCTACTCCAACTACATATTGTTGTGGACGAGTTCGAACGTTGTGTTTCGAAAGTCGAGAAGCGCACGAAGCGACCCCTAGCAACGGATCAACGAAGCCGCGTATGTTGTTGTTTTTGATCAGTCTGGTTATGACTATTAATAATGAGTGAGGTAGACGGGAGGATTATTTAAGATAAAGTACTTTATTGTAATGGATATTTACAGAGCATGCCGAGCATGCGTGTGCTCTCCAAGAGCGTACAGCAACGAGTGGGCAGTGTCGTAGTCGCGCAGACTATATGTCGTACGACTCACATATATATATAGTACTGGTGGGGAGTCGCACATGTGTGTGTCTATCCTATATGCTATGCTACCTACGGTGCGCAACGAGACGAGACTCACTGTCGAGTAGTTGCGCTCAGCGCTTCTGCGCATCCTATCTCTAGATGCTATAGTATAGTGTACATACAAATGTACTATTCATATTCTAACAATGACAGCTAGTGAGAGCTGACGTGTATCAATAAAGAATCTCAGTTTGTGTTCTTTTTATAATACGTGTGTTCTTATTAAGTATACCCGAACCCGAGTATAACATTTTGGGGGCTCGTCCAAGTGTACTAGTGTTGAGTGACTTTCCTGTATGCAACATCGATCTGGCAAGATGCTTCCGAGAACACCGAATAAGCCAAACGAACCAGCACCATCCTCTAACACTTCACAAGATGAGGAGGATCTATTGACTTTTGATGAGCAGACCTCGGAGCAGATAAATCCAGAGAACACAAATGTTTTCGGACTCACACTATCATCAGAGAGACCAATCCTTTCTTCACACACCAATGTTCCGAATCCTACATTGGTGACTGCCATAAGGGAAATAAACGATTTGAAGACACGACTTGAGAACAAACATGCTCTTCGAGAAGATTCGGAGACCCGTTTATCACAACGTTCTGTAGAAGAAGTAAACCTCTCCGACGAGCTTCGGCGACGGGATCAGGATTTGATCTCTGAGAGATGGCTTCGTGAGGAAGGCGAGGAGAAAATAAAGCGCCTGGCTGAAAATATCGAGAGGTTACAACGAGCAAACAATGCATTTCTCGCAGAACGGTTGGAGTGGACGAAGAAATATCAGGATCTCGAACGTCGATTAATTCAGCTAAGTCGTTCAAATATTTCTCACACAAATTCCATTACACCGAATGACGCACTCAATAGGTTAAGGCCTAACAATATTCAACCACCGAACACTACACAATCAACACAAAGTATTAATTTGGGTTATAATCTCAAACCGTATACTTATGATGGTTCAACACCGTTGCGTAAGTTTTTGAATCAGTTGCGATTAATTGCTAAAGCAAATAATTGGGACAGTGCTCAGATGATGATTGCTTTAGCTGCTGCTTTGCGGGGAAAAGCCAAATCTGTTCTTGATAATTA
The DNA here is from genome assembly GCA_012977825.3 of Pteromalus puparum. Lineage (NCBI taxonomy): Eukaryota > Metazoa > Arthropoda > Insecta > Hymenoptera > Pteromalidae > Pteromalus > Pteromalus puparum. The sequence continues at coordinate 14,717,685 of CM053171.1, forward strand.
TAAAGATACTGATCCAATAGATTTTGGAAAATTAAAATCAAGTTTACAGTTGCGTTTTGGTGATGCACATTTTGCACCAACGTACTATTCCCAATTCCAGAATAGACGTCAACAACGAGGTGAAGATCTTCCAACATTAGCTGCTGATCTTCTGAGATTAGCAGGTTTGGTTTACCCTGATTGTCTTTTTGAAGTTCAGGACAAAATCGCCTGTTCGCAATTTATAGTTGCTATTTTCCGCAATTCAATCAAAAAAGTTCTTCAAACTTTGTTCAACTGGGTTGCTTCCCACTATTGTTTTGTACTTATTGTTTTTAAAAAAGTTCTTCAATTAAAAAGAATTACTTCGCTTCAAATTGCTCTGGCAAGAGCTATGGAAGATAAAGTCATTGAAGATCAAGGCAAGCGATTTCAAAATCCAGTTCAAAAAAATGTTAATACCTTTTCATCGCTTCAGAAAAATGCTAGTTCGTCATCTCAGCCATCAGGCAGACAAAATTTTCAAGATTTTATAAAAGGAATTGAGTGTTGGATTTGTGGTGAAAAAGGACATTTCAAGTCTCATTGTCCGACTTTGAAGAAAAATCAGGGAAACTAGGTTATGTTAGGCTTTCTGGAGTGAGTTCAACGATACGTAATAAAGCTCAAAATGTTATTGATTCTTCTTTGACTGAACACTATGTTAACAGGATTAATGGGAATTCGAAAAGTTTTTATTTTGATGGTTTGGTTAATAACAAAAAATGCAATTTCAAAATAGATTCTGGTTTTGATGTGACTGTTTTAAACACTAAATTTGTAGATCAAAATAGTTTAAGAATTGCTATTGGCTCTAAAATACTGAAATATCCTACAGGAGAGGACGTTGCTGTAAAGTTCATGATTTCGGCTGATATAAATTTGGGAAAATTCTCTGCCACTCTTAATGTTTTTGTAAGTGAAATAACTTATGACTGCATACTTGGAAGTGATTTTCTTAATCTAACTGGTATTTCGAATATTTTTACTATAATCATTTCTAGTACTCCAAGTTCAGTCAACAGTAATAGTGATTGGCAGGTTTGTAGGATAGTTGATTTGAGTAATGGCATACCAGATTCTTTAAAAGAAGTCTTTGAAAAGAATTCTAAAGGTTTGACTTTAGAGCAGCAGGAATAATTTGCTTAATTGCTCATCAAATTTGAGGACATTTTTAAAGATGACAATGTTGCAGGAAAATGTAATTTAGTTGAACATACAATTCAACTAACTGATCCGAGACCTATCAAACAACCTCTTCATGAAGTTCCTATTCATTTTGAAGAGGAGGTCAGACAGTGTATGGAAGATATGAAGGCACAAGGAGTAATAGAGGAGTCTTCTAGTTCTTGGTGTTCTCCAGCAGTCATGAAACTGAAAAAGGATGGTACCATTCGGTTTTGTGTAAATTTTCAGAAAGTAAATACAGTAACAGTTAAAGATTCCCATCCTTTACCGAAAATTGACGATACTCTTGATAGATTGTCTGGATTTTCTTGGTTCTGTATATTGGATTGGAAAAATGGTAATTGGCAAATTAAAATAAGGGTGGAAGACAGAGAAATTACAGCTTTCTCTATTGGTGATGGATTATGGCAATTTACTGTTATGCCTTTTGGTTTATGTAATGCACCTGCTACTTTTGAACGTCTTATGGAAAAATTACTTCGTGATTACTTGTTTAAATTCTGCCTTGTGTACTCGGATGATGTTATGGTTATGGCTAAATCCTTTGATGAGATGTTATGTAATTTAGAAAAGATCTTCTTGCGCTTTCGTCAGGCTAATCTACGATTGAATGAAAAGAAATGTGTTTTCTTTCAAAAATAAATAGAATATCTTGGTCATGTTATATCTGAAAATGGAAAAGTTACTGATCCAAAAAAGATCAAAAGAGTCATAGAGTGGCCTGTCCCAAAGAATAAGAAAAATCTTAAGAGTTGTATTGGTTTTTGTTCTTATTACAGGCGTTTCATTAGGGGATTTTCTTCAATAGCAAAACCTCTTTATAAACTAACTGAAAAATCGAGTAAATTCATTTGGTCAGAAGATTGTCAAAAAGCTTTTTCTAAATTGAAAGAAGTACTTACAACACCTCCTGTTTTAGGTTTTCCATCTCTTGATCATGAATTTATATTAGACACTGATGCTTCTGACCATGGAATTGGTTCGGTACTCTCCCAAGTTCAAGATGGTGTTGAAAGAGTTATACGTTATTATAGTAGGGTTTTCACTAAACCAGAAAAAAGTTATTGTGTGACTCGTCGTGAATTATTGGCTATTGTAAATTCTTTGGATAATTTTCATCGTTATCTCGTTGGTAAAGAGTTCTTAATTAGAACGGACCATGCTTCTTTAACTTGGCTACTTTCCTTTAAGAATTTGGATGATCAATTGGCTCGTTGGTTGGAAAAACTTGGTCAGTATAATTACAGAATTCTACACAGAATGGGAAGTTCACATGGAAATGCTGATGGACTTTCAAGGCGTCCATGCAAAGAATTATCTTGTGGGTACTGTTTGAGGGTAGAGGAGAAATTTAATTCTGAGGAAACTGTTTTTCGAATCGTTTTTGAGGAAAACATTTCAAGTGACTGGAAGAAAAGCCAAGAACAAGATCAAACTATTTCTTTTATTGTCGAAAGTATACTAGATAAAAAGAAACCAGTATGGCAAGATATTTCATCACTTGACGAGTTTTTAAAAATTTACTGTTCTCAATGGAATTAATTTGTTTTGAATCAAGGAATTTTATTTAAAGAATGGGTTTCACCTGATTTAAGTTATAAGGTTCTTCAATTGGTTGTTCCTAGACATAAAGTTAATGAGATTTTACAAGAGGCTCATGATTTTCCTTGTCGAGGTAATTTTGGTATAAATAAAACTTTGGAAAAGATTAGAAAGAGATTCTATTGGGCTATTTGTAAAAATGATGTCGAAAATGGTGCAAAACTTGTAAAATTTGTGTTTCTAAAAAAGGTCCTTCAGATAAAGGACAAAATGAATAAAAAATGTATAATTCAGGTATTCCGTTTGAAAGACTTCAAATGGACATTTTAGGTCCTTTTCCAATTTCTTCTTCTGGAAATAAGTACTTGCTTGTAGTAACAGACACTTTCACAAAATGGGTTGAAGCTTTTCCTCTCTCAAATATGAGAACAAAAACTATAGAAGAAGTTTTTGTAAATCAAGTTGTCTGTAGATATGTTCCTTTGGAAGTCATCAAGGAAAGAATTTCGATTCTAGACTTATTAAAGAATTGTCAGAACTATTGGGGATTAAAAAGACACGAACCACATCTTTACACCCACAATCAAACGGTCAACTAGAAAGACAACACCAAACATTTTTACATTACTTGACTAAATTTGTATCAGATAATCAAAAAGACTGGGATCGTTGGGTTTCACTGCCCCTTTTGGCTTACAGATCTTCTAAACATGCGACAACTGGAGCAACCCCAGCTGAGATGTATACCGGTTTCGACCTCCGACTCCCCTTAGATCTGGTCCGAGGGAGCCTACCTGAGAAGGATGTGATGGAAAAGGATGAGGGTTACATACATCAGCTGCGGAGGAAACTCGACATGATCCATGAATCTGCCCGGACACAAATTGACATGAAAACTGAAACGACAAAGTCTTGGTATGACAAACGAGCTCAGCACGTCGAATACGCCTAAGGTCAGAAAGTTTGGTTCTTTAACCCTCGAAGAACCAAAGGGAAGACTCTTAAACTACAGTCAGACTGGATTGGACCTTGGGAAGTAGTCAAGAAAATCAAAGATGTAGTCTACTGCATTAGACAATTACCAAGATACAAGCCGAGAGTTGTCAACATTAACCGACTTGGGACATACACAGATCGATAAGAAGACTGCTCTGCTCACGGTTTTTTTGAGCCATAGTTTTTCCCGTGGGCGTGAAGGTGAATGCCGGAGCAGGGACTTGAGGTGTGGTACCATGGCATAGCAACTCCCCATTCATGTCTGGAGATTTTTCTTTTGAGAATTCAACCGCTTGAAGCTTGAATTCAGTTACATTCCTAGAATAACTGGTTTGTTTAGATTGTCGGGACGACAATCTGGAAAGGAGGGAGCAATGTTGTGGACGAGTTTGAACGTTGTGTTTCGAACGTCGAGAAGCGCACGAAGCGACCCCTAGCAATGCGTAAACCCTCCAGCAACAACACCCTTACCACACATAGTAGAACAAACAGACGCGAAAGGAAGGTTAAAGTTGCTGAGTACAAGGGAATGCATGACTCACATAAAACATAATATAGTCCTGGGTTGTCCTCCCACTTTTGATCAGAATTATATATATGTTGTTTTAACATGGAGAGGAGTTCAAACATTCATAATATATTCCACTTTGTCTCCAAAGACCTGAACTTGTCCACAGGCACAAACAAACTACTCGTGGACATAAAAGCTATCTATCAAGAAGATCTAGTGAAAGCAGGAGCCGAAGTAGGGGACGTAATCATAACTATCAACCGTAAACCTTACATATTTAGCCTAGTAATAACTGACAAGATTGGAGATGAAGTACAGCTAAGCGACCTGAACAAGTGCCCAGACACGTTACAGGAACCTACCTTAGAAAAGAAACTACGTTCTTTTCGAATAGCTAGAACAGGTGAGCTGACGGACACGTTACCTAGAAGAACCTCGGTGCAAAGATTCAAGGAAGTCTTCCATAAGGTTAACATGGCAATAACATTTTGCTATGGGAGATACAGGACACTACCACCAGAGTATCGCTTGGCGGTATTAGAAGACTATCACAAAAGCTTATTTGCAGGACACAGAGGAATAGGTAAAACCTACCGACGCGTCCGGGAAAAATACTATTGGAAAAGAATGAATGAAGACATTCATGAGTTTGTCCGCAAATGCCAAATATGTCAAGAACAAAGACTGGTTAGAATTAACACGCGGGAGTCAATGTTAATAACGGATACACCGAGTAAGGTGTTCCATAAGGTAGCTATCGACACAGTGAGGCCACTCTGCAAAACTACGGAAGGAAATCTGCATATCATGACCATGCACTGTCAATTTTTGAAATTTTATTTAGCAGTACCGATCCCAAATATAAAAGCAATCACCACCGCAGATGCCTTATCTAGACATCTATTCGCACAATATGGAGTACCTCGCATTATATTGAGCGACAGAGGCAGAAGCTTCCAAAATAAGTTATTATCGGAGCTGTCGGAGTTTTACCAGTTCAAGCTAAATACAACAACAGCGTACCACCCTCAGTCTTACGGATCGTTAGAAAAAAGCCATGTGGTCCTGGCGGACTTCTTGAGAAACAAGGCGTCTAGCAAACAGGACTGGGACAAGGTGGTCCCGTTCGCTCTGCACGAGTACAACACATCAGTACATGCATCGACAGTTTATACCCCATTCGAGCTAGTATACGGACGTCTAGCCAGAACTCCAAATAAGTTACCTGATGAGTATGAGTTAAAAATGTATAACGCATATATACAAGGTCTGACAAAATGTTTAAGGGGACCTAACCACCTTAAATTGTCAAAAAATGAAAAATTGGATTTTATTTTTATATTAAGATTAAATTGTGTAAAAAATGTATTAAACAAACATATAAATCTGTGCAGTTGACCAACTTTATTAATTATTTCCACGAGTAATCGTGTAGATTAGAACAATCAGCATCTGTCGCACCGAGAAGGAGACTACGTCATCCAGTGCGCTAGTTGATACGATTGTAATTGTAAGTCGCTTTAGTATAATCATCTAATATTATTCTCACAACATCTTAGCGAACAAACAATAGCATAAGTCAAGTGAATAACAAAATTCTGTAACATCAAACTGTCTGTGAAGTAGAGTGGCCAGGTCCCAAGCCAATAAAACCAAACATAACAATTTAGATGACTCCTGTATTAATTTATTCATAAATAATAATAAATGACTATAGAATCCTAAATCCCTAAGAAACCCTTTAGCCAAAAACTTCGTAAATATAAGGACTATAAAACATCCAATCGTAGCCACGGACAGCCAACAAAGTCCGTTCAGCTATCACAGCCCGGACAAGTTCCAGCTCGGACAGACAAGTGTTCGACTGAGAGAGAGTGCGGACACAAATCATCGTCCACACGTATGAACGGACACACTGGTGCCCAGAAGTAACTACACGCGTCACGAATATTATCCAGTCAAGCGTATTCAGTAACAATAAGGCTCTCGAGCCTATGCTAGTTTCCGCGAATTAAATAAATATTTGTAGAACTCGCGCAGCCCGTATTCATACTAAATACGGTGTTTACAGCGGTAACATTGGCCGCCAATTTTACCGCCGCCCGGTAAATTGGCTGGATTTATCCATATATTTTTTCCCGTTTTACCTACGTACGTAGCAGAACAGTCATTGCATTCAATTTAATAGACTACGTGGAGTTCAGGCCAGTATCGGTTTTTGTTCCTGGGATAGAGGTATCCCTCGACAACGTACCCGAGGTCCTACATTTATTTTTCTTAAAGAGGGCTGAGAGGTACGGCGGTTGCCCTATGCAAAATGCTTTGTACATTAACACCGCCGTAAAATACGTTCTACGCTCTTTAGTGTCCATCCAACGCAGATTCCTCCTGGATGGAGAGATGCTCGCACCTCCTCACACCACAAATATACCTCACACATGAATTCTTCAACCTCTGCAGTTTAGTTTGGAGCTCCTCTGACACGTCAAGATACATTAAAGAGCAATAATCTAGGTGGGAGGCAACAAGAGCGCTGGCCAGCTGCGTATGTAATGCTTCGTCGGTACAGGATCTAAATGATCTGAGTCCATAAAGAGCTCTGTTAACCTTTCGGCTAACTGCATTCACCTGCGGTTTTGAAGTTAACTTCGAATCCATGACTACTCCGAAGTTAGTTACAGTATTGACAAATGGAACAAACCGACCCGTCTGCACCTCGATACCAGGCAGGTTCAACCCCTTGTAACGACCCTGAAGCAAGGGCAAAAAAAAGAAATTATAAAAGTATAAGTTAAAGCGCGGACGTCAGAGACGAACTGAAGCGCTAAGAAAGTTCGAGAAACGGGTGTAGTTCAAAACGCGGATCAGCGCCGAACCAATCAGCGAGCAGCTGCAGCGGCGGACCGGAGGGGGAAGAAACAGCAGCGCTTCGGCGCAGGTGCACGCCACAGCTTAAAAGGGCGGCTTGTGCAGCTCCCGGCGTCATTCGCTCGAGAGAGCTCGAACAGGAAGGAGCACTAAGTCTCCTGACTAAGAAGAAATTTCTCGTAGCTACTTCTTTTGACGCGCGAGACGAGAGACTTTGGCAATATGTCCGTTGTCTTGTACTCAGCGTTCTTAAAGTAAATAAAATTTCAGCTGTATATAAACGCAGGAACAATAAACTATTTGTTCATATATAATATATATATATATATATATATATATATATTTCTTGTATTTTTTACTTTCCAGCTTTTCGTATAGTACTACTTCAGAGGCAATACGTCCTCTGAAGGTTAACTATACACATTTTTAATTTTAAATTTTACATTACGTCCTTGGAGAAAGTTCTATAAGAAGAGTATTTTAAATAGCAGTACGTCTGTTCAAAAGAATTTCTTAAAACATTTTCTTTTTAAAAAAAATCAAACATAAGTTTTTTTTAGGTAGATTAGACTTGGCTGTAAGGAATCAGCCGAGATCGAATTATCATAAATAAGAAAATTTTAAATTACAAAATCTTTATAAGAGAATGAATTCAAATACCATGATATCCCGGACCACAAAAATATAAAATAAAATATACGAGCACGGTCGGAGTGTTTCACCCTGCAGTTGATTTATATTATGCTCTGATCCAAAAATGATTGATCCGAAAATATTTGTTTAAAAATGTTAAATATGACAAAAATTTTGTTTAAATTGAAGATAACTTTCTAATATTTAATTTACTTACAAATCCCTACACTCATGTCTGAACTATGTGTATTTCAAACGTGTTTGTAAAGTTCTAGTGCTCTTCGATGCCTTGAACTGAAGTAAGTCTGCGGTGAGTGAAAAAATGGAAATTGTGAATTTTGGCTTTCGGAGACATGTTGCACCTGGTATTTGGTACATATAAAAATTGTTTCTTGTTCTCTATAGTTTTTGTAAGTTTATATATTTGTTTAATACATTTTTTAAATAATTTAATGTTAATATAAAAATAAAATCCGATTTTTCATTTTTTGACAATTTAAGGTGGTTAGGTCCCCTTAATGTAAATACTAAACAGTAAGGGCCCCAAGATCGAGCCCTGTAGGACGCCTAGGTTTGCTGTTAGCCAAGATGATCCTCTGTTGAATTTAGTAACCACTCTTTGGTTACGTCCTGATAAGTTAGACATGACCCATAGAACCACTAATCTAGAAATGCCCATCATGATTAGCTAACGTAGTAATCTCGAGGAGGAAATCGAATCAAATGCTTTACTGAAGTCAAACAGTAGTAATTTCTACTCATAAAAATTATCTATTTTTGCCACTAATTATGAGTATTAACTACCATTTCAAAACCGAATATCAAAAAATCATATATGAGAAAAAATACGAAAAAATCCTTCCCGGGGTCTGAAAATAAGTTGAAACAAATTGTAAGGCTCGCACCTGCAACAAAGATTTCCTAACTCTGCATGTTTGAAACAATGCAAAACCACTTTCCAACACGCGAAAAGGGCCTTGTGACACTGTTTTTTTGTCCTTTAACTTTAACAAAAAATAGCCATTTTTCAATGGCACGTAATTAATTTCTTAAAGCACAAATAGAAAATCCAGATGATGAGGGTAGAAGCACAGTAAAAGAGCTTTAATTTAAAATAAAATTCGTTAAAAATACTTGATTTCGTCAAAAGTTACATGAAATTGAAAATATACAAAAATTATGAACAAGGAACTTGATTTTACTTTTATTATTTTTCCATATTTTCAATTTCACGTAACCTTTGACCAAATTAAGCAGTTTTAGCGTTCTATTTATAATTAAAATATTTTTACCGTACTTTCACCCCAATAAGCTGGATTTAGGGTTTGCGCCGTAAGAAATTAAATTAAAACAATATCACAAGGCACTTTCCGCGTTTTGGTTAGGTTTGTCGTCGGTCGCGGAGGAATTCATCTAGTCTCATAAAAAAACGCGAGACAAGCGTGCTTTTTTAGTGTAAACGTGAGAGCCGTGTGATGGGGTCACTTTCGCTGAAAAAATATACTCCAAGGAGTACGTGGAATATTAATATATCGTCAAGAGAGCGGAGTGATGAAGCACTGATTTTCAACCTACCAATGGCAAACGACAATCCTCTAATATATATATTACAAGAACAAGCAATACTAGGAATAGGAGTATCCCTCTGCCGAAAATCAATAAAACAGTAAGCAAGAAAATCAGCTATTTTATGGCTGTTAATGTTTACAATAGATTAAAGAGTGATCTCAAAACTTTAAAAGCTAACAAAGTGACGATTAAAAAGAGACTAAAAATATTTATGAAAGAATATATCATACTCGAAAACTAAGCGTTATTCATAACTTTTGCGAAAGTTGTTATAAAAATTATGTAAGTTATTATTTCAAATTTTGGTTGAAGTTATTTCTTTTCTTTTTTTTAGTTTTAAGTCTTTTGTACCAACCCTATGTATAGAGGCAATTAATTTTGGCTCTATATGATGCCCTCATTTAAATAAGGCATTTTGTGTATGGTAATAATAAACAATTTTAATCGCGTGTACAATCCCAGGAACTGAGTAGCGATGCATTAACCCGCAACATATGGTTGAGCTGTTGTGGTTAATTTACATTTTCTAATATTTTGCTAACATAGCACATTTTTTTAACTTTAAAACTTTGAACTTAGATACTAGATATTTAGTTACAAGAAACTACTTTGCGCCCAAATCCGGGAATAATGCGAGATTTGGAAATGATAAGCCAGGTTAAAAAACAGCACACACTAGTTAAAGAATACTCGAAGATTTATTGATACAGGTAAGTTCTAAATAAGCGCAACTGCTCTGCTCGGCGGCCTAACCGAGAAGGATGAACTCAGGCGCGTTCCCGCGCGCTACACCGTGGTGGAGCCGGAAAGGCTGGCATTAGAAGACGGCAGCTGACTCGCCTAGTCAAAGTCAAGCCTGGACTAGAGCTGTTGCTTCCGTCGACCTCAGAGATGCTCATCACGGACTCATACAGATATACTAAAAGTATTTGTTTTAACTTACTTCTTTGAGTGATGACAACCAGTGATCACTTTTGTTTTTCTCACTAATCAAAGATTTGGTATTCCTTTAGAATTCTAAAATCTAAAAATTATGTTGTGTGTCTATTTATAGTAAAATGATTTTCATTACTGTGCAATTATAGCAGCCCGCGAATGGCGCCTTAGTGTTGGAAATAGGTGATACTTATAAATTAAGATGAAAAACAATTTATACTGCTTATTTTTTATTGATATATTAAAATATAATTCATTGTAAGTTACAGGCATGGCAGATAAGAAACATTACTATGATCTAATCCATGTTTGTCTTCAGTTTTCCAACTTGACACTGAAATGTGAGGTGGTGGTAAAAAACTTCGGAGTGACTGAATAAGCTGGATTGTATCGATTAAAGCTGAAAACATTAAATATTGTGTTTGAAATACATACTTAAACATTTAGATAAAGTTATTTAGTAGCTAAACAATGGTCCTCAGAATTATATGAGGGCCTGATATAACTTATTTCAAAAGATACAAAATAATAAATATAATCAGAATGATCAAACGAAATGTGACATTTGATGTTCCATGCATATTATCCGTGAGAATATACATTTTTGATCATACTTTTTAAAATTCGTCGTTAAGAATATATATATATATATAATATAAAATCGAAGATGAAAAAAATTTTTTCATCTTCGATTTGACAAGAGAACCACCCATATATATATATATATTATATATATAGTACTGGTGGTTCTCTGTCAAATCGAAGATGAAAAAATTTTTTTTGATCCAAACTTTATATATATGTTCTATAGGAGGCCGGTGCACAGCGGTCCATTTTGGTACAAAAAATGGCAAAATTCGGCTTTACTCCAATTTGATACAAAAAAAATATTTGAAACAGTAATTTTGTTCGTTTTTTACTTACCTATAAGAATCCGTGTTCAAAAGTTGGCTACATATATATATATATATAAATATCTATATGTAACGAAGCAACCTATTTCTCCGAATCTATATTAGAGACTTTAATAATACTGAACCAATTTGGATTTTAAATGTGTGACTTCGTTTCTAATTATAAAATGTGTTTTTTTTAACATGTATATATATATGTGTGTGTGTGTGTGTGTGTGTGTGTGTGTGTGTGTATCTGAGATTTAGGCAAACGTTAAAGAAGAAATTTGGAAAAATCATTCTTTTCTCTCTTGCTCTGTGTGTGTGTGTGTGTGTGTGTGTGTGTGCGTGTGTGTGTGTGTGTGTACACACATGTATACTATATATATATATATATCGTTTTATAATTTAAAGCTTTTTCTTCTACTTTAGTTTGTAAAACTTAGATTAATATTTAATTTATTGATTTGCTATAATATGGCAATCAAAATGGTAAAAAGTAGCCGAACTCAATAAGCATACACATAACTAATTAATATATGACAGTAGAAGAAAATAACTTTAATTTAAGATCTGGATGGTTAAAAATGACCGCTCGGGTGAAAAGTTATTGTGATTTAAATAAGGGGAAAATTCGTTCGCGTCCCAGCTTAATTTCGAACATCCAGAATTTTGTGATTTTTTACTCTTTTCAAATATATATATTTGTATATATATATATATATTGGTTGTTTGTAATATTTATTTTTATCATGTATATTTATATATCTCCAATTTATTAAAACACGACAAAAATAAATAATAAAATAAAAATAAATATTACAAACAACCAATATATATATATATATATAAATTTGTGGGATTCGACAGGCTGTGTTACGGGTTGTATGATATAAGCGCGTGAGTAAAATAACTGTTGAATATTGTTGAAGAAGATGGATAAAGGATACACTTGAGAAATACAGTGGTTAAGATTGCAGCTGCCTTTAGCTTCGCTGTGTCTTAGGGCCTACATCATTCGAGGTCACCCGTGGACTTCGTCCTCTCGACGCTAGATGCGACGGCTCAGCCTCTCGACAGTTCGAGTGGTGGGTGAGGGTAGCTTGGCGGGGAGGGTCGCTGGGACCCGTAGCGGCCGGCCTGCTCGGCCTCTTCCCTACAGCTTACTCTCCTCTCTTCAACGTACACGCTTACTGACACTAGTCGCACTCTCTCCCTTCTCCTCCTCTCTCTCTCTCTCTCTCTCTCTCATCTCTCTCACCACTCGCTTACACATGCATTCCCACATTCGGCCGTCCTGACATGCACTCGCCCTCGAGTGATCGTCCTAATCGGCCTGGGCCGGTTGGTCCACTACGTTGGCTTGGATCGGCTGATCTGCTGCGTCGGCTTGGGGAGCTGGTTCGTCTTCTTCCTCGTCGCTCTCGAGGTCCTCCTCGAGATCGTCTCGGAAGCCTCTCCATGGCTTCATGCAGTCGGCTGCGGTTGTTGTCTCTCGTGGGCCTTCTCCATCGCCTGTTTTTTCTACTGCGTAGCGGTCATGAGGGTCGCAGAGGATTACGCGGTAAGGACCCAGGTACTTAATGCTCAGCTTTAGTCCTGGTCCGAGCTGCGTCCGCTTAATAGACACTAGATCTCCTAGCTGGTATTTGGTCGGATCCTTGTGTCGACGATCGTAATTCCTCTGGTTCTCTCGCTGCATTTTTGCGATCTGCTCTCTGGCCTTTGCTCGTTGGTCGTCTCGTGCGTCTTGAAAATGTCTCACGATCTCTTCATTGATGATCTCTTGTAATTGTGCGTCCGCCTGGTCTCTAATCCTTACGCCGAATAGCAATTCGAAAGGAGATGTTCCGATTGCACGTTGGTAAGTGCCATTTATTGCGCGTTGTACGCGGCTGAGGTGCCGGTACCACTTGAGCGGTTCATCGGCGCTGATCTTGCTCATGGCGCCGCTGACTATGGCGTTTACCCTCTCCACCTGTCCATTGCCTCTCGGTATACCTGCTGTGATGACCAAATTTTGTACTCCTTCGGCTTGGCAAAACTCGTTAAACTCGCACGACGTGAATGCTGTCCCACGATCTGTTATAATCCTTTTAGGATTTCCGAAATGCTGCTGCAGCACTTTGACCTTCTGCAATGTTTCAGCCGTTCCCGTCGATTTCGTGGCGAAGATCCACGTATACTTGGTGAAGGCGTCCACAATTACTAGCAGGTGCTTGTACTGCTTACTGGTCGACGGCAATGGGCCCACGTGGTCCATATGCAAGGTGTGAAGAGGCGTGTCGCCCTTTGGGATGGGGGCGAGGTGACCTTCAGCTTTTCCTTGCTTCCGTGCGCCCAGTATGCAGTGCACAGTTTTCAATATACTGCCCAATTCGCTGGTCCATTTTGCTCATCCAGTAGTCGCGGCTGAGTACTTCGGCGGTCTTCTTTACTCCGAAGTGGCCGATCTCGTGTGCCCTCCTTATCAATTCTTGTTGCAGGCCTTTTGGCACTACAAGTCTCTGTAGCCCTTCCTCGCCTTTATAGACTAGGCCGTTTCTCACGGAGTAGTCCTTGTAATCTCCGTTCTCCAATAGCGGCTTGATCGCGGCGATTTTCTCATCTCGACCTTGCGCCCTCGCTAGCCTATCTAGCAGAGAATCCTGAACGACGTAAATCGATGCCATGCGGCTCAGACAGTCGACATGTTTCATGCGCTCTCCCGCGCGATGCTCTATGGTGTAGTCGAATTGTTCGACAAACATCACCCAACGTCCGACTCTTGGCGCGAGCTCTCGCTTATTCATCGTCATCTTAAATGCTGCGCAGTCCGTCACGATCTTAAACTGCAGTCCCTGCAAATAGTGCCGGAACTTATCGAGCGACTTAACAACTGCCAGAAATTCGAGCTCGTAGCTGCTGTAATTTTGCTCGGCTGGTGTTGTCTTCCTACTCATGTAGTAGATCGGGTGCAGCAGTTGGTCGTCTGGGTTTTTCTGCAGCATTATCGCTCCGTATCCCCATTTCGAGGCATCCGTGTGCAGCTCGGTCTCTCTATGCTGGTTGTACAGCTGCAGCACCGGTGCTTCGACAAGCGCTCGTTTTAATTGCACAAAAGCTTTTCTGTGCTCTTCGTTAAATTGGAACTTAGCGTCCTTTCTCGTCAAGTCAGTGAGGACGTTCGCAATCAACGCATAGCCCTTTATAAATTTTCTAAAATACGCTGCTAGCCCTAAAAAGCGTAGCAGTTGCTTCTGTGTCCTTGGTTCCTGACAATTCACGAGTGCTGCGGTCTTTTCCGGGGATGGCGATATCTTCCCGCCTTCCACCACGTGACCGAGGAACTCTACTTTCTTCTGGAGCAGCTGGCACTTCTTCCAATTAATCTTCAGTCCGAATCTCGCGGCTGTCTCTAGCACTTTCTTGAGGTTGTCAATAGCTTCTTCGTATGTCGCCGCCTTGACGATCCCGTCATCCATAAAGAGTACTATCACCTTCCTCCTTATGAGCTCTGCGAACACGTACCTCACGAATCTCGTAAATACGGCCGGCGACGTGCTTAGTCCGAACGGAACTCTGCAAAATTCGTATTGGCCTTCAGGCGTGACAAAAGCCGTGTATTTTCGGCTCTCCTCGTCGACCTCTACATGGAAGAATCCATTTTTTAAGTCGATCGTCGAAAATACTACTGCTTCCGACAGGCTGTCTAAAACATCTTCGACTATCGGCATCGGTGTTTTCTCTTTCTCCATATTTTTGTTTATCTCCTGGTAGGCGACGCACAGTCGCTTAGAGCCGTCTTTCTTGGTCGCCACTACGACATTGCTCGAGTACTCCGAGCAGCTGTCGCGGATAACCCCGTCCTTCAGCCACTGCTCTACCTGGTCTCGCACTATTCCAGATTCTTGTGGTGACAGTCTTCTTGGCCGGCAGCTGATCGGGACTTCGTTCTTCATAACGATGTGCATCTTCACGGGGGCCGTTTCTCTGCCCTCCGGTTTGTAGTCGGCCACCAGCTTCTTGACCTCGGCTTGGTATTCTGTAGGAACGGCTTCGATCACTCGCTCTGCCCCGTCGAGTTCGTGTTGGACTAGGTGGACGTACTCCGTTCCTACGAGCGGTACCACCGTGGCTTTGTCTGGATCGAAAATAAATCGCGCCATCCTCCGGAGGGGATCTCCTAGCAGCACGCGTTCTTCTACTGCTTCTTGTGGCACGATGAGGTATTCGAGATCGTATTGCGTCCCGTCCACGACCGAGGGGAGAGTGACGAGTCCCTGAGGCTTTACGACACTGCCTCCGAAACCTTTTAGCTGTCCGAGGTACTCGGTTACTTCGGGCACTGGGCTCGTGGTCCTTCGTATCTCTTCCCACTGGTCAGCATGCAGGACGTTCTTCTTTGCTCCGGAGTCAAGCATCGCTAGTACCTTCACTCCGCCAAGCAGCACCTGTACGTGGCTGTTGCTCTTTTCTCCTTCTTGCACTAGGTAGATGGAGTCGCCTTCTTCCTCCTGCACCAGCTTGACCGCCTTGGTCTTTTCACGCTGTTTTGTGCTCGGCTTGTTGGGACAATCTCTCGAGATATGGCCTGATTGGTTGCAGGCGAAGCACTTTGGTCCCTTGCTCTTTTCGGGACACTCTCGCGCCCTGTGTCCTGCCTGGCCGCAGTTGTAACACTTCCCTGTAGCGCGGCCCTTATCATCCTGCTTCTTTGGATGACTTCCGCTCGGCTTTGGAGCATGTTGGTCTCCTCGTCGTTGGTTCTGGTGCTCTTTCTGCTCGCGCCTCGCTGCCTCGTAATTGGCGAGCGCTCTTTTGAGCTCTTCAAAATTCGTGCACGCGTGTAGTAAAACCTTGTTAAACGCGTTATCGGGAATTCCCATCACAATATATTTAAGTGTTAGCTTGTCAGAAATCCCCGCTTGGCTTGCTAAACGTCTCATACGGTGCATGAATTGGATAAGCGGCTCGTCCTTCTCTGGACGGCCCTTCTTCAGCTTCTCCATTATCTGGAACTCGTCGACTTCGAGCTCGAACGTGCTCTCGATTGCTTCACGTAGTGCCGTCCACGACTGGAGATCGTTTCTCGTCAATATCCAGTCGGCGGCGGCTCCTGTGAGTGCACGTTTAGCCGCGAAGTACGTCTCATACTCCGTCCAGCCGCTGATCTGTGCCAGCTCTTCGACACTTCTCGTCCACGACTTTACGGGTAACAGTTCGTCTTGTCCCGAAAATTTTGTTAACGTATTGGCCTCGTCGATGTAGGCGATTCTAGGCCGCTGCGACGGGGGTGGTGCTGGCGTTGGGGCCGCTGGCGCGATGCAGTTCTTCATAACCTGCGCCAGGGTGGCTGCCCAAGCTGGCATGCTCTCGACACCTCCTTCGCTTTGCGCCTCTCTGGGCTGAGGCGTATCTAGTCGTTGTTCGTCTAGCACGAAGGTCGATGACCCTGGTGATGGCGCTGGCCGGTCGTCTACCCCAGGCGTCCCCGCGGTTTGGACTGCAGTCAGTTGCTTCTCCAGTTCACGCATCTTCGTGCGCATAGCCTCCATTACCTGAGCCGTTGCTTCTTGCTCTGCTTGCAAGGCCTCAGACCTGGCTCTTTCTTCTGCTAGTTTTTTTTGGAGTTGTTCGTCGGACATCTTCGTACTCTTGTGTGGAGCCACGGTTCTGGATCTCTCTGTGCGGCGTCGCGTCGCTCTCTCCTCCTGCAAACGCTTGACACTGGTTTTTACTGCTCTCGGCAATTGATCCCTTCTCGTCGGTTCGGTCCCTCTCCGGGGATCGGGCGGCGTCGGCTCGGCCGGCTGCTCCGCTGGCTTCGACCCACGTGCGGTCGGGTTTTTCTCTAGCGTGTTTTATGGCCTTACCTGCCTAGGCTGCCTACGCTCTCGTCCGTGCGCTGGGCCTCTTTTTTGGGATTAGCCGTCGATCGTTCGGCCGCGCTGTCCCTCAAATTGGTCCCACGCGCTTCGGGGTTTTCCCCGCGCCCCGTCTTTATGGCCCTGCGTCGGCTCGGTCCGACGCGGTTCTCTAGGCACTACTGGCTGCCAGATGGTGATTTTATGGCACTACTCACAGCTTTCCTCCTCGTGTTGTTGGCGTTGCTTCTCCGCTTCTCCAACCGTCGTTGTTGGCGTCTTTTGATGGCGTCGGTCGCCGCGTCTTTCTTGGCGTCTTTTGATGGCGTTGGTTTGAGGCGTCGTTCACGGCGTCCTCTTCTTGTCGTCGTCTTTTCGTCTTTGCGCCTCGTCTTAAGTTGCGCCGACTCACGGCGACTTATCTAGTCTTAATCGTCTTAAGTTGCGCCGGCTCACGGCGACTTATCTAGTCTTAATCGTCTTGAAATTGCGCCGGCTCACGGCGACTTATCTAGTCTTAATCGTCTTGAAATTGCGCCGACTCACGGCGACTTACCTCGTCTTTGGAATCTCTTTGACCTGGGCATCTTCTCTGCGACGTTGGTCTCGTCTTCTTTACGCGAGCGAACCTGTGGCGTCTGGTCCTTGGTGTCGAGCGAGTCCGCGTCGTGCCTCTTTGCTGACCGCGTCCTTCTGGTTCCGTCTCTACGGAGTTCTCGATACCGTATACCTCCTTAGCTTTGGGCTGCTACTGCGTCGTCTTTGCGTCTTGTGAGTCCCCGCTGTTCTCTGCGTCTTCTCTGCGGTCGTTCACTCGTCTTGAGCACTGAGCGGTAACTTTTACTTCTTTTGTTAGCGCTGCTTTTACAAAGAACCTGTAATCCCGGACTGGGCCCCCAAATGTGGGATTCACTGTGTTACAGGGTTGTAATGAATAAGCGCTGAGTAGAATAACTGTTGATATATTGTTGAAAAGATGGATAAAGATACACTTGAGAAATACAGTGGTTAAGATATACTGGTTTTAGCTTCGCTCGTTGTCTAGGGCTCTACACTCATTCGAGGTCACGCTGGGACTGTCCTCTCTGACGCTAGATGCGACGCCTCAGCCCTCTCGGCAGTTCGAGGGGGGGTGAGGGTAGCTTGGCGGGGGAGGGTCAGCTGGGACCGAGCGGCCGGGCTGCTCGGGCCTCTTCCCTCACACTTACGCTCTCTCTCACGTACACGCTTACTCACAGTCGCACACTCTCTCTCTCTCTCTCTCTCTCTCTCTCTCTCTCTCTCTCTCTCTCTCTCTCTCTCTCTCACGCACACTCGCTTACACATGCATTCCCACACACATATATATATATATATATATGTGGATTAGTTGACTTTCCGGTAACAAGTTTTTGGCAAATACATCCACTTTCCGGTAATTACCGGAAACTGCTTATGTACTTTCCGGTAACCCAGAAAAAAGTAAGTAAAAACTAACTAGCCATCTACGCTCAAAAATCAGAAGTTCGATTATACCGGATAATAGCGACATTTGTCTTTTTACGAATGGCGTTGTGACCAACCTGATAACAACGACAGTAGCAGATTTACCAACCGTCTACGCTCAAGAAACATTATTTTTTTTGTAAAACAGATTACGACGACACTTAGGGCGTTAAGCAAAGTGACGTCAATCGAACAACCGGATAATGACGTCGTTCGAGGGTTTAAATAGTTTTCGATACTACTTAAACTGTGATCAGCGATAGTTTAACTTTATTGGAAATTGCAAACATTGATTGTTCAATAAATAACAACGTATGCATTTTGAGGCTTCAATCGGATAATGATGACATTCTACAATATTCCACGTCCTATTTTTGTAAGGCCAAAATGAATTGACCGGATAATGACGACATTTGTCTTTTTACGAATGGCACTATGACCAACCTGGTAACGACGACAGTATGAGACTTACTAAACGTCTACGCTTAAGAAAGATTATTTCGTTTGTAAAACGGATTACGACGACGCTTAGGGCGTTCAGCAAAGTGACGTCAATCGATCAAACCGGATAATGACGACCTTCTACACGTCGACAAAATTACAATAAAATGACCGACATACTTAAGAATAAATACTCCAAGTCCTATTTTTGTAAGGCTAAAATCAAATGACCGGATAATGACGACATTCTACATATCGACAAAATTACAATAAAATGACCGACATACGTAAGAATAAATACTCCAAGTCCTATTTTTGTAAGGCCAAAATCAAATCACCGGATAATGACGACATTTGTCTTTTGACGAATGGCACTGTGACCAACCTGATAACGACGACAATATGAGACTTACTAACCGTCTACGCTCAAGAAAGATTAATTCGTTCGTAAAACGGATTACATCGACGCTTAAGGCGTTAAGCAAAGCGACTTCAATCAAACAACTGGATAATGACGTCATTTGAGGGTTTAAATAGTTTTCGATACTACTTAAACTGTGATCAGCGATAGTTTAACTTTATTTGGAATTGTAAACATTGATCTTTAATCAATAACAACGTATGCATTTTGAGGCTTCAACCGGATAATGACGACATTCTACAATATTCCACGTCCTATTTTTGTAAGGCCAAAATGAATTGACCGTATAATTACGACATTTGTGTTTTTACGAATGGCACTGTGACCAACCTGATAACGACGACAATATGAGACTTACTAACCGTCTACGCTCAAGAAAGATTAATTCGTTCGTAAAACGGATTACGACGACGCTTAAGGCGTTAAGCAAAGTGACGTCAATCGAACAACCGGATAATGACGACGTTCGAGGGTTTAAATAGTTTTCGATACTACTTAAACTGTGATCAGCGATAGTTTAACTTTATTTGGAATTGTAAACATTGATCTTTAATCAATAACAACGTATGCATTTTGAGGCTTCAACCGGATAATGACGACATTCTAAACATCAACCAAATTACAACAAAATAACCGACATACTAAAGAATAAATATTCAACGTCCTATTTTTGTAAGGCCAAAATCAACTGACCAGATAACGACGACATTAGTCTTTTTACGAATGGCGCTGTGACCAACCTGATAACAACGACAGTATAAGACTTACTAACCGTCTATGCTCAAGAAACATTATTTTTTTTGTAAAATAGATTACGACGACGTTTAAGGCGTTAAGCAAAAAGACTCCAATCAATAACTGGATAATGACGATTGTTCACGATTGTCGGTGCTTGTTAGTATCATACTGTCGTTGTTATCAGGTTAGATATAGCGACATTCGTTAAAAAGACAAAAGTCGCCATTATCCGGTCACTTTATTTTAATTTTACATAGATGAAAGTTACTATATTAATCCTCTAGTATACTGGAAAGTAAGAACAATGATATGTAAATTTCGTCATTAGCCCATCTCGGTCCGAAATTTGACAAAGTAAAAGTGCATCATTATCTGAATACCTACAGTATGTCATTTTAATTTAAACTAAACTCTCACAGATCACATTTCACTTATTGTCTTTGTTATCTAGTTTCTTCAACTGTTTTGGTTATTCTCATAGCCTTATGTGTCGCTATTATCCGATTAATAATGACCGATAAGACTACGCCTGCTTATTTAGACAAGAATCACGGTTGTCGGTGCTTGTTAGAATCATACTGTCGTTGTTATCAGGTTAGTTATAGCGACATTCGATAAAAAGATAAAAGTCGCCATTATCCGGTCACTTTATTTTAATTTTACATAGATAGAAGTTAATTTATTAATCCTCTTGTATACTGGACAGTTGGTTGTAATAACGATGATACGTAAATTTCGTCATTATCCGGTCTCGGTCCGAAATTTGTTAAAAAGACAAAAGTCGCCATTATCGGGCCAGTTTATTCAAATTTCACATAAATAGAAGTTAAAAATTAATTCTACAGAATAGCGGTGCGTTTGTTCTAATAAGGTCAATACGTAAAATGTCGTCATTATCCGGTCTTGGTCCGAAATTTGACAAAGTAAAAGTGCATCATTATCTGAATACCTACAGTATGTCATTTTAATTTAAACTAAACTCTCACAGATCACATTTTACTTATTGCCTTTGTTATCTAGTTTCTTCAACTTTTTTGGTTATTCTCAAAGCCTTATGCGTCGTTATTATCCGGTTAATAATGACCGATAAGACTACGCCTGCCTATTTAGACAAGAATCACGATTGTCGGTGCTTGTTAGAATCATACTGTCGTTGTTATCAGGTTAGTTATAGCGACATTCGTTAAAAAGAAAAAAGTCGCCATTATCCGGTCACTTTATTTTAATTTTACATAGATGGAAGTTAATATATTAATCCTCTAGTATACTGGACAGTTAGTTGTAATAACGATGATACGTAAATTTCGTCATTATCCGGTCTCGGTCCGAAATTTGACAAAGTAAAAGACGCATCATTATCTGAACACCTACAGTATGTCATTTTAATTTAAACTAGTCTCTCACCTATTACATTTTACTTATTGTCTTTGTTATCTAGTTTCTTCAACTATTTTGGTTATTCTCATAGCCTTATGTGTCGTTATTATCCGGTTAATAATGACCGATAAGACTACGCCTGCCTATTTAGACAAGAATCACGATTGTCGGTGCTTGTTAGTATCATACTGTCGTTTTTATCAGGTTAGTTATAGCGACATCTGTTAAAAAGACAAAAGTCGCCATTATCGGGTTAGTTTATTCAAATTTCACATAGATAGAAGTTAAAAATTAATTCTACAGAATAGCGGTGCGTTTGTTGGAATAAGGTCAATACGAGAAATGTCGTGATTATCCGGTGTTGGTCAGAAATTTGACAAAGTAAAAGAAGTTGGTTTTTGAAATATTAATGTATACAATTTTAATAAGTGTGGTTACGGGAAAGTGCGATGTAGGTTTTCCGGTAATTACCGGAAAGTGCGGTTTTGTATGCAGGTTTTCCGGTAATTACCGGAAAGTCGATGTATATACCGGTGTAGTTACCGGAAAGTCAACCAATTTACATATATATACACATGTGTGTGCGTATATATATATATATACACACACAGAGCAAGAGAGAAAAGAATGATTTTTCCAAATTTCTTCTTTAACGTTTGCCTAAATCTCAGATACACACACACACACACATATATATATACATATATGTGTGTGTGTGTGTGTGTGTGTTCATATATACATATACAGAGCAAGAGAGAAAAGAATGATTTTTCCAAATTTCTTCTTTAACGATTGCCTAAAGCTCGGATAACGGAATATATATACACACACACACACACACACACACACACACACATATATATATATATATATACATGTTAAAAAAAACATATTTGATAATTAGAAACGAAGTCACACATTTAAAATCCAAATCGGTTCAGTATTATTAAAGTCTCTAATATAGATTCGGAGGAATAGGTTGCTTCGTTACATATAGATATTTATATATATATATATATATATATATATATATATATGTGTGTAGCCAACTTTTGAACACGAATTCTTGTAGGTAAGTAAAAAACGAACAAAATTACCGTTTCAAATATTTTTTTTGTATCAAATTGGAGAATTTTGCCATTTTTTGTACCAAAATGGACCACTGTGCGGTGGCTCCCAAAAAAATTTTCAGCGCGATCCCTTCACTTGGCTTCAAGTTATAGCTGGTCAAAGTTGGTGTTTTAAGCGATTTTTGCATTTTTTGCCTATTTTCAATGATTTGTAGCTCATAATGGATGCATTTTTAACTAAAACTACCCTGATACTTTTTTTTGTTAAATTATCTAAATTTTTCAATAAATTTACTTTTAAAGTCATATATACATGTTTAGGCTACCTTATTTGCATTTTAAACCTTAACATGTGATAATCGAAGGGTTTGATCCGGACTCCGACTACTTTCGTACGGTGAAATGATACCTTTTTACAGTGCAAAAGTACCTGTACAAGAGCCAGAATGGCAGAGGCCTTTGTATTTTGTTTTTATGGGACACTAGTAGTGAAAAACCCTCAGAAATGATTCAAATAACTAATAATAGCTGTAGACAAAGGACGTATCCATCATAAAAATATCACAGTGGTTGTTTATGTTAGTAAAAAGGAATCTGACGTCCTTTGTCACAGCTATTATGAGTTATTTGAATCAATTCTGAGGGTTTTTCACTATTGGTGTACCATGAAAACAAAAAACAAAGGCTTCTGCCATTCTGGCTCTTGTACAGGTACATTTGCACTATAAAAAGGTATTTTTTCACTGTACAAAAGTAGTCAGAGTCCGGATCGAACCCTCAGATTTTCACATTTTAAGGTTGAAAATGCAAATAAGGTAGCCTAAACATGTATATATGACTTTAAAAGTATTTTTATTGAAAAATTCAGGAAATTTAACAAAAAAAAGTATCAGGATAGTTTTAGTTAAAAATGCATCCATTATGAGCTACAAATCGTTGAAAATAGGCAAAAAATGCAAAAATCGCTTAAAACACCAACTTTGACCAGCTATAACTTGAAGCCAAGTGAAGGGATCGCGCTGAAAATTTTTTTGGGAGCCACGGGCATGCTATAGAACATATATATAAAGTTTGAACCAAAAAAAAATTTGTCATCTTCGATTTGACAAAGAACCAGCCAAATATATATATATATATATATTGTGACGGCCGAGTGCGATTCAAGAACGAACGTCCGTCAGGATGTCTCTCCATCGGAATATCCTTGAAATAAGAAATCAGTTTCAGCATCTGCCAGCAGACATGGATACGAGCGAGAACGAGAGGCAAGGTAAGGTAGAGAGAGAGAGATAGATAGATAGATAGATAGATAGATGCTCTTTTATTCGCTAAATAGCAAAAATACAATAATGAAGCAACTAGGTTGCTAAAGTAGCTTACATACATGGTAACCATGGTACAGTTAGTTTACGCACGCAGTTATATAATTTACGTGCGGCACAAATAAAATATTTTCAGATAGTAGTGCATTATAAAATATATAATGTGAAAACACCATCGGATATCACAGTAAATCAGTACTTTTCGACATTTTTGTCATAGAGCTATCCATATTGCACGACATTAAAATTATACGCTGTAACATTATAGATAAGATACAGATAAATACATTATATATAAAATACAGAATAAAATACTATATACAGCCAATAAACTGAGTCAGACTAGAATATAATTAGCAACGCTGGTCGAATTGGGGCAGTCAGAGATCGAGAGCAAGCAGATGCAGTCGCAGCGCTCTTTTAAATGATGCAAGCGATGGAAGATTGCGCAGGGTGGAAGGGAGAGAATTCCAGAAACGAGCACCATGAACTTGAAAGGCCCTAGCTCCGGCCTCGGTGCTCGCTACGGGAATGTTGAGTTCCGGTGGATCTCCCCTACTGGAGGCACGTGGCTTATACTTCGTGAAAAGTGAGGCCAGGTACTCAGGCTCACCGATTCGAACTGCCTTGTACAGAAGAATGGCCTCGAAGTAGAGCCTACGAGAGTCCGTGCGAAGCCACTCCAGTCGCCTCCTGTAGGGGGTGATGTGCTCATCCCTTCTCACTCCAAAAATATATCTCACACACGAATTGCTCAGTCGTTGCAATCGAATGCGCTGTTCATTCGATGCGTCGAGGACAGTCACAGTACAGTAGTCCAAGTGTGGTTGAATAAGGGTCTCGACCAGCCTCCTACGGAGAGTCTCGGTGGTGCAGCCCCTAATAAACCGCAAGCTATAGAGGGCTTTATTTACTTTTTTTGTGATTGAATCTACTTGCGGCTTCCAAGTGAGTTTACTATCAAGCACAACACCGAGACTCACGACCGTATCGCTGAAAGGGACGATCACGCCGTCCCGCAACGGAACTCCAGGCAAGCTCCATGACTTGATATCATTTACATTCCTCATGGAGCCGAAAAATATGGCTTTGGTTTTACTGGTGTTCAGTCGCAGGCCGGAGCTCCCCGCCCAATCAGCAACCAATCGTGCCGCATCAGCCAGCCGAGCCAGGCCCTCGTGGAATTTATCCTTGGTGGTATGCAGATAAATTTGAAGGTCGTCAGCGTAGAGTAGATGTTGAACCGCAGAGCCATCAAGTACGTCTTGTAAGTCGTTAACGTAAAGACTGAACAGCAGGGGTCCCAGGACAGAACCCTGTGGTACACCCAGATTGGTTTCCAGCCATTCTGAGTTACCATTTTTATTCGAGATAACCATTTGCGTGCGCCCTTGTATGTAAGATTTTATCCACAGGAGGGCCGTCCTAGAAAACCCCAACTGCTGCAGTTTAGCAAGCAATTTCGTAGGCGAGATGGTATCAAAGGCTTTGCTGAAGTCAAACAGCAGCAAAAGAGTCACCCTTTTTTTGTTGATGGCCATGCGTATGTCATCAGTCAATTTTAGTAACGCTGTCTGTGTACTGTGGTGTTTTCTGAAACCTGCCTGGAGGGGGTCTAGTATATGATTTTTATTGAGATACTCCGTGATCTGGGTGTGAGCAATCTTCTCGAGTACCTTTGAGAGGAAGCAGAGCAGTGCAATTGGACGAAAGTCCGTGACATTCGAAGGAGTGCTGGTCTTCCTAAGAGCTATCAACTGCGCCTGCTTCCAGATACCCGGAAAGATTCCCTGAGCGAAGGAGCAGTTAAATAGATTAAGCACGAAGTCGCCAATAATTGGGAGGGCCTTAACAACCACCCCGCACGGAACACCGTCGACACCTCTCGCCTGCGAGGAAAAATGTGAGATAGCAAGGACGACATCGCTCATACTGACAGGGCTAAAAGTGAAACCCTCCTCGCTTGCAAGTGAAATTATGTCCATTGCTTTGTCGATATTTTCGAGAGGCGACGCCGATACTCCCGCGAAGTGCTCATTCAGCTCGCCCGGCGTAAAACCGAAAAACTCCTCCTCCTTACGCCCAGGCAGGAGGCCAAGATGCCGCATAACCTTCCATATATTTCTGTTTTCATCAAGAGCGCCGGAAAGTTGCTGGTGAAGGAAGGAGTCTCGCTCTTGAGCAGAACGCATGTCGACCTCGTTAGTGAGTCGAAGAACCTCATCGAAGAGCTCCGCCCTTCCAGTGCGTTCATATCGTCTGAGAGTAGCATTGCGCTTGTCGATGAGGAGCCTCAACTCCGGACCAGACCAAGGAGCATATTTCTTACGCGGGCAAACCGTTTTCATAGGTGCCAATTCATCTATTGCTAATTTTAGATTGTTATTTAAAGTACTCAAAGCGCCCTCCAGATCGGCTTCGATTGAACTCATGGCTGTCCAGTCACAGCAAGACAGAAGGTCGACAAGAGAAGATGTGTTAATGCTCTTGTAATCGCGGTAAGAAAAAGAGTCTCTCCCAGGAGTGGGAGAGAAGATGTTTATCGAGACATCTATGACGCAATGCTTGCCGAAGCCGGGCAGCCACTGGTTCTTAGAGTCCAGGATCTCGTCATTTTCGTCAGTCATTATCAGGTCAATCCATGTGTGAGACGATGGGGTATGATGCGTGGGGCCATGATTGATTATTTTAAGAGATAACTCCTCGGTCAGACGCTTGATTGTAACAGCGTCGTCTGAATTGGACAATAAGTCCGAGTTCAGATCGCCCATTATAATTTTGTGACTATACTCGCTACAGATGTCCCGTAATACGTCGAACAGGTCTGAGTCCTTTTGCATTGGGATTTTGGGGGGCCTGTAAACAACTCCGACCAGTACCGGAGGTGAGTCGCCCCGTTGTACGCTACAGAAGAGGTACTCAGGAATTCCAGGTTTTCCTGGTCCCGTGGTGTCAGAGAAAGCCAATTTTTTAATTTTAAGACCGTTGCGCACAATTAAGGCGACACCACCTCCGTTTACATTGCGGTCCTGTCGAATGATGGAGTATCCCCTGATGTTAAGTAGGCTGTCATCTACAATCGGACCCAGCCATGTCTCAGCGATGCCGAAAATGTCCAAGGAAGGGCGCTCCGATAGATATTCGCGGACGATCTCGATGCGAGCTCTGAGCGAGTTAATATTTACAAAGCCTGCCCTTAAGCCACTCTCCGCCCCCGGCGCATTGTCACGAGGCCTCGCCAGTCAATTTGAGAGCATAGTAGATGGCGAGGGCGAAAGTGATGAAGGTGATGTAGATGTAGACGACTGTGGGGATGAAGATGCAGATGACACAGTCGTCGACGGTGGCGAGGTTGCAGCCGATTTGCCAGCCAGGTCCGACTCATGTCCGTCACGTGTAGTTGTGTCAGTGTTATCGTCTCTGTTAGTGACAGTCGTGTAAGGTTTTAGTCGCTGTAGCTGTTTCGAGCCGGCCTGACACGCTGTGATTATGGTCTGCAAATCGGCAGCAGATGTAAACACGTGCGCACGCTCGCCGCCCCGGCGTCTGGCCAGGAACCTGCCACCCGCATGCCACACATATTTGAAGCCCAGTCCCTGTGCAATGGGCCTCAGATTTTTAAACGTCACAAATTTTTCTTGGGACAACATTTCATTGATATAAACTTTATGTCCAGTCAAGCGGGCAGCAGCCTCCGGGTCCAGAACACCGGGCTTGATATCGCACGTGGTCAGGTAGTTGTTTGCCAGTTTGCTTTTCGCGCGCATGATGGCCCTGACTAAATCCGAGCTGGCAAGTCTGGCCACGAGAGATGGTAAAGCGCCCCGAGGCGACGCCGAATTTGTCACGACTGCATCGCCGCTCTGAGGCCCTTTTTGTTTGCGCTGGCGCAACATGCGAGTACCGACGATGTCTTTTTTCTCCAGGGCGGGAAGGACGGTGCTGAGAAGTGCGAAGGCAGCTGCGTCCGAGAATTCCTCATTTAAAATATCGCTGTCTTTCAGCAGTCCATGAATAATAACTTCACACCCCTCAGCAGCGTCCCCCCCGAACCCCGGACCGCTGCCTGCGGGTGCCATCAGTGGCGGAGAGCTTTTCCGCGAACTTGCCACCGCCGGCACTCCCGGTTGAGATATACACGGACCCGAGACAAGCACACCACCGTCCGAGATCGATGGCGAGCCCGCGTCGTGATCCCGATGAGCACGCTGGAGGTCCCCAAGTAGTAGCTGCGTTTGCAGCAAGTCGTCCTTAAGAGTATTATTTTCCTCCAGGAGCAGTCTGTTAGCATCAAGTAGTCTATTAGACACGCTAATGCTATCCACGAGCTGGCCCTCGAGAGCGGAGATACGGGTATTCAATTCCTCCGCCCCGACTGTGGCGCCCCCCTCCGCTAGGGCAAAGGAGACTCCACGTGGCGCCGGACCCCCGCCAGCGAGAGTCTTCAGCTCGTCGAGCTGACCCTGGAGCATGTCAAAACGCTGAAAAAAAAGCTCCAGCGTGCTCACCGGGATGATAACATTCTTGACACCGAGGAGATTATGGTCTCCCAACGGCGCATTCGTCGTTCGAGTCTTCTCGGGTTGCTTCTCGAGGTCCATCGTAGGCGCATCATCATCACCAAGCGAGGCCAGTGGAGAGGCATCAAACTGCGTGTGGGCCACCAGAGATGTATTGGGAGAAGGCGCCTGCGGAACCGCAACCCGCTCAGCAGACAGGTTCCGATTTTGTTGACTCCTCTCGTGCGAATCCAGTGGGACGAGCGCCTGGGAGTCCGTGACCCGCCTGACAGATTGATTCAGGCTCAGACGACCACTCTCCCGCAACTCCGACGAGGCCGGCGCCTGGGAGTCAGTAACCCGCTCGACAGAGGTGTTGTGGCTCAAGCGGTGATTCTCCTGTCGCTGCTGCGTCTCGTTGGTGCAGAGAGGGGAGCGGTTCAGCATGCTGTTTTGGTCTTGGTTACGCAGCTGTGCCTTCGCATGCGGTGTTGACGCGGCTCGTCGTGTCAGATGGAGAGGAGAAACACGGGGCACCGTTGTTGTCTTTCGGGACACGAGCTTGTACCCGGTACGAGCACTCACCTGAGGTGTTATGGCAGGCGGGGAAGACTTCCCTGGCGTCGACCTGTTGCTCTGCTGGGCCGGCTTTGTTGCGTGCGTCGCCGCGACAGGAGTGGAAGATGGCGGTTTCACCTTGCCGCCAGATGACGTTCGGCACTTGTTACACACTGCGTTCTTCTTTCTGCCTGAACAGCGAGTGTGGCAGGGAAGACTGCAAGACGGGCACGTACTCGTTGGTGGTGTCGAGGCGTCATTGCAGACTGAGCAAACTGGTGCCATTGCGACGTTTGAATTTTCGCGCACCGACCAGATGTCACCACTAGAAAGCAGGGCAGCCAACGACTGGGAGAAAAAGATGGCTGAATCCCGCCGAGATGCTTCGCTGCCCTCCTAACCTCTCCAGGAAGCTTCGGATTTCGAACGGCCTCCACGGCTCTTTTTTACAGAGCCATGCAGCAACACTCCAATGCGTGGATACGTGGGAGGCCAGATTCACTAGGAACACTCAGACTCGTACGGAGTCAGTCAGAATATAGACGAATACTTTGCTCAAAGTTTGAGCGATCCGACACACGTCAGTGCTACCTGGAGGTTAGACTACTACTAGGGTACACGTCAGTGCTACCTGGAGGTTAGAGAGAGAGAGAGAGAAAGAGAGAGAGAGAGAGAGAGAGAGAGAGAGAGAGAGAGAGAGAGAGAGAATAAAAGTGAGAGCTTACGTAGGATTAGTGCGGTAGTGTTACCGACTGGCCGCGCATGGATGACGAGTCCTACCGCTCGCACGCCATGGCAGTTAGTCTGATCTGTCTAGCCACGAGAGACACATTAGCACAGCGCACCGCTACGACTCGACACTGATTCCGCATACGACTGGCTGGAGCCGCTTCGAATAGCACCGAGCTTACTACGACGTCAGTTGACGACCTCGAGGCGAGAACCATCTGGGTAGCTCAACTATTCTGCGTGCGAGGCCTGGACCACGTTCGATCGAGTGTTCTCTGTACCACCAACCTTATTGTAAGTACCGGCTTTCACTCGCTCTTGTTCGATCAGGCATAACTCTCTGTCTCTCGTCTCTCTTTCTTGCTCGTAGACATCTGTGGCGTTGCACTATATACTTATCACTGATTCTAAATTGATTCAATATACATTGTTAATTTAACTCTCTGTGTTACTTTACTTAACCTGACCCACACTTCCTCCGTAGGCTCGTGTGAAGCCACACGTGCATTATCTGAGTCGGCCGAGTCGTGCCTCCTGCACATCCAAAATTCAATTATTGTATAATAAGCGGCCCTTCTGGTCCTGATTGTAACGTATGCACCGATAATAAGCAAACATTACAATATGGGTAGTTCTATGTGAAATTGAGCGTGAAAAATTTTTTTTGCTTAAACTCTTCCTATATCGACGGTTGAGTGGAATAACACCGTATCTCAGCGGAGGCTTCAAGATCGTCGTATCCCGGTGATAACGTCGTATCCTAGAAGAGGCTACAAGAATGTCGTATCTTAGGATTAACTTTAAAAACCACTTGTACTTTCGTGATTCTTGCTAAATAGACGCGATAAAAGATTTTGATAAAGATAGTGTCAACTATTAACACAATATAGCATCTACTCTATTTTTTTCAAAATCTTTTATCGTGTCTATTTAGCAAGAATCACGAAAGTAAATGTGGTTTTAAAAGCCAATCCTAAGATACGACGTTCATGAAGCCTCTTCTGGCATACGACGTTCATGAAGCCTCTTCTGGCATACGACGTTCTCGAAGCCGCCACCGGGACACGACGATCTTGAAGCCTCCGCTGAGATACGGTGTTATTCCACGCAGCCATCGGTATGTTCTACCAGATGTTTCTGACTTCCGCAAGGAATTTTAGCGCGACTCCTTTACTGATTTCCGAGTTACAGCTGCTCAAAGTTAAGATTTTAGGCAATTTTTGCATTTTTTGCCCATTTTCAATGGTTTGTAGCTCATGAGGAATGCATATTAAACAACAAACGTAAATACTTTTTTTCGTGAAGTTTTCTCAAATTTAGAGTAAGAAAGCAAAATTTGTACATATCCTTGCTAGAAATGAATAAATATTTGTTGTACTTATCTTTGGCACGTATTAATTGTATGTACTTTACATGCTAAAGCATGCAACAATTTGAAACTAGTTACGAAGGCCTATTTTTGTATGCGAGGCAAGTGGTTATATATTATTCGTACTTGTTTTATTTCATTGATACAATCTTGAGTTTTATCAGAAATTTAGGTCCTTTGTTGATTCAGTTTTTCTACTGTTAAAAACTAGCCCTAAGAATACCCGTAGTTATAATGACCAAACAGATGAAACCTTCATTTATAGGTGTACAATATGCAGTTTTATCACATATAACATGCTAATTTGATTTTTAACTATTCATACGGGCTTTATCCTGTATTGAGACCTATAAAGATATGTTTGCACTATAAAAAGGCATTTCCATTAATTTTGCTTCCTCCTAGAGGAAGCTTTGTAATGGTAAAATTTTCACTTTGGCTAAAATTTCGTCGAAACGCATTTAGAGGTATTTGTAGTTCGAATCAGGTGTTTTTAGAAAATGTCCGTATGGATGTGTGTGTGTGTGTGTGTGTGAGTGTGTGTGTGTGTGTGTGTGTGTGTGTGTGTGTGTGTGTACCGCAATATTATGGAATCCAGGTTATGAATCTCTACAAAATTTGGCATGTATGTTAAGGACCAAGGGTCTAGGCTGATCGCAGCCTGGGATAGGTGATGATGGAGAGATGACACACTCGGTCTTAACTGAAGAGAAGTTATGGTTTATTCTACAATACAGCGTTTACAGCGGAATAAGTCTTTACGAATCGGCGGCTGAACAGAAACTGAAGCTGGCGTCCGAGCGCTCCTCGCGCTCGCTACGCCGTGGCGTCCCGGCAGGTGGCGCGTCGGTCCAGCGGTGCTGAGAGGGGAGCCGACGCTCTAGGAGTAGTCGGGCCTGGGGATGATCACCTGCTTGCGGCGGCGGGAAGACGGGACCGCCACAGCACTCTCCCCGCCCCCCCCCGCAGTGTATGGAGGCTGGAACGTCCGGAACGTGACGTGCCTGTTGTGGGAGGGGCGCCCCCGGGCTGGTCGAGGCAAGAGGGCGCAGCTGACTGCGCGGCGCGGTCCCGCGTAGGTTGTGAAAGCAGAAGATGGCGAGAGCGGCGCCAGACGCAGGCGGAAAGCAGCGTGGGGTGGACCCGGTGGAGGCGGCGAAGGCGCTGGGCGCGCCCAGCGTGGGCGCGCAGGTGAGTCAGTCGTCTGGAGCAGCGGTCTCGGGCGGAGACGATGTGCGCGTAGTGTTGC
Organism: Pteromalus puparum; assembly: GCA_012977825.3. Lineage (NCBI taxonomy): Eukaryota > Metazoa > Arthropoda > Insecta > Hymenoptera > Pteromalidae > Pteromalus > Pteromalus puparum. Next base: position 14,749,943 of record CM053171.1, read on the forward strand.
GGCCGGACGGCAGGCTTGTCGTGTAGGGTGTGTCGGGGGCTGGTCGCTGACTCGCAGGTAAAGCCGCTTCAGGGAGGACGTGGAGATGGTTTGGGGGGCCCCATCAACCTCGATGAACGTAGGCGCTGGTCGTTGGAGCGACGCAGGCACCGTTGTGGCGGCGCCGTGTCAGTGGCGGCTGGAGTGTCTTCCTTCCTGTGTCGAAATCCTGTCCTGAAAACCAAATAGCGCAAAGTGGCAGGATCTCCGATGGAAGAACGGGCCTTCGGCCGGGACGTGCCTGGACCT